>CM077170.1:47970348-48590348 GCA_039654105.1 Coreius guichenoti
TTTATACTGTGGTGGCTTAGTAGGGTTGGAGCTAAACTCTGCAGGACATCAGCTCTCTAGGACCGAACTTGCCTACCCCTGACTTTTAGGTACAAAAATGTACCCTTAAGGGTACCACCCCAGTGACAGCCACTTGTACCTTAAAAGGTACAATTTTGTACTCTTTACCGAGTGTATGGTCGGTCATTTTGGACCGAAGACCATGAGTGTGACTATTTTTTTACGACCACTTAGCCTGTTCGAATCATGCCCTCAATTTTATTTTGTGTTCACATTCCAAGTGTCATAAAAGTCACCAAGTTTCGTACCATTTCGATGAAGCTGTGATTTTTAACAATTCAAAATGTTAAATTCTCTGGTCAGAAATGACCGACGGGTTAAAGTGCATTGCCATGGACACCAGGTGCTCATGATGTCATAGTAGAATTGTTCAGAGTGCCAAAAACTCTCTCCGTCTGACCGAGAGTTCCGGTAACGTGTCCAGTCAGAGAGAGCATTCGAGTCCAGCACTCTCATCTGATCCGTGCAATGTCTCGAATGCTCGTCGTCTTAAGACTTTCACCCGCTCAGCTGTCTCAAGCACGGCTGGAATGAAAGCACAGATAACTCAGACACGACCCTGAGTGTGTGTGACGGGTTATTATTAACAACGCTGACGTGACGCAAAAAAAACACACTGCTCTTTCCTTTTACTGTTTCTCTCTCTCTCTGAGTCTCTGCTGGAAGCCAGGAAAATCATTACCACTAATTGTTTGTATTTTAACTGTACAATGCTGTTCTATAATTGAGCACTTTTAGCTTATTTTCTGTATTAATGACGTACTTGGTTCATTTGTCAAAATGTGCAGCACACTGTATTGAATACTGACTGTATCCCAAAGCGCAATGCTCTCAACTTGACCTTCAAATGAATGGGATGTAATGAGGCACTATTTACATTTATTAAATGTTACTTTTTTATCTGCTATATCAAATCTACAGAGCCCCTAAAGGGACATGATCATGTGATGGGGAAAAAATGTGAGATGGGAGGAAAAAGAATAGAAACGTTGGATTCATTTGAGCTCTTTGTGAGCGGACACAAAGTTTCTCGGCGGAATGCAAAAAGTTTAAAACACTGTAAAAAGTAATACGCTATATCTACTCAATAAAATTGTGGCAACAGATTACAAGCAATATTATTAATTCAACAAATAAGAATTGGGTTAGAATTAATCAAATTAATTCCTTAGAAGTCTACCATTTAAAATTAGTCAAATTTAAACAAAAACATAACAGACAGACGTCGAAGATGAATTAAGAACTCTTTATTTTTTATTGCGAACATTGAAGACACCTGATGATAATGAGAATCGCTGAAGGACAGAGAAACAAGAACTACAACTGACTTCAGCCACAGCTTTAGATGAAATCAACTGAAGATAAAAGAAGACATTAAATCTCTGAAGATCTCAGCAGAGGAGGATTAAACAGCCCCACAAACAGCATTACCAGCTTCACACATTACTAACCAGATTGACTTTATTCCTGTTAGAAATCTACAGAAGCTCTTATTGAGAATCAACAGAGGTCTAGATGTTGATTATTTATTGAAAATGTTTGGTCGCCATTATGGAGATCAGTGTTTCCTTTAGTTGGGCAGTTTGACTCTTGGCTTTTTATGTCAGTTAGTGGTTTTTGTAACAGTGCAAGTTTTCTAGGGGGACTATTATTTTTTTCTTCCGTCTCATATTTCTTTTTCTTCACCATGTCCATTTAGGGGTTCCGTACTTAAAGGGTCATTGTGAGAGCCTTTAAATTTCCTCCCAATTCTTTTTTTTTTTACTTGTATGTCAATGCTTTTGTTTTTTCTGGCAAATATGTTTTCGTTCCCCAGAGAAACTTTTTTCTTTTGAGGGAACGCAAAAGTTTTGTGTGTGAACACAAAGAAATATCTCGTATTTTTTCCACCACCATGTTCCTTTAGGGGCTTTTTGCGAACACAAAATTTCTCGAGAGAACGCAGAAGCATTGATATTTTTTCCTCCCATCTCATAGCCTACTATTTTTTCCCATCACCAGGGGTCTCATTTATAAAATGTGTGTACGCACAAATCTGAACTTAGAGTGTGCTTACAATAAAATCCATGCCAACGTTCATATTTGACGTGGAGAATGGAGTAGCTTACAGTAGGAATTTGAAATTAAGCAATTCTTGCTGTTCGCCATTCTCAAGTAAAGCATTTGGACGTTGACTGGTGCTCTGTTATATGTTAATTACATTAATTAGGCGGAGATCTGAAACCATTCAGCTGCGCATAATTTCAAGATCATTTGCGATTTATACATTTCACTTCTGAAAGAAGGGCGTACACACAATTGAAAAATGACCGTAAGATCAAATGTCGGTTGGTTTCTTTCTACGCAACATTTTATAAATGAGGCTCGATGACCTGGAGGTCCATACTGATCAGCTGTCTGTAAAAATATTTTATATATGGCAAGCCGTTTTGACATTTATTCATTCGCAAGATATGAATTCTTGAATTCAATTTTCACTAGTTAAAAGTCACCTGCCATTCAAATTCAATTATTAATATCAAGAATTGATTTCTTACTAGTTGAAATTCCAATTTCACATATCAGAAATACAATTCTTACTAGTAAAAATATTTTTTGATATCAGTATTACATGGTTACTAGTGCAATCGTCTGTTCTTGATATCAACAACTGAATTGGTGACAATGTCAATTTCTGATATCTTGAATCATGTGGTTGTTACTAGTAAGAAAGCCATTTTAGATATCTGAAATTATATATATTTTAAAATTATTTTCAGATATCATAACAAATGCGATATTGAAATACATTTACAAATATCAAGAATTAACATTTCAATTAGTGGCAATTGAGTTCTTGATATCAGGAATTTATATTTTTACTAGTAACTAGTATTTTATTTTTACTTATATTTTTTACTAGTAATAAAGTAAATCTAATAATTGATACCAAAAATTATGATTTTTACTGGTTGTATTTCTGATATGTGAAATTGGAATTTCAACTTGATATCAACAATTGAGTTTGCATGGCAGCCTATGGTGACATTTAACTAGTGAAAATACAATTACCGATATCAAGAATTCATATTTATGCGAGTAATGACTATGGTGACATTTCACTAGTGAAAATACAATTACAGATATCAAGAATTAGCATTTTTACTAGTGGAAATGTAATTGTTGATATAAAAAATTCCTATCCTGGTAATGAATGAATGTAAAAACGGCTTGCCATATATGGGCTATATTGGTACATCACTGGTTGCTATTATTGGTTCATTATATTATTTTTTGTTGGTAGTAACCATAAACACACTGATCACAGCTTATAACAAAGTGAAACGCTAAAACTGTTATTAGTTATTTTCCTATAGAGGACAATGTATTGGAAGTCTCACACATTCTCAGGAAACAGCTTTGAAAATGAGGTGGATATTCGTGTGTATGAGCACACGCGCCCTGCACACGCTATCCTGATCCTCCAGACACCCAACACCTCGGACACACATCCCAGAGCCGGACACCCAACACTCCCTCCGGCACACGCGCTTAATTTAGGGCGAGTCTCTGCTGTCAGGCGTCAGTGAGAGCTCCGGTCATCAGCAACATGTGTGTGACCGTCCGGCCGTCAGCTGGAGAAGGGCTGAGCGAAGAGAAACTAGAGACGACTACATGCAAAAATAATCCTACTCAAAGAATATAGCGCGCCCTGGTGGATGATATAGGTAATGAGAAGTAGTTCTGCCGCATAACGATTTTGTAAATTATGACATAACACGTTGAAATTCTAAGTCATCATAATTATGATATAAAATTGATATTTGTTAAATAATGACAAGGCAAGAGCAAAACATTGTTTTTTCATGCACTGGTCAGGTTTGAGATTTTTGACTATTTGGCTTTTTCTAATGTGTTGTTTCTGACTAGTGGAAAGAAAACATACAAAAATACACTTTTTCTGTTTGTTTTCTGTGAGTTTTCCTCCTGCACTCAGCCAGAAATCTCAAACTTTACAGTTTTAATCTGATCTATATTCTGAAGGTTTTTACAAAGGGGTTTGTTCATGTCATTTACATTTTATTCCGTTGAGATTTATGGAGTGATAAAAAGAGACTAACATGTCAACAAAATAAAATATGAATTTTGAACCTGGCTTTATTCCATTTTCATATTTATTTTCTGGAAATGTGTGCAGATTAGTGCTATAATATAATGTCTCATTTGCATATTTAAACAACATTTCAGAAAACTTGTAATACAGTTGTTTTTTTGTTTTTTTTTGATAGAGAACGGCCTGAGGTAAGGCTGATTTTAACACTACATTTCTGCAGTTTCATACAGATTACAGTTGGCCTGTTAAAACTAAAACGATGACATTTTAACAAACGATGAACAATAAAAGGGTCGACAGCCAATCAGAATCTATTTTTACGTTAACGAGTTTTGTCTTTGCCTCAGAAAAGACGTGCAGTCACGTCGGCTGTTCTCAGTTCCAAGAACGCAAAAAAACGCATATTGAGAAACGACCATCATGTTGTTAGAAATTAAAATACATATATTTTCCCTTGTTGTCTAAACGTATCAAAGGAAGAGGAGCCTCTCAACATCACGTCATCAGTGTGTACCAGGTGAAACTTGCGTGTTATTGTCAAGGACAAAACCATATCAATATTCAACATAAAAATGAATCAAATTCACCGTCAGTCAGATGTGTTTTCTAATGTATTTCTAATGTCAGACATCATGTGTCTCTATAGAACTTCACCTAAAACACACAATTACATATTACAAAAAAACACATTACCTAACATTATATATATATATGTGTGTGTGTGAGACCCTGGACCACAAAACCAGTTATAAGGGTCAATATTTTGAAATGGAGATTTATACATCATATGAAAGCTGAATAAGCTTTCCATTGATGTATGGTTTGTCAGGATATTACAATATTTGGTCGAGATACAGCTATTTGAAAATCTGGAATCTGAGGGTGCAAAAAAAATTTGCCTTTAAAGTTGTCCAAATGAAGTACTTAGCAATGCATATTACTATTAATAATACAATGTTTATATATTTATGGTAGGAAATGTACAAAATATCTTTACTTAATATCCTAATGATTTTTGGCATAAAAGAAAAATGGATAATTTTGACCCATACAATGTATTGTTGGCTATTGCCACAAATATACCTATATATATATGTGTGTGTGTGTGTGTGTGTGTGTGTGTGTGTGTGTCAAAACAACATGTTCTATGAAAAGATTTTAAATGTATAAAGAGATGGAAAAATACAGACACAAAGAAGGCTGATGCTCACTGAAGAGTGACTAAGGTACAAGATGGCAAAATAACACAGACTGCAATTCATGGAAAATGACAAAACTTTGGAAATGTTACAAAACAAGTGTTTCGACAGGCGTTTAATTTCAGCTAGTAGGATTCTGTAACTTCCCTCACAGACGCACCAAAACCACAAACCACAGTCGTAAGACCCAGATACAATGATATAAATAACCACCATGGGATTTTTTTTTGTCTGCAGTACTGGTAAATCTGACCATTACTTCCTACAGAGAGCCAGCAGTGCAGAGGAAGTAAATGACTTAACTAGTGTAATGCTCCTGGTGACGTGACACACATTTAACTCACTATTATTAACACCTGAATCAAAGCTGCAGTAAATGGATGGCAAAGTGACTGTTTACAGCTTCGTTTTCAATCCATTTGATGGGCCCTGGATCATTTGACCGTGCTGTAAATCACCAAATTATCCTTCAAAGCACCGGATCTGTGGAGCAACATAATCAGAGATGAAGTGTGAATGACCATTTATAGTAATGCAAGAGCTGATCAAAGTCCAACGGTGCTCAGTATGAGAACCAGATCATGTAAGTTATGTTATATAAAAAATAAGTTTCAATATCATATGCAAATGTGTTTCCATACTTGGCTTCATTGTTCCTGGTGTGTTGGATAGTTGCGTATTCAGAATTTGTGGATTCAGTTTTTCCTGCCGTCTGATCCGTTCTGGTTCTGCTGGGTGAAACTCTGGAATACAGACCATCATCATAGTGGTTTCTGTCCGAGCTGGAAGGTTGTTGAACCTGGAGAAAGACGTCAAAACCTTTTAGAAAAGTGCTAAATCACCTAAAGGTGCAAAGAGCTTTATGTTCCTGTAAACTTTAGTTCCTTCCCAGACAGCAAAAGTGTCGGCCCAGATCTGGTACGCGTTGAATCCACATGTACCAGATGTGGCCCGGATCTGGGCAGACACTATGTTGCTGTCCTGGTTGTAAGAGCATTTTCATTAACACAACGATTTCTCATTCACATACGATACAATTCAAATTCGAAATATATATTTATATCAAAGCACAACATAAATGACTTGCAATTTCATTTTGCAGACATAAACAGATGGATAACTCTGTTCTGACCTGATTCTGCTTGACGTCCGACACTCCACCACATTTTCCCTTCCTGTAGCTGAGATAGACATGTAAACACATACATTAATAGATTAATTATGAATACACCATGTGAATACACCAGTGTGCGTTATTTAAACAATAGATCTCACCTCAAGAACATCATGATGCAGACAAGAAACAAAAAAACAAATCCAGCTGCGATCACAATAGCTGCGATCTTGATTGTATCGTGTCCTGAAACAAAACCTGAAAAATAATGAATACTAAAGTATGATCTCACATCTGAAAAAAATGGGAATATTGACAGCGTTTACTGGATTTAGAAAATGTTCGGTGTTAGCCTTGCATTAAAAATATAATACGCAAGCCAGTGTATTCTGGCAGGTCTTTGGATGATGAAATAAATGCTCATAATAATTTAAGCAATTCATTTCAGTTAATGAATTGAAATTGAAATACTAGCTTTTTCTGTAAGTGCATAAAAATATTAATTTTATTAAGTTATTTATAAACTGTAAAAAAATTGTGTTTTAAATTTAAATAAAAAAAATAAGGCAACCTATCGCACTCAACTTTTTAAGTTAACAACACGCTCCAGTTGAAGTCAACTTAAATACTTTTGTTTGTGAAATGAGTAGCAAGTAATCTTTTGAACTTAAAACTTCTTGTCAAGGCAACTAAATGTTTAGCATTTAGCAATACAAGCAGCTACAATCCTTGTTTTTTCATCTCCATGTTTGATTTTCAAAGTTAACTACACAACATGAAATGAGTAAACTGTGTGCCTCTAGTTTTAAGAGGCAAATGATGTTCATGTCGTGTAGTTAACTTTGAAAATCAAATATGGAGATGGAAAAACAAGGAGTGTACACTGTAAAATCCAATAGTGATTCTAACTAGCACTTTTTAGTTAACTTTACTTAATGTCTTAACTTAGTTGTACAAATCTAGTAATCTCTACTAATCACATACTATGCCTTTTTTTACTCAAAAGTCAAGATTAATTGATTGGTTTGGGTGCCATTTTGTTAAGCAGAAAAAAAAATCCTCCACTTCTGCAGTTTTCTTTCTCTGTTTGCATTCACTGATTTCCTTGAATGTTGAATTGTTACAACTGAAACATTTGAGAGAACATCACATAAGCTGAGTTCATAAACTGATGTTGATTTTCCTAAAATGTTTTAGTTTGATCACCATTATGGTGATCAGTGTTCCATTTGGTTGGGCACTTGAACTTCATTTATATTATTGTAATTCTCTTTCTATTGATGCAACAAGAAATCAGTTATTTGGTTTCAAAGGAAGATAAATACTAAATAGGTTGCCTTTAAAAGGTTATCTATAGTTTCTATCAAAATCATAACTTTTTTTAAGTTAGCTCAACTTTATTTTACAGTGACGTTTTACTTTGAAGTTACATTGTTGATATTTCAATTTGGACTGTCTCAGAGATCAGCAATTTTCTACTACAGATCCAAACTCTATATTATGTCATGTGACAACCAACACTTTTGCAAATGCTCAACTTCAAAACTTGTACCATTATTTGTCTATCATATGTCCTGCACAACTATTTAAATGAGTTTACCTTTAACAGTCACAGTTACAGCGTCTGATCTCTGAGATCCATGTTGATTGTGAGCCTGACAGTAGAAGCGTCCACTCTGTCGTGCACTGAAACTCTGTCCAGATCCAACAGCTGAGGTTTCATTCTCCTTAAACCATTTGATCAGAGCAGGAGGGTTTGAATCACTGCTGCAGTTCAGAGTCACTGAATCTCCCTCCATTATTTCACCAGATCCGTTTATGGACACTGAGACGCTCCTGGGTGGGTCTAATAACAATCACCAAATTATTTAAGACCATTTACTCATTTTTTTAAAATTACTAATATGAACAGAATTTATCAAAACAGAGAATTAGCATCTTATGTTTTATAATAAACTCACACATGACGTTTAAAGTCACAGCATCAGAGTATTTCTCTCCATGTTCATTGATGGACTTGCACTTGTACTTTTTACTGTCATCAGAGCTGATCTTTGAGATGCTGTAGATTCTTCCAGATCCTACAAACGTTCCTCCTTTAAACCAGCTGAAGATCAGAGCAGGAGGGTTTGAATCACTGCTGCAGCTCAGAGTCACTGAATCTCCCTCCACTATTTCAGCAGATGGACTGATGGACACTGAGACGCTCTTTGGAGGATCTAAAAATGAAAATAAAAAAATTGCATAAAACACAAATTTGAGATCACAGACTACAGTACATTTAGAAAATGTGTTATCCGCATCAACAACAAAAACTCAGGTGTTTTCACAACATTGCATTTTGGTTGCTGTTAGGTTATACTCAAGGCTGGATTTGAGTGCGGGATGCAGGGGGATGACACCCCTCTTGTTGAAAAAAAATGACAAAAAGCATCCCCTCTGTAATTAACAGCGATTGACCAATCAGAACTCAATATTGTAACGCGCTGCTCAGTCAAGCTTTCGCGAGCGTATCTTTTGACGTTCTTTTTTTAAAGAAGAGAACAGACGGTATGATGTTTCTTTGATTAGTGTTTCGGACACATTAGAAAGAACAACGAACATAGCCAAAGTGCGTTCATTCAGTAAGGGATCGTTGTCAAAGTTGCAGTGAATTATTGAAAGGGAATGTAATCGCCGAGGTGATAATGCACATAAGTTAGCTAAATGAACGTGTTTATTTATTTAATTAAAAAAAAAAAAAAAAAAAAACTATGAGCTTTTTTCATATGCCACTGCGCTAATAGTCTCATGAACGCGCAACTTTCCAGTCAAATCAACGGCCAAGGTCGGACTTTTCACAAAACAATAAACTAGTTTTTTCTTTTCTTTTTTTAACCAAATCCTATAGCTCCAGAACACTTGGAATATGCGACATGAGTTGTATGGGTTCATTTTGGGATACTTTTGCATATATTTTATTTTAAAGCTGCTCATGAACAGGAATCATGGAGGACACCAGGTTTATTCTTGCCTATTTATTGGGAAAATCTTACTAAAACCAACATTCTATGTAGTGTCACATGCACTGACAACCATATAAACATTCACAATGCTGACGATTCTGTAATTTTGGTCAAACGCAGGCTATTTTCACGGTGTATAAAACACTATATGTACCATCCATTGTACGTATATGTAAATATGCACTACATTAATGACAAGACAAGACGATCTAGCTGTTTTGGGGAAAAAAATTAATAAATCATACCTGTCACAGCAATAGTTCTCCCCGCCATCATGTTTAAAGTTTATGACGCGCCCATCGCAGGAATTTAGGTATCAAAATTATTTCCGAAATTCCCAGTGGTAAACACAACAACAGAGGGCGTTCATGTGCAATTTTTACCTAGGAAACTCATATTTACGATAATTCCGATAGCACGTGAAAGCAGCATAACATGAAATCGATCAGGAGGTGTTTCATTTGAATCATTTCTCACACTATGTATGTGTGATGCTGCTCATCTGAAAGCTTGCCATGGACCTTTTTGGTATTGTTTTTGAGCCCTATCCTCAGCTTGATGCCTCCTTTAGGTGGGGAGGTATTAACTGCATTATATGTAAGCAAATAAACATAGCCATCGTCTATAATTATAAAACTTAATATACTCTTAGATGTCATTTGGTGATCCTAGAAAATAGTAGGTGGGATGTGGAACTAATGTATATAAAGTGTCACAGGTGATGTGCTATTCATGAAATAATATTTTAGATTTACACATTTCAGCTATTAAAGTCAACTGTTTTTTATTTGTTCAAATAATTACCAAATCTGTACTCACACATGACATTGAGATAAACAGCAGGAGAGATGTGATTGTGTCCGTGTACAGCACAGTTATATCTGCCTGCATCCTCTCTTCTGACTGACTGCAGCAGGAGTTCATTGTTTCTGTCTCCTCTCTCAGTTAATGGCTGTGAGTTTCTGTACCAGATGAATGTTGCTCTGTCAGTCAGAGTGCAGCTGCTTTTACATGTCAGACGGACTGAATCTCCCTCTGTCACTCTCTCAGGAGACTCCACCTGAAGATCTGAACACAACACACACATTATATCTAGTGCTGCTGTCATACACTGATTATTATTCAACATAATGCACAGAAGAAGAGATAAACCTCATGAAAGTCACCTGTGACAGTAAGAGTCACTCCTGATTTACCAATCCATCTTCCATCAGGTTTATAAGTGATGAATCTGAAATAGTACTTGTGTGAATCCTTCAGTGTCACATGACTCAGTCTGATGGTGCAGTTCTGCTGTTTATCTCCCAGATACTGAAGCCTCTGCCTGTATTCAGTGTCATTAGACAGATCTGGAAACTTGTCATCATCTTTTACCAGTGTGTTTGTCCA
The DNA here is from genome assembly GCA_039654105.1 of Coreius guichenoti. Classification (NCBI taxonomy): domain Eukaryota; kingdom Metazoa; phylum Chordata; class Actinopteri; order Cypriniformes; family Gobionidae; genus Coreius; species Coreius guichenoti. Next base: position 47,981,209 of record CM077170.1, read on the forward strand.
GAACACTTTCTTGATCTGATGTCCAGTAGGGTATTTATAAGTGCAGCTCATTGTCACTGTTGAGTCCTTTAGTGCACAGATGTGTGAAGGACTGTAACTCACACACCAATCATCACAATCACCGAAAACTCCTGAAAAACAAAATTTATAATAAACAAAGCAGCTAAGTTACTAATAGAATATATTTGCTCAAAGTCTTTGAATGTCTTGTGGTTGTTGAAGAAAAGCAGAATTTAACATCCGAGACAGAAGCATGAAAATGGAAATGAAAATACTAGGACTGCCTAAGATGAAAATATTAAATTAAGAAGATATTATGCTGATTCAAACTACAATTAATACCAATTATTTGCTAAGAAAAGCCACGTAATGAAGATAATTTTGCCATTACATTAATGAGGAAAGCAGTGGATAGACGAAACAAAGAAAGAAACAGGCTTATGTTTTTTTGTATAATGAATTGAACTAAATTAAGATGTGTAACACCAATGAGCAACAGACATGCTATTTCATTAAAGATTGACAAATGAAAACAAAAGACACTAAACAGAACAGGCAGAAAAACATTAGAGACTTACCCTGAATCATGAGGAGAACGATCAGAGGAAGAGGAGTCGTTCTGACTGACATCACCATAGCAACACCTACAGCACAATCATTCCAATAGATTGGGAGGAGATTGTCAGACAACACACAATCAATAAGAGCAGCAATTCCGCTCAATCGTGTTCTTTATCATCAAGCAAGACTGTCTTTGTCAATGTGAAGTCAATGAGAACACATATAGAATCATTTACATTGTTTGTTTTGATTATAAAGAGACGTACAAACAAAACAAAACAAAAATAGATAAGTAACGGGTCATACCGTAGAGCAGGACACCTCATCAGCTGTAACCAAATGACACTCCAGGAGAAATAAGGAAGGTTTGAGTCGACCAGCCTCATTTATAACCAGAACTCCGTCATTTCCTCTTTTCGGGTTTACCTCTGATTAGTGACATACAAATATTATATTAAAAAGTTTTTTTTTTTTTCTGTCTTTTAGATTTCAAAATCCTAAAAACATCCTGTTTATTTCCATTTGTTTGTTTTATTTCGATTTCAGATCCAAGCCACCATCACATGCATATAAGCTGGACTTTCAAGATGCATAGTAAACATGAAAAACTGCCTAAAGTCTTAAAATATAAAAGTCTGCTGACATGCGAGGGTCTGCGTAGAACTATTATTTATAGATGTTGTGAAATCCCAATAAAAGATGGTAACTGTAGTGTTTCCTGTTGCACATACACGAGTCATTTTTCAGTGATTCATTCATCTCCAGAAAGTTTTCTGACTTGCGTCACTATGAACGTGTGTCTATTCATGCTGTTACAATTTTGCATAAATATAAGATAAAAAATTAGTTTCATTTCATTAGTAACAATGAAAATCAGTACCATGTGCTTGTTACACATCAATTATTTTAGATGTTACAACATAAAGCAAATTTTTAGGATAGTTTTTTCAATGCATGTATATGTCCACATCTGAAAATAGAGGAAGGTTTCACTTCCCTGATATAACCACTGAAGCTTATGTGGGCTTATGTATGTACAAATTTAAGAAACTTTCCAACACTTAACTAGTGAGAATTTAGTCTGACTCACTCTGCAGACGAATTACCAACCAATGCCAATGTTATTTATAGATTTGAATGACAAAAATGGGCCTGAAACGTTTGAAATAATGAATGTCATGCAACAATAGAAAAACTTTAAGTTGTCATCTGCGTCGTTCTCTCAGGTAAACTTGATGTTTCTACAAACCCGATTCCAAAAAAGTTGGGACACTGTACAAATTGTTAAAAAAAAAAGGAATGCAATAATTTACAAATCTCATAAACTTATATTTTATTCACAATAGAATATAGATAACATCAAATGTTGAAAGTGAGACATTTTGAAATGTCATGACAAATATTGGCTCATTTTGGATTTCATGAGAGCTACACATTCCAAAAAAAGTTGGGACAGGTAGCAATAAGAGGCCGGAAAAGTTAAATGTACATATAAGGAACAGCTGGAGGACCAATTTGCAACTTATTAGGTCAATTGGCAACATGATTGGGTATAAAAAGAGCCTCTCAGAGTGGCAGTGTCTCTCAGAAGTCAAGATGGGCAGAGGATCACCAATTCCCCCAATGCTGCGGCGAAAAATAGTGGAGCAATATCAGAAAGGAGTTTCTTAGAGAAAAATTGCAAAGAGTTTGAAGTTATCATCATCTACAGTGCATAATATCATCCAAAGATTCAGAGAATCTGGAACAATCTCTGTGCGTAAGGGTCAAGGCCGGAAAACTATACTGGATGCCCGTGATCTTCGGGCCCTTAGACGGCACTGCATCACATACAGGAATGCTACTGTAATGGAAATCACAACATGGGCTCAGGAATACTTCCAGAAAACATTGTCGGTGAACACAATCCACCGTGCCATTCGCCGTTGCCGGATAAAACTCTAGAGGTCAAAAAAGAAGCCATATCTAAACATGATCCAGAAGCGCAGGCGTTTTCTCTGGGCCAAGGCTCATTTAAAATGGACTATGGCAAAGTGGAAAACTGTTCTGTGGTCAGACGAATCAAAATTTGAAGTTCTTTTTGGAAAACTGGGACGCCATGTCATCCGGACTAAAGAGGACAAGGACAACCCAAGTTGTTATCAGCGCTCAGTTCAGAAGCCTGCATCTCTGATGGTATGGGGTTGCATGAGTGTGTGTGGCATGGGCAGCTTACACATCTGGAAAGGCACCATCAATGCTGAAAGGTATATCCAAGTTCTAGAACAACATATGCTCCCATCCAGACGTCGTCTCTTTCAGGGAAGACCTTGCATTTTCCAACATGACAATGCCAGACCACATACTGCATCAATTACCACATCATGGCTGTGTAGAAGAAGGATCCGGGTACTGAAATGGCCAGCCTGCAGTCCAGATCTTTCACCCATAGAAAACATTTGGCGCATCATAAAGAGGAAGATGCGACAAAGAAGACCTAAGACAGTTGAGCAACTAGAAGCCTGTATTAGACAAGAATGGGACAACATTCCTATTCCTAAACTTGAGCAACTTGTCTCCTCAGCCCCCAGACGTTTGCAGACTGTTATAAAAAGAAGAGGGGATGCCACACAGTGGTAAACATGGCCTTGTCCCAACTTTTTTGAGATGTGTTGATGCCATGAAATTTAAAATCAACTTATTTTTCCCTTAAAATGATACATTTTCTCAGTTTAAACATTTGATATGTCATCTATGTTGTATTCTGAATAAAATATTGAAATTTGAAACTTCCACATCATTGCATTCTGTTTTTATTCACAATTTGTACAGTGTCCCAACTTTTTTGGAATCGGGTTTGTACTTTTTCTATGGGTAGCTAATTTTGGTGCTTGACCATGCGTTGTAATCTGTTTGACAGTAAACGGATATGAGCCGTCTAATGCTATTACTGCGAAAGGATGTGAAGGAGAAATGGCCATATAAGGTGCTCATACACAGCAAAATCCCCAGTGTTAAATCAACACTGCTCAGATCACATATGGTCCACTCTACAGAGTGTCAAAGTAACACTGAATCAGTGTTAAAGTTAATGAGATAATTAAGAGATTAAGAAATGATTGAGCATTAGTGATGAACACCTGCTGTTAACAAGCAGAATCACTGAAGGACAGAGAAACACAAGAACTACAACTGACTTCAGCCACAGCTTTAGATGAAATCAACTGAAGATAAAAGACATTAAGGCCCAATCCCATTTCTACCCTTAGCCCTTCCCTTTCCCCTACCCCTTCGTTTTGCATGTTCACGTGAAGAGGTAGGGGTGTCTCAGTTCTCTTTTGGCTGGAGGGGTAGGGGTAAGGGGAAGGGCCAGATAGCCCTTCAAACGAAGATTTTTCGGGACCACACTACGAACGAAGGAGTTTCCCTGCATACACAGGCTACCGTGCTGCTACAATGCGTGGTGATGTTGCTACTTGGGATCGATCACTTATGTGTTGTCTGGCTGCCAGTTTCTCCGTAGCTTGCTAAACGCGCTATTTGAGTGATGTGAACAAAAATTAATAATACAGTTTAAAAAAAATATCTGGTCATCCTTCATAACGCAGTCGATATTTACATCACGTATCGTCTGTAAACTCTTGCGTTACCAAGGCAACAACTGACTTGTTTGCATTACATTGTAAAGCGTTCCGTTATCGCAGCACCACAGTAGAAAACGAAACCATATCCGTACCGGCCGGCTTGGATCGGCATGGAATGGGACGGTTGACAAACAAAGAGAACAGTTTGGCCCGATGGAAAAGCGGCTTCACCAGTCTTGTATGTTCTGCATCATTCTGTATCGTCTTAGGAAACACATACGTTTTTGAACTGAAAACGAGCGCCTTTTTATTAAGTCCAAATACAGCGCAAAACAACGTTGGGAGAGAGTAATCTGTTAAACGTGCTCGCGGATGATTTCTGTGAGATATAGCCTACGCACTTCACTGCTGTTCATACTGGTTAAATGTTACAGGACACTAATAAAAGAAACGGGATATGATGACTTTATTTCTTAAGGGGAATATTTTCACCCTACGCCTTGCCACTCTGTTGGGTAGGCGAAGGGGTATAAAATAGAATTGGGATTGGGCCTAAATCTCTGAAGATCTCAGCAGAGGAGGACTAAACAACTCCACAAACAGCATTACCAGCTTCACACATTACTAACCAGACTGACTTTATTTCTGTCAGACGTCTACAGAAGCTCTTATTGAGAATTAACAGAGGTTTAGATATTGATGTTTTATTGAAAATGTTTGGTCACCATTATGGTGATCAGTGTTTCCTTCAGTTAGGCTCTTGACCCTTTTATATTTTTTTTAAATAATTCTCTTATAAGCAATTGCAATAGTGTTTCACAGCAAACACTTGTGCATTGCTGAATCAAAAGATTGAAGGAGCAGATCAGTTGACATTAAAACATATGCATGAACATCACAAAGTCGCTTTTTCTTTGGTTTATTGACTGAAATGCAAGTATTACAGAACTGAAAAAAAGCAGTTCCATTAAACAAATGCTGTAATGCATCAATGCTGAAGATGAACAACTGTTACCACTCAGGCTTAGACATGAACACTTATCATGCGATCCTCAACAGAAACCATGTACTCACAGTAAACAAAACAAAAACAAGAGCACATGGCCAGTGAATCAATCCATGTGCTCAAACAAAACAAAGAACATGCAGCCAATGAGAGCTCTTACCGACTGCGTGTCCACACAGAACACGACATGAAAGCACAAAGACAAACAGGACAACATGAAAGCTACACGAACAACACATGTGGACAGAAGAGCGTACGGCCCGAGCGAACTCTGAACCGCACTCTCACAACGACAAGACACAAGTGTCACAGCTGTCACCAAATCAAGAATAAACAGACCGAAGTGACAGAACCCTGACACGGTTACGCTCACAGTGTGGATGAATCACGTTTGTGTTGAAGGATCTATAGAAGAGAACTTATGCGATGCAGAAACTTTTACAAAGCAAAAACAAACACTTGTTTTTGATCCATTAATGCATCTCTCACTGTATGCGATCTCATGGTTTGAAGTGCCTGTCAGGAAATCAACACAGGCTGTCCTGAATAAGTAAGCAAAGCGTCTTCTCATAGATAAGGACACGCAGTCTCAGGAATAATTGAGACACAGATGAGTCATGTTCTATAGTACAAGAAAACATCACATCCTGTGACGTTGACACAAAGATGAATTTAAACCCGGAAGATGAAAATAGCGCAAAAAGGCTTAAAATTAACTAGTTAAGACTAACGGATGGTAACATTCTCGGTAACACTTTAGAATAATGGTCCGTCATTAATAAGTAACTGTGCAGGAAGTAATGCAGGACTAATGAGTAGTACTACATTAACACTTCAGCTACTACTATTAACTAATACAGAAACAAGCTTAACTAATCAGTAAGTAATAGCAAATTTAGGACTAAGATAGTTCTTTATTAGGTAATCAATAATTACTGAAGGATATTGGCATCATTAAGAACTAATAGGTAACTATGACAAATTATAAAAAATTACTAATTAATTACTAAATCACAACATCAACATGTCTGAGACGTAATCAGTCATCTTTTTTACTCTGAATGAGGTCATAAAATGCATCACTAATTACTCAAGTGTTCCCTTGTCACTCTTTAAGGACTACTAGTGATCTGGACCATTATTTTAAAGTGAAAAAGATGTTTTTCACTTTAAAATAATAGTCCAGATCACTAGTAGTTCCTGCATAGTGACTAGGTAACACTTGAGTAATTAGTGATGCATTTTATGACCTCATTCAGAGTAAAAAATATGACTGATTACGTCTCAGACACACGATAATGTTCTTTATAATTTGTCAGTTAGTTAATAGTTATTAATGAGGCTAATCTCATTTAGTAATTATTGATTACCTAATAAGGAACTATCGCCTAAATTTGCTATTACTTACTGATTAGTTAAGCTTGCTTCTATATTAGTTAATAATAGTAGCTGAAGTGTTAATGTAGTACTACTCATTAGTCCTGCATAGTTACTTATTAATGACGGACCATTATTCTAAAGTGTTACCACATTCTCTTCTATGATATTCAATACACATAACTGTTAAATTCTCAGAAACTCAGAAAATGTCGTTTTGGGTTTCATGACCTGACCCTTTAAGATAAATGTGCTCACAGAGTATACAGGTGGGCTTTGGCTGAACATTTTATAATTTCCATCAAAGGTTTTGACAAATGATTTCTCTTGGCACATTTTTGTCAGAAGTGCCTCGAGACCAAATTTCATTTGAATCCGATGAGAAGATTTGATAATTTTTGATAATTTTTAAAGGATTTTCTGAAATCTCAAATTGGTGAAAAATGGAACACACGTGACAAACAGATTGAGGCGACAGGAATGTAGATTCAAATACACACATTCATTCATTATATCACCAAAAATATCTCAAACAGATGTTTTGACGAATCAAAATTCTACACACAACTCTAGATTTTGTACAAACTGGATGAATTTAGGACTTAAGCAACGTCATGATCAGAGAACCAGTGCATATGTGAGAGAAAAAAAGCATTAAGCCTTAATTAAATCTAAACAGGAGAAATGAAAATACAGCATCAGAATAGCAGTTCCACAGTCCCACCACATGAGGGAGTTATCGTGGAGATCGGTTTTCCCAGGAACAGTGATCACAGTAGCATTGGAAATTCACCAAACTGATCTGTTGATCATTTGACTGTGCTGTAAATCACTGATTGATCCTCCACGATCTGATCAGCAGATCTGTGAAATCAATACATTCAGAGATAAAGGCATCAGTACTGCCTACAAACCCGATTCCAAAAAAAGTTGGGACACTGTACAAATTGTGAATAAAAAAGAATGCAATAATTTACAAATCTCATAAACTTATATTTTATTCACAATAGAATATAGATAACATATCAAATGTTGAGAGTGAGACATTTTGAAATGTCATGCCAAATATTGGCTCGTTTTGGATTTCATGAGAGCTACACATTCCAAAAAAGTTGGGACAGGTAGCAATAAGAGGCCGGAAAAGTTAAATGTACATATAAGGAACAGCTGGAGGACCAATTTGCAACTTATTAGGTCAATTGGCAACATGATTGGGTATAAAAAGAGCCTCTCAGAGTGGCAGTGTCTCTCAGAAGTCAAGATGGGCAGAGGATCACCAATTCCCCCAATGCTGCGGCGAAAAATAGTGGAGCAATATCAGAAAGGAGCTTCTCAGAGAAAAATTGCAAAGAGTTTGAAGTTATCATCATCTACAGTGCATAATATCATCCAAAGATTCAGAGAATCTGGAACAATCTCTGTGCGTAAGGGTCAAGGCCGGAAAACCATACTGGATGCCCGTGATCTTCGGGCCCTTAGACGGCACTGCATCACATACAGGAATGCTACTGTAATGGAAATCACAACATGGGCTCAGGAATACTTCCAGAAAACATTGTCGGTGAACACAATCCACCGTGCCATTCGCCGTTGCCGGCTAAAACTCTATAGGTCAAAAAAGAAGCCATATCTAAACATGATCCAGAAGCGCCGGCGTTTTCTCTGGGCCAAGGCTCATTTAAAATGGACTGTGGCAAAGTGGAAAACTGTTCTGTGGTCAGATGAATCAAAATGTGAAGTTCTTTTTGGAAAACTGGGACGCCATGTCATCCGGACTAAAGAGGACAAGGACAACCCAAGTTGTCATCAGCGCTCAGTTCAGAAGCCTGCATCTCTGATGGTATGGGGTTGCATGAGTGCGTGTGGCATGGGCAGCTTACACATCTGGAAAGGCACCATCAATGCTGAAAGGTATATCCAAGTTCTAGAACAACATATGCTCCTATCCAGACGTCGTCTCTTTCAGGGAAGACCTTGCATTTTCCAACATGACAATGCCAGACCACATACTGCATCAATTACAACATCATGGCTGCGTAGAAGAAGGATCCGGGTACTGAAATGGCCAGACTGCAGTCCAGATCTTTCACCCATAGAAAACATTTGGCGCATCATAAAGAGGAAGATGCGACAAAGAAGACCTAAGACAGTTGAGCAACTAGAAGCCTGTATTAGACAAGAATGGGACAACATTCCTATTCCTAAACTTGAGCAACTTGTCTCCTCAGTCCCCAGACGTTTGCAGACTGTTATAAAAAGAAGAGGGGATGCCACACAGTGGTAAACATGGCCTTGTCCCAACTTTTTTGAGATGTGTTGATGCCATTAAATTTAAAATCAACTTATTTTTCCCTTAAAATGATACATTTTCTCAGTTTAAACATTTGATGTCATCTATGTTGTATTCTGAATAAAATATTGAAATTTGAAACTTCCACATCATTGCATTCTGTTTTTATTCACAATTTGTACAGTGTCCCAACTTTTTTGGAATCGGGTTTGTACAAATACAACCTCAACCAATACAGGAGCTAAATTAAAACTGCAAAAGTGCTGTGATTACATTTTAAATGTTTTAATATGTCATGAACATGTCCTGATTTTGTTTCTCACCTCATGGCAGCACCAGGCTGGTATGTTCTGATGTTGTCGTACTGGCTTTCGTTCTCCTCTGTTCTGTTCATCACTTTGTTTCTGTGATGCAAGACAGTTGCATACTGGATCTCGTCTGTATCTTCAGAATCAAGCGCTTTTGCTTTTGTTTGATCTCCACTGAAATTACTGAGGGTAATTAAGGCATACAGGGCATCGTTTTGATTTGCGGCATCAGATTCAGACTGAACCCCATCATGAGCTGATTCTCCGTTGACATACACATCATCCTAAAACGAGAGAAAATGACTTGTTACAATTTATAAAAAAAAAAGCTTTGAGCATAACAGGGTGGTGTTTGCATTTGTTTAATGCTCATTTGATAATTTGATTTACCTGCTTTAGTCTGATGTGATCAGTGTGTTTTTTCCTTCTGTAATAAAGAATTGTCTCAAAAATGTTAATTCGTTTATAAAAATAAATCAGCTTGGTACACTAATGTGCTTTCAGACAGAATGAACTTACATGAACACAATGATGAAAATGAAGATTAAACCTCCCAATCCACCAGCGACCCCAGCAACTGCATAAAGAAACTTTCTTCCTACAAGACAAGTGACAGAATGTTGTTTTTATCATTGTCTAGAATGACAGAACCAAACCATGAATCAGATTTCAACACACTCATGTTTATCTCTATAGTCAAAGATCTCGGGACTGAGGTGGGGAAGACAGTGCCCCCTCAAACAAAATAATGTTTAATTGTCAATACAAAAGCAAAAGAAACTAAGATTATCCTACAAAATATGATTATTATGAAATCAAACAGCAATTCTGTAAAGTAGCACCGTCCAACAGCGACCACCAGTGATTCATTGGAGGGAATGTGAAGCGTGAATCGTGAGATACAGGTAAAAGAGGGCAATACCCACAAAGCGCATTGATTGGGTAATTTCCGTGTCAATAAGATAATGCCTGCCTACCAGATTCTCCTCCTCACTATGATTGGCTGATTGTCATGTCATTGTGATAACAGTTTTAGCTCATAGTTGATAATATTCTTTGAATTATTTCCTGAGCCATGTGATTATTGCAGCACTCCACGCCTGACAGAATACTGGACCAAAGACAGGATTATTTGTGGCATTTTTCTTTCTTTTCCCCCCTCCCCCATTAATATGCACCTACACGCTGTCCAACTCCTATGCCTGGAGCAGAAGGACCGTCAACTGTAGGACTATAGGGAATTTTTCACTACCCTGACCGCTCGCTCTGCGTTTTCTACCACACCAGCCTTTGCGATCGGTCCACGGCATGCCTTGCTGTGAACAGTCCCAGAGAGGATTTCGCCGCATTTGTGGAGTGGGTGCTGATGAATAACAGAGCGGACTTCACCATCTGCCCCATGGAGGACACCAGCCCCACTCCGGATCCAGAGCACAGCCAGCCATCACCCCGCTGCATGCAGGATATGCTAGAGCCCACTGCAGACAATGATACTGAGCCTGCCACGGTGAAATAGCCAGTAGGATCAAAGACAGCCAAACATAGTCCTGGAGCCTGAGCTTTGTGAAATGTCTGACCAGGTGCGTGAGCTGGCTACATCGTGTGACACCATGGGATGTCTAGTGGAATACGAGGGCATGGAGGAAGGGATGGATCCCCCGGCTCCGCCTCCAGTCACTGATCCTGCCACTCCACTTTGTTCCGTCAACCTGTCGGGTGCACCTTGGCTTCGCCCTCCCTCTCGGCTCCACCAGAGACCATCGTCCCTACAGCTCCACCAGGCTCCCTTGTCCCTACGGCTCTGCCTTGGTCAGACATCGTCCTGCCTGCGCCATGGACTTCCAAGCAGTCCACTGCACTCTGACTCTCTACCCCATCGGCTCCATCTCTGTCCATCGTCCCCCTGTGTCGACAGCCAAGCCTCCACCATGGCTCCTCCCTCCCTCGACTCCGTCGTGGGCCATCGTCCTGGCTGTGCTCTGGTTCCCCACCTGGCTACTCCTGCTCCTGGCTCCTTCACCTGGGTTGGTGTAATATCACGTCTGCTTTGGTTTAGTTTTTTCTGTGTTCTGTTTCTGTTTTTCCAGCCTCTGTTCACTAGTTAGTTTCTTTGTTTGTTAATTAGTCCTGCACACCTGTTCTGTTTCAGTCAATCATCACGTCTATGTAAGCCCTGTGTTTCTTCAATTCATCGACCTGTATCGTCAATGTTACGTGGTTGTGTATCTTTTTAACATACCTTCCGATGTTCATTCAGGTTTATTTTTGGAGCTATAACTAGTAATAAAGTGGAAGACAGATCGGTTCACGTGCCACTAGAACTGAGGCTCTACAGCGATCTCTCACCAGTGACAGAACGGTTCTGTTTCATATCGAAAATAACCTACTCTGTCTTGTCTGTTGGCATGTTGTCGGTATCCTCTTAGCTCTGCAATTTTTTTTAACTGCATGAGGAAATGGATGTGTGGCGGTGAGAGCGTGAGAACAGTGTCAATTGCACAAGTCTTATGCTGAATGCCTGAGAATTGGCAGCCCTGCTGAGACAGGGTGGAGTAATGGGCGTGCCGAAAGGTGAATTGCAACAACAGTAACTAAGCCCTAACCCTACCCCACACCCTGACATACAGCTTTCATGACCAATGATAAAGACCTTTCTCCATGCCCCTACCTTTTGTCACGCCCATTACTCCAACCTGCATATACCCACACTTTGCCTTGCTTACAGTGTTTATCGAGGATTTGTTGACTATCGCTCCTAGAAAAAGGTGACTATAGGTGACTGCATAGTAATTTAAAAAGCACATAAACTAGATGGGACTTTGAAGTTATTTTAATAAATTATGTATTCTTATAATCATAGAATATTGTAGTATTGTTTCTTTTTTTAACCCATAATAACATAAAATGGAATAAAAACATTAAGTTACATTGAACCTAAAAGTCAAAACTGAGCCTCCACCAAACACTGACTTTAGCTATTTTATGAATACATCCACAAAATTAATTCTTTTTCACTTTTGTCAATTGTTATTATAATATCTGACCCCCCTCCCCCATTTTCTTTCCAAGTAATCAAACTCAAAGTGCATGTTTTTTTTTTCCTAAAGCTCATCAGCAGCAGAATTGCTTATCCAATCACAGAATGACTGATACACACCATGTACTGTGACAGTTACAGCGTCTGATCTCTGAGATCCATGTTGATTGTGAGCCTGACAGTAGAAGCGTCCACTCTGTCGTGCACTGAAACTCTGTCCAGATCCAACAGCTGAGGTTTCATTCTCCTTAAACCAGCTGAAGTTCAGAGCAGGAGGGTTTGAATCACTGCTGCAGTTCAGAGTCACTGAATCTCCCTCCACTATTACACCAGATGGACTGATGGACACTGAGACGCTCCTGGGTGGGTCTGAAAAAGACAAAAGGAACTGTATAATCTTCTTTTGGGATTGTTCGTTTACTTGTTTACTTTGTTACCACAGTTACTGAACCATCATTAACTCACACATGATGTTTAAAGTCACAGCATCAGAGTATCTCTCTCCATGTTCATTGATGGACTTGCACTTGTATTCTCCACTGCCATCAGAGCTGATCTTTGAGATGCTGTAGATTCTTCCAGATCCTACAAACGTTCCTCCTTTAAACCAGCTGAAGTTCAGAGCAGGAGGGTTTGAATCACTGCTGCAGTTCAGAGTCACTGAATCTCCCTCCACTATTACACCAGATGGACTGATGGACACTGAGACTCTCCTGGGAGGATCTAAAGGTTCAGTATATAGAATGAAAATAATTGATGAAAACATTTTGCATTCTAATCAGTTTTGTCTTTGAACCTTTTACAAAATCTGAATTCTCTATTGTGCTACATATCTGATATCTGAATACACTTACTCGAGTGGTCAAAATACGACTGAATCTCTACTCACACGTGACATTGAGATAAACAGCAGGAGAGATGTGATTGTGTCCGTGTACAGCACAGCTATATCTGCCTGCATCCTCTCTTCTGACTGACTGCAGCAGGAGTTCATTGTTTCTGTCTCCTCTCTCAGTTAATGGCTGTGAGTTTCTGTACCAGATGAATGTTGCTCTGTCAGTCAGAGTGCAGCTGCTTTTACATGTCAGACGGACTGAATCTCCCTCTGTCACTCTCTCAGGAGACTCCACCTGAAGATCTGAACACAACACACACATTATATCTAGTGCTGCTGTCATACACTGATTATTATTCAACATAATGCACAGAAGAAGAGATAAACCTCATGAAAGTCACCTGTGACAGTAAGAGTCACACCTGGAGCACCAGTCCATCTTCCATCAGGTTTATAAGTGATGAATCTGAAATAGTACTCGTGTGAATCCTTCAGTGTCACATGACTCAGTCTGATGGTGCAGTTCTGCTGTTTATCTCCCAGATACTGAAGCCTCTGACTGTATTCAGTGTCATTAGACAGATCTGGAAGCTCTACACCCTTTTCAATAGGGCCTTTGGTCCAGAACACGTTCTTGATCTGATGTCCAGTAGGGTATTTATAAGTGCACTTCATTATCACTGATGAGTCCTTTAGTGCACAGATGTGTGAAGGACTGTAACTCACACCCCAACCAGCACTAGAAACCCCTGAAACACACAATAAACTTTTTCACTGAAAACATCTGAAACGATTTTCTTTATTCAAATTAACTGCATCTGTAGTGCAGGCGGATGTTGAAAAGCAGAAATAGGTCTGACTTACCCGTAATCATGAGCAGAAAGATCAGAGGAAGAGGAGGAGCCATTCTGACTGACATCACCATAGCAACACCTACAACACAATCAATATAGAGTGACTTACTTTAGCTTCTGTGAAGTTCAGGTCATTGTGAGATTATTCTCATGACAATAAAATTATTTAAAGTCTTTCAAAACAAGACTTTTATGCAAAATATAATTTTTTTTTATATTCTCGGGTAAAACATTACCTTTTTTTTAAAAAACATTTTTAGCGATTCACCCATGAAGGAGCAGGTCAAATTTGAGTAAACAACAGTTTTTATTCTATGAAAATGCAATTTAGTCAGGATAGTCAACAAATAAAAATACTGATAAGTACTGACAGAGTTTCCATCTCAGAAATCAGTAAAAATCTAAGAACCTCCAGACCTGATATTTTATTGATGCAACATCTGAACATTTGCATTTTTTATACATGCAGCTTGAACACATGCAGACAACAAGGGCATTTCTTATTTTACTTTTAAAATGTAACTTTATAAACTACAAACAGAGAAATTCTCTCTTACCTTTTTTCAGCGATGAAACGATGCAGTGAGAATCTGAGAACGGAGGTTTATAACCATAAGATGTTTTCTCTTGAAGACAAACTCTTTATCTTCCTCTTTTCAAGTACATTTTACCCTCACTTGCTGTTTCAAAACCAGCTTTGATTAAAACTATTCAAAGAATACTTTTTGTATCACAAGAAAAAACCTCATCATAAAATGGACAGGGCAAATGATCAGCATCCCTCAATGCATGAGAATGAGCCAAGCGGAGAAAGAAAGAGGAAGTGAAAAGAGTCGAAAACATGCAAAGTTCTTCACATTTTCAAAGCATTTCTTTAAGACGTGTGTGATTTTCACATGCAGTGGAACTTTTTATTTCTTCACAGACAGGATTGTTCACAGATACTGAGTTCCTGCCGAGTGAACAAATGCAACCGTGGTCAGTTTTTCTTGAGTTTGATGGGACTTTACAAGATCATCTTTACGAAAACCTTTAGTCTCACTTCCTCTTTTGTGTGTTGATAAGAGGGCTGTGAACTGGATTAAACCTTTATGCAAATCCTGACCTGACTGAGTGTCTGTGTTGTACAGGACACATCTTCTCTTTTCCTTGTTCCACAAAGTTAACACAGATCTACCCCAAGCAGTTGATTTTGATATTCTAGGTATTATCAACTGTCCAGAATTGAAATCGCAATAGATGTAAAGGACTATGATGCATTAAAGGGTTAGTTCACCCAAAAATGATTTACTCACCCTCAAGCCATCCTAGGTGTATATGACTTTCTTATTTCTGACAAAAACAATCTGAGATATATTAAATAATGTCCTGGCTCTTCCAAGCTTTATAATGGCAGTGAATAGAAGACATGATTTTGAAGCCCCAAAATTGCATCCATCCATCATAAAAGATATCCACATGGCTCCGAGGGGTTAATAAAGGCCTTCTGAAGTGAAATGATGCATTTGTGTGAGAAAAATATCCATATTTAAAACATTATAAAGGACGCATCGATTTACAGCGAATGAGTAACCCCTGACCTGACGCATGGACGAATGTGGAAGCGCAGAGGATAGAGCAAAACAAAACAGCATTCACGAATTAGAAGTCTAAAACGAGAATTTTTAAAGAGAAATGTCAGAGGATTATAAGATATAAGAAAAGAGGAGCTTGAGTTTGTTGGCCAGCCCTATTTGTTTGAACCACGAGAGGCGTCAAAGCATACGCTACTCCTACATCGCGTCAAGGGTTACTCCTTTGGCGTAAGTTGACTTGCGTAGGCCGTCTGCCGAAAGCTAGTTATTTTACTTTATAAAGTTATACATATAGATATTTTTCTTATAAAAACGCATCGTTTCGCTTCAGAAGGCCTTTATTAACACCCCAGAGCCGTGTGGATATCTTTTATGATGGATGGATGCACTTTTTGGGCTTAAAAATCATGCGCACTATTCACTGCCATTATAAAGCTTGGAAGAGCCAGGACTTTATTTAAAATAACTCCGATTGTGTTTGGCTGAAAGAAAAAAGTCATATACACCTAAGATGGCTTGAGGGTGAGTAAATCATGGGGTCATTTTCATTCCCTTTCAGTTAGTCACATTCGACGTTACGTCGACGACTGACATAATGGGAACCTCACAAGAATGACCAATCTACTTCGAGTGTAATTAAATGAGCCAGTGCATATTGGCATGCGATATTTGCACCTGCTGCCCAGCCCTGCAGTGCGAGTATATAATGAGCAGCAGCAGGTGCATCGCATATTCAGCCTTTCGCTTCGGAGCCGAGCTGTTTCTTCCCTGCAGTCAATCAGAGTGTTCTTCGAGCATCCTGTTCTTTTTAAAGATGTCATTCCACCAGTGTGTTTCTAAATGTGGTCATTTCTTGGCCCCGGATGATGGTAACGATCGTTGCTTCACGTGTCTGGGCTTAAAGCAAGCTGAGGTGACTTTCGTGGATGAGTCATGTACCTATGCAGAAAGATGACCATCTCGGAGTTGCGGTCGAGACTTGATTACCTCAAACGAGGTAGAGTGCCCTTGCCTATTTCTTGATTTACTTACAGCAAATACCGGGGGTGACCTGAGGATTACGGTGAGGGCTTCCCCTCCGAGGAATCAACCTCTGCGGGCCTCTCACCCTTCCAGCACACCGCAGTCAGTCGAGCATCCAGAGCAACATGCTGGACCTTATAAATGACCACCACCCGATGACCAGATATTGATCGCTGTTCCCCAGTCACGAGAGCAGTTGTGCGAACACAGTGACATAGTGCTTAGTCACCTCAGCCAGTTGGGACTTCGGGTCAACTGGGAAAAGAGCAAACTCTCCCCTGTGCAGAGGATCACTTTTCTCTGTATGGAGCTGGACTCGGTCAATCAGACAGCACGCCTCACAGAGGAACGTGTCCAGTCAGGGTTGAACTGTTTGAATTCATTCAAGAGCAGGACAGCGGCCCCACTGAAATTATTTCACAGGCTCCTGGAGCATATGGCAGCCGCAATCACAGTAACGTTGAGTCCCGAGATGGGTGTGGCAACGCTGCACGCGCCAGGTGGCAATCACCCAGGTCTGTCGCCAATCCTTCAGCCTGTGGTTGGACCCTTCGTTTTTTTGCGGGCAGGAGTGCCCCTAAAATAGGTGTCCAGGCATGCTGGGGTCTCCACGGATGCCTCCACCACCGGCTGGGGAGGCCACGTACAACGGGCATGCAGTTTCATGGATGTGGACAGGTCCGCAACTGCATTGGCACATCAACTGCCTCGAGTTGCTGGCAGTACATCTTGCTCTGAGCCGCCTAAAGAAGAGGGCAAAGATGTATTGGTCCATACAGACAACACTGCAATAATCAACCGGCAAGGTGGTCTATGCTCCTATTGCATGTTGCAACTCGCACACCATCTCCTCCTTTGGAGTTAGAAGCATCTGAGGTCGCTTCATGCCATTCACATTCCGGGAGTGCTCAATTGTGCAGCCGATGATCTCTCACGACAGCCTGCGCTCCCGGGGGAATGGAGACTCCATCCCCAGGCGGTCCAGCTGATCTGGAGACGTTTTGGAGTCGCTCAGGTAGACCTGTTTGCCTCTCCAGAAACGTCCCACTCCCAGCTGTTTTACTTCCTGACTGAGGGGACACTCGGCACTGGTGCACAGCTGGCCCTGGTGCCTGCGCAAATATGCGTTTCCCCCAGTGAACCTACATGCACAGACACCAACTTGCAGGTCCAAGATTGGCCTTAACCCACCGCCTTTCTTGGGTACAACACTACCGTTCCCGAAGGTGGAAACGCAGCCTAATCTTCATCCCTGGAGAATTCAGGCTCACCATGCAGCGATCAATATCTGGTCATCGGGTGGTGGCCGTTTAGAAGGTCCAGCGTGTTCCTCTGGATGCTCGACTGGGGCAGTGCTTTCCTTCCTGCAGCAGGGGTTGGAGCGAAGGCTGTCTCTCTCCACCCTGAAAGTATATGCTGCTGCGATATCTGCGCATCATGATCCTATAGGAGGTAAGTCGGTAGGGAAGCACGACCTGGTCGTCAGGTTTCTTAGGGGGGCGAGAAGTTTAAATCCTCCTTGCTCTCACTCCATACCCTTGGATTTAGCTCTGGTGCTTAGAGCACTCCAGGATACCCCGTTCGAGCCTTTGCAGTCAGTTGAGTTAAAAGTCCTGTCTATGAAGACATTACTCCTAGTTGCATTGGCTTCCATTAAGAGGATAGGGGACCAGCAAGTATGTTCGGTCAACAAATTATGCCTAGAATTCAGGCCGGCTGACTCTAGAGCTCTAGTAGAGCTCACTTTACTAGAAGTATTGCATCCTCCTGGGCGCTGGCACGTGGCACCTCACTGACATATCTGTAGAGCTGCGGGCTGGGCGACACCCAACATGTTTGCTAGATTCTATAGCCTTCGTGTAGAGACGGTATCTTCCTGTGTTCTCACCTCAAATGGGTAGAAGGCACAGAGAGGCACTGGCTTAGTGTCGGCTTGCTGCACCAAGACATGCACTTATATTGCTCCAGAGAGTTCCCTGTTGGGCAAACCCTGTCGAGTTCCTCCATCACCCTCGGCAGCTGGACATGACGGACCGTCCAGCGCCAGGCCTACATACATTGTATCTTTGAGAACCGGGTGCCCATAGATAGAGACCCCGAGGGGATCCCATATGTGTATTCTTCCACGGTATAGCTCCAAAATGGAAGCCTGTGTCTTTCCCTTGGCTGAGTCTGCTCTGTCATCTCTGCCAGGTGTAGCCTTCACCCTAACTGGGCCAGAGCCACCCCAGGGACATTACATATATGGACTAACCCAGTAGGGCTGTACTACATGTGCAATTTCCACACAGTACATCCCTGCGGGCAGGATGTGGCTTCCGCAGCGTTCCTTTTCCAGTGGAAAGGGCACACTTTCCCAGTGTTATCCAATAGAGTGGGTCATGCAGAACAGCAGTGGTCGACCTTCTCTGCGTAATGCCACGTGACTGACTGACAGGGAACGTCTCGGTAACGTATGTAACCCTGGATCCCTGAAGGAGAAAACTGAGATTTTACATCCCGTCGCCAGAGTTGCTATACCACCTCTAGGGCGGCTGGATCACCAGCTCGGCTTCTCAGTGAAAACCGGAATATGCGATGCACCTGCTGTGCATTATATACCCATGCTGAATGGCGGACCAGCAGATGCAAATAACACATACCAATGTCCACTTCAGGGAACGAGGGTTACATACGTACGTAACCGAGATGTTTTTGGGTGAACTATCCCTTTAAGAGCTCGCTCAAGTACTGGGGAGCTAAACCATTTAATGCTTTGTAAGTAATTAGCAAGATTTTAAAATGTATACAATGTTTAATAGGGAGCCAATGCAGTGTTGACAGAACTGGACTAATATGGTCATACTTCTTGGTTCTAGTAAGAACTCTAGCTGCTGCGTTTTGGACCAACTGGAGTTTGTTTATTAAGCATGCAGAGCAACCACCCAGTAGAGCATTACAATAATCTAGCCTTGAGGTCATGAACTAATGAACTAACTGTTCTGCAATTGTCATTGAGAGCTGTGTCATAATTTAGATATTTTTTTTTTAAGATGAAAGAATGCAGTTTTAGAGATGCTAGAAACTTGGCTTTTAAATGAAAGATTGCTATCAAAGAGCACACCCAGGTTTCTAACTGATGGCGAGGACTTGACAGAGCAGCCATCAAATGTTAGACAGTATTCTAGGTTACTACGTGCTGAGGTTTTTGGTCCAATAATTAGAATTTCTGTTTTTTCAGAATTAAGTAGTAGGAAATTACTAGTCATCCAATTTTTTTATATCAGCTATGCATTCCGTTAATTTTGTAAATTGGTAAGTTCTTTTGGGGCGTGAAGAAATAGAGCTGAGTATCATCAGCATAACAGTGAAATCTAATGCCATGCTTCCTAATGATACATCCCAAGGGTAGCATGTACAGGGTGAAAAGCAACGGTCCTTGAGGTACTCCATACTGAACTTGTGATTGATATGACATCTCTTCATTTACTGCTACAAACTGATAGCGGTCAGATAAGTATGATTTGAACCATGCCAATGCAATTCCACTAATGCCAACATCATTTTCGAGTCTATTCAAAAGAATGTTGTGGTCGAAAGTATCAAATGCAGCACTAAGATCCAGTAACACTAATAGAGAGATACAACCACTATTGGATGATAAGAGTAAATCATTTGTAACTCTAATGAGAGCAGTCTAAGTACTATGATACGGTCTAAATCCTGACTGGAAATCCTCGCAGATTTCTATTTCTTTCTGAAAAGGAACAAAGTTGTGAGAATACTACCTTTTCTAGTATCTTTGACAGAAAGGGTAGATTTGAGATTGCTCTGTAATTGACTAATTCTGTAGGATCAAGTTGCGATTTTTTAATAAGAGGTTTAATAATAGCCAGCTTAAAAGTTTTCGGTACCTATCCTAATGACAAAGATTAATTAATGTTATTAAGAAGAGGATCTATGACCTCTGGAAGCATCTCTTTTAAGTAGCTTAGCCGGTATGGGGTCTAATATACATGTTGTTGATTTAGATGATTTAACGAGTTTAGCCAATTCTTCCTCTCCTATAGCAGTGAACGAATGTAATTTTCCCTCAGGGACACTACAATGCACTTTCTGATGCGATAGTGTAGTAGACGGCTGCATGGTTATAATTTTCTCTTTAATATTATTAATGTTGTAAGTAAAGAACTTCATAAAGACATTACTGCTGTGCTGTCTGGAAACATCTGGGGTTGAAGCTATATTTCTGGTTAATTTAGCCACTGTATCAAATAAATACCTAGGGTTGTGTTTGTTTTCTTCTAAGAGAGTCGAAATATAAGCAGATCTAGCAGTTTTTAAGGCCTTTCTGTATGCAATCATGCTCTTTCCACGAAATGCGAAAAACCTCTAGTTTGCCAATGCATCTTTTTCATTATCTACAAGGATATTAAAATCACCAACAATTAGGACTTTATCTGCAGCCAGTACTAACTCCGATAGAAAATCAGTAAATTCTTTGATAAAGTCTGTATGGTGCCCTGGTGGCCTGTATACAGTAGCCAGTACAAATGTCAAACGGGATTTATCACTTACACTAGATAGTGTTACATAAATCACCATCACTTCAAAAGAATTATATTTGAAACTAGACCTCTGAGTGATACTGAAGATATTACTATAAATTACAGCAACACCTCCCCCTTTACCTTTCAGACGCGGCTCGTGTTTATAACAATAATCTTGGGGCTGCACTCATTTAAAGTAATGTAATCGACTGGATTTAGCCAGTTTTGTGTCAAACACAGCACATCTAGGTTAAGATCTGTGATTATATAATTTATAATAAGTAATTTTGAAGAAAGGGATTGTATATTCAGCGACCCGAGCATTATCATTTGTTCATCTGTATTATATGTTTTTTTATTTGTTGAACATCAATGAAATTTTTACCCTTAAATGGGTTTGGGAGTTTTTTGTATTTACCAGCGTCACCAGCAGGCGGTGAACAAAACAGGACATGGAGAACAAAATCACTGATTCACGTAACACATGAAAACTACTCAACTTCATATAAAAACTATATTAATATTTCCATTTTTGCTATTTTCACTAAATGTATACTTTTTTGTACACAATTATCATGGTATAGTAAATAATACGCCACTACAGTTAGCTTTTCTTCCAATTAGTGTTGCACGATATACCGGTACTAGAAAAGTATCACGATACCCTGCTATTAAAAACGGTACGATATGAAATTTTATTAGTACCGTACTTTAAGAATGACAGCACTCTAATAAGAGCAGTATTTCTTAATTTGCGTCGATGTGTGACAGCAGGAGTCAGGACTTGTGTGCAGAGCTCTGCTTCCACCGTTCACTAAACATTGGAAGCAGAAGAGTTAAATATATACGCGCAGTGCATGAAAAAGAAAGCAACAGAAACATGCATGCATGAGAAAATAAAGCGCGGCGCGGGACGTGCTCGTGTCATATTGTTTGGGCTCCTGAAGCGCGCGTACACGCCTTTCACTCAGACAGCATGCGATCGCGACGTCAGTTTCGCGGATTATTGGGTTTGAATGGTCAGAAATATGTGAAAATGCAGGTCCTGGTGAGTATCCAGATAAACACAGTCGGATATGTCTTTAGTGAACGTTTATAGAGTTCGGATGTGTCCGTGCAGGTCTTAAAGGGCCGGACATAATATTCTGTGTGATTAATGTCAATCAAACAACAAAAGAAAATAGAAAATCACCCCATGCTTGACCGAACAAACTTTAATATATATTTATTAAGAATCAGTGTTAGTTAACGGTGTTAGTAGTTAATTTATAGACTGAAGACTATGCAGTTTTTTTTTTTTTTTTTTGATTATTTAATTTCTTTCTTGAATGCTACTGTTAAATAGACCTACTGTAGCTGAAAATAAAGCACTGTTTGTGTCATATTGTTTGTAATTTACATTTTTGCTTACCTTTTAAAAACAAAGATAAAATTAAATTAAATATCTATATTGTAATTATAAAATTGCATTTAAAAAAAAAATATTAAATTACTCATGAAACTATTACTATCATGAAATAAGATTTTGGTCATCCCAACCTGTTCAGAATAGTGGTTAGTGTTAACATGACTGATAATAATGTGATTGTTGCAAACATCTCTGTAAGGATGTTCACACTGGCATGTAGTTATTATTATTATTATATTATTATTTTTAAATAAAGAGGAGGGAATGGTCAAAAAAAGGGCAGGAACATGTTGAGTTTTTAAAAAAAAAATTTTTTTAATAAATTTATAAAACAATGAATAGTAAGTTCTGTCATATTATTCAATTACTTTTACTGTTTTTTGCCGTGGTATCGATTCAGTATCAGTATCGAGGTATTTTAGTCTGGTATCGTATCGAAGTCATAATTTTGGTATCGTGACAACACTACTTCCAATATGAATTTTTATCGGGCAGTTATACATTTTACACAATATCTAAATCTCTATAATCAGGATATAGTTTGACTTCTAAATGGCATTTATATGTATTTACCACCATTGAACATTAAGTATGTATGTGTCATAAGTCAGAGCCAACAATTTTTGTAGTTCGCAATGCATAGTACAGTGAATTGCAGAAAAAAAAGAGTTTTTTTTATGGTAAATACTTTGATTGTGGTTGTGGATTTTTAAGTACTTATTGAAATGTTTTCAGCTTCAAAATGGGCAGTTCATCTTATTCTGTCTTTTATTATTACACAGCTCACTGGAATACTTGATTCTGGTTGGTCAAACATGACATTCAGCGGTCAAATATTTCTGAATAATGACCGTTGCCCACAACAACACTGTATACAACAAATAAGCTAATAATGTTGCATTTTTTAATGTCATTTGTCCCGTGTTTTCTCTAGCTGACTGCAGTATCGCTCCGTGCGGGAGATTGAAAACCTGAAGTGGAGTTTGAGCAATCTCTCAATGTAATGCTTTTTAATATCTGTTATACTGTTATTCTGATGTATTTAATGACAGAAAAAAGTGGAATTATACAACTAGAGCCTTATTTTTCTGCATTTCATTTGAAAAATGAAAAATACTGATACTCAAGATTAAAAATATTGGTAATCTAAATAAGCTTCATACGTGATAAAGCTTAAAGAAAAACACACTTTTGTGATTACACACTCTTATATCAATTCATTAACCGTTTACTTCCATTTTCACCCATCCATCTATAAAATGATCCCCAAATTACTTCAGTCACACATCATCACGACACTCCTGTCAATCATCCAGGGCTCCGCCCACAAAGAGATGCATAAGGGCTGTCATACACTCACCTAAAGGATTATTAGGAACACCATACTAATACTGTGTTTGACCCCCTTTCGCCTTCAGAACTGCCTTAATTCTACGTGGCATTGATTCAACAAGGTGCTGAAAGCATTCTTTAGAAATGTTGGCCCATATTGATAGGATAGCATCTTGCAGTTGATGGAGATTTGTGGGATGCACATCCAGGGCACGAAGCTCCCGTTCCACCACATCCCAAAGATGCTCTATTGGGTTGAGATCTGGTGACTGTGGGGGCCATTTTAGTACAGTGAACTCATTGTCATGTTCAAGAAACCAATTTGAAATGATTCGAGCTTTGTGACACGGTGCATTATCCTGCTGGAAGTAGCCATCAGAGGATGGGTACATGGTGGTCATAAAGGGATGGACATGGTCAGAAACAATGCTCAGGTAGGCCGTGGCATTTAAACGATGCCCAATTGGCACTAAGGGGCCTAAAGTGTGCCAAGAAAACATCCCCCACACCATTACACCACCACCACCAGCCTGCACAGTGGTAACAAGGCATGATGGATCCATGTTCTCATTCTGTTTACGCCAAATTCTGACTCTACCATCTGAATGTCTCAACAGAAATCGAGACTCATCAGACCAGGCAACATTTTTCCAGTCTTCAACTGTCCAATTTTGGTGAGCTCGTGCAAATTGTAGCCTCTTTTTCCTATTTGTAGTGGAGATGAGTGGTACCCGGTGGGGTCTTCTGCTGTTGTAGCCCATCCGCCTCAAGGTTGTGCGTGTTGTGGCTTCACAAATGCTTTGCTGCATACCTCGGTTGTAACGAGTGGTTATTTCAGTCAAAGTTGCTCTTCTATCAGCTTGAATCAGTCGGCCCATTCTCCTCTGACCTCTAGCATCAACAAGGCATTTTCGCCCACAGGACTGCCGCATACTGGATGTTTTTCCCTTTTCACACCATTCTTTGTAAACTCTAGAAATGGTTGTGCGTGAAAATCCCAGTAACTGAGCAGATTGTGAAATACTCAGACCGGCCCGTCTGGCACCAACAACCATGTCACGCTCAAAATTGCTTAAATCACCTTTCTTTCCCATTCTGACATTCAGTTTGGAGTTCAGGAGATTGTCTTGACCAGGACCACACCCCTAAATGCATTGAAGCAACTGCCATGTGATTGGTTGATTAGATAATTGCATTAATGAGAAATTGAACAGGTGTTCCTAATAATCCTTTAGGTGAGTGTATATTTCCTGTGTGTTCAAAACACTACAGACTCTTCTTGTTAGGTTGATTAAGAAAGAAAGAAAGAAATAACATTAATAATGAAATATTTAAATAATAGCATCAAGAACATTAGTCATGAGTAAAGGATAATAGTGGGTATTCTTACTTGCTGGAAGATTTTCATACACAGACGAGTTCAGTTCGGGTTTACAATTATCAAGTTGAGCAGCCTTTATGAATGAAGAGACAAATTAAAAACAGAACTGTTATTATATACCATATACTTAGTCAAAAGACATTTTATATTTTCACATTGACAGTGAGGAGCGTTTAATTCCTTTTGGCTAAAGGTGTAGGAAATCCTCAGTTAAAACACTTACCGTTAAATTCCCATACACAGGTTCATTCAATTCAACATCACACGCTATGCATCTGCCATGATGAGGAACCATCTTTGCCATTAAAGAAAAACAGAATAGAGAGAAAATAAATAATGTCTATAAACAACTCACAACCACATACAGACTTTTTAATCTTTTAGTTACCAGTTCATTTAACTGATCAGTAAACTACTGAAAACCACATTATTTTTCTCACCTGAGACACCTGTGCGTCTTTTCTCTTTTTCATCCACCTGCTTCCCCTTTAAAGACAATGATTTGACACAATTACAACCAATCAGAACTTATTTGATGTTTAATACACAGTTATGAGTAAAGAGATTTCTCTATAGGATGGGCCATTTTGAATGAGATGAAATCTGGTGTATCTTCAGGGTTTGCTGCAGTAATGATGTGAGCTTCAGACTTCCTCATTCAATAACTAACTGAGTAGCTGTCAGTGTGGAAAGATAAGATGGAAAACTGGAAATTTTGCTTTGTCTCATGTTCATCATGCCGTCTCACTGAATTCACACACACTACATAGTACCACAGACACATATCTTACCAAATCAGTAACATCGTAAAGATCACTGCAGCTCCACAAACCATTCCAATGGATACGTATAATATCACCGGACGTCCTGTAACTGAGACAAAAGAATAAAACATCTGAACAGATTCATTTGCATCACATTAGAAAGAGTAAAGTAAATATGTGAGCTGCTCTACCTTTAACAGTCACAGTTACAGTGTCTGATCTCTGAGATCCATGTTGATTGTGAGCCTGACAGTAGAAGCGTCCACTCTGTCGTGCACTGAAAGTCTGTCCAGATCCAACAGCTGAGGTTTCATTCTCCTTAAACCAGCTGAAGTTCAGATCAGGAGGGTTTGAATCACTGCTGCAGTTCAGAGTCACTGAATCTCCCTCCATTATTTCACCAGATGGACTGATGGACACTGAGACGCTCCTGGGAGGGTCTAAAAAGAACAAAAATGAAATCCTTAAATCATCGGTTTCAAACACAATCTCCAATTTTTTAAAAAGAACAAATGAATCTCTACTCACACGTGACATTGAGATAAACAGCAGGAGAGATGTGATTGTGTCCGTGTACAGCACAGCTATATCTGCCTGCATCCTCTCTTCTGACTGACTGCAGCAGGAGTTCATTGTTTCTGTCTCCTCTCTCAGTTAATGGCTGTGAGTTTCTGTACCAGATGAATGTTGCTCTGTCAGTCAGAGTGCAGCTGCTTTTACATGTCAGACGGACTGAATCTCCCTCTGTCACTCTCTCAGGAGACTCCACCTGAAGATCTGAACACAACACACACATTATATCTAGTGCTGCTGTCATACACTGATTATTATTCAACATAATGCACAGAAGAAGAGATAAACCTCATGAAAGTCACCTGTGACAGTAAGAGTCACTGCTGGTTTACCCAGCCATTTGTCTTTATCAGAGATGAATCTGAAATAGTACATGTGTGAATCCTTCAGTGTCACATGACTCAGTCTGATGGTGCAGTTCTGCTGTGTGTCTCCCAGATACTGAAGCCTCTGACTGTATTCAGGGTCATTAGACAGATCTGGAAACTCTCCATTAACTTTTACCAGTATTTTGGTCCAGAACACGTTCTTGATCTGATGTCCAGTAGGGTATGTATAAGTGCAGTTCATTATCACTGTTGAGTCCTTTAGTGCACAGATGTGTGAAGGACTGTAACTCACACCCCAATCATCACTAGAAACCCCTGAAACACAGAATTCATCCTGAACAAAGTAGCAGCAGTTGTGCATAAATATGCAGTATCTAGTTTCTCAAGTGTTTCTGAAGTGTTGCATTGACTAACCGTGAATCATGAGCAGAACGATCAGAGGAAGAGGAGGAGCCATTCTGACTGACGTCACTATCAACACCTACAACAAATGTACAGTGGATTATTTTTTTATTTTAAGTCTTCTTGTTTCTGTCTCTATCCAAATGTGAAGGCTGTGCACTTCGAAAGGCCAGGCCTTTGACAAAGGCCAAACTAAGGGACAGGGTTGCCAGGTCTGCACAACAAAGCCCATCCAATTGCTAATCAAAAGTAGAGGAATCGCAGCCAAAACACACCCAAATGCGGGGGGCCGGCGGGAGTATATTGCTAAAGTACAGACAACTTCAACCTATAGCCTATAACCTTGTAGCCTATAGTACTTTTGACTGTAGGCTACAAACAACCCACAGCAACAGTGTAAAAGTAGCCCAATTCCAGACTTGGCAACACTGAACCGAGCGTCGCTTGTGACAGCAGACGTTTGTGAGCGGATTTTAAATAGAGAAATGGAGGCAGAATTTTTTTAATTTGCTTTTTATGAGTTTTTATTGGATTTTGATATGCTTCAAAGCCTGCGACAACGGGAGACCGGACCATAACCAGGTAAAATATGTATGGATCAAATATTTATTTGCCACGTATATCGTTAGCAACTATTAGTTAACAGTTTATTTCGTATGTTAAATGTAACTGTTACAATATATTTTCACATTTATACATTCAAGTCTTTATTTAAGTACTTATTTTTATTCAACTCCACATCATCTCAGAGGCATATATTTAACTTTTTATGACATGACAAGCCGTGGACTGAATCAGCCCTGCAAATCTGTTAGTCAACGCAGTGGACAGTGGAAATATGCACTCATCTCAGATGATGTCCCGCTCGCAGAGCCTTACCAGGGTCTCTATTGTGCAGCCCATCCCGGTCCAGCAGCACCAGGGGGTCCCGCTCACCTCAATGAAAGTGTACATACAAATGTTTTCTAATGTTTTAGCTAGGCTACTGTTAATTAAATTTTTTGTTGTTTCTCATGTTTCATTTTTAATTTACATTACAAAAAAAAATTACAATTTACAAAATTACTTTGTTTAATTTACAAATAACTTGCATTACAAAAATAAATGTATAGGCATACGTTTAAAAAAAAATAATATATAGAAAAATTGTTCTGTGCATCCGGCCACGAGTGCACCTTTAGAGAGAACATTCAGCGCTTGTGGTCGGGTTTTGGAGGAGACTTTCGGTACTGGGACCATCATCAGTGAGCGACGTTCATATAAAAGACTTAATTTTGCAGTAGTAAGCCAACAGTTTTCGTTTATTTGGCTTATTTTGAGTGACAGATGTCGTATTTGATTTAGCCTATTTTCCTCTGTGACATTTTTTTACGGTGTTGACAGCAAGTTATTGTATAGCCAACATGTTATATTTGCTATCCCCAGTGTCTCTCTTTCTGTAGGGGACATTTAAATGTGAGATTCTGGAAACTAAATCTAAATTTAGAGGGATCAGTCGGGTCGGGAAGAAAATCATTCTAACCAGATAACAGGTGAACACGGAGTGAATTGAACCTATATCGGGAGCGGGACGAAAAAAAACCAGTCCCGCGCAGACCTCTAATTTGTATTTAAAGAAAATCTATAGGACAGACAAAATCTACTGGACAGACCTATTGATACCTTTTTTCTATTCAGCCCTATATCTGGAGATCCTCTTGCGTTCAAACGGTGGATGCGAGCTCGACATGTTTTTAAAAAAACGTGCAAGTTTACAGCGCATGTTCTCGAGACTCCGTCGCTATGGCAACAAAGCTGCTAAAACGCAATCATGCGCAAATGAGCTTCTGTACTACTTATTGTGAAATTGATTTCTTTATATTTGCTATTAGTATTCTCCACACTGCAAAAACCTTATGTATTTATTGAACTATGTGTGGATCTATGTAAATTACGTGTCATTCTGACTGTAAATACGGGACGATTCTGTATTTCACGGGACGGGTGGCAACCCTAACACACGCATGCAAACAAATGAACGCACACACACACGCAACGCATACATACGCACGCACATACCACACACACAAACATATACACACGCACATACCACACACACACACATATACACACGCACATACCACACACACACACATATACACACGCACATACCACACACACACACATATACACACGCACATACCACACACACACACATATACACACGCACATACCACACACACACACATATACACACGCACATACCACACACACACACATATACGCACGCACATACCACACACACACATTCTAAGATGCGTGAAACAGTGGTATTTTGAACTGAAACACTGAATCTATGCCTATTTTACTGACATTTTTCACAGCTTCATCAGAAAAAAAAAGACAAGTTTCACTTACCAATCTACGTCTGGATCAAGGCCAGCAGCATATGCCTCCTCAACATCTGATAAGCTGCACATACATTGCGACTGAGTCGATTTCCATACCGAGAAAAGAGATCCTCTGCACGGGGGAGAGTTTGCTCTTTTCCCAGTTGACCCGAAGGGGAGAGATGGCTGAGCACCAGGTCCCTGTGTTCGCATAACTGATCTCAAGAGTGGACTAGAATCAGCCAGTCGTCGAGATCAGAATGCGAACCCCGTGCTGCCTGAGAGGCACAAAGGCTGCCTCCGCGACCTTTGTAAAGACGCGGGGAGACAGGGACAACCCGAATGGGAGAACCGTGTACTGATACGCCCGCCCCTCGAAAGCAAACCGTAGAAACGGTCTGTGTCGAGGTAGAATGGAGACATGAAAGTACGCGTCCTTCAGGTCGATCGCTGCAAACCAATCCGACGGACGAACACATTCGAAGATGCGTTTGGGTGTCAATATCTTGAATGGGAGCCTGTGAAGGGTTCGGTTCAAACGCGCAGGTCCAGGATTGGTCGCAACCCACCACTCTTCTTGGGTACAATGAAGTAGGGGCTGTAGAAGCCGGACTTCATCTTGGCTGGAGGGACCGGATCGATCGCACCCTTCGCCAGTAAGGCTACCACTTCCACACGCATGACAGGGGCATTGCCGCCCACCATGGTAAAGCAGGGAGCGGACCGGGTAAACTGAATCGCGGTTTACCCTTTAGCTGAGCCTGATCGTTCAGGCGAGCCAGTGGGACACATTGGGAAGCTCTAGCCAGGCTTCCAGAAACTGAAGCAGCGGGGTCATCGGAACTACAGGCGAGGCGGAACAACCGGCCCTGACATGGGAGGCGTAGCATCCCGGGGTGAGGGCGGGGTCTGATTCCACGTCCTGACAGAGGAGGCCAGGGAAGGACAAATGTTCCGCGGCGGCCTCCTCTGACTGGGGTCTGATGACGGGGGACGAGAGCAGCGAGGCATAGCGTCGCACACTGTCATCTGTGCCGTCTTGGGGCTCGGAGGTAGGGAAGTTGGTTCTTTCTTTAACACATTGGGTACCAATGTGGAACAAAAAGAAAAGGAGAACAAAAGATTCTCCCCCAGCCCTCCTCCAGGGGAAGGAGTGGTCCTGCTACCATCTCCTGTAAAGAACTGGTCCCTAACTCCAAAGCGCCGCTTTGCCTGGTATTTACCTGGCGGGACGGGCGGGAGCTGCAGGGTTTGGACGGGTGCTTTGGACGGGTGCTTTGGGTCGCCGCGCCAGAAGGAGGCGCTCTGTGGACACAGCTTCAGCGCAACCGAGCGCTCCACCAGGGGGACCACAGTGTACTCTTTGGGCACCGCGCCATCCAGGGCAGAGAAGGCGGAGGACGCTGCCGAACGATCACGAGAAGTTAAAGGAAACTTCCACGACCTGGGGACTTCATGCAACTCCGGGAAGAATGGGAAGAATGACGGTCAGCACGTGGCACCCCAAGGACCAATCGTCCAGCCTCGAGCACTCGGGCACGGTGTAGGATCCCACTCGAGCCCGATGCTCCCAGCTGCCCGGGCAAGCAAGGCCGTCAGTTCTGGATCAGACTTGGGCAACGCTGGCACTCCAGAGGGAGGCAACGCAGCCGAATCCTCATCTCCAGAGGAATCAAGCCCACCTTGTGATGCAGCGATTGACATTTGATCATCCGCCGGAGCCCCGAATGAAACACTAGGTCCCTGACACGAGAGACCAGCAGTCTCAGCCGGGAACTCCACAGCTTGCAATGTGAGAGAGGGGGGTGCGGCCCGAGGAGGATTCGTCGGGGGATTCCACAACGTCACCCTCAGATCACCCTGGCCATCAGCCAAAGTAGCCCCTCGCGAAGAGGAGCTAGATCGGGGTATGGAAGAGGAGAATCTACGTCTTCTGAGATCATTGAGTCTTGATCGCAACATCGCGATGGGAACATGACTCATCCATGAGCTGTGCCTCAGCGTGATTAAAGCCCAGACGCGAGACAGCGTTCGTGGCCGTCAGGTGGATGAATAATGCGACCGCATTGACATCATTAAAAAGATGCATCCGTGCAGCTCTTTTAGGAAAATAAACTCTCTTCAGCAGTGCCGAAGTGCACAGGGGAGAAACACAAGCCATGTGCACGCTCACTGCACAGACCAGCAGCAGGACTGTGAAACCCCGCTGTAACGCGCCATCACACAAACACCAGCTGGGAGATTTTGCTCTACTGAAGGCGATTGTTGAGCACAGTAACACTCGGCTCTGAAGAAGAAACAATGCGAGATTGCACACGCAGCTCCTCATATAGCCACGCGGTCGGGTGGAGATCGCGATGCAAATTCCGCAGACCCATGGTATTTTCTTACCATTGGCTCGTTTTGTTACAACTCGAAGATGATTACCCCCCATTCGTCAGTTCGTTCTGAAGTAACAAACGTGACTGACTGAAAGGGAACTTGTAATCTGTAACCTATTACATTTCCAAAGTAACCTTCCCAACACTGTGTTGTACTATTCATGGACATACAGATGAAGACACTAGCTCAACTACACATAAACCCACTGTATCTTGACTGTAGCTGCGCATGCACATTTACTAGTGTGTGGTTCACCTAATGTAGCATCAGTGACCTTATCTTCCTCTTTCTTGTCAGTTTAAATTGAGCACCATCCATTTTGAGAACAACCCAAAAGAGAAATAAGCTCGTTATTTGCTTAATGCACACAGAAATACTTAAAAATATTTTATTTATCCAGGAAAATTACAGCAACAGTCATTTTTGCACTGCATGAATTCAGAACTGTCAAACGTCTTTCCCCGCCTCCTTTTGATTGACAGCAGCCTTTATTATATAGTTATATGCTGTGTAAAAAATTTAAGTGGATTTTTTTACCAATTTGTCACTAACAAAACATATTTGTGCTATTGGACTTTTGATTTTAAACCATATAGTTACTGAGACACAGCCCTGTGACAACTAGCCCCAACCAATCTCCCATAAATCCCCCACACTTAAGATATTTGACAGAACATTTATAAAATCATGCTCTTCCCCGTTTCACCAACACCCGTGACAGCACTACAAATGATCAGGCTGGAACCAGTATGGGCGTTTTCACACTGAATGACACGTGATTAACACATTATATTTTAATATGAACTTATGCCACCTCAACTATAGTGCAAACAGGGCAGAATAAGAGTTTTGGCTGACGAAGTTAAACTGAGCATAAAAGTTAAACTGAGATTAACTTTACGTCAGTCCATAAAGATGCTCATGTAATAATGTTTTCAGACTTGGGATTTTTTCAAACTACGTTTTTAATGAATTTTGATGTTATGTGTAACAAAATGCCCTCCTCTGTGTTTAGGTTTGATTGTAGTAAAATTAATGCAAAAAATATAGGAATAGTCTAGGTTACTAATGTAACTCCCGTTTCCCTGAAGGAGGGAATGGAGATGTTACGTTGGACTGACGTCATGGGGTCTCGCCTGGGAGCCCAATCACCTCCAAGTGGTAACTAAATGAGCCAATGGATACTGGCCAGTGAGATTTGCATGCCGAGTCATACTCGTGCCTCCGTATTAAAGAAGAGTCGCAACTGCAATGCCAACATGGACATCAGATGAAGTCACGAAATGACCGCATCCAGAAACACTGGACAGAAAGACATCTTGAAACAGATGCTGAGCGCCCGTGCTTGCTCTTTTAGGGAAACTGTTCTGAACGGAGAAGCGCCGAGGGGTGAAATGCTGCACTCTTTCTGTGCACAGCACTGGATGTGCCTTCACACCGGCAGAGAGAACCCAGGATGAACTGCAGAAGCAATTACAATTGCTGGAGAAGATCTCCTAATAGCAATTAAAATCGCTGTTTGCTTTTTTCTGCTGTCAGAAATGTATTCTTTCTTGCAGGTAGATTGGAATGAGCAATCACTGTATAACCGCTGTACAAGCAAAATATGAATGAAGTGAGTAATGCCGGTCGTATTTACACCCATATGTCCGGGTGGGTGTGCAAATCTCACTGGCCAATATCCATTGTCTTGAATGGGCTTCCAGACGAGACCCCATGACGTCAGTCCGATGTAATGTCGAATGTGACTGACTGAATGGGAACTAGTGGTTACATCATGGCATTACATAAGTTTTTCTTTTTTTACTCGCACCAGATGGCACTAATCCGTGTCTCTATTTTAACACGGAATACTGCTTTAATTGAAAAATAAAAAAAATATATTTAATTGTTTTTGTGTGTTATTTTTAATGGGGAAAAATAGCTAATAAAAATTGTATAAATATTGCATTGTATCATAAAATCTCAAAATTCTAAATAATAATCAAAAAATATTATTGAACAAAATTATATTACATTGGTTTTCCTGAAAAAAAAAAAAAAGGAGTCAAGTGTGACCTCTAAACGAAGAGGACCAGAGGGTTAAAAGGCACATATCATAGTCTGCAGTGGTGTCGAGAGAAGACTGACAGAGTAGGACATTTAATAGCACAAGACTAACTCTCAATGAGAAGAGCTGGACACTTACGGTAAGATTCTCATAAACTGTAACATTCTCATACAGAGGGATGTTCATTTTAGGGGCGTTGGTGCAAAGATGAAGAGCCTTAATGGAAGAGAGATAGAGGAAAACATGAGAACCAGGAGAAAGAGGAAAACTAGTTACTGCAATAGTACTCGTGTTCATCCTTCAGTGTCACATGACTCATGACTCCCAGATACTGAAGCCTCTGACTGTATTCAGGGTCCTCAGACAGATCTGGAGGCTCTATACCCTGTTGAACTGGGCCTTTGCTCCAGAACACTTGATTGATTTTATATCCAGTAGGGTATTTATAAGTGCAGCTCATTATCACTGTTGAGTCCTTTAGTGCACAGATGTGTGAAGGACTGTAACTCACACCCCAACCAGCACTAGAAACCCCTGAAACACACAACTTTTTTTTCACTGAAAACATGGGTAATGATTTTCTTTATTCAAATTAACTGCATCTGTAGTGCAGGCGGATGTTGAAAAGCAGAAATAGGTTTGATTACCCGTAATCATGAGCAGAAAGATCAGAGGAAGAGGAGGAGCCATTCTGACTGACATCACCATAGCAACCCTTACTGAATGAAAATATATTTCCCTATATATGAATGATCAATATATTAAATGACATAATTGTATATTTGAAAATATACAGAATATATTTTGTTAACATATTAAAATATATTGAATACATAAGGAATTGCCGCTTTTCATATATTGAAAATTATGTGACTATATATTTACTAATATACAATAATGTATGTAATTTTATATTCAGTAATACACTCCATAATATATAGATATATATGTGATCAGATATCGTAGTGTATGTGTATAATATATTGCAGATACATTTACTCATTCAGTATAAACACACATATACAGTGGGGAGAACAAGTATTTGATACACTGCCGATTTTGCAGGTTTTCCTTCTTACAAAGCATGTAGAAGTCTGTAATTTTTATCATAGGTACTCTTCAACTGTGAGAGACGGAATCTAAAACAAAAATCCAGAAAATCACATTGTATGATTTTTAAATAATTAATTTGCATTTTATTGCATGACAGAAGTATTTAATCACCTACCAACCAGTAAGAATTCCGGCTCTCACAGACCTGTTAGTTTTTCTTTAAGAAGCCCTCCTGTTCTCCACTCATTACCTGTATTAACTGCACCTGTCTGAACTCGTTACCTGTATAAAAGACACCTGTCCACACACTCAATCAAACAGACTCCAACCTCTCCACAATGGCCAAGACCAGAGAGCTGTGTAAGGACATCAGGGATAAAATTGTACACCTGCACAAGGCTGGGATGGGCTACAGGACAATAGGCAAGCAGCTTGGTGAGAAGGGAACAACTGTTGGCGCAATTATTAGAAAATGGAAGAAGTTCAAGATGACGGTCAATCTCCCTCGGTCTGGGGCACCATGCAAGATCTCACCTCGTGGGGCATCAATGATCATGAGGAAGGTGAGGGATCAGCCCAGAACTACACGGCAGGACCTGGTCAATGACCTGAAGAGAGCTGGGACCACAGTCTCAAAGAAAACCATTAGTAACACACTACGCCGTCATGGATTAAAATCCTGCAGTGCACCCAAGGTCCCCCTGCTCAAGCCAGCGCATGTCCAGGCCCGTCTGAAGTTTGCCAATGACCATCTTTTCAGGATGATCCAGAGGAGGAATGGGAGAAGGTCATGTGGTCTGATGAGACAAAAATAGAGCTTTTTGATCTAAACTCCACTCGCCGTGTTTGGAGGAAGAAGAAGGATGAGTACAACCCCAAGAACACCATCCCAACCATGAAGCATGGAGGTGGAAACATCATTCTTTGGGGATGCTTTTCTGCAAAGGGGACAGGACGACTGCACCGTATTGAGGGGAGGATGGATGGGGCCATGTATCACGAGATCTTGGCCAACAACCTCCTTCCCTCAGTAAGAGCACTGAAGATGGGTCGTGGCTGGGTCTTCCAGCATGACAACGACCTGAAACACACAGCCAGGGCAACTAAGGAGTGGCTCCGTAAGAAGCATCTCAAGGTCCTGGAGTGGCCTAGCCACATGTCCAGACCTGAACCCAATAGAAAATCTTTGGAGGGAGCTGAAAGTCCGTATTGCCCAGCGACAGCCCCGAAAGCTGAAGGATCTGGAGAAGGTCTGTATGGAGGAGTGGGCCAAAATCCCTGCTGCAGTGTGTGCAAACCTGGTCAAGAACTACAGGAAACGTATGATCTCTGTAATTGCAAACAAAGGTTTCTGTACCAAATATTAAGTTCTGATTTTCTGATGTATCAAATACTTATGTCATGCAATAAAATGCAAATTAATTACTTAAAAATCATACAATGTGATTTTCTGGATTTTTGTTTTAGATTCCGTCACTCACAGTTGAAGTGTACCTATGATAAAAATTACAGACTTCTACATGCTTTGTAAGTGGGCAAACCTGCAAAATCGGCAGTGTATCAAATACTTGTTCTCCCCACTGTATATAGAGAAATATATAAGAAATATATTACATTATATATTTACTTGCATTATAAATGTTTCATATTTTCAATGCAATTACCAATAGCACAAGCACACCTGCATGTACTAAAGTATTTAGCACAGAGACTATCACTGCGCTGAAGAGAGCACAGCCATTACTTTATTAATATGTCTTAATGGTGTTCGGCCAATCATCATCCTCACCACAGGCTCTACTCTTCAGCACAATGGTAACCAACAATGGTAATAGTAAACTCACACATACCAGAAAACCTTTTAAATTACAAAATAATACAACTTATATCACTAACAGATCTCCCCCTATATTAATATTGAGCAAATCATGTAAAATAACACTTAATTTTAACATTTACTCTCCTTAACAGCCAGAAGCAAAGCATGCTGGGAACTAGAAATCTGCTAACTCATCCTGTCAATGTGTGTATATGTGTTTGTACATATATTCACATTAATATGGGAACATGTTTGTGCAATATATGTACACAATAAAGGATAAAACTTTAAGTTGGCTGGTAAAGTGGATAAAACTTTATGAATATTACATGTAATGCTATTTTTAAAAACATAAGCACTAGTTTCCCATATATTTTGCAGTATATTTCCATATATGTTTGTTCCGTAATGGAACACAATCAATATACAGTGACTTACTTCTGTGAAGGTGAGTCTCATGAAATTCATCAAGAACAAAATCAGGTCATTATTACAGTAAAATTAAAACTAACAACAATTTTTATTCTATGAAAATGCAATTTAGTCAGTATAGTCAACAAATAAAAATACTGATAAGTACTGACAGAGTTTCCATCTCAGAAATCAGTAAAAATCTAAGAACCTCCAGACCTGATATTTTATTGATGCAACATCTGAACATTTGCAT
Source organism: Coreius guichenoti (assembly GCA_039654105.1). Classification (NCBI taxonomy): domain Eukaryota; kingdom Metazoa; phylum Chordata; class Actinopteri; order Cypriniformes; family Gobionidae; genus Coreius; species Coreius guichenoti. The sequence goes on from CM077170.1 coordinate 48,018,695, forward strand.
TTTTTATACATGCAGCTTGAACACATGCAGACAACAAGGGCATTTCTTATTTTACTTTTAAAATGTAACTTTATAAACTACAAACAGAGAAATTCTCTCTTACCTTTTTTCAGCGATGAAACGATGCAGTGAGAATCTGAGAACGGAGGTTTATAACCATAAGATGTTTTCTCTTGAAGACAAACTCTTTATCTTCCTCTTTTCAAGTACATTTTACCCTCACTTGCTGTTTCAAAACCAGCTTTGTTCAAAGAAAACTTTTTGTAACATAAGAAAAAACATCATAAAATGGACAGGGCAAATCATATGAAAAAATATTAAATTTCACAAAGTTTTTTTTTATTTTTTTTTATTTTACTGTAATAATGACCTGATTTTGTTCGATGAATTTCATGAGACTCACCTTCACAGAAGCTAAAGTAAGTGACTGTATATTGATTTTACATTATATATTACATTACGGAACAAAAATATATGGAAATATACTGCAAAATATTATGCGATATATTACATAACACATAATATCTCAATGCATGAGAATGAGCCAAACGGAGAAAGAAAGAGGAAATGAAAAGAGTCGAAAACATGCAAAGTTCTTCACATTTTCAAAGCATTTCTTTAAGACGTGTGTGATTTTCACATGCAGTGGAACTTTTTATTTCTTCACAGACAGGATTGTTCACAGATACTGAGTTCCTGCCGAGTGAACAAATGCAACCGTGGTCAGTTTTTCTTGAGTTTGATGGGACTTTACAAGATCATCTTTACTAAAACCCTTAGTCTCACTTCCTCTTTTGTGTGTTGATAAGACGAACTGCATTAAACCTTTATGCAAATCATGACAGAAAATGTGTCCTGTACAACACAGACACTCACTTTTCCTTGTTCCACAAAGCTTTAAGAGAACCACAACATTACCACTTTATAATTCATGAAAACCAAGGAGTGGATTGGTTGCAAGAGGGAATGGGATTTTTCATTCCATTAGACATATGGCAATAAACTAGACTGAAGGCCTACTGCAAGCATACATGTTAAATTAACAATAGCCACATTTACATGTACACTTTTTGTCATTCTGATTAAAATCATTCCGATTGAAGGATTCAGTGGACTGTTTACATGAGACGTTATCTAATCCGATATGGTGTTTACGGCGCTTTCAGTCGGAATGACTTTGTGACATGCGCACATTAGCCTATGTCCTTTTATTCCTGTCAACATGGATTATTTCTTATGTGCGTTATTTTAATGTAAAGTGTTGCTCTTAATCAAGCAACAGTGTGAATTTGTAGGCGTATTACTGCTGGAAGGTATGAGAAAAAGACCGGCGCAGGAAGCTGACCTTCAGCATCTCAATACTAACGTTACCCCTCCCTCCTCCAAAAAGCAGAGGCGTGTGGATGAAGGTCCGTGGTAAGGACTGGTGGAAGCGGGTTGTATTGCTGGAATTTAGTGACCTGGAATGGAAACTAAACTTTAACATGAGTCGCCGGTCATTCGCACGTTTGTGTGGACTGGTAGAGGGATTTATGGCCCCAGATAAAAAGAGACCGTCAGAAATCCAATTCCCCAAATTATGCGTGTCATGGTCGTTTTATACAAACTCGGAAGCTGTGTGGATTACCGTGTTGTGGCAAATCAATTTGGTGTTCACAAGAACACAGTAAAAAGTTTGTGTGTATCTTCTGCAAGGGAATGATGAATGGGCCAATACGAGATCTGATACAGATGCCAGGTGAAGAGGAGGCATCCAAAATCGCACGGAGATTTGAGGAAGCACATTTTGTCCCTCAAGTAATGGGTCTTATCGACCCACATCCCTATCCTCCCTCCATCTGATGGTTATAAAGATTTCGTCAATAGAAAAGGCTGGCCTTCATATGTTCTGCAGGCTGTAGTAGATGACAGATGCTGGTAAGACATTCCTTAAGCCAGGGCTGTTCAGTGCATATATAGTTTTCAGATTTAAAAACGTTTAAAACGTCTAGAGATAGAGTAGCACTCGTTCTGCGGCACTGATGCTCCGAAAGGTGCGTAATAGTTAGGCTATCTGCTTATTTAACTTTATAGTGTTTCACGAGTTCACTCTTACATATAATTTAGAGGGAGTACATTTAAATGCGTATTTGGCGTGCTGTCCGGGGGGAGGGCTCCGAGCTCGTAATTTGGCCCTAACCCAGAGTACTCCCCAGGTGTAGGTAAGTGGTTAGAACTAAAAGTGTGGAGAGGGGGTGGTGGAGGGATGCTGATAAACTGTCATAAACGGAGGTAAGACTGCTGAGTGCTCTCCACTCGGTTCAATTATCAGAACGTGAAATCCTGCAGGCGTCCGTGCTTTCTCCGCCCATGCAATAAATGCACATCCTTGAATGAGCGCGGATTTCTAGCGTATTTACTTGAACTTCTTAGGTAATATCTATGGTTTGATCCATTTCAGAGGCGGCCAAAATCAGAATTTGAATGGACTCTTGACTCTGTGAATAAAGCTCTATGAACTTGACGTGATGCCGCGCTGATGACATGTATGCGCATGAATCACTGGCAGAAATATTTTAAGTTACTGCATAATACATTTTTAACAAGCGGAATACAGCATAACGATACAGTGTCTCATTTTTAGCTATGTCTTTTAACTATTATATTATTTTGAAGGACAAAAACATGAACTTTAACTATTGGCTTTACATCAAGTCAGCGGTCACTTTACTTTGCGCGAGGCCCTGTGCGCTCGCACACTTGGCACAGCCCTTGCGACGGTACTGCATTTACCACAGTAACACGCGTGCGATACAGTTTAGCATGTGAGACAGAGCTTGTTTGTGTGAGGTGAGAATTTGTTTTGTGCTTGTGTGAGGTTATCTAGGGCTGCAGGATCGACTGAAATTAAACCAAAATCGCGATTTGGCTTAGTGAGATTATGAAATCGCAAAGGATTCAATTTAAAAATATATATGTCCAGGTGAAGCGCAGCACTGTTCAGAGCGGATCGATCGGTTCGCAGTAAATCTCTGCAAGCACTGTGAGATTGAGTCATTGACAGTTTAGTTCGAAACTGTCATGCGGAGCTCGGTGCGCACTGAGGTACCGAACCCGACACTACCTGTAGGAGGTGGTCTGAGTTCGGTGGCACTCGAACTGTGCCGCGATTCGCGTGAATGTGAAAGCATCGGACACGGGCGCGCACTTCTTCAGGAAGAAAAGTAACCAGCGCATGTGTTTTAGCCAATTACTTGTATACGAGGCTGAATCCAGCTTCTTATTCGCAGCTTCTTGTTGACGCTATCCGGTCCACCTTAAAAGACACGACGCTTCCGCGTCTTTAGCTTCTTATTCACGCTCAGTTTAGGGACCGTGCGGTTTTTTTTTTTCTTTTTCACGCTTTTTTAAGGGATCATAATAATTATATAAGTCAATATAAATATATAGTCTAGTGAAATATAAGTGAAAATGGCTGTAAAATTACAAAGGTATATAAAAAGTAATTACATCATTCTTTAATTATTGCACGTCATCATTTGAATGCATTAATGAATCAATTGAATAAAATAATTAAAACAATCTTTATACATTTCAATATCACAAGGTAACTAGACATTATACCATCTCCAGCTTGGATCCAGCCTGTTATGAACGAAGACTTCAGATAACCCAACAACTTTAAATAAGGACTCCAGAACATCAAACATGGATGATTATGCAACATTATCATGTTATCAGATTGCTTCGAATGCACACTACTTTTGTTTAAATGCATTATCTTACAACTGTTCTTTCTGATATCATCTCGTAACTATTTCTATACAGTTACAATTCCTCATGTAACTATGTCATATCATATCTCTCAGAATCATGGGATCATAACTTTGTAATGCTACAGTAGAATTGCTCATAATGTTGCATGGTGACAGTCAAGTGCACTGTGAATAGGGTTCCAGTTAAAATGTGAACGCACCCTCAAAAACAGCGGAGATATAGCGCCTCCAATTGGGCCAATAGTGCAATTTCTCATGTAACTGTTTCGTCACATCTGTCAAATTTATAGATCCATAACTTCATAATGCTACAGTAAAATTGCTCATAATGTTGCATGGTGACAGTCAAGTGCACTGTGAATAGGGTTCCAGTTAAAATGTGAACGCACCCTCAAAAACAGCGGAGATATAGCGCCTCGAATTGGGCCAATAGTGCAATTTCCCATGTAACTATGTCATATCTCTCAGAATCATGGGATCATAACTTCATAATGTTACAGTAAAATTGCTCATAATGTTGCATGGTGACAGTCAAGTGCACTGTGAATAGGGTTCCAGTTAAAATTTGAACGCACCCTCAAAAGCATCGGAGATATAGCGCCTCCAATTGGGCCAATAGTGCAATTTCTCATGTAACTCTTTCGTCACATCTGTCAAATTTATAGATCCATAACTTCATAATGCTACAGTAAAATTTCTCATAATGTTGTATGATGACAGTCAAGCTCATTGGGAATAAGGTTACAGTTAAAACTTGAAGGCATCCTCAAAAGCAGCGGAGATATAGCGCCTCCAATTGGGCCAATAGTGCAATTTTCCATGTAACTGTATGTCATATCTCTCAGAATCATGGGATCATAACTTCATAATGCTACAGTAAAATTGCTCAGTGTTGCATAGTGACAGTCAATTGGGCACAAAGTTGCCTCAAATTGGGCACACTGGACATCAATGAAACTTTAACAACCCTAAATGGCTCAACAATGTGATGGCTCTTCAAACTGTAGTGTGAGATTGGGTCCATAACTTCAAAATGGTACAGTAACCAACAATGCAAGAGTTCTTTCGATTCAATGCAATTTAATTCACATTCACTTGTATAACGCTTTTCACTATACATATTTCAGAGCAGCTTTACAGAAAATGCATGTTTCTATGTTACAAAATTACAATAGTCTGTTACGAGATGATATCAGAAAGAATAGTTGTAAGATAATGCATTTAAGCAAAATTAGTGTGCATTCGAAGCAACCTGATAACATGATAATGTTGCATAATCATGTTCTGGAGTCCTTATTCAAAGTTGTTGGGTTATCTTAAGTCTTCGTTCATAACAGGCTGGATCCAAGCTGGAGATGGTATAATGTCTAGTTACCTTGTGATATTGAAATTTATAAAGATTGTTTTAAATATTTTATTCAATTGATTCATTAATGCATTCAAAGGATGACGTGCAATAATTAAAGAATAATGCAATTACTTTTTATATACCTTTGTAATTTTACAGACATTTTCACTTATATTTCAGTGCCATTTACATTTTGAAATAGTGTATTCTTTTTTTCTGAAAATAGACAATACTAGTAGCAACAGGACCCCTAAAAGGCGTGGGGGGAAAAGCACGTTCATTAAGCTGAAATGTTCAATAATTGAAAATTAGCCTTTACTGTAATTTATGTGCCTTTATATTTTTACAGTCTATTTTCGGTCATATATTAGTGTTATTTGCATTTCATTCGTTTATTCTGAAAATAGACACAAAATGATCATGATCCCTTAAAAAAGCGTGAAAAAGAGAAAAACCGCACGGTCCCTAAGTTGAGCGTGAATAAGAAGCTAAAGACGCGGAAGCGTCGTGTCTTTTAAGGTGGACCGGATAGCGTCAACAAGAGGCTGCGAATAAGAAGCTGGATTCAGCCTCGTTACTTGTATTTAGCTCAATAAAACACATGTATGGGATGATAGTGTTGATTATTTACCTTGGATACGAGCGAGAGTGAGCCTGCAGTGTATTCGAGCATATCAGATCGGAAAATGAACGGCAATCCGCTGTCTCCTCTAAAGAGTCCGTTTGAAAACAGCGGAAAGCCGATATCATGCGACGCACATACAGTAAACCCAAGTATGTTTACTCTGCTGCGCATAATAGCACCAAATTAATAAAAAAACACAATATATTTACCGCGGCATGTTTTCTATCATGCACGTTTGTGATGAGATGAACGCAAATGCACCAGGGTTCGGTAGAATCAAGTTGAGTGTGAAACCAGACCAACGCTGCGAAAAGCCAAAGGCAACGTGCCAAACATCTTTCCAAACTTGTAAAGAGAAGCGTTTACAAACCTGTTGTCCAACAAAAGAGAACATTTAATCGAGTGTTTGAAACTTACTTTTGTGATCTGACATGCTTCAAATCATAGAATGAGGCAGAAATTATATTATTTTATTATATTCTGTAAAGTGATAGATTCGCGGTGTAGAGAAGTGTACAGTACTTGTTTTTTCTCTCTCATTGGATGCATAAGGTTTCCTGACAAAATTAAGACATTACAGTCACAGTTTTTTTTTATCATAATTTAATATTTTATAATAAAACCTTAGACCTTTCTAATGATTTGTTTTCTATAAAATATAATTGTTATTATAATATTTATTCTGAAATACAATTTTGTATTTTATAGCATTTTTTTGCATTTTTCAGACATGGTAACAGACGTTTTAAGCACATTAAACTTGTTCACCATATGTTTGATTTAGCGCAGTTGATAAGTAGGCTTGAATAAAAATAATGCAAAGTTCAAAAGTTGCGATGCGAACATTCTGCGTTGGTCTGACCTCTTTCAAAGGGCTCACCTGCTCCCAAAGGTGTGCTACAGAAACATTTTATGTCATCAAATGAGTCTGGGTTATTTTAACTAAAGATTTTGATGGATGACTACTAATGGAAACCCATTTTTCTACTGCATACAGTTAAAGTTATGTTAATACAACCTAATCTCAGTTTCACTTTTTACAAAAGCTAAAGTTTGAAGGCAACATTCTTGCAAATTTTTTAGTAAACTAATTCAGGTTTAGAGCATACACACAACTGAAGAAAAATTTTGCCTTTCTCTAGTCCTCTCTTTTTAGTGTGTCAGGAACATCGAAGGAGAAAGAAGCTTCAAATTGTTGGTGACCCTGCCTACGGTCCCCTCCTAGATTGGCTAATGTAAGGCTTTATCAACTCTCCTAATTTGACCCCAGCACAAGAGTCATTCAATGTGTACCTTAGCTCAGTCCGAGTGGGCATTGAAATGGCTTTTGGCATCCTTAAGTCAAGATGGAGGGTGCTTCCACTTCAAGTTCACACCAGCTATGATTGCTACCTGTTGCGCCTTACAAAATTTTTTGCCAAAAAGAAGCAGATTTCTGTAACAGCAACTTGGTGGAGGAACCATAGACTGTAGAAAAATATGGACGTAGTGTCTGTGTCGTCACCCATAGGTTTCTGAAGAGCGTTTCTGAAGCCTAAAGTGCGGCCGTTGCCATCTTGGCAGTGCGTCACCGCAGATAACTGAAATCCGCCACCCGGATAAGTGAAAATGGGCAAAGAGGAGCTAACAGGTGGAGTGGGTGGAGCTAACAGACAGCAGACAAACGTCTAGTAGTGACAGCAGCGGCAATCCACCTGTCACTCAAGTGACCACGCCCTTAATTATGCAGAACTTTAAGGCTTAATATAATTTAAATGAATGAGATTCACCCCCCTCACAGTTGTCATGAAGGGCAAAATTTGTTGTATAGACCAAAACCACAATTTGTACCAGGCTGTAAACATGATTTTTTTGTCGATGAATTGCGGTTTAAGTAACTTCCGTATTGGCTTCAAGAGAAACTGGGGGAGGTTGCCGCTTGGGAGGAACTCAATGACCCCACAGTAAATTTCCCTCAGCCAAGTCAGCCAGTGTGCAGCACACGTGTCAAATAATATTGCACTTGTTGCTAATATTAACCATAGGCCAGTAGATTCGACTATGGAGGTGTAATGAAGACAACACTCGTTAAACAACAAAGTAAATATTTGTATAGAAATTACCTTGGAATAATTGTTGATTTAAAAAAAAAAATCAAACAATATGTCACAATATTTGTTCAGAAACAAATCAGAATTGTATGAAATTTCAATTAAATTCACAATAATTGAACAACTTTTTCTGATTGTTTGTTTAATTGGTCGGGTGCACCCTCTAGGTTATGCAAATTTCCCAGAATAAAACACCCTCAATACACCATAAACATTTACAAACTTCACATTTGTAAAATTGGACAGTTCATTAAATCACATTCAAAAAATAAGTTGTTCGTATTAAACTCAGAGCAAAATAAACAGTTCAGAAGAAAACAGTTCAAATAAATCAGTTCAAAAGACTTGTTGAAAGGATCAATTAAAAAAAGTTACAGTTAGAAAAGTTCGTCTGAAAGATTCGGTTCGGGGAATCCAAAGATCCTTAGAATTGCAGAAAAATGAGTCGATTACACAGTTCCAAAGAAAAAAAAAAAACTCTTTGAGCAGAAAAAAACTGAGTAGTCTCTCAAAACAAAGCTCAGTTCCGTTTAGAAAGAAGAACTAGCAGGCAATCAGAACTTTCGTACCCAATTCCTCAAATGTTGGTTTGAAACTCAAATCTCACATCAGTCAACGTTCATCTCACTGGGAAGGCTCGCCATTTTGCAACATCACGCTGAATATCACACAGTTCCAGCGTAGGACAAAAAACCTGACCAAATCCAAAGAAATTAGGTCATATAAATGTTTCCTTTTTAATCCTCTGTAACGTTTTTTAACTTTTACACAAAGTTATGCTGCTACTCATCTCAACAGTCATGCAGAGAAAAGAAAATGGCTTCCCCCATCCAGCAACTAGTGTGGTGGGGCGGGACTTCAACATAAACCTCACGTAATTGGACAATCATTAAAATGTCAATCATCACACTGACATGCATTTCACTTTGATTTTACCTTTTTTTTCTTACACTCTTTACTCATTTCTGGTTAGTTTATTATTTTAACAGAATTTTAAATCAGAAATATTTCATACAAAACAAAAAGGAACAAAAAAGTGGCAGTGCTGTGCAGTGCAGTAACATTAAGGCATATGTGAAATGACATTCAAAATATTTCTGAATCTGAAATCTTAAGTTTTTAAACACAAAACAAAAAGAAACAAAAAGTGACAATGCAGTTTAGTGCAGTACAAAATAATCTTTCATACAAGTATTCTTTTAACAAAACTGTGCCTACTAAAGTACAAAATTTGGCATCAGGGAGCATGTACTAGGAACATCAATCTATGTCTGCATTTGTGTATATGGTTGAGGTAACGTGTGCTTGTGTGCATATGTGCACGCATGTGTGTGTGATTGCGTGCAAAAGTGTATGTGTGTGTGTGTGTGTGTGCATGTTTGTGTGAATGTGTGAAAATGTGCGTGCATGTATGTCTATTTGTTGGAATGTATGTGTTTTTGCTTGTATAATGTCAATGCATTAAAGGGGTCATGACATGAGAAACCAAATTTGCCTTGATCTTTTGGCATATAAGAGGTCTTTCTACCATTAAAACCTGCAAGTTTCATAGCTTAAGACGCCCATTATAAACAAAGCATGTATTTATTCAAGCTTTAAATACGGCTCGTTGTGGATCCTATGGGGAAAGGTGACGTCACCTAGCACCAGTCGTTTGCATATGACCGCCTCCAGCGCAAGACAAATACGCCTAATTTTGCATCACATTGTTGTCACGCCCATGGGCATCGGAAGCAAAAAAAATGTGGGTGGGTCCTCCCCCAGAACATTTTTACTGGAGTAAATGCCATTTGCATTAAGTGCAAAGAGCCCATCTTGTTTACTAAACATCTGGTTGGGACAGACAAAATTACAGCGACACCAAATCCTTCAAAGAGGCAATAGTGTAGGGGTGAGGCATATGGCAGAAAGTTTTGACGCAAATCGACCCGAGGTTCGAATCCGCCTTTTGCCGAACTCGCTCTACTCCCTTTTCCCATCACATATTAGATCGGAAAGGCATTTATTTTCAATAAAAATAAAGAAAATATTCGAAAAGTGTAAATAAAGCGTCTAACGTGTGTTTAATTATAAAGTGTTTATCGGTTAGGGGTAGGTGAACAGACATGCGCTGAATTAGAGACGTTAAAAGTGAGTGGGTCCAATATCATTGGTCTTAAAAAGTGGGTGGGTCTTGTCCCAACCACATACAATGGTTCTGACGCTCATGGTCACGCTCACAGGTGTTAAGTCGACGTGCAGCGAGTGGGTCTGAAGAAGTAGCTGTTTACAATAAGATTGCGATGCCACGCTGATTTAGGAACAGACTTTTACGAAATATGGATTCGAGTCAGCACCACCCACAAACATGTATGTAGGCCTAACAGTGTTCATTCTAATGCCTAATCTGTGATCAGTGATTTATTTTCTTTATGTGTAATTATTCAAATTTACTGCGTCTCAAAATCGTTTAATACCGTGTATGCATCAGTAAATCAAGCCAGTGATTAAACGATCAACTTCACATTGTTTCTCTTCGTAGCATGAAAATAATCTGTTATTTAAATTGTGATTAAACTACAGGAAGCGATCAAAGAACGTTCCCTTTATAATGGCTGAAGCTGTCAATCACACAGCGCGAGTTTATCTGGACACTTGCCAAAGCTGCCGTTATAATGAATGACGCTGTTACACTGCACAGCGAAGCTCTTACTGTATTCATATCGATATCGTGTTTGCTGTTAGTTGTGGTGAAAGAATTTTGTGAGAGAAATCGCGTTGCAATGACAAGATCACTGCATTCACGCGATCAACAGACTGTCTTTCATCTGCTCAATGCTCATCAATGCAACCTTTCATGTGATAGGAATAGATCTAAATATAATGCAATAATCAACACTTCACAATTCGTTAATCTCGACAGCTCTATGAACGTAGTAAAATGAGAGGGTTCCACATGTAATATGTATTTCAAATGCAAAGATGTTAGCCAATCACAGCAGTGGGCGTTTACACTGAAGTCTCACAGCAGCCAATCACAGCAGTGGGCGTTTACACTGAAGTCTCACAGCAGCCAATCACAGCAGTGGGCGTTTACACTGAAGTCTCACAGCAGCCAATCACAGCAGTGGGCGTTTACACTGAAGTCTCACAGCAGCCAATCACAGCAGTGGGCGTTTACACTGAAGTCTCACAGCAGCCAATCACAGCAGTGGGCGTTTACACTGAAGTCCCACAGCAGCCAATCACAGCAGTGGGCGTTTACACTGAAGTCTCACAGCAGCCAATCACAGCAGTGGGCGTTTACACTGAAGTCTCACAGCAGCCAATCACAGCAGTGGGCGTTTACACTGAAGTCCCACAGCAGCCAATCACAGCAGTGGGCGTTTACACCGAAGTCTCACAGCAGCCAATCACAGCAGTGGGCGTTTACACTGAAGTCTCACAGTAGCCAATCACAGCAGTGGGCGTTTACACTGAAGTCTCACAGCAGCCAATCACAGCAGTGGGCGTTTACACCGAAGTCTCACAGCAGCCAATCACAGCAGTGGGTGTTTACACTGAAGTCTCACAGCAGCCAATCACAGCAGTGGGCGTTTACACTGAAGTCTCACAGTAGCCAATCACAGCAGTGGGCGTTTACACTGAAGTCCCACAGCAGCCAATCACAGCAGTGGGCGTTTACACTGAAGTCTCACAGCAGCCAATCACAGCAGTGGGCGTTTACACTGAAGTCTCACAGTAGCCAATCACAGCAGTGGGCGTTTACACTGAAGTCTCACAGCAGCCAATCACAGCAGTGGGCGTTTACACCGAAGTCTCACAGCAGCCAATCACAGCAGTGGGTGTTTACACTGAAGTCTCACAGCAGCCAATCACAGCAGTGGGCGTTTACACTGAAGTCTCACAGTAGCCAATCACAGCAGTGGGCGTTTACACTGAAGTCTCACAGCAGCCAATCACAGCAGTGGGCGTTTACACCGAAGTCTCACAGCAGCCAATCACAGTAGTGGGCGTTTACACCGAAGTCTCACAGCAGTCAATCACAGCAGTGGGTGTTTACACTGAAGTCTCACAGCAGCCAATCACAGCAGCCAATCACAGCAGTGGGTGTTTACACTGAAGTCTCACAGCAGCCAATCACAGCAGTGGGTGTTTACACTGAAGTCTCACAGCAGCCAATCACAGCAGTGGGCGTTTACACTGAAGTCTTACAGCAGACACACCCCTTAAAACAGACCGTTTAAGCCAGAGGGGGGGGGGGGGGGGGGGGGGGGGGGTTGCCAATGTGGAGCTGCCTGTAAAGGGTGAGGGAGGATACATCTTAGCCCTTCAAAGAGCTGGCCAATTAAACATTTGAATGTTCCTCAATAAAATGTGAAATCAATCTCTCGTCGTACTGTCTGTTCTGTTCTTGCTGTTGCGTTATCCACCTGTTCTGGGATTCCTGCATTTTTTATAGAAAAGCCGACAAAGTCCTCAGCGCTCTCTCATACCTCGAAGCTGATTTTGATTTGGTTCCTGTTAAAAACATATAAAACGTAGTAGTGTAGTTCAAATATGTGACCTTGCCTGTACATTTTTGAGATTTACTGTTTTCTGCATAAAACCATCCTACATGTAAAGAACAATCTGTGAAAATATCACAGTGGTTTCTTTAATACTGAGAGAGGCCACACCAAAGATTGAAATCATGAAACTTTGATGCTCGTCATATCAGAATTCGATTTTTAGACTTTAGCCTGGTTTTCACAGACATATGAAGCAATGAAGAATTTCAATTAAAACGTGTCAGAGTGTCTTTTAGCAGATTAACTGCCATTTAACTATGCAAAGTGAATAAACCATAACCTACTTCAAGCTTACTTGAATGCAGCTTACGTATTTTGGTAGTGCTCTGCACAGTCAAATCTGTCGTATGTGAGTTGCCTTCACAGGTATCAATGTGGTCTGTGTGTCTTCTGTGTGGGCACTGTCCCCTGCCTCCATGATGCTGTCCTCATCATCTAAACCTTATGGGGAGTACAAAAAAACAATAATAGTAACTGACATGCATACTTCAAAAAAGATAACACCACACTTCTGTCAAATCTCCGATTTGATCTCCAGTACTTTTTTTCATATTTCAACACAAAAGATTGTGTGCTTAGAATAAAGTAGGACTTTTTGCACTAAATGCAAAAAACTTAACTTGTAATGGAGTAGTTCTACATTGCTGTATTTTCTAGTTAACTGACTTAATAATCTCACTCGCGTTAGTAAATAAGGCAATTGTAATGTTAAGCAAAACTTACCAGAAATGCTAACGTTAACCTCATCTGAGGTCTCCTCGTCACAAGGTTCTGGGATCCACTCCATTGTCACTTACGTTAGATAGTGGTCGCCCACCCATGATTTCGTCCATTTGGTTAAAAAAGGGGAAGTTGGAGGGGTCTGCTCCACTTTTACTGTTATGCATTTTAGCTCTGAAGTACGCCGTCTTCAAAGTTTTCCACCTGTTAGGGTTAGGGTTCGACAGTACGGTCTGCGCCAGCTTCTTTTAATTTTTCACTAACTGTTTTGAATAAATCCGTATTTCTAACCTTCCAGTCGTTGAATTATATTTAGTTCCTTCAGTGTATTTAATAAATGTATTGTTTCAGTTTTACTCCAGTTTGATTTTGCCGCCGCCATTTTGCATTCTGACGACCCCTGACCTCTTGACGTGATGATGTAGGCGCAAAGTAATCGGTTTAACGCGTTTACATGGCAGAATTTTTATTTTGTTTGGTTTATAGAAAGGTTTATCCCACCCCTCTCAAACCGATTACAATTTCAATTCGGTTTGGGCATTTTTATTCCGATTGAGGTATTTATATGGAGCATTTCCATTCGAATTTGGACTTTTTTTAAACCGATTACAATGCTCCATGTAAACGCACCTACTGGCAACAATACTCACCTCTAAACTTCATGAACATAACCTCCACTAGTACTTTACAACTCCACTGCTGCTCATGTGAACATTCACTCTCTCATTAGATGAAGAAATCTCTGCCAATAATGACCATCCAACATATACAGTGCCTTGTACTATACAAACGCCCCAGTTGTTTTTGGTTGACTGAGCAGTTGTTTTTGGTTGCATTTGGTCATTATAACATAATGTGGACAGCTAGTTGGCCACCAAAGTCAGACTATTATAGATTTTTGAAAATTATCTTTCATGTAGTGTGTAACATAACTCTAAGTGAATGAAAACATCCTGCAAAGTTTTAAATCTGAAAGTGCACCGTATATAAAGTTGTTGTCTCTCAAAAGTAAGAGTCGACTCTGAGTCAATTAAACAAATCATTTTTCAAACGAATCCCAAGCCGTTTCGTTGTGACGTCAAGATGAAACATTAGCATATTGCCCGTCCACTTGTTGTGCACGCAGACACCGGGGAAAACTTTGATCCCCTCAAACACTGCAGCTGATTCCTGTGGAGACTGGATAGCATCACGTCGACAAGACGCTGTGCTCTACAATCTGAAGGTAAAGCCAGTTTTTTTTCACTGCCCAAGGACGAGCATGTGAAGAATCAGTGGTTAAAGTTCATCTTTAACGATACCACAGCAGTATAGCCCGAACCTTCCCAGCAGGCACAGTACGTCAATGTGACGTCAGGAAGACGTTGGACTCCAACTAATCCAATGTCAGTCAAACGTCATATTTTGGTTGAAAATGAAAGTCGAGTTGACGTCTGAACCCGTTAGTTTGACGTCAAGCTCCAACGTCAGACAGACGTTGAATTTTGGTTGGAATAAGCACCGCACTGTAAAAAAAAAAAAAGTGTAAAAAGGGTGAAATGTATGGCAGCACATTAAATCTCTGAAGATCTCAGCAGAGGAGGATTAAACAACAAACAGCATTACCAGCTTCAGGCATTACTAACCAGATTGACTTTATTTCTGTCAGACGTCTACAGAAGCTCTTATTGAGAATTAACAGAGGTTTTGTTGTTGATGTTTTATTGAAAATAATAGTTTAGTTTGAAGTCACCATGATGGTGATCACTGTTTGCTTTAGTTGTGCAGTTTGACACTTGACTTTTTAACATTAGTTTTTCTCTGGCTGCAGTAACTGTGATTGTTATGGCAAGAAAACATAAATGTTCTATGGTTATAACTACATGTTTTACTGGATCCATAAGGACTATCTTATAACCAGGGGATCAAGCTGTGATATTAATGTCTCCCACTAGAGGAAGCCCCAGGATAAGGAATCTTTTAAGCCCAATCCTTTTCTATAGGTTTCCAACCATTTGAATGGAAATAAATGCATTTAGTTTATTTGTATAACTATGGTGTACTGACAGTAAAATCAGTGAAACGCTTATAGATAATTAAATGTACAGGGCAGAGATACAGGGCTATGAAAACACACACGAACAGACTGAGAAACAGCTTCTTTCTGAGAGCTGTGACCTCCATTACACCCCCTGCACACACATACACACCTTACATCTAATGACATAATTGCACTTTATTTTGCCGTAATTGCTGCTGTTTGTAGCTGTTTATTGTTGTTTGTTTTAAGTTTAGTGTTTGTTTAGGTATTTAACTGAGATTCACCAGACAGAATTTTGTTGTACTGTACAATGACAATAAAATCTAAAGTTAAATTTTTTTAGACCCCAATAAAAAAGACATTTCCACAATGAAATACATTTATTTACATACAGCATATTTCATGCACATTAAATTACATTACATTAGGAACGTCTCTAGAATTATTAACCCAGAAAAACTAACCAAATCTATGCTTGACATGCATGAGTTTTCACAATTCCTAATTAGAATGAATAATTTTCAAGCTCTAACTAGCGAGATTCTGAGTAATTGGAGACAGAACCTTTTTTGTACTCCACAGAAATCATAAACCGCTGAAATCGGTTGAGAAATATAAAAGTTATTGTGCCAGAAAAGCCACAGCTCCCCGTTTACTTGCATTTGTTAATAGAGCAGTCTTGCCCGGATCAATATGGCGGACTCGCTGTCGTATCGTAGCAACGGTCCAAAGTGGCCAATGGGGACTTATTTTTCTGCCTTTCATTTGAAACATGAACAATACTGATACTCAAGGTTAAAAACATTATTAATCTAAATAAGCGTCATGCGTGATTAAAAAAAAAAAAAACACTGATTGATTACACACTTTCATTAATCAATTAATTAACCGTTTACTTCCATTTTCACCCATCCATCTATAAAATGATCCCCAAATTAATTCATTCACACGTCATCACAGCACTCCAGAAAACATTAATAATTAAATATTTCAATAAAAGCATCAAGAACATTAGTCATGAGGAAAGGATAAATAGGTTGGGTTTTGTGTGAATGGTGCTGGAAGATTACGTGCTGGAAGATTTTCATACACAGACGAGTTCAGTTCGGGTTTACAATCAAGTTGAGCAGCCTTTTTGAATGAAGAGACAAATTAAAAACAGAACTGTTATTATATACCATATACTTAGTCAAAAGACATTTTATATTTCTAACTGATATTGAGGAGCGTTTAATTCCTTTTGGCTAAAGTTGTAGGAAATCCTCAGTTAAAACACTTACCGTTGAATTCCCATACACAGGTTCATTCAATTCAACATCACACGCTATGCATCTGCCATGATGAGGAACCATCTTTGCCATTAAAGAAAAAACAGAAGTTAGTTCAATGACTGACGTAATGGAAATCTCGCTAGAGAGACCAATCTACTTTGAGTGTAACTAAACGAGCCAATGCACATTGGCATGAGATATTTGCATCTGCTGCCCCGTCCTGCAGCTCGGTTATATAATGAGCAGCAGGGGCATCGCATCTTCTGCTTTTCACTTTGGAGCCGAACGATTTAACTGTTTCTGCTCTACAATTTACTAGAGTGTATTCTATGAGCCAGTTTTTCAGGGAAGAAGCTTCTTTGATCGGTGTGACTGCGCTGCAGCAGTGGTCGCGATCTCTGAAGAGCACTTCAAAACAGCTGTTGAGTGAGAGCGTCTTCAATGAGACTGATGTTCACTCAGCCTGAGAGAAGTTGTGTCTTCAGGCTGCACTCATCCCTGCCAGTGTTGGTGCGGCCATTCCCCTGTGTGCTTCAGCACTTTAAGAGAGCTAAATTTCCTGAAAGTGCGTCTTTTTAAAGATGTTATTACACCCGTGCATTTTTCAATGCAATCGTTCCTGTCCTCATCTGACGGCCACGATCACTGTCTCACATGCCTGGGCATAAACATGCTGAGATGACGTTCGTGGGTGGTTCATGTTTTCGCATGAGAACATAACCACGTCGGCACACCGGTCGCAAATCTTCTTTCTCCAGAAAATGAGAGTCCCCTCTGCTGTTGACCAGGCGCCCCTTGCGTGTAAAAGCAGAGCTGTGAGTCTGCTTGACACTCTGGGAAATGCGAGAATCTCAGCGAGAGCTTACCTCCTGCTCCTCAGCATGTCCCTTCGAGCTGCCGGCTGACAGCGCGGGTTGTCATGGCAACCCAGCGCATCGCCCGCCGTTCTAGATAAGGATTCAGATGCCGATTGCTGCATCAGAGAGAGGGCTGTTATGCTCTGGAAATGAAGATGATGATGATGATGATGAGCTTCTCACTGTAATGTGTGTGCTCATGCTAAATCAAATTTGACAGCCATGCTTTCCTGGGCTGCTGCGCACTCTGTCTCGTTACTGAGTTTTCGTGGTTGGTATCTGAGGGTGAAGTGACACGTAATTTGCCTTGTCCCACCCTCGTGCCTTTTTTCCCGGATGTGCATCGAAAACTTACCTTTGAGACAGCAACAGTTCTCACTGCTGCGGCTTACAGTGCTGCTGGTCAGGCCACCTCTGTCCTGCATGCGATGGCACCCTGCAAGTCTACTAAGCCAAAGCACTCATATACACAAGGGTAGTTCTGAGCCGGGTTGATGCAGGAACTGCGCTTGATGACTGACCGTGATCAAGTCACAGCGCAGGCCCTCAGCCGGACGATGTCCACCTTGGTGTTCCAGAAATGCCCCCTGGATAAACCTTGTAGGGGTGCGAGATGTCGACAAAACACGCTTTCTCGATGCCCCCATCTCACAAGGTGGCCTTTTTGGTGAAGTTGTCGAGGAGTGTGCCCAGCAGATCTCGGCAGTCCAGTGGGCTGAGGCAATCAAAATCCCCTCAGTCTGCTCATCACCAAGGGCGTCCATTCTTCTGCGGGAAGCTTTGGGGCGGCCAGTTCAGCCGTGACAGGAAGACGACACCACCCGATCGAGCCGGTCCCTCCAGCCGATATGAAGGTGGGGTTCTACAGCCCCTTCTTCATTGTACCCAAGAAAGGCGGTGGGTTACGGCCAATCTTGGACTTGCGAGTTTTGAATCGGGCCCTCCACAGGTTCAAAATGCTAATGTAGAAATGCATTTTTGAATGCATCCGTCCCCGAGATTGGTTTGGAGTGATCGACCTGAATATCGACCTTTCATGTCTCAATTCTCCCTCGACACAGGCTATTCCTACGCTTTGCGTTCAAGGGTTGAGCATATCAGTACAAAGTCCTTCCCTTCAGACTGTCCCTGTCTCCCTGTGTCTTCTCGAAAGTCATGCAGCGTTCGCATCCTCAACTATCTCGACGACTGGCTTATACTGGCCCACATGGTGCTCAGTCACCTCAGCTTATGCCAGCTTCAGCCCTGGCTTCACGGCCAAGTCCCAAGATGGGCTTCACAATTCGGCACACACCAGGTGGCAATCACCCAGGTCTGTCACCAATCCTTCAGCCTGTGGTCAGACCCTTCATTTCTACGGGCAGGAGTGCCCCTAGAACAGGTGTCCAGGCATGCTGTTGTCTCCACGGATGCCTCCACCACTCGTTGGGGGGCCACGTACAACGGGCATGCAGTTTCAGGGATGTGGACGGGTCCGTAACTGCATTGGCACATCAACTGCCTCAAGTTGCTAGCAGTACGTCTTGCTCTCCGCAACCTAAAAAAAGCTGCTACAGGGCAAAGACACTGCAACCGTTGTGTACATCAATCGGCAAGGTGGTCTGCGCTCCCGTTGCATGTCGCAAATTGAGGTTGCTTCATGCCATTCACATTCCGGGCATGCGCAATCGTGCAGCCAACGAGCTCTCATGACAAGGCTGTCTCCAAGCAGAGGATGGCTCACTGGATAGTGGATGCCATCGCCTTGGCGTATGAAACCCAAGGCGTGCCCTGCCCGCTTGGGTTGAGGGCCCACTCCACTAGGAGTGTGGCCTCTTCCTGGGCGCTGGCGCACAGCGCCTCGCTGACAGATATATGTAGAGCTGCAGGCTAGGCGACACCTAACACGTTCGCTAGATTCTATAGCCTCCGTGTAGAGCCGGTTTCTTCCCGTGTGCTCGCTTCAAAAAGCCAGTAACACCGAAGGGCCCGTTCTAGTGTCGGCTTGCTGCGCCATTCCCCTCCTCATGGACCGGATACGTGCGCTGATATGCTCCAGTCGAGTTCCCCAGCACGGCGAACCCTGTTGAGTCCTCCGCAACCCACGGCAGTCAGACGTGGCGGAGCGTCCGACGCCAGGTCTAACACTCGTATGCATTGGTGGAACTTGTGTTAGGCTGGGTATCCATATGTTGTGACCCCTACGGCGGTCCCATATGTGTATTCTTCCACGGTACGGCTCCCTACGGCGAGCCCGTGTCTTTCCCTTGGCAGAGCTCGCTCTGCCGTCTCTGTGCGGTGTAGTCTCCCGCCTGCATTGGCCGGGGCCACCCCTGGGACTTCCGTATGTTGTACTGCCCACGGCCAGTCCATACATGTATATTCCACATGATACTTCCCTACGGGTAGGATGTGGCTTCCGCAGCGGCCCCCCTGGGCACGCTTTCCCAGCGTTATCCAATACTCTGCTGAGTGGGTCTTGCGGAACAGCAGCAGTGACTCTCCCTGCGTAAGTTCCCCGCCCCGAACAGACGGGGGTCTGAGGGGCTTTCGCTGGGCGCTGGAAGTGGTAGTAACTGTGGCGTTTTCCATAGGGATCCCAATTCGTCGGTGACGTCCGACGTACGTCGAACGTGACCGACTGAAAGGGAACGTCTCGGTTACGTATGTAACCCTCGTTCCCTGAAGGAGGGAACGGAGACGTACGTCCCGTCGCCACAGTTGCTGTACCATCACTGCAGCGGCCGAGTCACTAGTTCGGCTCCTCAG
Organism: Coreius guichenoti; assembly: GCA_039654105.1. Taxonomy (NCBI): domain Eukaryota; kingdom Metazoa; phylum Chordata; class Actinopteri; order Cypriniformes; family Gobionidae; genus Coreius; species Coreius guichenoti. The sequence goes on from CM077170.1 coordinate 48,038,679, forward strand.
TGAAAAACAAATGTGCGCTGCATCCGCTTCCGCTTTATACCCGCGATGCGGGGCGGAGCGCGAGATGCAAATCTCGCACACCAATGGCCATTGGCCCGTTCTCTATACACTCGAAGCTGATAGGGGCTCCCAGAAGTGATCCCAATTCGTCGGTGACGTCCGACGTACGTCTCCGTTCCCTCCTTCAGGGAACGAGGGTTACATACGTAACCGAGACGTTTTCAGACTTTAGAATATATACTATATTCAATCAGTTTCATACAGACAGCATTGACAAGGAACCTGCTCTTAAGAGACAGATAATAATTGCTTGAATACCACTCCTTTAATTTGCATATGCAGACCAACGATCCTCGTTTGTAAAACACTTTAAGGAATTGCAGTGGCAGTGATGTCAAAAAACACATTTCATCGCCAGCAGTGCATTTGATACTCCAATTTCTCCAATGAACCTCCAATTTACTGATTTATTAATAGCAATCTGAAAGTTAAATAAACAAAGAACTTATGACGTGATAGGGTGATATGATGAACTTATGAACTTATATTATATGCTGATGAAGCAGAATTGATTCATATGAATGTTTTTATCATGGGAATTTTTAAGCTTTTTATTGTCACCGGCCTTGTTCTTCTTGAATGCATTCCATGTCTCTAAAAAATTTCACAAATACAGTTTCCTCTTTAGTAAGTGAGAAAACAAAACGTGTGAATCTCTGACAGCGGCATCAGAGCGTGATCATGTGACCTTCACAAGTGATGCCGAGACATTGAGGGACGTCACACCCAGGAGGAAGAGGAAATCAGTCCTGTCAGAGTAAAGCTTGAGGCCTTTTTTCACATACCCAATATGGTGGCTCTAGTAATTAAAGTCCTGCCTATTAAATAAAAGATCCAGATTGGTAATCATGTCACTGTAACTGATGAATCTCTAAAAGACGAATCTCTATTGACTCTCAATGAGAAGAGCTGGACACTTACAGTAAGATTCTCATGAAAGGGATGTTCAATTTAGCAGCGTTGGTGTAAGGATGAACAGCCTTAATGGAAGAGAGATATAAGAAAACATGAGAACCAGGAGAAAAAGGAAAACAAAGCGTCTTGGTTACGTACGTAACCCTTGTTCCCTGAAGGAGAGAACGGAGATGTACGTCGGAACTGATCGAGACCAATCTACTTCGAGTGTAAACTAAACGAGTGTGAGTTCTGGGAACCATGTCCAGTTGGGCAAATACGGCGCAACTAACAAGACCTGCTCCTCGTCCTCTGACTTTTGAACACAGATCAGATCCATGAGGCACGCTGTCTGGTTGACCAAATCCTGCTCCATACCGAGATAAGAGATCCTCTGCACAGGGGAGTGTTTGCTCTTGTCCCAGTTGACCCAAAGTCCTAACAGGTTGAGATGACTGAGCACCATGTCCCTGTGTTTGCACAACTGTTTCCGAGATTGAGCCAGTATTAGCCAGTCATCGAGATAGTTGAAAATGCGAATGCCGCATTCTCTGAGCGGAACAAAGGCTGCCTCCGTGAGATTCATAAAGACGCGAGGCGACAGGGACAGCCCGAATGGTAAGACTTTGTACTGATATGCTCGACCCTTGAACGCAGAGCGCAGGAACAGCCTGTGTCGAGGAAGAATCGAGACATGAAAGTACATGTCCTTCAGGTCAATCACTGCAAACCAATCTCGGGGACGGATGCATTTGACAAATGTGTTTCTGTGTTAACATTTTGAATGGGAGCTTGTGCAGGGCCCGATTCAAGGTTCGCAGGTCAAAGATTGGCCGTAACCCACCGCCTTTCTTGGGTAAAATGAAGTAAGGGCAAATGGAACACCCAACGTTTTCCAGAGCCCAAGACACAGAAACCCAGTGAAACGTTTGCCAAATGATATAATTACAGCATCAACGGGTGTGCTCTTGCTTTCGTTGAGAAATAGCCTACCTTGAACCGCCTTGGCACACTCCGGGTAAGTTGAAATAATGATCATTCTTACGTGACAGCAGTGAAGTCTACTAATAAGCTGACAATAAAGTATCCAACATTATCATGATCGCTGTTCCTCCCATAGTTATGAAATAGTATATTCCCTGATATAATTCTGCTGAAAGTGCAGCTGCTCGCATACTTCGTATGTAAATATTGAATACATTGTTTGGATTTTAAATGATGATAATCGGATCAGTTAATATGGGCGGGGTTGGAGTTGCCAATCAGCTGATGTCAGCTGATAGCGGAGCTTGACTACGTGGCCTGTCTGAACTAACGCAGAATGCTTTATTTTTGCTATTTTTACTAAGTGTACACTTTTTGTACACAATTATCATGGTATATTAAATAAAACACCACTACAGTTAGCTGTTCTTGCAATATACATTTTTATTGGGCAATTTATTTACAGAATATATGAATCTATAGAATCTGGATACAGTTTGACTTCTAAATGACATTTAAATGTATTTAACGTCATTGAAAATTACATGTATGTGTCATAAGAGCCAACAATTTTTGCAGTTCGTAATGCATAGTGAAAAGCAAAAAAAGAAGATAAAGATTTTTTTAAGTATAGTGTATTTTTAAGTACTTACTGAAAAGGGTTGTTTTCAGCTTCAAAATGTTCAGTTCATATTATTCTACACACAATAACACTGTATACAACAAATAAGCTAATAATGTTGCGTTTTTGAAAGTCATTTGGCCCATGTTTTCTCTAGCTGGCTGCAGTATCGCTCCGAGTGGGAGATTGAAAACCTGAAGTGGAGTTCGAGCGGCGGATTACATGACTCTTTGAGCGGGAGGGGAATGTCTGCCACTCCGCTCCACTCATTTATAGTATTGTTCCAGTCAGGTATTTATTCCGATTGCTTTTCCAGTCTTTCAGCCTCGAAGTTGCTTCTGTTGGAACCATTTCCATCGTTGAAGAAGGAATACAAACTAACTTCAAGTTGAAATGTAGTTGCTATATATTAAGGACGTTTATAGCAATGTTGTACCGAACAACAGCAAGACTGCGAGTGTAATTTTGTGTAGTATTATAATTATGATATTAATAATCTGACTAGATAATTTGTTTTTCTCTAGCAATCTCTCAATAGCTGCGTTTCCATTACCCTTCAAACTACACAAACTGAAATTGAGAATAGAAAATACTTCCAGAAGCTGTGGCAAATATTACGCTCCAAATGGAAAGTTCTCAAACAGAAGTACACTACTACTCCTTCGATTAAAAATAATGGCTAATGCGGTGGCTGGGATATACGTAAACCTACCAGCATCCGTTGCCATGATTTTTGGAATGACTTATTACGAGAGGAGAAAATGTTTTAATCGCATAACATAGGTTAATGGAAATGCCATCATTTCACAAAAAATTTTTTTATTGACATTAGAAAATATCGCAAAAGGTTTGTGCAAATCTGTAACGAAAACTTGGCTTATGTAAAGCTCTTTTATATTTGTTATGATGTGATTCTGATGTATTTAATGACAGAAAAGTGTGGAATCGCACAACTAGAGCCTTATTTTTCTGCCTTTCATTTGAAACACAAATGAATACTGATTAAAAATATTAATAATCTAAATGTGACCCTGAACCACAAAACCAGTCATAAGTCGCACGGGTATATTTGTGGCAATAGCCAACAATACATTGTATGGGTCAAAATTATCCAATTTTCTTTTATGTTAAAAATCATTAGGGTATTAAGGAAAGATCATGTTCCATGAAGATATTTTGTAAATTTCCTACCGTAAATATATCAAAAATGTATTATTAGTAGTAATATGCATTGCTAAGGACTTCATTTGAACAACTTTAAAGGTGATTTTCTCGATATTTAGATTTTTTTGTATCCTCAGATTCCAGATTTTCTGGTTGTATCTCTGGTTGTATCTCGGCCAAATATTGTCATATCAAACCATACATCAATGGAAAGGTTATTTATTCAGCTTTCATATGATGTATAAATCTTAATATAAAAAAACTGACCCTTACAAATAAGCTTCATAAAAAAGCATAAAGAAAAACACACTTCAGTGATTACACACTTTTACATTGATTCAATAACTGTTTATTTCCATTTTCACCCATCCATCTATAAAATGATCCCCAAATTACAGTCACATGTCATCACGGCACTCCTGTCAATCATCCAGGGCTCCGCCCACAAAGAGATGCATAAGGGCTATCATATATTTATTTTGTGTTCAAAACACTACAGACTCTTCTTGTTAGCCTGATTAAAAAAGAAAGAAAGAAAGAAAGAAAGAAAGAAAGAAAGACATTACTAAAACATTAATAATTAAACATTTAAATAATAGCATCAAGAACATTAGTCATGAGGAAAGGATAAATAGGTTGGGTTTTCTCTCTATCTAGTGAGTATTCTCACGTGCTGGAAGATTTTCATACACAGACGAGTTCAGTTCGGGTTTACAATTATCAAGTTGAGCAGCCTTTATGAATGAAGAGACAAAGGAAAAACAGTGTGTTATTTAAATGTCCATATACTTAGTCAAAAGACATTTTATATTTTCTAACTGATATTGAGGAGCGTTTAATTCCTTTTGGCTAAAGGTGTAGGAAATCCTCAGTTAAAACACTTACCGTTAAATTCCCATACACAGGTTCATTCAATTCAACATCACACGCTATGCGTCTGCCATGATGAGGAACCATCTTTGCCATTAAAGAAAAACAGAATAGAGAGAAAATAAATAATGTCTATAAACAACTCACAACCACATTCAGACTTTTTAATCTTTTAGTTACCAGTTCATTTAACTGATCAGTAAACTACTGAAAACCACATTATTTTTCTCACCTGAGACACCTGTGCGTCTTTTCTCTTTTTCATCCACCTGCTTCCCCTTTAAAGACAATGATTTGACACAATTACAACCAATCAGAACTTATTTGATGTTTAATACACAGTTATGAGTAAAGAGATTTCTCTATAGGATGGGCCATTTTGAATGAGATGAAATCTGGTGTATCTTCAGGGTTTGCTGCAGTAATGATGTGAGCTTCAGACTTCCTCATTCAATAACTAACTGAGTAGCTGTCAGTGTGGAAAGATGGAAAAGATGGAAAATTGGAAATGTTGCTTTGTCTCATGTTCATCATCTCACTGAATTCACAGTCACTCATTCACACACACTACATAGTACCACAGACACATATCTTACCAAATCAGTAACATCGTAAAGATCACTGCAACTCCACAAACCACTCCAATGGATACGTATAATATCACCGGACGTCCTGTAACTGACACAAAAGAATAAAACATCTGAACAGATTCATTTGCATCACATTAGAAAGAGTCATGTAAATATGTGAGCTGCTCTACCTTTAACAGTCACAGTTACAGCGTCTGATCTCTGAGATCCATGTTGATTGTGAGCCTGACAGTAGAAGCGTCCACTCTGTCGTGCACTGAAAGTCTGTCCAGATCCAACAGCTGAGGTTTCATTCTCCTTAAACCAGCTGAAGATCAGAGCAGGAGGGTTTGAATCACTGCTGCAGTTCAGAGTCACTGAATCTCCCTCCACTATTACACCAGATGGACTGATGGACACTGAGACGCTCTTTGGAGGGTCTAAAACAGAAAACACTATAAATTCCACATCACAGATGTTTAGAGGATTTAATGTTACAGTAACTGAACCATCATTAACTCACACATGATGTTTAAAGTCACAGCATCAGAGTATTTCTCTCCATGTTCATTGATGGACTTGCACTTGTACTTTTTACTGTCATCAGAGCTGATCTTTGAGATGCTGTAGATTCTTCCAGATCCTACAAACGTTCCTCCTTTAAACCAGCTGAAGTTCAGAGCAGGAGGGTTTGAATCACTGCTGCAGTTCAGAGTCACTGAATCTCCCTCCACTATTACACCAGATGGACTGATGGACACTGAGACGCTCCTGGGAGGGTCTAAAGGTTCAGTATATAGAATGAAAATAATTGACTAAAACATTTTGCATTCTAATCAGTTTTGTCTTTGAAACTTTTACACAATCTAAATTTTCTATTGTGCCACATATCTGATATATTTGAATACATTTACTCGAGTGGTCAAAATACGACTGAATCTCTACTCACACGTGACATTGAGATAAACATCAGGAGAGATGTGATTGTGTCCGTGTACAGCACAGCTATATCTGCCTGCATCCTCTCTTCTGACTGACTGCAGCAGGAGTTCATTGTTTCTGTCTCCTCTCTCAGTTAATGGCTGTGAGTTTCTGTACCAGATGAATGTTGCTCTGTCAGTCAGAGTGCAGCTGCTTTTACATGTCAGACGGACTGAATCTCCCTCTGTCACTCTCTCAGGAGACTCCACCTGAAGATCTGAACACAACACACACATTATATCTAGTGCTGCTGTCATACACTGATTATTATTCAACATAATGCACAGAAGAAGAGATAAACCTCATGAAAGTCACCTGTGACAGTAAGAGTCACTCCTGATTTACCAAGCCATTTGTCTTTATCAGTGATGAATCTGAAATAGTACATGTGTGAATCCTTCAGTGTCACATGACTCAGTCTGATGGTGCAGTTCTGCTGTTTATCTCCCAGATACTGAAGCCTCTGACTGTATTCAGGGTCCTCAGACAGATCTGGAGGCTCGACACCCTCTTTTTCATAGACTTTGGTCCAGAACACGTTCTTGATCTGATGTCCAGTAGGGTATGTATAAGTGCAGTTCATTATCACTGTTGAGTCCTTTAGTGCACAGATGTGTGAAGGACTGTAACTCACACCCCAATCAGCACTAGAAACCCCTGAAACACAGAATTCATCCTGAACAATTTAGCATCAGCATGTGTATAAAAAAAAAATCCAATTTCTCTTGAGTGTTTCTGAAGTGTTGCATTGACTAACCGTGAATCATGAGCAGAACGATCAGAGGAAGAGGAGGAGCCATTCTGACTGACGTCACTATCAACACCTACAACAAATGTACAGTGGGTTATTTTTTTTTTATTTTAATCGTGTTGTTTCTGTCTCTATTACATATTCTTGTATTTAATATCATGCCTCATTGCATTAGAGGTTTTAAATCAAATATACTACAAACCCGATTCCAAAAAAGTTGGGACACTGTACAAATTGTGAATAAAAACAGAATGCAATGATGTGAAAGTTTCAAATTTCAATATTTTATTCAGAATACAACATAGATGACATATCAAATGTTTAAACTGAGAAAATTTATCATTTTAAGGGAAAAATAAGTTGATTTTAAATTTCATGGCATCAACACATCTCAAAAAAGTTGGGACAAGGCCATGTTTACCACTGTGTGGCATCCCCTCTTCTTTTTATAACAGTCTGCAAACGTCTGGGGGCTGAGGAGACAAGTTGCTCAAGTTTAGGAATAGGAATGTTGTCCCATTCTTGTCTAATACAGGCTTCTAGTTGCTCAACTGTCTTAGGTCTTCTTTGTAGCATCTTCCTCTTTATGATGCGCCAAATGTTTTCTATGGGTGAAAGATCTGGACTGCAGGCTGGCCATTTCAGTACCCGGATCCTTCTTCTACGCAGCCATGATGTTGTAATTGATGCAGTATGTGGTCTGGCATTGTCATGTTGGAAAATGCAAGGTCTTCCCTGAAAGAGACGACGTCTGGATAGGAGCATATGTTGTTCTAGAACTTGGATATACCTTTCAGCATTGATGGTGCCTTTCCAGATGTGTAAGCTGCCCATGCCACACACACTCATGCAACCCCATACCATCAGAGATGCAGGCTTCTGAACTGAGCGCTGATAACAACTTGGGTTGTCCTTGTCCTCTTTAGTCCGGATGACATGGCGTCCCAGTTTTCCAAAAAGAACTTCAAATTTTGATTCATCTGACCACAGAACAGTTTTCCACTTTGCCACAGTCCATTTTAAATGAGCCTTGGCCCAGAGAAAACGCCGGCGCTTCTGGATCATGTTTAGATATGGCTTCTTTTTTGACCTATAGAGTTTTAGCCGGCAGCGGCGAATGGCACGGTGGATTGTGTTCACCGACAATGTTTTCTGGAAGTATTCCTGAGCCCATGTTGTGATTTCCATTACAGTAGCATTCCTGTATGTGATGCAGTGCCGTCTAAGGGCCCGAAGATCACGGGCATCCAGTATGGTTTTCCGGCCTTGACCCTTACGCACAGAGATTGTTCCAGATTCTCTGAATCTTTGGATGATATTATGCACTGTAGATGATGATAACTTCAAACTCTTTGCAATTTTTCTCGGAGAAACTCCTTTCTGATATTGCTCCACTATTTTTCGCCGCAGCATTGGGGGAATTGGTGATCCTCTGCCCATCTTGACTTCTGAGAGACACTGCCACTCTGAGAGGCTCTTTTTATACCCAATCATGTTGCCAATTGACCTAATAAGTTGCAAATTGGTCCTCCAGCTGTTCCTTGTATGTACATTTAACTTTTCCGGCCTCTTATTGCTACCTGTCCCAACTTTTTTGGAATGTGTAGCTCTCATGAAATCCAAAACGAGCCAATATTTGGCATGACATTTCAAAATGTCTCACTTTCAACATTTGATATGTTATCTATATTCTATTGTGAATAAAATATAAGTTTATGAGATTTGTAAATTATTGCATTCCTTTTTTATTCACAATTTGTACAGTGTCCCAACTTTTTTGGAATCGGGTTTGTATATGTGTTGTACTATTCATGGACATACAGATGAAGACACTAGCTCAACTACACATAAACCCACTGTATCTTGACTGTAGCTGCACATGCACATTTACTAGTGTGTGGTTCACCTAATGTAGCATCAGTGACCTTATCTTCCTCTTTCTTGTCAGTGTAAATTGAGCACCATCCGTTTTGAGATTAAACAGTGAACAACCCAAAAGAGAAATAAGCTCTAGTTATTTGCTTAATGCACACAGAAATCAATAAAATACTTTATTTCTGGAAGAAAATTACAGCAACAGTCATTTTTGAACTGCATAAGTTCGGAACTGTCCAACATCTTTCCCCGCCCCCTTTTGATTGACAGCAGCCTTCATTATATAGTTATATGTTGTGTAAAAGATTAAAGTGGATTTTTATCACCCTGTGACAACTAGCTCCAACCAATCTCCCATAAATCCCCCACACTTAACATATTTGACAGAACATTTGTAAAGTCATGCTCTTACCCGTTTCACCAACACCCGTGACCAGTGACAGCACTACAAATGATCAGGCTGGAACCAGCACTGGCTGTTTTCACACTGAATGTCATGTGATTAACACATTATATTCTAATATGAGTTTATGACACCTCAACTAGTGCAGATCGAGCAGAAGAAGAGTCTTAGCTGATGACATTAGACTAAAGACATAAAAGTTAAACTGAGAGACACTTTACATCAATCCATAAAGATGTAATAATATTTTCAAACTTGGGAATATCTATATTCAGTCAGTTTCATACAGACAGCATTGACAAGGAACCTGTTCTTAAGAAACAGAGAAAATAACTGTAACTGTGCTTTAATTTGCATATGCAGACCATCTATCCTGGTTTGTAAAACACTGGAAGGTGTTGCAGTGGCAGTGACGTCAAAAAAACACATTTCATCGCCAACAGTGCATTTGATAATCCTCCAATTGACTGATTTATTAATAGCAATCTGGAAGTTAAATAAACAAAGAACTTAAAAGTACGGTGATGAAGCAGAATTGATTCATCTGAATGTTTTTATCATGAGAACTTCCCTTGCAAACTTCTTTTGTCAGCGGCCTTGTTCTTCTTGAATGCATCACGTCTCTAAACATGGTGACAAATACAGTTTTTTTCTTTAGTAAGTGAGAAAACAAAACGCATGAACGTTTGACAGCAGCACCACAGTGTGATCACATGACCTTCATAAGCGATGGACAGACGCTGAGGGACAGGAAGAAGAGGAAATCAGTCCTGTCAGAGTAAAGCTTGAGGCCTTTTTCCAGACATTTGTGCTGCGTTCCAGTTGGTTTTTATTATGCCCTTCACTCGCTTACTTCCCTCCGTCTCGTTCACTCGGATGTGCGTCATTGCTTATGTTGTTTGAGTGCCCACTACTGGCGGAACCTTTGCAATGGGCTGAACTGGAACGTCCTAAGCCCTTGATCACTTGGAATCCACTATGGAGTTGATTTATTATTATTTTTTTCCCTTACGAAATTGTTTAATGCAGCATTCTATATATATATATATATAGGTGTGTTTGGGTTGTTTTAAATGTTTTAAAAAAATAATTAAAATATCATAGAGTTGTTTGTGGTGGGGTAAATTAAACGCGATATGCGGTGACGTCACAATCGTGTTGCATTGTGGTATATGAAGCTACCTGAAGTGTACATATGAAGTAGACTCCCTCGGTCAAAATCGAGGGAGCGAGGGTCTGTCCATATAAAATTTCCCTCGTCCACTCCACGAAGTGGAACGCACTTCAAAATGGCGTCAGGGATTCCCCCGAGGGGAGTGCGTGTCTAAAAGTGGAGTGGAACGCAGCCCTAATATGGCGGCTCTAGGTTCTAGTAATGGAAGTCCTGACTTCAAAATAAAAGATCGGCAATCATGTCACTGTAGCTGCTGTTAGAATCTCCGATTTCCATAGAAACAATTCTGAGATACACATCCAGGACTGCACAGGCGAATTGGCTGGACAAACCTGAAATAAACGCTTTTTTAAATGCTATTTGAGCATCAGAACTATTTGCTATTTGAGCATGTCACACAAACGACAAAAAAACGAATAAAAAATTAACATTAACTATAAGTAATTATAATCACAATGCATGAAGAAACAATATATTTTCATGATGACATTATTTTCCAGCCAGAAGCCTTTGACTCCCACTTATCCATTGTCACTTTTCCTCAAACTTTTCAAAATATTCCTGTAAATCCTCATCAGACTCTCCTGTCAATCATCCAAGGCTCCACTCAAAGAGTCACATGAAGACTGTAACATGTTTTGGTGTGTGCTATCGTTCACTACAGCATGTTCCTGTTAGTCTGAGCCAATGAGACAAAAAAGAGATCCATTTACCAAGTTTAACCATTTTGAAATGTTTAACCCTCTGGGCCTCTTCGGTCAAAAATGACAGAAAAATCTGACGTTTTGAAATTTCAAATTTTTTTGCTTCATCGGAATGGGATGACACTTGGTAACTTTTGTCGGAAATAGAAATAGAAATTAATGGGAAATAGAAAAAATACGAAAACTCAGAGAATCTTTTGGTGGTACAAACTACAAATCAGCCACTTTGCAGAAAAAAAGTGCAATGAAGGAGTGACACTCTAAAATATCCATAAATATATATATATATATATATATAGCGTTCCCAGGCAATAATGAGACGTGCTAGTGAAAAGGGGTCTTTATTTGGGCTGTTGTAGGCCACAACCCACGCCGTACACACCCTGACTTGAACAGAGAACCGCACTTGAAACAGCGAGGCACTCCTCTGCCCCCCTTCTCTCCGCTTTTTCCCAAAACCAACCCTCTCCGCATATTTAACCCGAACCTCCAATAACAGGTAATGCAGTTAATGATAACAGTCCCCAACCAAAAATGAATAAAGTGCAACATAAACATTAAACTCCTTGTCATCTGGAACACAATAACATTTAGAACATGTTACACTTCCCCCCTCTTACTGAAGTCCTCGAACCCCGAGGACATCCTTCTCTTTGGACGCCCCCTGAGGAGCGTGTGAGCTTGGCCCTCAGGTACCGATTCCTCTGAGCCCTGCAAAGATTCACCCAGAGGGGTGTCAGGTAACAGTGTCACTTGCTGGCCACTACTAATCCTCTCCGCTAATTCGGTTACCCCCTCTGACCTCTTCGGGGTCTCAGCGTTTTGTGAAGGAAGCACTGTGCTGGCCCGTGGTGATGCAGTGCCCCGGTAAGGGGCCAGCCTATCCCGATGCAGCACCACTTTGCACCCCCGAGGAGGCAACTGCACCCGATATACAACCTCCCCCAGCTTTTCCAATATTGGGCATGGTCCCACCCAGTGGCTGTCCGGTTTCGGGCACCTCCCTCTCTTCCTCACTGGGCTGTAAACCCAAACTAGCTCCCCCACCCCAAAGTCACGCCCCCGGGCATGCAGATCATAAGCTCTCTTTTGCCACACCCCAGCAGTCACCAGCTGCCTTCTGACATATGCATGGGCGGAGTCCAAGCGATCCTGGAGCTGTCTCGCATATTCAGGTCCCGCTTGAACAGGTGGAGGCCATATCTGCAGGGGTCCTAATCTCCCTTCCCAACATAAGCAGGGCCGGAGTGCATGAGGTAGAGTCCTGAATAGCAGAGCGACATGCCATCAAGACCAGCGGCAGATGGGTGTCCCAATTGTGTTGATGAGTGGATGTTAAGATGGACAACTGCTCAGCTAGTGTCCTGTTGAATCGCTCCACGAGCCCGTCGCTTTGAGGGTGGAGTGTGGTGGTGCGGGTCTTGTTGATTCCCAGCCGCTCACACATGGAAGAGAATACCTTGGACTCAAAGTTTCTACCTTAGTCACTATGGATACTCTGGGGAACCCTAAACCTACTAAACATGCCCTCCACCAAGGCGTTGGCAACAGTCACAGCCTCCTGGTCAGATAGTGCAAAGGCCTCAGGCCATTCAGTAAAATAATCCATTGCAGTCAAAACAAAGCGATTCCCCTGCGTGGTGCAAGGAAATGGCCCCATGATGTCCACCCCCACCCGCTGCATTGGCTCCCCCACCGGAAACTGCTGTATCTGGGCCCTGGACTGACCCTGTGGCCCTTTGCGTGCTGTACAAAGATCACAGCGCCTTCAAAAGTCCTCCACATCACGCCTCAGCCGTCCCCAATAGAAGCTCTGATGCAGACGTCGAAGTGTCTTTGTCACCCCAAAATGGCCAGATCCAGCAGAGCCATGCATGGCCGTCAACACTGTCTCTTGCATGTCCCCAGGAACCACTACTTGCCATCTCTTTTCTCCTGTTGCTGGCACCACCCATGCTCGCTGGAGAACCCCCTCTATTAGCTGCAAACATCTGAACTTGGCCCACAGTCCCTTGGTGAATGGGGAGAGGGCTGCTACCTCCTCCCAGGGCGGCCGCTGCTGTGCCTCTACCCACAGTATCACAGGCTGCAGGTCTGGGTCCCGCCTCTGATTCTCCACCCATAGAGTGACATCCACCTCTTGTAGCTCCCTGCAGACCAGTTCGGGTCCATCACTTCCGTCCACTTTCCGGCTAAGTTCCAGCTCCCGGGCTTCTCTGCGCTCACAATACTTGCATCTCTGCGTACTACATGGCCGTCTCGACAGGGCATCTGTGTTGCCATGCCGTTCCCCTGCACGATGTGTCACAGTAAACTCATAACTCTGCAATTCCTCGAGCCAACGAGCCACCTGGCCCTCTGGCTCCTTGAATGTCATCAGCCACTGTAAGGAGGCATGGTCGGAGCGTATGGTGAAATGCCAACCACATAAATAGTACTTGAAATGCCTGATGGCGGAGACTGCGGCTAACAGCTCTCGCCGTGTGACACAATACCTCTTTTCAGCTTTGCTGAGCACCTTGATGAAATAGGCCACTACTCTTTCTCCATCTGGGTACACCTGGGACAAGACTGCACCTATTCCATCCCCACTCGCGTCTGTGTCCAGAATGAAGGGCAGGTGGGGGTCAGGAGGTGCCAGAATGGGCCCACCAGGGCCTGTTTTAGAGTATCGAAAGCTTTTTGACAGCCCTCTGACCAGACAAAGCACTGATCTTTCTGTAGGAGTTTGTACAAGGGAGCGGCAATACAGGAAAAGCCCCGTACAAACTTCCTGTAATATGATGCCAAACCCATGAAGCTTTTTAGCTCTCGTTGGCTCACCGGAACAGGCCACTCCCGTACGGCTGTCACCTTGTCTTCAGCAGTGCCAATTCCCTCACTGCCTATACGATGCCCCAAGAAGGTCACCTCCCTGCTCAACAGCCGGCATTTATTGGGATGTAACTTCAGACCTGCCGCTCTGATTTTCTCCAGCACTGCCCTCAAGGCTGTGACAGCTGAACTGAATGAGCTCCCATGTGCCAGTATGTCATCCAAGAACACCAGACACTGCTGCCGTGGAATGCCTTCCAGTACCCTCTCCATTAAGCGCTCAAATGTGTCAGGGGCATTGCAAAGACCAAAACAGAGAACTTTAAATTGCCACAGATCCCTACCCGTGCAGAAAGCCGTCTTGGGTCGAGCTTCTGGTGTCAGCGGCACTTGCCAATACCCACTTCTCAAGTCCAATGATGAAAACCAGCAAGAGCCGGCCACATGATCCAAACATTCATCCACACGTGGAAGAGGGTACGAGTCTTTCCGTGTCACTACATTGAGCCTCCTGTAGTCGACACAAAAGCGCCACTCCCCCCCCTTCTTCGGGACCATGACTACTGGGGATGCCCAGGGGCTTCCAGAAAGTTCTATTATACCGGCGCACTGCATCGTCACTAACGCCTGCTCCGCAGCCTCCTGCCGTCCTAAGGGCATGCGTCTTGGTCGCTGACGTATGGGCGCTGCATCCCCTGTGTCGATATGGTGTCGTAGCAGGGAAGTCTGACCCAGGTCCCCTTCATCACAGGCAAAACAGTCCTGGAACTCCACTAACAGCTCCCACAACTGTTCTTGTTGCTGCATGTCCAAGCCACCGGAGCTCTTCTGCATTATCTCCTGCAGCGCCCCCATCGTCTCCCCCTCTCTTCCCGGAGCAGACCCAGGCCATGTACGCAGTAGCAGGGGCTCCTGTTGAGACGCACTGGGTGGCGCTGTGCAGCTTGAGCTGTCCCCATCATCTAAGTGACATGCCCAGGAACCAACCGCCAGCCCATCTGTGTGACGAGCTCCTGGAGGCCTCATCTTTACCACCTGACCATTTCCGAAACTCAACGTGGCCTTAGACAGGCCTAATTGACAGCCATGGTCCCTCAAAAAGTCCAGACCCAGGATACAACTGTCCTGCACATTAGCTATCCACACAGGATGCTGCACGCTCACGCCCCCCACAGTCAGTGTCAACAGTCCCTTCCCTTTCATTGGTGCCAGCTCCCCGGTCACTGTGCGGA
Source organism: Coreius guichenoti (assembly GCA_039654105.1). Classification (NCBI taxonomy): domain Eukaryota; kingdom Metazoa; phylum Chordata; class Actinopteri; order Cypriniformes; family Gobionidae; genus Coreius; species Coreius guichenoti. The sequence goes on from CM077170.1 coordinate 48,053,776, forward strand.
GCTGAACTGCTGTGTCTTCTAGCTGCGTTCCCTCTGGCACCACCTCAGGACAAACCACAGTCACTGTAGACCCTGTGTCTACTAGGGCAGTGCACTCAACTCCCTCAATACATATGGGAATATGGCAAAAATCTGATATGGCTGTTCTTCCCACTACCACCACCCCTAGTTCATTCGTCCCGTTGTTCATGGTAGGCCTGTCTGCTTGCACTGGCGCTGAGCGGGACAAGGGCTTGGGGGTCTGCAGCGTCCCGCCTACTGCGCCCCCTTCCTGTTTCCCAAATTCTTAGCTAGCACAGGGCATTCCTTAACCAAATGCCCCGGCTGACCACACCCCCAGCAAAGTCGGGCCTGTGTCTGTTGCCTGGGAGGAGGCAACGCCAGCCCACGAATCATCTCTGTAATCTCATCAGCCATTCAGGTTTTGGTGAAGCCGTTTCACCTCCTCCCATTGCCCTGATGGTGGGGGAGGGGTCCAGTGCTGACCCCATCATTGCTGCTTCAACCGCCATTTCCCTCTCTAGCGCCAACTCTAAGGCTTCAGACAAATCACGTGGGCGTGCCAGCTGTGTATGTATGCGCAGTTCTGCTGGAGAAAGAGCTCTAATGAACTAATCACGGGCCAGCTCGCTCTGCACTGATGGTGGAATATGTGCATAAGCTCGCCTTGCTAGAGATTCAATATCGTTGGCCAGAGCTCGCAGTGGTTCCCCTGGAATTCTTTGACGGCTGTGCAACTCAGACCGGAGAAGCTCAGATCGGAAACACTGTCCAAAGCGGCGTCTTAATGCACCGACCAATGCACCATAATCAGCTCTTTCACTAGTGTCAAGCAGCAACAAACATGAGAGCTCATCATCTGTTAAGCAAAGAGCGAGCTGAAGGGCTTTCTGTTCCTCTGACCAAGCATATGCATGAGCTAATAGCTCAAATTGGGCATGAAAAGCTTCCCAATCCGATTTGCCAGAGTATTTAGGTGTTTTTATTCCAACCGGCATATTTGATTCATGGGCGCCGCCATTATTGTTTACCTTTTGTCCCCTCGCCTCACGCGAGAACGACGCGCCGGTGTCTGACGTCATGACGTTCGGCAGTGGCGGGTAATGGCGGCTGATAGCGTTCGGCAGCAGCGGATAATGGCGGCTCGCTTTCTCGCCCCCGGCAGTGGCTTCACATGGCTCTTTCTTCACAGAATTTGCCTTAAAGTGACTGGCTACAGACGCTTCCTCCATCTTAATACGAACGGGATTATCCATTCTCACTCGCAGAAGATTAGCTGCTCGGCTCATGCACGCACAATCAGGACTCAAATCAGCCACTTTACCTCCAGCTGTCTGCAATCGTTTTTACTTCTGATACCAGTTGTAGCGTTCCCAGGCAATAATGAGACGTGCTAGTGAAAAGGGGTGTTTATTTGGGCTGTTGTAGGCCACAACCCACACCGTACACACCCTGACTTGAACAGAGAACCGCACTTGAAACAGCGAGGCACTCCTCTGCCCCCCTTCTCTCCGCTTTTTCCCAAAACCAACCCAGGGGTGGAGCCTCTCCGCATATTTAACCCGAACCTCCAATAACAGGTAATGCAGTTAATGATAACAGTCCCCAACCAAAAATGAATAAAGTGCAACATAAACATTTGTAGGATTGAAAATAATCAAAGATATTTGATATTTGAAATTGAACAAAGACATTTGCTTCACTGTTTTCAACCCCCATCTTTCTTATCAGAAGGGCCATTTGGAATTCCTAAAGACAAAGAGATGCTGAAGGCCTGTAGGCCAAAATGTGTCACACCTTTAGTACAGTGGGGGAAGTTTGGTCTGATTGGTCAGTTTGAATGTCTCACATTAGGGTTTCAGTCACATGGTCAAGGAACAGATAAAAAGAAGATGTAACTGTTGCTCTGGCTCTCTTTTATTCTCTCTCTCTCTTGATTCTCTGGCTCTCTCTCTTCTTGGGGGCCTTCTCTTTGGCTCTTCTCTTCTTTGCGCTCTTCTTCCCTTTGTTTTGTCTCTCTCTCTCTCTCTCTCTCTCCCTTTCTATCCCTCAGGTAACATTCATGCTGGGTACGATTAGTGGTACAAGTTTTTATCATCTCATACATCTATTTTGTAACTATTTTAAGTGTAACCATAATCAGAAATTGTCATTAAATCCTTTCTATTACAAATGATGTGCTAACTAGTTTTGATTTGGTATTGACTTTGAAGTGCTACCTATTGCAATACAATATCGTCACATTCTAGCAACGCTCTCCCACATATTTTGCTATTGTAACTGCGCTTATTTCCGTCGTTGGTATAAGTTGCAGTGGGTGGTAAAGACGAGAAATGTACAGTTCTACCATCTTGCTGATAACGTTTCTTTAGTCATTCGGCAACCCTGCAGCCTGAACCTCTGTAGGCGACCCACCCTTACACATTAAACTCCTTGTCATCTGGAACACAATAACATTTAGAACATGTTACAATATATATATATCAGTGGTGTGTGGTGGTGTTTTAAAATTAGGCAAAGTCCTCACATTTTTTTTTATATACAAATGTAAATTTATGTCCCTGCTACACTTAATTTTCCCTGGTTCAGCTTTTCTTTTAATAGTCAGCAGTCATCGTCAAGCTTGTACATGTAGGCTACACGACGATGTACCTTTCATTTCCCCAAGCTGTTTGCTCACTAAAACCCCCACACTCATCATGTTTTCAGGTCATTTCAAGTTTGAATTTGACGTGACATAAAGCGGTGATATCTAAATGGCTGTGTTGTTTACTTACTTTAATTAGTCATCCTATTAACGCCATCATTATCTTCAGGCCGATCGTGAACGTGCACGAAAACAAGAGGCGGGATTTATCGCACAAACCAATCACATCCAATCATAACCGATCATATCCAATCATAGCGCGATGGAGCTATTGCCTCCTCTCACGTGACTTTTCCCCATTCATTTCAGTTACTAACCATAAAACTCACCGCACGTATTAGGGGCTCAATTTTAAGTCAATGAGGACAGAGGAGGCGCGGGTGTATCTTCACCTGCGGGTGTCGCTGTTGGACAGTATACTTTATAAAAACGAGCATCCATGTGATGTAAAAGAAAACATGATTCATCAGACCAGGCCACCTTCTTCCATTGCTCCGTGGTCCAGTTCTGATGCTCACGTGCCCACTGTTGGCGCTTTCGGCGGTGGACAGCATGGACACCATGATTGGTCTGCGGCTATGCAGCCCCATACGCAACAAATTGCGATGCACTGTGTATTCTGACACCTTTCTATCAGAACCAGCATTAACTTCTTGAGCAATTTGAGCTCCAGTAGCTCGCCTGTTTGATCGCACCACACAGGCCAGCCTTCGCTCCCCACGTGCATCAATGAGCCTTGGCCGCCCATGACCCTGTCGCCGGTTCACCACTGTTCCTTCCTTGGACCACTTTTGATAGATACTGACCACTGCAGACCAGGAACACCCCACAAGAGCTGCAGTTTTGGAGATGCTCTGACCCAGTCATCTAGCCATCACAATTTGGCCCTTGTCAAACTCGTTCAAATCCTTACGCTTGCCCATTTTTCCTGCTTCTAACACATCAACTTTGAGGACCAAATGTTTACATGCTGCCTAATATACACTACCAGTCAAAAGTTTGGACACACTTTCCCATCAAAGAGAATTGGAAAGTGTGTCCAAACTTTTGACTGGTAGTGTATATCACCCACTAACAGGTATATGAACTAACGTGACTATAACACAGAGCAAGCTTTTGCAAATGTGTGAACTACGCTTGAGCTCCATTCGGTCGCTCAAACTACATTTCTGAGAAGGCCGATTCAGAATATCTTGAATATCTTAACTATAGAATATCTTGTGCTATAGAATTAAAATGGAATATGAATAATAAACTCACACATGATGTTTAAAGTCACAGCATCAGAGTATTTCTCTCCATGTTCATTGATGGACTTGCACTTGTATTCTCCACTGTCATCAGAGCTGATCTTTGAGATGCTATAGATTCTTCCTGATCCTACAAACGTTCCTCCTTTAAACCAGCTGAGATCTTGAGAGATTTATTGTCTTCTTTTTTGTCTTCAGTGGATTTCAGGCTATGTGGCTTTAAGTCAGTTGTAGTTGTTGTATTTCATTTTCTGAACCAACATCACATTGTAAAATTGATTCAATTCCATTACCATTTATTTTTGGATGAAATTTCAACATTTTTTCAACATTAATTGCGGTGCAAATGTGATGTTGATTCAATGCAGTTAACGCTGACACATTAACATTGATTTATCCTTTTTTCGATGGTTGCTTGCTATCTGGGTACTGAGTGTTAAAGTACCATTGAAGCAGTGTTGATGTTAATGAGATAATTAAGTGATGATTGAGCATTAGTGATGAACACCTGATGATAATGAGCAGAATCACTGAAGGAAAGAGAAACAAGAACTACAACTGACTTCAGCCACAGCTTTAGATTAAATCAACTGAAGATAAAAGAAGACATTAAATCTCTGAAGATCTCAGCAGAGGAGGATCAAACAACTCCACAAACAGCATTACCAGCTTCACACATTACTATCCAGATTGACTTTATTTCTATAATCTATAATAGTTTTGCTTGATGTCACCATTATGGTGATCAGTGTTTGCTTTAGTTGGGCTCTAACGTTCCGGCGAGAACAAAAGTGAACCCAATCTTTTCCAAAAGGGTCCTTGCACAAATTAACCAAGTGTACATGCGATGGTCACTTCGAGGACATACTTTTGCCGTCTGTTTATGATTACGTGATACAGGATTTGTTTTGAAAACTGAGGTAAGCTAATTTACTGACATTACTGGGATATAAAACCAATCTAAACAAAATGGGAAATGTTTCTTACAAATTTATCTGCTTTTCCACGTTACACAAAGAAACACTGCACAAGCTGAAATAAGTTTGAATTTCAGATACAATAAGTAATATTTAATGCCAAATATTTTATTTATCAGAATCTTAACAGATGTAAGCATGAATTTTGATATTATGTCATGGTAACCCCCTGTTTCAAACACTATACCTTTCTAGTTTCTACAACAATAATATAATTCACTTGTGTTTTTTGAATCTCAAGGAGGTCTGTTGTTTTTACGTTAATTTGAAACATATTTCCCTCCATCTGGGGTATTTGGTCTCTGAAACCTTATTTACATTTTATTACCATTACCCACAACGCACTCAATTTTTTTATGCATAGTAACATTTCCCCTTTCTCCTCTGTGTCTGATTGATATCTGAAACAGACTGAAAGACTCTGATTCTGTCGATCCTGACTATAGAGAGAAGAAACTGTTTTCAGGAGGGAAAAAAGTAGTTAGACGTCAATGTCCCATCAATGAACAATAATTCACAAATCAACCACTAGAGGTCCTGCCAGTGCTGTGAATATAGTAAAGACAACACATACTTGAATGTCTTGAAGGTTAATCAGGTTTATTGAAGCACTGGCCCTAGTTGTAAAAACATACAAAGTAAAACACGCAGAGGAAACTCTTTATAGAATACATTAATACATAAAATAAAATACGTTTGCATTTGAATATTGATAAGTTGTGCAGATATCGCCCCAAACTGAAGACCAAAAATACTGAATAACAACAGATTAAATTCAAACAAACTTAAAAAGTCAAGTTATTAAAAAAACAATGACAATTACACACACAAAACAGGCTTTGTGTTCTCTGGTCTCTATCACTCATTTGACGCTGCTGTGGATCACTGATGCATCTTCCACAGTTTTGCCTAAAAAACACAACAGTGTTATAGCTCAGATTATATGATATGTGCTGGTTAAATTGGTGCTGGTTAAGTTGGTGCTGGTAAAGATGGTATTGGTTAAGTTGGTGCTGGTTAAGTTGGTGCTGGTTAAATTGGTGCTGGTTAAGCTGGTATTGGTTAAGTTGGTGCTGGTTAAATTGGTGCTGGTTAAGCTGGTATTGGTTAAGTTGGTGCTGGTTAAAATGGTGCTGGTTAAGTTGGTGCTGGTTAAAATGGTGCTGGTTAAGTTGGTGCTGGTTAAGTTGGTGCTGGTTAAGCTGGTATTGGTTAAGTTGGTGCTGGTTAAAATGGTGCTGGTTAAGCTGGTGCTGGTTAAGTTGGTGCTGGTTAAGTTGGTGCTGGTTAAGATGGTATTGGTTAAATTGGTGCTGGTTAAGTTGGTGCTGGTTAAGTTGGTTCTGGTTAAATTGGTGCTGGTTAAGTTGGTGCTGGTTAAGCTGGTATTGGTTAAGTTGGTGCTGGTTAAAATGGTGCTGGTTAAGCTGGTGCTGGTTAAGTTGGTGCTGGTTAAGCTGGTATTGGTTAAATTGGTGCTGGTTAAGTTGGTGCTGGTTAAGTTGGTTCTGGTTAAATTGGTGCTGGTTAAGCTGGTGCTGGTTAAGCTGGTATTGGTTAAGTTGGTGCTGGTTAAAATGGTGCTGGTTAAGCTGGTGCTGGTTAAGTTGGTGCTGGTTAAGTTGGTGCTGGTTAAGCTGGTATTGGTTAAGTTGGTGCTGGTTAAATTGGTGCTGGTTAAGTTGGTATTGGTTAAGTTGGTGCTAGTTAAGTTGGTGCTGGTTAAGTTGGTGTTAGTTAAGTTGGTGCTGGTTAAGTTGGTGCTGGTTAAGTTGGTGCTGGTTAAGTTGGTGCTGGTTAAGGTGGTGCTGGTTAAGTTGGTTTTTCTTACCTCACGGCAGCGTCAGGCTGATGAACTCTTATATTGTCATAAAGACATTCATTCTTCTCTGCTCTCTCTTTCTTTCTGTGATGTTGGAGTGGAGAAGAATAGGGCAGAATGATCGACTGATTTTCTGCTTCTGTAAAGTCGTGTTTAGATGATTTACCTCTTTCACTGAGAGATCTTCAGTTTTAACACTCCTTCGTTTCTTTCTGTTATAATGATAGACATTAACAGCATATGGACAAATGTATTAAATTAAGAGAAAATATGAATGTAGTTTTTAAAGATTACTAATAATCAAACACAAATTAGCCATGTTCTTCTACATCAGACCAAAAGTGAACTTATACAATCACTGCAGTTTTTTATTGATCTCACATTATAAACAGGATAAAGATGATGATTATAATGACAATGATGAAGAATAATCCTCCAGATGCCACTGTGATCACAATCACATTTCTGCCAGCACCATGATGAACTGAAAGAGGAAGATCCTCATGATTAACTCTCCAAACTGAGGAATGATGTGAAGATACAGGAGTGTGTTAATAAAACCCTCACCTGTGACAGTTACAGCGTCTGATCTCTGAGATCCATGTTGATTGTGAGCCTGACAGTAGAAGCGTCCACTCTGTCGTGCACTGAAACTCTGTCCAGATCCAGCAGCTGAGGTTTCATTCTCCTTAAACCATCTGAAGTTCAGAGCAGGAGGGTTTGAATCACTGCTGCAGTTCAGAGTCACTGAATCTCCCTCCACTATTACACCAGATCCACTTATCAACACTGAGACGCTCCTGGGTGGGTCTGAAACAGAAAAATACAAAAACACTAACAATGAAAGTAAATTTTGCATCAGAGACTAATTTTTCAGCAGATGGACTGATGGAGATCACAGGATTCAAGGGTGTCTACAGGTGTCAGGTAGTATTTACAGTACATTCAGTATTTATTTATATGTGACTGGTTCTACTCGCATTGATTTGAGCAAGCATCAGCGATAGGCGCGTGTGCTAACAAAGACTCTAAAGACCGCAGCTCTTGTTACATATATTTAAGTTATATAGGAGCGGTCTCCAACCCTTCTCCTGGAGGGCTACCGTCCTACAGAGTTTAGCTCCAACCCCAATCAAACACACCTGAACCACACAGCAAAATCCCCAGTGTTAAGTTAACAAGTCAAGTGATAATGGAGCATTAGTGATGAACACCTGCTGTTAACAAGCAGAATCACTGGCTATGTTTACATGCACGACGTTTGTTTCAATCAGACTGAATTCATTCCGATTGTTGAATCCGAACGTAGTTTACATGAACGCTAAACAAAGTGATCGGGTTGATGTGCGCATTTATATGTCACAAGCTTCATATCGAATTGATTTTTTGACATGCGCACACTGCACAAATATGCCAAGTTTCCAGCTGTCTGCCCATAATAACCATTCTCCTACATTGTTCTTTTGTTTTGTTTTAAACAGCAGACTTAATATTTATCCATTTCTGGTCATAATTTGGAGACAATGAGCATATGAACCGTTTTGCTGTGCTAATATCACGCAGTAAAAATGCCCCATCCCACACCCAAAACCAGTCGTCTGTGGATGAGAATCTGAAACAAGGACTGGTGGGACATTGTCCTGCTCCTCTTCACAGACGCTGAGTGAAAGGATAATTTTACAATGACGGGACACTCATTTATATGTCACTTTATTCAACAGGAAGAACAGCTCGTTCCGCGCGTCATACGTCATTACACTATTTCTACGTCATTGCACATGTGCAGTCCTTTCAGTTTCGGTTTTCAATCCGATCAAGTGTTTACATGTTCTCTTGATCAGATTAGAAAAGGAATAAACCACCCCTTTCAATCCGATCGAAATTTCATTTGGAACGAGCTCAGTCGGATTGATTAAGGTGTTTACATGAGGGCTTTTCAGTCCGACTGAGCCGTCAATCCGATTACTAATGGATTATTTGGTTGCATGTAAACGTAGCCACTGAAGGAAAGAGAAACACAAGAACTACAACTGACTTCAGCCACAGCTTTAGATGAAATCAACTGAAGATAAAAGAAGACATTAAATCTCTGAAGATCTCAGCAGAGGAGGATTAAACAACTCCACAAACAGCATTACCAGCTTCACACATTACTAACCAGATTGACTTTATTTCTGTCAGACGTCTACAGAAGATCTTATTGAGAATTAACAGAGGTTTAGATGTAGATGATTTATTGAAAATAATAGTTTGGTCACCATTATGGTGATCAGTGTTTGCTTTATTTGGGCTCTTGACCCTTCTGTTGATTTAATTCTCTTTTAGCAACTACAATCATGTTTTAATCAAAAATCTTGTATGTAGTAAGGAAAATAGATCAATTGAGGAAGATTGTTTATGATTTACAGTTGATGAAATATGATTTAAATCTGTAATTTTTCACTACAATACATAAAAACTATAAGGTGAACAAAGATAATTTCAAGTGCTAAAACATGTATAAGCGAGACATTTCCAGGCTTTCAGACACACTTAGACATCAACACTCATCAAACAAACCTCAACAATAGTGACAATCAAGAAAATATTCATAACAAAAATATCAACTCTGAACATTACAAAACAACCTGATACAGTCAACAAAAACAACAGCAAAAATACAAGAATATAGCAAGAATAAAAGAACATTTTAAATAAAAAGCCAAATTATGAGGGAATATTAAAATATCTATATAGTAGTTTTTTCCCCCCATAGTATCAATGTCAAAATTGTGGCCAGTGAAAACGCTGAGTGGCTAGTAACTTTGGAAAAGTGGCTGCTGAGCAAAAAAGTTAATGTCAAGCCCTATATATACACCGATCAGGCATAACATTATGACCACTGACAGGTGAAGTGAATAACACTGATTATCTCTTCATCACGGCACCTGTTAGTGGGTGGGATATATTAAGCAGCAAGTGAACATTTTGTCCTCAAAGTTGATGTGTTAGAAGCAGGAAAAACGGGCAAGCGTAAGGATTTGAACGAGTTTGACAAGGGCCAAATTGAGATGGCTAGACGACTGGGTCAGAGCATGTCCAAAACTGCAGCTCTTGTGGGGTGTTCGTGGTCTGCAGTGGTCAGTATCTATCAAAAGTGGTCCAAGGAAGGAACAGTGGTGAACCGGCGACAGGGTCATGGGTGGCCAAGGCTCATTGATGCACGTGGGGAGCAAAGGCTGGTCTTATGCAAAAGGGGGACCAACACAAGGACATAATACATAGGACATAATGTTATGCCTGATCGGTGTATATATATATATATATATATATATATATCTCTGAAAAAAATTAAGAGACCACTTAACATTGATTCCTCAATGTTAAGTGGTCTCTTTTTTTTTTCCAGAGCTGTATACATGTTTAATTGCCTTTTATATATTTCTAAAGTACTGAATTTGTAAAGGTGACCTTTTCTACCTATTTCCTTCTCAGACTTAAAAATGATCTGTAGTGTTTACATTCAGACTGCAGGCAAAAGTGGCCCAAATCTGTTTTTTTTTTTTTTTTTGCACATATGGGATTTGACTGTTGTAAGTATAACAGTGACAGCTCTACAAGCAAAACTTGAGGTAAAAATATATATAAAAAAAGTTTGCTCTCTTTTTCATCCATGTCCTCCTTATCACCTGTACATGATTTTCACATCACCTTATAAATTAACACATAAACTCAGTGGCCTCCATGTTTACTTACTGTGTTACGTACAGTGTTGAGTGTCGTCTTTGTTATTGTTCAGTACTATGATCACTGCAAAATCCTCAGAGATAAATCAACACTGCTCAGTGCACATATCGTCCCAATTTACAGAGTTAAAGTGACAGCGTTGATTTAACTCTGAGTAATTGGCTGTGCAGTTCACACTCAAATCTGTTATTGGACACATTTAATAAATAATAATGTGAACAGCCACACAAAGAAATGGCATCTGAGCAATAAATCAGAATTGAGGACTAAGGCTTGCAGTGTGAACATAGAGACATATAATCTGAATCTGAAATAAAAACTTAAATTCATACTCACGTGACATTGAGATAAACACCAGGAGAGATGTGATTGTGTCCGTGTACAGCACAGCTATATCTGCCTGCATCCTCTCTTCTGACTGACTGCAGCAGGAGTTCATTGTTTCTGTCTCCTCTCTCAGTTAATGGCTGTGAGTTTCTGTACCAGATGAATGTTGCTCTGTCAGTCAGAGTGCAGCTGCTTTTACATGTCAGACGGACTGAATCTCCCTCTGTCACTCTCTCAGGAGACTCCACCTGAAGATCTGAACACAACACACACATTATATCTAGTGCTGCTGTCATACACTGATTATTATTCAACAATGCACAGAAGAAGAGATAAACCTCATGAAAGTCACCTGTGACATTAAGAGTCACTCCTGGTTTACCAAGCCATTTGTCTTTATCAGTTGTAAATCTGAAATAGTACATGTGTGAATCCTTCAGTGTCACATGACTCAGTCTGATGGTGCAGTTCTGCTGTTTGTCTCCCAGATACTGAAGCCTCTGACTGTATTCAGGGTCCTCAGACAGATCTGGATACTCTATACCCTTTACTCTTTACTAACTCTTTGGTCCAGAACACTTTCTTGATCTGATGTCCAGTAGGGTATGTATAAGAGCAGTTTATTATCACTGTTGAGTCCTTTAGTGCACAGATGTGTGAAGGACTGTAACTCACACCCCAATCATCACTAGAAACCCCTGAAACACAGAATTCATCCTGATGGAAATATTGTTTTATCAGTTACAATGGACCATTGAAAACTTAAAAAAAAAAAAAAAAGTTCAATTTTTACTACTAAACAGCGACTCATTACAGGAAATATAAGCTCATCTTCTCAGAATCTATTGAGTGATAAATGATCTCAGTGTGAATTACTTCATGAACTTTGATGGAGGATGTTGCAGAAATAAACACACAGAAACAGAAGTGTGAAAACAGACGTCAGTCACGAACAACAGCTCTATCAAATAATCAAACACATGACTATAAGACTAAAAAGATAATCAATGTTGATTTAAAGACGCTATATAATTATTTTGGCTTTTAGTTAAAGGAACACTCCACTTTTTTTGAAAATAGGCTCATTTTCCAACTCCCCTAAAGTTAAACAGTTGAGTTTGACCGTTTTCGAATCCATTCAGCCGATCTCTGGGTCTGGCAGTAGCACTTTTAGCATAGCTTAGCATAATTCATTGAATCTGATTAGACCGTTAGCATCTCGCTCAAAAACGACCAAAGAGTTTCTATATTTTTCTTATTTAAAACTTGACTCTTCTGTAGTTACATCGTGTACTAAGACCGACGGAAAATGAAAAGTTGTGATTTTCTAGGCCGATATGGCTAGGAACTACACTCTCATTCCTGCGTAATAATGAAGGAACTTTGCTGTCGTACCATGGGTGCAGCGGCGCAATGATATTATGCAGCGCCTGAAAATAGGCTAACTTCCGTCAACATAACCAACGTAACAACCTGCTTGCACAGGGAGAGTGCCATGGAGACGTTTGTGAGAAGGTCTAGCCGAGGAAAGGCTGCTCTCGCCGGGGTTAATGAGCGCTGAGCGCCCGGTGGTCGACTGAATCTCACAACTCCGAAAACGGCAGATCAAATTTTCAAATAGGCGCTCTCTTTATAAATAAATCACAGATTTGAGCTTTAAACAAGTACATTCTCGCCTGTCGAGAAACAGCCATTTACTTTGGTGCAGATCCTGAACCGTATCTATTTGAACCGGAATACATTGAAGATGAGCTTTTGGAACGTGAAAGGCAAGAAAGTGTGGCTGAACTGGGGCAGAAGGGAGGAGGAGAGCAGATTCGAACCTTTACAACACACAAAACCATGGCTAATCGCACAGGTACATCCACTACCTAATTTGCGGGCTGTAACTCTGCAACTACACGTGCCGGTCACGTTAGAAGTTACCTAGATGGGGACTATTTTCAGGCGCTGCATAATATCATTGCGCCGCTGCACCCATGGTACGGCAGCAAAGTTCCTTGATTATTACGCAGGAATGAGAGTATAGTTCCTAGCCATATCGGCCTAGAAAATCACAACTTTTCATTTTCCATTGGTCTTAGTACACGATGTAACTACAGAAGAGTCAAGTTTTAAATAGGAAAAATATAGAAACTCTTTGGTCATTTTTGAGCAAGATGCTAATGGTCTAATCAGATTCAATGAATTATGCTAAGCTATGCTAAAAGTGCTACTGCCAGACCCGGAGATCGGCTGAATGGATTCGAAAACGGTCAGACTCAACTGTTTAGGGGAGTTGGAAAATGAGCCTATTTTCAAAAAAAAGTGGAGTGTTCCTTTAATATATCAGCTCTGTGATCTTCTATATGCTAACAAACAAAGTCCTTGCTTTGACACATAAACCTCAACAATATTTCCACACTGTCTTCTGAGAAAATGAGCCAAAAATGTTGATGATCTGGCAATACACTGATGTTTGTCCAATCAAATGCTCTGATGAGTGAGAAAGTCCCTCCTCTAAACCACCGGGCACTAACTAGCAAGAACCAAATTAGCAATTCATGTTCAAAACTGTGACGTCACTAAAAACTATTGGATATTTATAAAACGGACAAGCCCATTGACATCTCTCACCCAAACTTCCTGTTTCAAAAGGAAACACATCAATATAGCACAGAAAACTGCTCAATCATCATTATATGATCCAAACAGGCTACAAACTTAAGAAGAAAAGGAAAGACTCTTTATATCTAAATTACGCAGCAACTCGTTGCTTCAGCGCCTCAGAAGATGAAATGTAACAGAGACTCACTGTGAATCATGAGCAGAACGATCAGAGGAAGAGGAGGAGCCATTCTGACCGACATCAGCATAAAATACATCTATAATACAGCATTAAACATCACTTATATACTCATAAACAGTGTATGTTCATCACCCTCAACAGCTCTTAGTTTTAGTAAGATCTTTGCACATCTGGAGATTATTAATGCTCAACATCAGTGTGTGTGAATGAACTGATCATTAGATGAACAGGAGATATTTCTCATGTCAGGAATCATGTGTTATATGAGCTTCATCTATAGAAATAATCATCAGTTTTCATTTAAGTAAGAGTGTGTTTGTCTTACCGTGTTGTAGCTCATCAGATCAACAGCAACTGAACGACTGACTGTTTAACACATGCACTTTTAGCTTTAGGTTGAAGGACTTTGTGTGGTTAACACTGTTTATTGATGCCCAGCAATGGCAGTGTCCCTCCCTCAACAAGAGAACAACATCACTGAACTAAACCTAAAGAAATATAATGATGTTTTTTCTTTAAGTTGATTTAAATACATTTACTGAAGACGTTTAGAGAAGAGGATTGTGTAACCAGACGTTCTGCTGGATATTTGACACTTATTATGAAGGTTAGTTGATGTTTTTCCTTTCAAAAATAGGAAACTCTTTGTCCTCTTTTGTCTGTCGCCCCCTACTGGACATCTTTGATTATTGTGTCAAGCTGGAGCTGGAAACCAGTGTTGCCAGATGTACGATAATTATCATATTTATACAATAATTTCGACCTCTGTACAACATATGATAAATAATTTTTAAAAATCCCATAATGTATGATAATCAGAATTTCGTGACACTTCAAATGATGGTGGTTGTAATCTCAGGGCTTCTACACTCATTGATCTAGCGGTGGATCCTACGTCTACCGTCATGATTGTGAGGAGAACGTGAACGTGGTGTTACGCATGTCTTCCATCTCATCTCACGTTACGTCTTCTCGGCCAATCATCGTGGAGAATGACTCTCTCTCACAAGCACAAGTTAACGTTCCTGCCGCGGCGCTTACGTCAGTTGTTTCCAAGCTGAGGTCGATAGTTTAGCAATAAAGTATAGAAAATGAGTGCTGAAAAGGAAGGTGAAGACAGGAGAGAGGCAAAGAGTCTATGGAGCCGCCTAAAAGTAAGCACCGACAGCAAACATACACAACCGAGTGGGAAAGGACCCCAGGACCCCAGTTTTGCAGGATGGCTAAGGCCTGTTTCAGGCAATGACACCAAAGCCTTCTGCACATGGTGGCTGAGATCACAGTTTTAAAGAATCACGAAAAGGTGAAGAAACATTAGGACATAAAGAGAAATCTAGCCCCAGCTCAAAGGTCCATAGCCCATTTGCTTCAGAAACCGTCGGGGAGTGAGCAGCTAGACACAGTGGTGACAGATGTAGAGATAAAGCTAACAGGGTTCATGGCAGAGCACAACATAGCATCGAGGACCTCTGACCATTTGATTGAGGTCTTAAAAGATATATTTAAAGATTCGAAAACACGTCATTGGCGACTGTTACTTTGAGAGTCTAACCGAAATACCAAAAATTCTGCGTTTTGATTGACGAGTCAACAGACATCGGGAACGTGAAAACGCTTTGTGTAGTTCGGTTTTTCGATGAGGGCACATACAGGATTCAGACCCGTTTCTGGAAACTGGTGCAGATCTATTCAGACCAACACACACAGTTTGACACTGAGGCAGTCACTGCAGAAAGGCTTTACAACCAGATGAAGTCATTCATGATGCAGACGTACCGATTGAAAACATAGTGGGGTTCGGGTCGGATGGCTGCAATACAATGATGGGAAAAACAATTCTGTCTCCAGCCGCCTTAGAGATGATCTGCCAGGCATCACAGTGCAGCGGTGTGTGTGTGTGTGTGTGCGCCACTTGAGTGAGGCATGCAAGTGCGAGGATTTAGCCAGAGACATTTATGGATATTTCAAAAACTGAATTTCAAGACTTTTGCCATGTTGAACCCCACAAACTACTGAAGCTCTCCCGACCAGATGGCTATCATTGAGCGAAGTTGTGAAACGTGTGTCCGCCCAGTGGAATGACCTCCAGCTTTTTTACACTGACCGGCTCATTGAAGAGCAAGGTCTGTGAAACCTACACAGATCTCCTTCTCACCTGTTTTTTCCACAGTCAACCTCATCAAAACAAAGCCACAAAATCGGCTCATTACAGACACTCGAAATGGGCTTGTGCGGGACGGTGCCCTGCTTTTAGGCCAACGAGCACTATGTCGCGGTCCATGGCGGCATCAAATTTATACCGCAAAAGGACCCCGTCAACATCTGGCAACACGCAGGCTTCCGATGACAGCGACTCAGAGGTGGAGTTTGGACCTTCCCACTAAGATACGCCTAGTTATTCATCTATTGTGGTAATTAGCAGGTTGTGTCAAAAAGTTGTTGGTCTAGATAAATAGCTGTATTCTGTACGTTTGACTCGTGTACGAGAATTTTCTTCCAAATATGATAATTTTGAGCTTCTGGTACGATACTTGGTCATTTCCAATCTGGAAACACTGCTAGAAACACATGAGAAAACATTCAAATAATGAGGGAAAGAGCTGCTATTAAAGCGAACAGACTGAAGAAACCAGAGGAGATGCAGGAATGGATGCGCTCAGAATTATAATACAAACATATGAAGGATTTGAACACTGTACAGGATAAAACAACACATGAAGAATGATTGTGATTTACAGGCGAGGATCATCAGGGTTGATGTCAGGAGCAGGAGATGGTGACCTCTGGTGGTAGTTTGAGGGATTGAACAAGCACAAATAAAACTGATAAACAAGTTTTTTTAATTATTTCTAAAGCACATTTTAAAGAAAAAGGTAAAGTTACAGGAACACAAAATACAGGATAACAGAAGCTGATAATATATCGAGAACGTTGAGACCATAAAATTATACATTGTCCATTGTGAATGTGCACATTTATGATTTTGTTCAGGGTAAAATTATCAATGACTTAAAAGAAAGAACATTTTGTAAAATAAGAAAGCGCTTGTATGCACTAGAGGTCTTATCCGACCCGAATCACTTATTACCCGAACCCGACGTACAGTAGGCCTACATGAATTAATGGAAAAAAAGAAAAACCCGACCCGAGACAAACCCGATAAAATTAGACCCGAGTCCGAGCCGACGTGACGTCAACTGGGCCGAATGTAAAAAGCAGTGACGTCTGCGCAGACCTGCACACCAGTGGCGAGCTGGGACTTTATCAAACCAAAATCAGAGACGACAAATAAGAAACACCACGGAGGTGTAAATTTAAAAGTATGCCCATATTCTTCTTCGTTTACATTTACATTAGCTACGCTTTTAACATATGCGTCCAGATCATGGAGCCTAAAGCCTACTTTGTATTTGTCAAAAATGTAGGAGAATATGTTTTCACAAAATGTTTTGTTTGAGGAAAACATGAAAATATACAGTTATGGTTTCATTTTTGTTAATTTGATTTAATTTATTAGCATTTATATGATTTTTTGTAACCCAAATGGCAACATTACACTGTTTTTCCTCTTGGGCGAGCACCTCCAAGTATAGATAAACTGCTCATAAACGTTATGTTTCTCTTCAAATGACAAGGAAATGTATATTTATGTTAATGTTATGAAGCAAATCCCCACACTGATCCTGGCGAATGGCTGGGGTATTACTACAGTTTCTGTGGAGCACGCCGCTGCGGCAGCACCAGTATCCCAAAGAGTTTGCGAGGCAATCGCCAATGTTTTGGACCCGAACCCTCTCAGGTCTCTGATCATCTTGTTTTAAATGTAACGCTCCTCATCCGGCAGCACTCAAATCACCAGGCGGACACAAGGAACTGCGTTTCAATCATGCGTTGTGTTTACTTTCAGTAACAAAAGGATAAAAATATTTCACAAATATCTTCACAAAGTTAGTCATATACAATCGCAATCAACTACCATATTATTACACATCACTGAACTTTCAATCTAACATTATTTGTGAGATAAACATGTATTATGTTACAAAAATACTCTCATTTTGCTGGAGCACATTTTTACCTACCCCCTCTCAGCATGAGATACACTTCTCTGCCGAAGGAAGGGGTGTGGTTTCACAGGTTAAAGGTGAATGACCCACAATTCGTTACTTAATGTCGCCACCGGAGGTCGCACAACAACAATTAACTGAACAAAAACACAGTGATTTTGGTGAAAGTCATAGCATTTGCAATAACATTTTTAACCCTGTTACATAAAGAACAATAATGGTCTTTTCTGTAAGCTGAAGAATGAAGATGAATGATTGTGAACTTTTTGTTACATTTTTAACAATACCAATGTCAATACCAGTTATTTCTTAAATGGGTATGGTATATATTTTTTTAAATAATCTTTTAGAAAAAAAAAAAATTATTACACTTAAAAGGCAAATCACATGTACATCCACATACTGGCCATTAATAACAAATTTATTGCAAAAGCAAATAAGGGCACATTTAAATAAAAATATTTGTACCAAGATGTAAAAATAATTTGAAAAAATATTTATTAGAAATATTAGAAAATAATATATTTCCTATAGCATGAATATGAATACCAATATTATTTGCACTGTTGTTCAGTGTAATGAGGAAATGAGTGTCTTTTCTGTGTCTGTGTGTGTGTGTGTGTGTGTGTGTGTGTGTGTCTGTACGTTTGTCATGTGACACGGGCCAGCTAAGTATATCAGGGGTGTTTTGGAGAAAATGTTAAAAAAAAAATAATAATAAAAAAAGTACTGAAAACATGTTATGATGATGCAGAAACCCATGTTTTGTAATTAATATAATTTGAATATTGATATTTTTTAGTGGAATCAATACCCAATAAGTAGCTTGTGAGTGTTGGTATATCAAAACTGCAGTATCGATGTGCCCATAAGGTTTGAACAAGCAAATATGAGACAATCACAAATAAAACTGAACATTTAAAGGGAAAGTTACAGGAACTCAAACGACAAAATAACTGAAGCTGATATTATATAGCACTTTGTGAGCAAAAAAACTATGTTTTCTATTGTGAATGCACACAGTTATGATTTTGTTCAGTATATCAGAATAAAATGATCAACTATGATTTAAAAGCAGGAAAATGTTGTAAATGAGAAAGCGCTTGTTTCCACCAATGATCATCACTTTAGGTGTTTTGCTCTGCTGACTTAATTTTAACATTTATATTTGCATAATGACAATTCACCAGCATTTAACGGTTACATCATCAGTGGCTCCGCCCACAGAGCTCAGGATTGGTTCCTTTGTGCTCCGCCTCTTACTGCAGCATCTTCCTATTGATCTGAACACACAGTAAGATAAAGAAAGACTGAGTGAAGTTCATCAACAACATTATAAAACCTTTCACAAGAATCATAAAACAATCACACTAGTACTGAAGAGAGTTTTATTGATTATATTGAGAAGAGCTGCAGATTCTGACACTTACTGATGGATTCTCATGTTCAGAAAAGCTCTGAGGATCAAGAGTCGTGCAGGAGTCTTCAGGAGGTCTGGGATCAACGGTCTGTGTGAAAGAGAGCGAGAGATCGGTCATGTGATCATCTGTGATGGAGGATCTGACACTGACGTCTAACTTACTGTGAGTGTGTCGTACAGGTCAGAGGTCGTGGACTTGAGCTCAAGAGCTGTACATGTGTCTTCAGTGGGATCAGAGATCTACAGGAGAGACAGAAGGATGCACACATTGTGAGTTCATGCTTTAAATGCTGACTGTAATGTTTAGAGGATCTTGATGGAAATCAGTTTTACTGGATCTAGAACTGAAGAATCAGGTGTTTGGACACGAGACTCGTGTGTCTTATACTCTTAATATCTCTGTACGGTTCATAGCGGCTGTAGGAAACATCTCTGCATGCAGGAAAACACTGTGAATAACTGTGATCTCTCACCTCCTTCACAGCAGATCTTCTTTTCATCCTTTTAGTAAGACTGTCAGAAGAAAGATGAATAAACAGCACATTTAAAGATATATATACCAGAGGTTGCGTTAGCCGAAAATCTTCCATCATTGACAGTGTAATCTGTCAAAATGACAGATGGCCTTCAGATTTTCTGAGGATGATCTTTTGTAACTTGTAACTGTAATTCCCACCCCTGTCC
This sequence comes from Coreius guichenoti, assembly GCA_039654105.1. NCBI lineage: Eukaryota > Metazoa > Chordata > Actinopteri > Cypriniformes > Gobionidae > Coreius > Coreius guichenoti. Next base: position 48,073,484 of record CM077170.1, read on the forward strand.
AGTTGGTGGCGAGTGCGAGTCAAATGATATTATGATCATATGAATCTATAAACACAGTGAGGTTTGTCATCATTAGGAGTTCTGGCGAACACATTATCATCTAAACTCTCAGTTTTACACGTGGGAGTGCCTAGATAACACAGTGAATGTGTACAATCCTGTTGCTTAGGAGCAGTGAAAGTCTCTTTTACCTTCATGTAGTTTGTGCAAGGGTTGAACAGAGATGGTCGTCCATTTGATAGCACATTCGTTTTTTGAAAGTGTTCACATTAGTCGGCTTATGAGCTCCCCCTAAGCAGACTTCTCCGACAAGAACCCAATCTAAATCTAGTCTCTGGGCGTAAGGCATGTTAAGAGGTCCATTGATTTGCTCACATGCTTTATGAACACTTAAGATATCTCTTCCCAACAGCAGAAGGATTGGTGCATCAGGATCATGTTCTGGAATCTTATCTGCTACAGATTTCAGATGAGGGAAGTACTGTGTGACATCAGGTGTTGGAATTTCAGATCGGTCATCAGGCATCATATCACATTCAGTGAGTGACGGAAGTTCTACCTGAGTTTTCCCATCGATGGATTGAATTGTGAAGCCAGATGCTCTGCGTCCTTTTTTCTCCATAGTTCCCGAGCATGTTTTTAGGGTATATGAGAATGATTTTCCTGTGATGGCCAAAACATCAAAAAAAAACCTTTGATTTGGCTAATGATCGATTACTTTGATCATCCAGTACTGCATACATCCTCACAACATTTTCAGGTTTGTTACAAGGATATACTGTCACCGAGCAGATTTTAGAACACGATCTGGGCTTAGTCATGTTGCCACAGATTTCTGTACACTTGGATACAACGTCTGTCGAAGTAGCCTCTTCTTTCTCGCCGCCATGCTGGCTCTCTCCCACAGGCGGTTCTGTAACCCAGGGAGCTGGACCCGGATGCAGTGCTGTGGTGTGCTTCTCACTGTTGCATTCTTTGCACTTTTTGCGATCATCTACAGTGGGGAGAACAAGTATTTGATACACTGCCGATTTTGCAGGTTTGCCCACTTACAAAGCATGTAGAAGTCTAGGCTAGGCCACTCCAGGACCTTGAGATGCTTCTTACGGAGCCACTCCTTAGTTGCCCTGGCTGTGTGTTTCAGGTCGTTGTCATGCTGGAAGACCCAGCCACGACCCATCTTCAGTGCTCTTTCTGAGGGAAGGAGGTTGTTGGCCAAGATCTCGTGATACATGGCCCCATCCATCCTCCCCTCAATACGGTGCAGTCGTCCTGTCCCCTTTGCAGAAAAGCATCCCCAAAGAATGATGTTTCCACCTCCATGCTTCACGGTTGGGATGGTGTTCTTGGGGTTGTACTCATCCTTCTTCCTCCAAACACGGCGAGTGGAGTTTAGATCAAAAAGCTCTATTTTTGTCTCATCAGACCACATGACCTTCTCCCATTCCTCCTCTGGATCATCCAGATGGTCACTGGCAAACTTCAGACGGGCCTGGACATGCGCTGGCTTGAGCAGGGGGACCATGCGTGTGCTGCAGGATTTTAATCCATGACGGCATAGTGTGTTACTAATGGTTTTCTGTGAGAGACTGTGGTCCCAGCTCTCTTCAGGTCATTGACCAGGTCCTGCCGTGTAGTTCTGGGCTGATCCCTCACCTTCCTCATGATCATTGATGCCCCACGAGGTGAGATCTTGCATGGTGCCCCAGACCGAGGGACCGTCATCTTGAACTTCTTCCATTTTCTAATAATTGCGCCAACAGTTGTTGCCTTCTCACCAAGCTGCTTGCCTATTGTACTGTAGCCCATCCCAGCCTTGTGCAGGTCTACAATTTTATCCCTGATGTCCTTACACAGCTCTCTGGTCTTGGCCATTGTGGAGAGGTTGGAGTCTGTTTGATTGAGTGTGTGGACAGGTGTCTTTTATACAGGTAACGAGTTCAAACAGGTGCAGTTAATACAGGTAATGGAACAGGAGGGCTTCTTAAAGAAAAACTAACAGGTCTGTGAGAGCCGGAATTCTTACTGGTTGGTAGGTGATCAAATACTTATGTCATGCAATAAAATGCAAATTAATTATTTAAAAATCATACAATGTGATTTTCTGGATTTTTGTTTTAGATTCCGTCGCTCACAGTTGAAGAGTACCTATGATAAAAATTACAGACCTCTACATGCTTTGTAAGAAGGAAAACCTGCAAAATCGGCAGTGTATCAAATACTTGTTCTCCCCACTGTATGTCTCTACTTCTGAACTCACGACACTTTGCCAATGGATGAGGTTTATTGTGGATTGGACACTGACTGTCTGGTTCAATCGATTTCTTTTCAGGGTTTTTCCCTTTAAAAGGGTGTATGCACAGTTGACACGTCTGTCTTTCTGACTGATACAGATGATCGGTTGCTGTACTTTGCTGCAGACGGCTCTGTTTTTGCAGAAGTTTGGTTACTGCTCGTTGAGAATGAAAAACTTGGATCATTCTTGATCTTTGCTTGATTAACAATGAATCTGGTGAAGAAACTAAATGGTGGAAAGGAAACATGGTAATCTTCCTTGTACTTGGAGCTTTGTGCAATCCACTTATCTTGCAAACTGTATGGCAGCTTTTCGAACTCCACGAGCAGTGTCTAGATAAGCTGGTCCTGGCAAGTGGCCTCCTGACATTTCTAACAAAAGGTCTCCAGGCTCTCTCAACTTTACATTGGAGAATTTTCCTAAAATCTCTATTAAAGACAATTTCTTTAACAGAGCATCCTCAATGACCTCAGTGCTACCATAGCATTCCTCCATTCTCTGCCATGCCACCTGAACACCTAGTGCTGCATTATGGACATGTACTGACCTGATTCTTTTGACCTGTTGTGATGATTCTGGCCTGAGCCACTTTACGAGCAGGTCTAACTCCTCTCTGTCAGTTAAATTGAGGTCTCTTATCACACTCCAGAATGATGTCTTCCATGCCCAATAATTTTCTGGGCAGTCATCGAATGTCAGTAACCCAGTACTCACTAACTCTCGTCGCATCAGATGTTTCGTTAGGTCAGTAGTCTCTAAAGGTCTCATTGGATAGTCTCTACAAGAGGATTCATGAGAGTTTGCATAGCATGTGGGATGCTGTGGAGCACTGTAGCCTCCACTGTCTCTTATGCTTACTTTTGGTGTTGAGACATCGACTGTGTTACTCTGTGGGAGAGGAATAAACCTAGGAGCTCTTGGAGTGAACTGTGGACATGTAGAATCTGGAAACTGCTGTGATGCATGAGACGTAGATTGCATGTGAACCTGTTCCAACTTATCTTGAGTCAGAGAATGATTCTCCACATACTCACTGGTTCTTTGTGCTGAATCTTGAATTGCTAATTCTGAAAAGTCCTGCAGTGGATCCTCCGGTTCGACTGCGGCTTCATAAACTGCTGCTTCGGCCGAGGCTACAACCGCTGCCCTTTGTTTTTGTAGCACATGCAAATTAGCTTCTAATTCTGCTTTGCGTCTCGCTACTTCCGCTTCCAATTCTGCTTTCTCTTTCATCATTTTTGCCTCTTTTTCAGCATAAGACACCTCTGCGCATGCCGCTTCGGCTTTTGCTCTAGCACGAATAGCTGCTGAACTGGCAGATGATCTACTCGAGCGTGAGGAATAATAGCGTGAGATCGCCTCTCTGAAGCTTGCTGGGCCTTTTCAGCATCCTTATCTGGATCCATATTGCTGTCATGCAAAGTGCAATCTTTCACTTTTTAATCACAGGATTGTGCAGCGTATGATTGTAAATACAGCTCTTGATATATGTATTGTCGCAGTTTTGTGTTTATTGTCTTCATGTTTAATCAGTCAAAGAGTTTCTATCTTCTTTTTATTCAGCTTCACATTAGGGATTTTCTGAAAACGTCATTATATTACTTCTCTCTGAGGCATATGTGGCGTTTCTGCTCGAGGGCGCCCTCTGGCTTCCAGTATGAATAATGAAAAATATGAAAAATAATACTTCTCTCTAAATAAATTTATATGACAACCCATATGTTTTTCTCCAGTGTACAGGAGTATCCCCACAGTGGATGCATAAGAGGCTCATATTCATATTAAAGACATAGACTTGTTCTTGATTTTGCATACCTCCTGACAACCTCCTGACAAAAATTAAGGAATTGATATCACAGATAAAAAAGCACAGATTTTTATAGTAATAATAATAATAATAATAATAATATAATATTTTATAATAAATCCTTAGACCCTTCTAATGATTTTTAGTCATAGGCTGCCTGCATGTTAACATGTAACCCTGTAGTTTTTTAACCAGAATAAATTAGAAAACATAGTTATGTATATTATATTGCATTTCTGTCAATGGATCCTCATAAATACTAAACACTGCACCTTTAATACATCGCAATTAGATGTTTTCCCCAAATCGTGCAGCCCTATTTTGCCTTAATTTTGAATCAGTAATGGAGGCTTGGGCTCAACTGCCAAACTGTCAACTTGAGATCTGAATCCGTGGCGGCTGCACAAAAGAGGTTTTTTTTAAAGACACTCCGCTGTTGTTTCTTGTTTATTTACTCCCTTGTGGCGTCGAACTGTTGTATAAACACAATATCACATTCGTAGCTGTGCGATATGGCTGTATATTACCTATGGCCGAATCACAGCCGTGCTGATATCGCACTGCTACTGATGTGATATTGCTCATATATATATATATATATATAAAAGAAACATTTAATGCAGTAACATACATCCATACAGAAGTACATTTTTGAAAGGAACTTCTTACCAAATGTACATGACAAAAGCTCCTGATGCTCCACCGAATAAAACACCAACACCAGCAGCAACACCAAAACCGACTGCTACAGACGAGAAACATCTGACTGCTGAAATACACACAAAAACACACACCAAATTAGGGCTGGGTCGCTATAAAAATTAATGTCCATAGCTCTGTACATTTTTACTCGATATGGATTAATTAGCCAATCACCCCGCAGAAATAAACAAGCCTGCAGCTTTTAGTGTGCACGTCAAAGTACACGCCTATTTCCTAGTGCTCATTATAAGCAGTGTTGCCAGATTGGGCGGTTTTGAATTTGATTGTGCGGGTAAAAGCGGGTTTGGGCGGGTGGACAAAATTTGGGCTGGTTTGGGGTCAGTTTGGCGGGTTTCAAACATCTACATTTTATAGTCTAATTGTTTAATAAACAAAACTAAAGTGTGCATGTACTCCATAAAACCAGTCATCATGACGTTACTAAACACAGGAGTCCACACAGGAGCCCACGCAGAGTCAGCTGGCATTGGTGATGACGTCGCCGACGAGGACGCACTTTCAGCCAATCAGCGATCAGCAGGTAGACGTGCTCATTCATGACTGACCGGTTTTTAGCGCGCTAACTTGTAGCTGTGTATTCCAGTGATCGCTATGCCAAAGTGGCATAAATATACAGTAAGTTATCTACAGTAAAGTGTGGGAGAGTGACCCAACTCTCAAAACGTGGATTACACCAGTGGGAGATGAGGACTCGAAGGCTCTTTATAAATAGGCCTATAGTGAATGACTTGAAATTGAATATGGGACTATATGACTCCTGTCCATCATCATGTGAACACTGATCAGGACATCTGCAACCGTCTAGACTGCATTCTACTCGCATTCTACTCGTCCGCGACAGCTGCTAAAAGAGGTTTCAATTAGAGACCTGCGGAAAAATCCGTCCCGCTTCCGCAAAAATATACGTTACCTTCTCCCGCTCCCACCCGCAAAAAAGTATAAATAGATTTTTTCTGTACATCCATGAAACAGTTTTGAGTAATTTAACATAAAAGCAGTAATAATTCCTTAAAGTGGATTCGATCTTAAATGCATCTGATTGGCCACTGCGTTTTAGAAATCAACACATATGTCCGTGATTGGCTACATTGCACAAAGCAGCAAAAACATGTTATAAACAGAAACTCTGCCCATGCTTGCGCCTGTAAATCGTTTTTATTTTGTTTGTTGTTCTTGTTGCTTTTGTGCAATAGATGAATAACAATTTGTTTGTTTTTAGAAGTTTTATTTTTAGATATTTCTATTTTAAATAGAATAGTTTTATTTTCCCGCAACCCGCACACACACAGACACACACGAGTACCTTACCGCCCACGCCCGCACTTGGCCATCAAATCTAGTCCTGCGCCACACTCTATTGCGTTGGGTCCCGCGGGAGTGCAGGTCTCTAGTCTGAATAAGCGATTCATCAGTTTTGACTGGGCTAAATGAATATGTACTTCACAAAAGACGTACTGTAGTTCTGTCTGAAGTTAAAGCGCAACACAAAGGTATGCACATTGTTGCTGTTGTTATTTTTTTGTTGTTGGATTATCGTACAGTATGTATCAATAAATGACACGTTTTGGCTGTGATGTGTGCATTAACGTGTGTGAAATGCCATATTGGGCACTTTTTGCACTGAAATTGGCTTATTCTTACTGTTGACATTTGATACATGTGTTTTTCCGAGGGTTAAAGTCATTGGTTAATTTCTTGATTGTCGTTTTGACAGTTTCCACCTGGACATTTTAGTCATATCTGCCAATTCTCTTTAATGTATTTGCCCTGTTTTGATCTGTTTTCCTGGGATTGTTGTTTTGTTTTTTGTCATTATTTTGTTTTAAGGAGATAAAATGGTGCTTATCAACCTTGATTGGTATGACAAAGTTGTATATTTTGTCAGTTAAAGTTTTTTTTAAAGGTTTTTCTTGGAGTGGGCGGGTTTGAACCTGGAAATTGTTGACCCAATCTGGCAACACTGATTATAAGCTATTGCCGAAGAAAACTCGACACAAGGAGGAAAAAATAAGTGGAAGCAGCGATGAAAGTAAAAGCGAAAGTGAAACTAACCTCGAGTTATCATCCAGAGACGACGAAATTGTTAATTAAAAGATTAAAATTCAGTTATATACTGAGTTGAACCGCGCGCCACATGGACATTGATCCGCTCGGCTCAAAGCCCAAACGGCAGCGCGAGCTTACAGAGCAGATGCATTTACTACTTACTACTAAACAGCGCTGTGAGATCCAGTGATACACGCTTGAATTCAGCGAATGACACACGGCTCAGTGATTTAAACTAGTTTAAAGCCAGATGAAACAAACAGAAGAAACTGTGCGCAATGACACAGTCAGGCGGCGTTTCAATCTACAAATCGCCATTTACCATGGATTTACTGTAGTAACACCAACTGCGCCATGATATTGTGGCAGAAGTGTGGGATATTATTATAGAACTTTATTATATTATTAACGTAGATGTATTAAAGGTGCAGTGTGTAGTATTTATGAGGATCTATTGACAGAAATGCAATATAATATACATAACTATGTTTTCAGTGTTGTATAAAGACCTTACATAATGAACCGTTATGTTTTTATTACCTTAGAATGAGCCATTTCTATCTTCATACACTGTGGGTCCCCTTACAGTGAAATCACCATTTTGTGCCGCCATGTTTTTACAGTAGCCCTAAATGGACAAACTTCTCTACAGAGCGCTAGTCACTCTCTGCTCTCTCAGACCACGACATATTTGTCCTGTGTCAGCCACCGTAGCTTCTCTATGTGCTTCGAAAGGGAGGGGTGAGCGATTCACAACCTCACCGCTAGATGCCGCTAAAATGTACACACTGCACCTTTAAATGAACATAAATGTACATCTGCATCCTAACTCAAGCTACTACTACTGTCAACTCGCTGTCAAATGTGCATTTCTAAGACACAAAACAATTATTAATACTGCAGCTGCGCTGCAAACTGTGCTAAAGATACGTGTCAAAGTGACTAGAAACAGCCGTTTGAACATGCAGAAACTTATTTAATTAGAAATTAATTTTTCTATTAAGATATTTATTTTGTTAAGGAAAAATGACTGGAAAAGTGTAAAGAATTCAAAAACGTTAAGTATTTGTCATGTTGTGGCAATAAAGAGTAGTTTAAAACCACATTTAACAGTCTGGTTTCTACAACTTTCACTCAGGAACAAAAGTCTGCCTTTAAATTTGAAAAATAAATAAATAAAGATTTGACATTTATAATATATAAATTATTGATAATTGTCGATATCGACTGATATGAAAATTTTTATTGTGATAACTTTTATGGCCATATCGCCCAGCCCAGCAAATGTTTAACAGGACTAGATAAGACAAACACACTGACTGTATGTGAATAAAATAAAAAAATATGATTAATAAAACTCACACATGATGTTTAGAGTCACAGCATCAGAGTATCTCTCTCCATGTTCATTGATGGACTTGCACTTGTATTCTCCACTGTCATCAGAGCTGATCTTTGAGATGCTGTAGATTCTTCCAGATCCTACAAACGTTCCTCCTTTAAACCAGCTGAAGTTCAGAGCAGGAGGGTTTGAATCACTGCTGCAGTTCAGAGTCACTGAATCTCCCTCCACTATTACACCAGATGGACTGATGGACACTGAGACTCTCCTGGGTGGGTCTAATAACAATCACCAAACTTATTATTACAAGGGTTATAAAACATTTTTTGTGCAACTAATTATTGATGAAAATCATTATAAACATGCTGGAATGTTCTACAGCATCTTGTGTTTTATAATAAACTCACACATGATGTTTAAAGTCACAGCATCAGAGTATCTCTCTCCATGTTCATTGATGGACTTGCACTTGTATTCTCCACTGTCATCAGAGCTGATCTTTGAGATGCTGTAGATTCTTCCAGATCCTACAAACGTTCCTCCTTTAAACCAGCTGAAGTTCAGAGCAGGAGGGTTTGAATCACTGCTGCAGTTCAGAGTCACTGAATCTCCCTCCACTATTACACCAGATGGACTGATGGACACTGAGACGCTCCTGGGTGGGTCTAAAATGGACAAAAACAAAACATTAACAAATTAAATTTGACATCACAGACTTAGTTGAGACTTATGAATCTCCATCCACTATTTCAGCAGATGGACTGATGGAGATCACAATGCCCTCTATTGGTCAGCTGCTACTGATATTTATGGTAAATTTGTTATTTACATATATTTATATACATAATTTATATGCATTTTATTCATTGACAAAGCTCTGCATTTGTAAAAGTGATCTTTCCTGTTTCCTTCTCAGCTTTAGAAATCTGTTGTGATTTTTTTTCTTCCAGATTTTAGTGATAACACAAGAGCTCCCACGAAACTGACTGATCATTTATTAGCGTTATGTAGTCTTAAACTCTGCTAGCTTTTCAAAGACAACTTTAAAGAGAAATGGTCAATCTGTACTCACACATGACATCGAGATAAACATCAGGAGAGATGTGATTGTGTCCGTGTACAGCACAGCTATATCTGCCTGCATCCTCTCTTCTGACTGACTGCAGCAGGAGTTCATTGTTTCTGTCTCCTCTCTCAGTTAATGGCTGTGAGTTTCTGTACCAGATGAATGTTGCTCTGTCAGTCAGAGTGCAGCTGCTTTTACATGTCAGACGGACTGAATCTCCCTCTGTCACTCTCTCAGGAGACTCCACCTGAAGATCTGAACACAACACACACATTATATCTAGTGCTGCTGTCATACACTGATTATTATTCAACATAATGCACAGAAGAAGAGATAAACCTCATGAAAGTCACCTGTGACAGTAAGAGTCACTCCTGATTTACCAATCCAACTTCCACCAGGTTTATCAGTGATGAATCTGAAATAGTACATGTGTGAATCCTTCAGTGTCACATGACTCAGTCTGATGGTGCAGTTCTGCTGTGTGTCTCCCAGATACTGAAGCCTCTGACTGTATTCAGGGTCCTCAGACAGATCTGGAAACTCTTCTGTGTGCTTTATATATTTTGTTTTGGTCCAGAACACTTTCTTGATCTGATGTCCAGTAGGGTATGTATAAGAGCAGTTTATTATCACTGTTGAGTCCTTTAGTGCACAGATGTGTGAAGGACTGTAACTCACACCCCAATCAGCACTAGAAACCCCTGAAACACAGAATTCATCCTGATGGAAATATGAAAATGAAATGTGATTTACACAACGATTATGTAACGATTAAATGATTATGATTAACTTTTCATAATTTCTGTCCAATCAAATGCTCTGAACAATGAGAAAGTCCCTCCCCCTAAACCACATGACACTGACTGGCAAGAAGCAAAAGACTATTGGACATTTCTAAAAGGGACAAGCGTTTGACACGTTCAACCCAAACTTCCTGTTTCAAAGGGAAATATGTGAGTACAGGACAGAAGAAAGTGTTCATCGGCCGCTCATGAGGCCTTAAATAAAACATCAGAGTGTTTCTAATGTGAATGTAACAGAGACTTACCGTGAATCATGAGCAGAACGATCAGAGGAAGAGGAGGAGCCATTCTGAGCGACATCAGCATAAAATACATCTATAATACAGCATTAAACATCACTCATAATCATCACTTGTGCTTAAACAAGTATATGTACTGTATATCACCCTATTCTTTACATTGTTAAGACACGTGTGTTATATGAGCAATAATAATCAGTTTTCATTTAAGTAAGAGTGTGTTTGTCTTACCGTGTTGTAGCTCATCAGATCAACAGCAACTGAACGACTGACTGTTTAACACATGCACTTTTAGCTTCACAGTGAAGGACTGTGAGTGGTTAACACTGTTTCCTGATGTCCAGTGCCAGGAAATATCAGTCCCTCCCTCAACAAGAGAACAACATCACTGAACTAAACCTAACTGAAGAACAATAATGATCCTTTATTTAAGCTGAAGATGAATGATTGTGATTTTCAGGCTCATCAAGGTTGATGTCAGTCGCAGGAGATGGTGACCTCGGGTGGTAGTTTGAGGATTTGAACAAGCACATATTAGATATGTCTAACTGCAGAACCGCAATGCTCCTCCAGCCCATGTCCCGGAAACCTATCAAACTCAGCCAACTTGAAGGAAATCTCTAATTGCACCACGAGGAAGCTTCCTGAAGAGTCATGAGCGAGGACACAAAGGTGCCTCCTTAGCTCCTTCCATCGCATCCTAAGGAGGTGGAGCTAAGACGCGAGAAAAGGAAATGAGGATACAAAAATAAGAAATGAGAAACACCCTTTAAGTAGTCTCGCGTAGCCGGAGCTTCAGACTGCAGCAGAAGGTCTGGACTCTATCGCAGCTTTCATTGGTCAAGGACCGCCCAGAGGCTGTCTGACTGACATGTAAACGGATGATTAAAGAACGCAACACACACGTCTCGCGGACATCCTGTAGAATTCAACCAATCAGATGACGACTTCGAAAACCCTTAAGTGTTTCCAGATAAGTGTGTCATAAGCATCAGACGTTCAGCCAGCGGTCCTATAGTGACATCTAAAGCTGAGACTACCCTTTAAGTGACAAATCAACCACGTTTTTACAGTAATGTTGTTTATCAATGTTCCCTGATTCATTAATACATATAATTATACTAATTCACACAAAGACATTACTAGAATAAATGCAGTTTTTAACTGTTGTACATGCATGTGTGGTAAACAAGTACACTTTACTCAAACACTTAACCTAAGTGTAATAAAGTAATAGAGCAGTTCATTTTTGAAAGGAACGTCTTACCAAATGTACATGACGAAAGCACCTGATGCTCCACTGAGTAAAACACCAACACCCGACTGACTTTGTGTGGTTAACACTGTTTTACACACAGCTGCAGAAATATCTGTCCCTCCCTCAACAAGAGAACATTATTACTGGAACTAAAGAACAATAATCATCATTTCTTTAAGCTGAAGATGAATGATTGTGATTTCAGGGTTGATGTCAGTCGCAGGAGATGTGACCTCTGGTGGAAGTTTGAAGGATTGTTAAGGATGGGCGATACCAAACTTTTCAAATTTGATACGATACCAATACTTTTTGTTACAATTTTAACAATACCAATGTCAATACCAGTTATTTCTTAAATGTGTATGTGATTTTTCAAAATAATTTTTAGAAGAAAAAAAAAAAAATCATTACACATCCACATACTGGCCATTAATAACACATTTGCAAAAGCAAATATGAGCACATTTAAATAAAAATATTTCTACCAAGATGTGAAAAATATTGTGATTAGAAAATAACATATTTTCTATCATGAATAGGAATAAAATAAACCAAAATACCAACAACATAAAACGTGCATATTTGCACTTTCTTAAAGATTTTTTAATTTTCTTAAACAGACCATAATTTTTCCAGACCAAGTTCCACTCGCTACATATTCAACTATTTAGTCTTCCTTTAGGCTTCAGTGTAATGAGGAAATGAGGATCTTCTGTCTCTGTCTGTTTGTTTGTGTGTGTGTGTGTGTGTGTGTGTGTGTGTGGCTGTACGCTGGCTCTCATGGTCATGTGACACGAGGCCAGATGAATATATCAGGGGTGTTTTGGAGTAAATGTAAAAAAAAGTACTGAAAACATGTTAAAGTGATGCAGAAACCCATGTTTTTTAATTAATATAATTTGAATATTGATATTTTTTAATGGAATCGATACCAAATAAGTAGCTTGTGAGTGTTGATATATCAAAACTGCAGTATCGATGTGCCCATAAGGTTTGAACAAGCAAATATGAGACAATCACAAATAAAACCGAACATTTAAAGGGAAAGTTACAGGAACACAAACGACAGAAAAACTGAAGCTGATAATATTAAGCACTTTGAGAGTAAAAACCCCCAATATGTTTTCTATTGTGAATGCACACAGTAATTCATCAGCATTTAACTGTTACATCATGTTTATTAAACTATACAGAAATAAAACTCTTTAGTGACTCATCACTAATTGTCTTTGTCAATCACCAGTGGCTCCGCCCACAGAGCTCAGGATTGGTTCCTTTGTGCTCTGCCTCTTACTGCAGCATCTTCCTATTGATCTGAACACACAGTAAGATAAAGAAAGACTGAGTGAAGTTCATCAACAACATTATAAAACCTTTCACAAGAATCATAAAACAATCACACTAGTACTGAAGAGAGTTTTATTGATTATATTGAGAAGAGCTGCAGGTTCTGACACTTACTGATGGATTCTCATGTTCAGAAAAGCTCTGAGGATCAAGAGTCGTGCAGGAGTCTTCAGGAGGTCTGGGATCAACGGTCTGTGTGAAAGAGAGCGAGAGATCGGTCATGTGATCATCTGTGATGGAGGATCTGACACTGACGTCTAACTTACTGTGAGTGTGTCATACAGGTCAGAGGTCGTGGACTTGAGCTCAAGAGCTGTATATGTGTCTTCAGTGGGATCAGAGATCTACAGGAGAGACAGAAGGACACACACATTGTGAATTCATGCTTTAAATGCTGACTGTAATGTTTAGAGGATCTTGATGGAAATCAGTTTTACTGGATCTAGAATTGAAGAATCAGGTGTTTGGACACGAGACTCGTGTGTCTTATACTCTTAATATCTCTGTACGGCTCATAGCGGCTGTAGGAAACATCTCTGCATGCAGGAAAACACTGTGAATAATTGTGATCTCTCACCTCCTTCACAGCAGATCTTCTTTTCATCCTTTTAGTAAGACTGTCAGAAGAAAGATTAATAAACAGCACATTTAAATATGTGTGTGTGTGTGTGTGTGTGTGTGTGACTTTCAGCTGTTTGCAATGAACAATTCAAACCAAAGTAATTGGAATAGCTCAACACAACAAATGTTTCAAATAGTTTCCCAAAATTCAACTGAAAATACAACTTTTAATGACTTCTGCAGTCTCAAAATGATTCACCCCTTGAACAGAATCCCTCACAACAGCACAAATCTGCAGAACAGGTGTTGTCTCGAGCACACCTGATGCACCTGATCAAGGGCTTCATTAGTTACACCAGGTGTGCTTGAGCTAGAACACATTAAATATCTGAACTGGCTGGGTTTGTTAAAAAGTAAAAAAAAAAGTCATTCAAAAGTCAGATGAATGGTCCAAAAAATTAAAATATCATCGCCCTTCACAAAAGGAACAGGATACAAAAAGATAGCAAAGGCACTAAATGTTCCTAGAGACACCGCTGGAAGTTCACAAGCTCAAAGTTAAAGGAGCAGTGGTTACACTACCTGGACGGGGCAAAAAAAGGAAGCGATCAACGGCTGCAGCCTGATTTCTGAGAAGGCCGGTTCAGAAAAACCCTCGAGTGACTGCAAAAGACCTGCAGCAAGACTTGGTGGCAACAGACACTGAGGTTTCAGCTTGCACAGTAAGACACGTACTAAACACATGCAGTTTCCATGCCAGAACTCCAGACTACACCACTACTGACCCAAAAGCACAAGAAAAGTTGGCTCCAAACACAGAAGTTTTGGGATTCTGTTCTGTGGAGGATCTTTTCGGCCCTATGGGTCAGCTGTATGTCTGGAGGAAGAAGAATGAAGCATATGCTGAAAAGGACGCTCTGCCTTCAGTTAAGCATGGCGGTGGATCAGTGATGCTCTGCTTTGCATCCTCTGGCACTGGAAACCTGCAGCGTGTGGAAGGCAAGATGGATTCAGTGAAGTATCAGCAAATCCTAGGAGAAAACGTCATGCCGTCAGTGAGGAAGCTGAAGATTGGGCGTCATTGGATCTTCCAACAGGACAATGATCCCAAGCATTCCTCAAAAAATCTGGTTGAAAATCTCTGGTGGGATTTGAAGGTGGCGGTTGCAGCACGCAAACTCAAGAATATTACTGAACTGGAGGCCATTGCTCATGAATGGGCTATGATTCCTCAGAAACGCTGCCAGAAGCTGCTGTCTGGTTATACATCTCGTTTGCGGCAGGTCATAACAGCAAAAGGGTACTCTACTAAATACTAAAGACTGAATCTCCCTCTGTCACTCTCTCAGGAGACTCCACCTGAAGATCTGAACACAACACACACGTTATATCTAGTGCTGCTGTCATACACTGATTATTATTCAACAATGCACAGAAGAAGAGATAAACCTCATGAAAGTCACTTGTGACATTAAGAGTCACTCCTGGTTTACCAAGCCATTTGTCTTTATCAGTTGTGAATCTGAAATAGTACATGTGTGAATCCTTCAGTGTCACATGACTCAGTCTGATGGTGCAGTACCGCTGTGTGTCTCCCAGATACTGAAGCCTTATTTTTTAATTTTAAGTCTTGTTGTTTCTGTCTCTTACATATTCTTGTATTTAATATCATGCCTCATTGCATTAGATGTTTTAAATCAAATATACTATATGTGTTGTACTATTCATGGACATACAGATGAAGACACTAGCTCAACTACACATAAACCCACTGTATCTTGACTGTAGCTGCACATGCACATTTACTAGTGTGTGATTCACCTAATGTAGCATCAGTGACCTTATCTTCCTCTTTCTTGTCAGTTTAAATTGAGCACCATCCGTTTTGAGATTAAACAGTGAACAACCCAAAAGAGAAATAAGCTCTAGTTATTTGCTTAATGCACACAGAAATCAATAAAATACTTTATTTCTGGAAGAAAATTACAGCAACAGTCATTTTTGAACTGCATAAGTTCGGAACTGTCCAACATCTTTCCCCGCCCCCTTTTGATTGACAGCAGCCTTCATTATATAGTTATATGTTGTGTAAAAGATTAAAGTGGATTTTTATCAAGGTGTTTGTCACCAACATACAAAACACTGCGAAAGAAAACATATTTGTGCCTATTGGACTTTTGATTTTAAACCATATAGTTACTGAGACACAGCCCTGTGACAACTAGCCCCAACCAATCTCCCATAAATCCCCCACACTTTAGATATTTGACAGAACATTTATAAAATCATGCTCTTACCCGTTTCATCAACACCCATGACAGCACTACAAATGATCAGGCTGGAACCAGTATGGGCGTTTTCACATTGACTGACACGTGATTAGCACATTTTAATATGAACTTATGACACCTCAACTAGTGCAGATCGAGCAGAAGAAGAGTCTTAGCTGATAGCATTAGACTAAAGGCATAAAAGTTAAACTGAGAGACACTTTACGCCAGTCCATAAAGATGCTCATGTAATAATGTTTTCAGACTTTAGAATATCTATATTCAATCAGTTTCATACAGACAGCATTGACAAGGAACCTGCTCTTAAGAGACAGATAATAATTGCTTGAATACCACTCCTTTAATTTGCATATGCAGACCAACGATCCTCGTTTGTAAAACACTTTAAGGAATTGCAGTGGCAGTGATGTCAAAAAACACATTTCATCGCCAGCAGTGCATTTGATATTCCAATTTCTCCAATGAACCTCCAATTTACTGATTTATTAATAGCAATCTGGAAGTTAAATAAACAAAGAACTTATGACGTGATAGGATGATATGATGAACTTATGAACTTATATTATATGCTGATGAAGCAGAATTGATTCATATGAATGTTTTTATCATGGGAATTTTTAAGCTTTTTATTGTCACCGGCCTTGTTCTTCTTGAATGCATTCCATGTCTCTAAAAAATTTCACAAATACAGTTTCCTCTTTAGTAAGTGAGAAAACAAAACGTGTGAATCTCTGACAGCGGCATCAGAGCGTGATCATGTGACCTTCACAAGTGATGCCGAGACATTGAGGGACGTCACACCCAGGAGGAAGAGGAAATCAGTCCTGTCAGAGTAAAGCTTGAGGCCTTTTTTCACATACCCAATATGGTGGCTCTAGTAATTAAAGTCCTGCCTATTAAATAAAAGATCCAGATTGGTAATCATGTCACTGTAACTGAGGAATCTCTAAAAGACGAATCTCTATTGACTTTCAATGAGAAGAGCTGGACACTTACAGTAAGATTCTCATGAAAGGGATGTTCAATTTAGCAGCGTTGGTGTAAGGATGAACAGCCTTAATGGAAGAGAGATATAAGAAAACATGAGAACCAGGAGAAAAAGGAAAACAAAGCGTCTTGGTTACGTACGTAACCCTCGTTCCCTGAAGGAGAGAACGGAGATGTACGTCGGAACTGATCGAGACCAATCTACTTCGAGTGTAAACTAAACGAGTGTGAGTTCTGGGAACCATGTCCAGTTGGGCAGATACGGCGCAACTAACAAGACCTGCTCCTCTGACTTTTGAACACAGATCAGATCCATGAGGCACGCTGTCTGGTTGACCAAATCCTGCTCCATACCGAGATAAGAGATCCTCTGCACAGGGGAGCGTTTGCTCTTGTCCCAGTTGACCCAAAGTCCCAACAGGTTGAGGTGACTGAGCACCATGTCCCTGTGTTTGCACAACTGTTTCCGAGATTGAGCCAGTATTAGCCAGTCATCGAGATAGTTGAAAATGCGAATGCCGCATTCTCTGAGCGGAACAAAGGCTGCCTCCGTGAGATTCATAAAGACGCGAGGCGACAGGGACAGCCCGAATGGTAAGACTTTGTACTGATATGCTCGACCCTTGAACGCAAAGCGCAGGAACAGCCTGTGTCGAGGAAGAATCGAGACATGAAAGTACATGTCCTTCAGGTCAATCACTGCAAACCAATCTCGGGGACGGATGCATTTGACAAATGTGTTTCTGTGTTAACATTTTGAATGGGAACTTGTGCAGGGCCCGATTCAAGGTTCGCAGGTCAAAGATTGGCCGTAACCCACCACCTTTCTTGGGTAAAATGAAGTAAGGGCAAATGGAACACCCAACGTTTTCCAGAGCCCAAGACACAGAAACCCAGTGAAACGTTTGCCAAATGATATAATTACAGCATCAACGGGTGTGCTCTTGCTTTCGTTGAGAAATAGCCTACCTTGAACCGCCTTGGCACACTCCGGGTAAGTTGAAATAATGATCATTCTTACGTGACAGCAGTGAAGTCTACTAATAAGCTGACAATAAAGTATCCAACATTATCATGATCGCTGTTCCTCCCATAGTTATGAAATAGTATATGCCCTGATATAATTCTGCTGAAAGTGCAGCTGCTCGCATACTTCGTATGTAAATATTGAATACATTGTTTGGATTTTAAATGATGATAATCGGATCAGCTAATATGGGCGGGGTTGGAGTTGCCAATCAGCTGATGTCAGCTGATAGCGGAGCTTGACTACGTGGCCTGTCTGAACTAACGGAGAATGCTTTATTTTTGCTATTTTTACTAAATGTACACTTTTTGTACACAATTATCATGGTATATTAAATAAAACACCACTACAGTTAGCTGTTCTTGCAATATACATTTTTATTGGGCAATTTATTTACAGAATATATGAATCTATAGAATCTGGATACAGTTTGACTTCTAAATGACATTTAATCTCTCAATAGCTGCGTTTCCATTACCCTTCAAACTACACAAACTGAAATTGAGAATAGAAAATACTTCCAGAAGCTGTGGCAAATATTACGCTCCAAATGGAAAGTTCTCAAACAGAAGTACACTACTACTCCTTCGATTAAAAATAATGGCTAATGCGGTGGCTGGGATATACGTAAACCTACCAGCATCCGTTGCCATGATTTTTGGAATGACTTATTACGAGAGGAGAAAATGTTTTAATCGCATAACATAGGTTAATGGAAATGCCATCATTTCACAAAAAATTTTTTTATTGACATTAGAAAATATCGCAAAAGGTTTGTGCAAATCTGTAACGAAAACTTGGCTTATGTAAAGCTCTTTTATATTTGTTATGATGTGATTCTGATGTATTTAATGACAGAAAAGTGTGGAATCGCACAACTAGAGCCTTATTTTTCTGCCTTTCATTTGAAACACAAATGAATACTGATTAAAAATATTAATAATCTAAATGTGACCCTGAACCACAAAACCAGTCATAAGTCGCACGGGTATATTTGTGGCAATAGCCAACAATACATTGTAAATTATCCAATTTTCTTTTATGTTAAAAATCATTAGGGTATTAAGGAAAGATCATGTTCCATGAAGATATTTTGTAAATTTCCTACCGTAAATATATCAAAAATGTATTATTAGTAGTAATATGCATTGCTAAGGACTTCATTTGAACAACTTTAAAGGAGATTTTCTCGATATTTAGATTTTTTTGTATCCTCAGATTCCAGATTTTCTGGTTGTATCTCTGGTTGTATCTCGGCCAAATATTGTCATATCAAACCATACATCAATGGAAAGGTTATTTATTCAGCTTTCATATGATGTATAAATCTTAATATAAAAAAACTGACCCTTACAAATAAGCTTCATAAAAAAGCATAAAGAAAAACACACTTCAGTGATTACACACTTTTACATTGATTCAATAACTGTTTATTTCCATTTTCACCCATCCATCTATAAAATGATCCCCAAATTACAGTCACATGTCATCACGGCACTCTTGTCAATCATCCAGGGCTCCGCCCACAAAGAGATGCATAAGGACTATCATATATTTATTTTGTGTTCAAAACACTACAGACTCTTCTTGTTAGCCTGATTAAAAAAGAAAGAAAGAAAGAAAGAAAGAAAGAAAGAAAGACATTACTAAAACATTAATAATTAAATATTTAAATAATAGCATCAAGAACATTAGTCATGAGGAAAGGATAAATAGGTTGGGTTTTCTCTCTATCTAGTGAGTATTCTCACGTGCTGGAAGATTTTCATACACAGACGAGTTCAGTTCGGGTTTACAATTATCAAGTTGAGCAGCCTTTATGAATGAAGAGACAAAGGAAAAACAGTGTGTTATTTAAATGTCCATATACTTAGTCAAAAGACATTTTATATTTTCTAACTGATATTGAGGAGCGTTTAATTCCTTTTGGCTAAAGGTGTAGGAAATCCTCAGTTAAAACACTTACCGTTAAATTCCCATACACAGGTTCATTCAATTCAACATCACACGCTATGCGTCTGCCATGATGAGGAACCACCTTTGCCATTAAAGAAAAACAGAATAGAGAGAAAATAAATAATGTCTATAAACAACTCACAACCACATTCAGACTTTTTAATCTTTTAGTTACCAGTTCATTTAACTGATCAGTAAACTACTGAAAACCACATTATTTTTCTCACCTGAGACACCTGTGCGTCTTTTCTCTTTTTCATCCACCTGCTTCCCCTTTAAAGACAATGATTTGACACAATTACAACCAATCAGAACTTATTTGATGTTTAATACACAGTTATGAGTAAAGAGATTTCTCTATAGGATGGGCCATTTTGAATGAGATGAAATCTGGTGTATCTTCAGGGTTTGCTGCAGTAATGATGTGAGCTTCAGACTTCCTCATTCAATAACTAACTGAGTAGCTGTCAGTGTGGAAAGATGGAAAAGATGGAAAATTGGAAATGTTGCTTTGTCTCATGTTCATCATCTCACTGAATTCACAGTCACTCATTCACACACACTACATAGTACCACAGACACATATCTTACCAAATCAGTAACATCGTAAAGATCACTGCAACTCCACAAACCACTCCAATGGATACGTATAATATCACCGGACGTCCTGTAACTGACACAAAAGAATAAAACATCTGAACAGATTCATTTGCATCACATTAGAAAGAGTCATGTAAATATGTGAGCTGCTCTACCTTTAACAGTCACAGTTACAGCGTCTGATCTCTGAGATCCATGTTGATTGTGAGCCTGACAGTAGAAGCGTCCACTCTGTCGTGCACTGAAAGTCTGTCCAGATCCAACAGCTGAGGTTTCATTCTCCTTAAACCAGCTGAAGTTCAGAGCAGGAGGGTTTGAATCACTGCTGCAGTTCAGAGTCACTGAATCTCCCTCCACTATTACACCAGATGGACTGATGGACACTGAGACGCTCTTTGGAGGGTCTAAAACAGAAAACACTATAAATTCCACATCACAGATGTTTAGAGGATTTAATGTTACAGTAACTGAACCATCATTAACTCACACATGATGTTTAAAGTCACAGCATCAGAGTATTTCTCTCCATGTTCATTGATGGACTTGCACTTGTATTCTCCACTGTCATCAGAGCTGACCTTTGAGATGCTGTAGATTCTTCCAGATCCTACAAACGTTCCTCCTTTAAACCAGCTGAAGTTCAGAGCAGGAGGGTTTGAATCACTGCTGCAGTTCAGAGTCACTGAATCTCCCTCCACTATTACACCAGATGGACTGATGGACACTGAGACGCTCCTGGGTGGGTCTAAAGGTTCAGTATATAGAATGAAAATAATTGACTAAAACATTTTGCATTCTAATCAGTTTTGTCTTTGAAACTTTTACACAATCTAAATTTTCTATTGTGCCACATATCTGATATATTTGAATACATTTACTCGAGTGGTCAAAATACGACTGAATCTCTACTCACACGTGACATTGAGATAAACAGCAGGAGAGGTGTGATTGTGTCCGTGTACAGCACAGCTATATCTGCCTGCATCCTCTCTTCTGACTGACTGCAGCAGGAGTTCATTGTTTCTGTCTCCTCTCTCAGTTAATGGCTGTGAGTTTCTGTACCAGATGAATGTTGCTCTGTCAGTCAAAGTGCAGATGCTTTTACATGTCAGACGGACTGAATCTCCCTCTGTCACTCTCTCAGGAGACTCCACCTGAAGATCTGAACACAACACACACATTATATCTAGTGCTGCTGTCATACACTGATTATTATTCAACATGCACAGAAGAAGAGATAAACCTCATGAAAGTCACCTGTGACAGTAAGAGTCACTCCTGATTTACCCAGCCATTTGTCTTTATCAGTGATGAATCTGAAATAGTACATGTGTGAATCCTTCAGTGTCACATGACTCAGTCTGATGGTGCAGTTCTGCTGTTTATCTCCCAGATACTGAAGCCTCTGACTGTATTCAGGGTCCTCAGACAGATCTGGATACTCTCCATTAACTTTTACCAGTATTTTGGTCCAGAACACGTTCTTGATCTGATGTCCAGTAGGGTATGTATAAGTGCAGTTCATTATCACTGTTGAGTCCTTTAGTGCACAGATGTGTGAAGGACTGTAACTCACACCCCAATCAGCACTAGAAACCCCTGAAACACAGAATTCATCCTGAACAATTTAGCATCAGCATGTGTATAAAAAAAAAATCCAATTTCTCTTGAGTGTTTCTGAAGTGTTGCATTGACTAACCGTGAATCATGAGCAGAACGATCAGAGGAAGAGGAGGAGCCATTCTGACTGACGTCACTATCAACACCTACAACAAATGTACAGTGGGTTATTTTTTTTTTTTTTTAATCGTGTTGTTTCTGTCTCTATTACATATTCTTGTATTTAATATCATGCCTCATTGCATTAGAGGTTTTAAATCAAATATACTACAAACCCGATTCCAAAAAAGTTGGGACACTGTACAAATTGTGAATAAAAACAGAATGCAATGATGTGAAAGTTTCAAATTTCAATATTTTATTCAGAATACAACATAGATGACATATCAAATGTTTAAACTGAGAAAATGTATCATTTTAAGGGAAAAATAAGTTGATTTTAAATTTCATGGCATCAACACATCTCAAAAAAGTTGGGACAAGGCCATGTTTACCACTGTGTGGCATCCCCTCTTCTTTTTATAACAGTCTGCAAACGTCTGGGGACTGAGGAGACAAGTTGCTCAAGTTTAGGAATAGGAATGTTGTCCCATTCTTGTCTAATACAGGCTTCTAGTTGCTCAACTGTCTTAGGTCTTCTTTGTAGCATCTTCCTCTTTATGATGCGCCAAATGTTTTCTATGGGTGAAAGATCTGGACTGCAGGCTGGCCATTTCAGTACCCGGATCCTTCTTCTACGCAGCCATGATGTTGTAATTGATGCAGTATGTGGTCTGGCATTGTCATGTTGGAAAATGCAAGGTCTTCCCTGAAAGAGACGACGTCTGGATGGGAGCATATGTTGTTCTAGAACTTGGATATACCTTTCAGCATTGATGGTGCCTTTCCAGATGTGTAAGCTGCCCATGCCACACACACTCATGCAACCCCATACCATCAGAGATGCAGGCTTCTGAACTGAGCGCTGATAACAACTTGGGTTGTCCTTGTCCTCTTTAGTCCGGATGACATGGCGTCCCAGTTTTCCAAAAAGAACTTCAAATTTTGATTCGTCTGACCACAGAACAGTTTTCCACTTTGCCACAGTCCATTTTAAATGAGCCTTGGCCCAGAGAAAACGCCTGCGCTTCTGGATCATGTTTAGATATGGCTTCTTTTTTGACCTATAGAGTTTTAGACGGCAACGGCGAATGGCACGGTGGATTGTGTTCACCGATAATGTTTTCTGGAAGTATTCCTGAGCCCATGTTGTGATTTCCATTACAGTAGCATTACTGTATGTGATGCAGTGCCGTCTAAGGGCCCGAAGATCACGGGCATCCAGTATGGTTTTCTGGCCTTGACCCTTACGCACAGAGATTGTTCCAGATTCTCTGAATCTTTGGATGATATTATGCACTGTAGATGATGATAACTTCAAACTCTTTGCAATTTTTCTCGGAGAAACTCCTTTCTGATATTGCTCCACTATTTTTCGCCGCAGCATTGGGGGAATTGGTGATCCTCTGCCCATCTTGACTTCTGAGAGACACTGCCACTCTGAGAGGCTCTTTTTATACCCAATCATGTTGCCAATTGACCTAATAAGTTGCAAATTGGTCCTCCAGCTGTTCCTTGTATGTACATTTAACTTTTCCGGCCTCTTATTGCTACCTGTCCCAACTTTTTTGGAATGTGTAGCTCTCATGAAATCCAAAACGAGCCAATATTTGGCATGACTTCAAAATGTCTCACTTTCAACATTTGATATGTTATCTATATTCTATTGTGAATAAAATATAAGTTTATGAGATTTGTAAATTATTGCATTCCTTTTTTATTCACAATTTGTACAGTGTCCCAACTTTTTTGGAATCGGGTTTGTATATGTGTTGTACTATTCATGGACATACAGATGAAGACACTAGCTCAACTACACATAAACCCACTGTATCTTGACTGTAGCTGCACATGCACATTTACTAGTGTGTGGTTCACCTAATGTAGCATCAGTGACCTTATCTTCCTCTTTCTTGTCAGTGTAAATTGAGCACCATCCGTTTTGAGATTAAACAGTGAACAACCCAAAAGAGAAATAAGCTCTAGTTATTTGCTTAATGCACACAGAAATCAATAAAATACTTTGTTTATGGAAGAAAATTACAGCAACAGTCATTTTTGAACTGCATAAGTTCGGAACTGTCCAACATCTTTCCCCGCCCCCTTTTGATTGACAGCAGCCTTCATTATATAGTTATACGGTGTGTAAAAGATTTTTATCTTTTACACATTTTTATTTTTAAGTGGATTTTTATCACCCTGTGACAACTAGCTCCAACCAATCTCCCATAAATCCCCCGCACTTAACATATTTGACAGAACATTTGTAAAATCATGCTCTTACCCGTTTCACCAACACCCGTGACCAGTGACAGCACTACAAATGATCAGGCTGGAACCAGCACTGGCTGTTTTCACACTGAATGTCATGTGATTAACACATTATATTCTAATATGAGTTTATGACACCTCAACTAGTGCAGATCGAGCAGAAGAAGAGTCTTAGCTGATGACATTAGACTAAAGACATAAAAGTTAAACTGAGAGACACTTTACATCAATCCATAAAGATGTAATAATATTTTCAAACTTGGGAATATCTATATTCAGTCAGTTTCATACAGACAGCATTGACAAGGAACCTGTTCTTAAGAAACAGAGAAAATAACTGTAACTGTGCTTTAATTTGCATATGCAGACCATCTATCCTGGTTTGTAAAACACTGGAAGGTGTTGCAGTGGCAGTGACGTCAAAAAAACACATTTCATCGCCAACAGTGCATTTGATAATCCTCCAATTGACTGATTTATTAATAGCAATCTGGAAGTTAAATAAACAAAGAACTTAAAAGTACGGTGATGAAGCAGAATTGATTCATCTGAATGTTTTTATCATGAGAACTTCCCTTGCAAACTTCTTTTATTCTGTCAGCGGCCTTGTTCTTCTTGAACGCATCACGTCTCTAAACATGGTGACAAATACAGTTTTTTTCTTTAGTAAGTGAGAAAACAAAACGCATGAACGTTTGACAGCAGCACCACAGTGTGATCACATGACCTTCATAAGCGATGGACAGACGCTGAGGGACAGGAAGAAGAGGAAATCAGTCCTGTCAGAGTAAAGCTTGAGGCCTTTTTCCACACATTTGTGCTGCGTTCCAGTTGGTTTTTATTATGCCCTTCACTCGCTTACTTCCCTCCGTCTCGTTCACTCGGATGTGCGTCATTGCTTATGTTGTTTGAGTGCCCACTACTGGCGGAACCTTTGCAATGGGCTGAACTGGAACGTCCTAAGCCCTTGATCACTTGGAATCCACTATGGAGTTGATTTATTATTATTTTTTTCCCTTACGAAATTGTTTAATGCAGCATTCTATATATATATATATATATATATATATATAGGTGTGTTTGGGTTGTTTTAAATGTTTTAAAAAAATAATTAAAATATCATAGAGTTGTTTGTGGTGGGGTAAATTAAACGCGATATGCGGTGACGTCACAATCGTGTTGCATTGTGGTATATGAAGCTACCTGAAGTGTACATATGAAGTAGACTCCCTCGGTCAAAATCGAGGGAGCGAGGGTCTGTCCATATAAACTTCCCTCGTCCACTCCACGAAGTGGAACGCACTTCAAAATGGCGTCGGGGATTCCCCCGAGGGGAGTGCGTGTCTAAAAGTGGAGTGGAACGCAGCCCTAATATGGCGCCTCTAGGTTCTAGTAATGGAAGTCCTGACTTCAAAATAAAAGATCGGCAATCATGTCACTGTAGCTGCTGTTAGAAGCTCCGATTTCCATAGAAACAATTCTGAGATACACATCCAGGACTGCACAGGCGAATTGGCTGGACAAACCTGAAATAAACGCTTTTTTAAATGCTATTTGAGCATCAGAAACAACATTTATGGTTCATGTCACACAAACGACAAAAAAACGAATAAAAAATTAACATTAACTATAAGTAATTATAATCACAATGCATGAAGAAACAATATATTTTCATGATGACATTATTTTCCAGCCAGAAGCCTTTGACTCCCACTTATCCATTGTCACTTTTCCTCAAACTTTTCAAAATATTCCTGTAAATCCTCATCAGACTCTCCTGTCAATCATCCAAGGCTCCACTCAAAGAGTCACATGAAGACTGTAACATGTTTTGGTGTGTGCTATCGTTCACTACAGCATGTTCCTGTTAGTCTGAGCCAATGAGACAAAAAAGAGATCCATTTACCAAGTTTAACCATTTTGAAATGTTTAACCCTCTGGGCCTCTTCGGTCAAAAATGACAGAAAAATCTGACGTTTTGAAATTTCAGATTTTTTTGCTTCATCGGAATGGGATGACACTTGGTAACTTTTGTCGGAAATAGAAATATAAATTAATGGGAAATAGAAAAAATACGAAAACTCAGAGAATCTTTTGGTGGTACAAACTACAAATCAGCCACTTTGCAGAAAAAAAGTGCAATGAAGGAGTGACACTCTAAAATATCCATAAATATATATATATATATATATATATATAGCGTTCCCAGGCAATAATGAGACGTGCTAGTGAAAAGGGGTGTTTATTTGGGCTGTTGTAGGCCACAACCCACGCCGTACACACCCTGACTTGAACAGAGAACCGCACTTGAAACAGCGAGGCACTCCTCTGCCCCCCTTCTCTCCGCTTTTTCCCAAAACCAACCCTCTCCGCATATTTAACCCGAACCTCCAATAACAGGTAATGCAGTTAATGATAACAGTCCCCAACCAAAAATGAATAAAGTGCAACATAAACATTAAACTCCTTGTCATCTGGAACACAATAACATTTAGAACATGTTACACTTCCCCCCTCTTACTGAAGTCCTCGAACCCCGAGGACAAAGTCTCTAAATTTGACTGGGGTTCTTCTCCTTCTCTTTGGACGCCCCCTGAGGAGCGTGTGAGCTTGGCCCTCAGGTACCGATTCCTCTGAGCCCTGCAAAGATTCACCCAGAGGGGTGTCAGGTAACAGTGTCACTTGCTGGCCACTACTAATCCTCTCCGCTAATTCGGTTACCCCCTCTGACCTCTTCGGGGTCTCAGCGTTTTGTGAAGGAAGCACTGTGCTGGCCCGTGGTGATGCAGTGCCCCGGTAAGGGGCCAGCCTATCCCGATGCAGCACCACTTTGCACCCCCGAGGAGGCAACTGCACCCGATATACAACCTCCCCCAGCTTTTCCAATATTGGGCATGGTCCCACCCAGTGGCTGTAAACCCAAACTAGCTCCCCCACCCCAAAGTCACGCCCCCGGGCATGCAGATCATAAGCTCTCTTTTGCCACACCCCAGCAGTCACCAGCTGCCTTCTGACATATGCATGGGCGGAGTCCAAGCGATCCTGGAGCTGTCTCGCATATTCGGGTCCCGCGTGAACAGGTGGAGCATCTGGGGGCTGACCAAAGGCCAACTCTGCAGGGGTCCTAAGGGTTCCCAACATAAGCAGGGCCGGAGTGCATGAGGTAGAGTCCTGAATAGCAGAGCGACATGCCATCAAGACCAGCGGCAGATGGGTGTCCCAATTGTGTTGATGAGTGGATGTTAAGATGGACAACTGCTCAGCTAGTGTCCTGTTGAATCGCTCCACGAGCCCGTCGCTTTGAGGGTGGAGTGTGGTGGTGCGGGTCTTGTTGATTCCCAGCCGCTCACACATGGAAGAGAATACCTTGGACTCAAAGTTTCTACCTTGGTCACTATGGATACTCTGGGGAACCCTAAACCTACTAAACATGCCCTCCACCAAGGCGTTGGCAACAGTCACAGCCTCCTGGTCAGATAGTGCAAAGGCCTCAGGCCATTCAGTAAAATAATCCATTGCAGTCAAAACAAAGCGATTCCCCTGCGTGGTGCAAGGAAATGGCCCCATGATGTCCACCCCCACCCGCTGCATTGGCTCCCCCACCGGAAACTGCTGTATCTGGGCCCTGGACTGACCCTGTGGCCCTTTGCGTGCTGTACAAAGATCACAGCGCCTGCAAAAGTCCTCCACATCACGCCTCAGCCGTCCCCAATAGAAGCTCTGATGCAGACGTCGAGGTGTCTTTGTCACCCCAAAATGGCCAGATCCAGCAGAGCCATGCATGGCCGTCCACACTGTCTCTTGCATGTCCCCAGGAACCACGACTTGCCATCTCTTTTCTCCTGTTGCTGGCACCACCCATGCTCGCTGGAGAACCCCCTCTATTAGCTGCAAACATCTGAACTTGGCCCACAGTCCCTTGGTGAATGGGGAGAGGGCTGCTACCTCCTCCCAGGGCGGCCGCTGCTGTGCCTCTACCCACAGTATCACAGGCTGCAGGTCTGGGTCCCGCCTCTGATTCTCTACCCATAGAGTGACATCCACCTCTTGTAGCTCCCTGCAGACCAGTTCGGGTCCATCACTTCCGTCCACTTTCCGGCTAAGTTCCAGCTCCCGGGCTTCTCTGCGCTCACAATACTTGCATCTCTGCGTACTACATGGCCGTCTCGACAGGGCATCTGCGTTGCCATGCCGTTCCCCTGCACGATGTGTCACAGTAAACTCATAACTCTGCAATTCCTCGAGCCAACGAGCCACCTGGCCCTCTGGCTCCTTGAATGTCATCAGCCACTGTAAGGAGGCATGGTCGGAGCGTATGGTGAAATGCCAACCACATAAATAGTACTTGAAATGCCTGATGGCGGAGACTGCGGCTAACAGCTCTCGCCGTGTGACACAATACCTCTTTTCAGCTTTGCTGAGCACCTTGATGAAATAGGCCACTACTCTTTCTCCATCTGGGTACACCTGGGACAAGACTGCACCTATTCCATCCCCACTCGCGTCTGTGTCTAGAACGAAGGGCAGGTGGGGGTCAGGAGGTGCCAGAATGGGCCCACCAGGGCCTGTTTTAGAGTATCGAAAGATTTTTGACAGCCCTCTGACCAGACAAAGCACTGATCTTTCTGTAGGAGTTTGTACAAGGGAGCGGCAATACAGGAAAAGCCCCGTACAAACTTCCTGTAATATGATGCCAAACCCATGAAGCTTTTTAGCTCTCGTTGGCTCACCGGAACAGGCCACTCCCGTACGGCTGTCACCTTGTCTTCAGCAGTGCCAATTCCCTCACTGCCTATACGATGCCCCAAGAAGGTCACCTCCCTGCTCAACAGCCGACATTTATTGGGATGTAACTTCAGACCTGCCGCTCTGATTTTCTCCAGCACTGCCCTCAAGGCTGTGACAGCTGAACTGAATGAGCTCCCATGTGCCAGTATGTCATCCAAGAACACCAGACACTGCTGCCGTGGAATGCCTTCCAGTACCCTCTCCATTAAGCGCTCAAATGTGTCAGGGGCATTGCAAAGACCAAAACAGAGAACTTTAAATTGCCACAGATCCCTACCCGTGCAGAAAGCCGTCTTGGGTCGAGCTTCTGGTGTCAGCGGCACTTGCCAATACCCACTTCTCAAGTCCAATGATGAAAACCAGCAAGAGACGGCCACATGATCCAAACATTCATCCACACGTGGAAGAGGGTACGAGTCTTTCCGTGTCACTACATTGAGCCTCCTGTAGTCGACACAAAAGCGCCACTCCCCCCCCTTCTTCGGGACCATGACTACTGGGGATGCCCAGGGGCTTCCAGAAAGTTCTATTATACCGGCGCACTGCATCGTCACTAACGCCTGCTCCGCAGCCTCCTGCCGTCCTAAGGGCATGCGTCTTGGTCGCTGACGTATGGGCGCTGCATCCCCTGTGTCGATATGGTGTCGTAGCAGGGAAGTCTGACCCAGGTCCCCTTCATCATAGGCAAAACAGTCCTGGAACTCCACTAACAGCTCCCACAACTGTTCTTGTTGCTGCATGTCCAAGCCACCGGAGCTCTTCTGCATTATCTCCTGCAGCGCCCCCATCGTCTCCCCCTCTCTTCCCGGAGCAGACCCAGGCCATGTACGCAGTAGCAGGGGCTCCTGTTGAGACGCACTGGGTGGCGCTGTGCAGCTTGAGCTGTCCCCATCATCTAAGTGACATGCCCAGGAACCAACCGCCAGCCCATCTGTGTGACGAGCTCCTGGAGGCCTCATCTTTACCACCTGACCATTTCCGAAACTCAACGTGGCCTTAGACAGGTCTAACTGACAGCCATGGTCCCTCAAAAAGTCCAGACCCAGGATACAACTGTCCTGCACATTAGCTATCCACACAGGATGCTGCACGCTCACGCCCCCCACAGTCAGTGTCAACAGTCCCTTCCCTTTCATTGGTGCCAGCTCCCCGGTCACTGTGCGGAGCTGAACTGCTGTGTCTTCTAGCTGCGTTCCCTCTGGCACCACCTCAGGACAAACCACAGTCACTGTAGACCCTGTGTCTACTAGGGCAGTGCACTCAACTCCCTCAATACATATGGGAATATGGCAAAAATCTGATATGGCTGTTCTTCCCACTACCACCACCCCTAGTTCATTCGTCCCGTTGTTCATGGTAGGCCTGTCTGCTTGCACTGGCGCTGAGCGGGACAAGGGCTTGGGGGTCTGCAGCGTCCCGCCTACTGCGCCCCCTTCCTGTTTCCCAAATTCTTAGCTAGCACAGGGCATTCCTTAACCAAATGCCCCGGCTGACCACACCCCCAGCAAAGTCGGGCCTGTGTCTGTTGCCTGGGAGGAGGCAACGCCAGCCCACGAATCATCTCTGTAATCTCGTCCAGCCATTCAGGTTTTGGTGAAGCCGTTTCACCTCCTCCCATTGCCCTGATGGTGGGGGAGGGGTCCAGTGCTGACCCCATCATTGCTGCTTCAACCGCCATTTCCCTCTCTAGCGCCAACTCTAAGGCTTCAGCCAAATCACGTGGGCGTGCCAGCTGTGTATGTATGCGCAGTTCTGCTAGAGAAAGAGCTCTAATGAACTAATCACGGGCCAGCTCGCTCTGCACTGATGGTGGAATATGTGCATAAGCTCGCCTTGCTAGAGATTCAATATCGTTGGCCAGAGCTCGCAGTGGTTCCCCTGGAATTCTTTGACGGCTGTGCAACTCAGACCGGAGAAGCTCAGATCGGAAACACTGTCCAAAGCGGCGTCTTAATGCACCGACCAATGCACCATAATCAGCTCTTTCACTAGTGTCAAGCAGCAACAAACATGAGAGCTCATCATCTGTTAAGCAAAGAGCAAGCTGAAGGGCTTTCTGTTCCTCTGACCAAGCATATGCATGAGCTAATAGCTCAAACTGGGCATGAAAAGCTTCCCAATCCGATTTGCCAGAGTATTTAGGTGTTTTTATTCCAACCGGCATATTTGATTCATGGGCGCCGCCATTATTGTTTACCTTTTGTCCCCTCGCCTCACGCGAGAACGACGCGCCGGTGTCTGACGTCATGACGTTTGGCAGTGGCGGGTAATGGCGGCTGATAGCGTTCGGCAGCAGCGGATAATGGCGGCTCGCTTTCTCGCCCCCGGCAGTGGCTTCACATGGCTCTTTCTTCACAGAATTCGCCTTAAAGTGACTGGCTACAGACGCTTCCTCCATCTTAATACGAACGGGATTATCCATTCTCACTCGCAGAAGATTAGCTGCTCGGCTCATGCACGCACAATCAGGACTCAAATCAGCCACTTTACCTCCAGCTGTCTGCAATCGTTTTTACTTCTGATACCAGTTGTAGCGTTCCCAGGCAATAATGAGACGTGCTAGTGAAAAGGGGTGTTTATTTGGGCTGTTGTAGGCCACAACCCACACCGTACACACCCTGACTTGAACAGAGAACCGCACTTGAAACAGCGAGGCACTCCTCTGCCCCCCTTCTCTCCGCTTTTTCCCAAAACCAACCCAGGGGTGGAGCCTCTCCGCATATTTAACCCGAACCTCCAATAACAGGTAATGCAGTTAATGATAACAGTCCCCAACCAAAAATGAATAAAGTGCAACATAAACATTTGTAGGATTGAAAATAATCAAAGATATTTGATATTTGAAATTGAACAAAGACATTTGCTTCACTGTTTTCAACCCCCATCTTTCTTATCAGAAGGGCCATTTGGAATTCCTAAAGACAAAGAGATGCTGAAGGCCTGTAGGCCAAAATGTGTCACATCTTTAGTACAGTGGGGGAAGTTTGGTCTGATTGGTCAGTTTGAATGTCTCACATTAGGGTTTCAGTCACATGGTCAAGGAACAGATAAAAAGAAGATGTAACTGTTGCTCTGGCTCTCTTTTATTCTCTCTCTCTCTTGATTCTCTGGCTCTCCCTCTTCTTGGGGGCCTTCTCTTTGGCTCTTCTCTTCTTTGCGCTCTTCTTCCCTTTGTTTTGTCTCTCTCTCTCTCTCTCTCTCTCTCTCTCTCTCTCTCTCTCTCTCTCTCTCCCTTTCTATCCCTCAGGTAACATTCATGCTGGGTACGATTAGTGGTACAAGTTTTTATCATCTCATACATCTATTTTGTAACTATTTTAAGTGTAACCATAATCAGAAATTGTCATTAAATCCTTTCTATTACAAATGATGTGCTAACTAGTTTTGATTTGGTATTGACTTTGAAGTGCTACCTATTGCAATACAATATCGTCACATTCTAGCAACGCTCTCCCACATATTTTGCTATTGCAACTGCGCTTATTTCCGTCGTTGGTATAAGTTGCAGTGGGTGGTAAAGACGAGAAATGTACAGTTCTACCATCTTGCTGATAACGTTTCTTTAGTCATTCGGCAACCCTGCAGCCTGAACCTCTGTAGGCGACCCACCCTTACACATTAAACTCCTTGTCATCTGGAACACAATAACATTTAGAACATGTTACAATATATATATATCAGTGGTGTGTGGTGGTGTTTTAAAATTAGGCAAAGTCCTCACATTTTTTTTTATATACAAATGTAAATTTATGTCCCTGCTACACTTAATTTTCCCTGGTTCAGCTTTTCTTTTAATAGTCAGCAGTCATCGTCAAGCTTGTACATGTAGGCTACACGACGATGTACCTTTCATTTCCCCAAGCTGTTTGCTCACTAAAACCCCCACAGTCATCATGTTTTCAGGTCATTTCAAGTTTGAATTTGACGTGACATAAAGCGGTGATATCTAAATGGCTGTGTTGTTTACTTACTTTAATTAGTCATCCTATTAACGCCATCATTATCTTCAGGCCGATCGTGAACGTGCACGAAAACAAGAGGCGGGATTTATCGCACGAACCAATCACATCCAATCATAACCGATCATATCCAATCATAGCGCGATGGAGCTATTGCCTCCTCTCACGTGACTTTTCCCCATTCATTTCAATTACTAACCATAAAACTCACCGCACGTATTAGGGGCTCAATTTTAAGTCAATGAGGACAGAGGAGGCGCGGGTGTATCTTCACCTGCGGGTGTCGCTGTTGGACAGTATACTTTATAAAAACGAGCATCCATGTGATGTAAAAGAAAACATGATTCATCAGACCAGGCCACCTTCTTCCATTGCTCCGTGGTCCAGTTCTGATGCTCACGTGCCCACTGTTGGCGCTTTCGGCGGTGGACAGCATGGACACCATGATTGGTCTGCGGCTATGCAGCCCCATACGCAACAAATTGCGATGCACTGTGTATTCTGACACCTTTCTATCAGAACCAGCATTAACTTCTTGAGCAATCTGAGCTCCAGTAGCTCACCTGTTTGATCGCACCACACAGGCCAGCCTTCGCTCCCCACGTGCATCAATGAGCCTTGGCCACCCATGACCCTGTCGCTGGTTCACCACTGTTCCTTCCTTGGACCACGTTTGATAGATACTGACCACTGCAGACCGGGAACACCCCACAAGAGCTGCAGTTTTGGAGATGCTCTGACCCAGTCGTCTAGCCATCACAATTTGGCCCTTGTCAAACTCGTTCAAATCCTTACGCTTGCCCATTTTTCCTGCTTCTAACACATCAACTTTGAGGACCAAATGTTCACATGCTGCCTAATATACACTACCAGTCAAAAGTTTGGACACACTTTCCCATCAAAGAGAATTGGAAAGTGTGTCCAAACTTTTGACTGGTAGTGTATATCACCCACTAACAGGTATATGAACTAACGTGACTATAACACAGAGCAAGCTTTTGCAAATGTGTGAAATAAAATCAATAATTCAGCCACAATGCAGTAAAAAACGAACAGCAAGTAAGACGTTATACAAGAGTACAAAACACACACACCCCCTCAAACACTCAATCACTTACACACACGCAGAGACACACACACACAACACACTATTATACACACACAAATGAACTGGTGTGGCTGTAACAATATGGTAAAATATAGCCTCAAATAAGTCTCAAATAAGAGGTTGAAATCAGATCAGACCCAGATTGATAAAGCTGTGATAAAGCTGCCTTAGCGCGTCTGAAAGCTGACTTAACTTGTCTGTGCGAGTGACTGAAGCAGGCTTAACATATGTCTGTGCGACAGACTGAAACGCGAGTCTGTGAGAACTGAAGCTGACTTAAAGCATGTCTGTGCGACAGACTAAAGCAAGTGAGTGTACGGATGAACTTATGCCTTGATTAATCGTTAGTGGGAGGAGTTGGGGATCAGCTGATAGCTGGCTGTCACGCCATGGTCTGCCAGAACTACGCTTGAGCTCCGTTCGGTCGCTCAAACTACATTTCTGAGAAGGCCGATTCAGAATATCTTGAATATCTTAACTATAGAATATCTTGTGCTATAGAATTAAAATGGAATATGAATAATAAACTCACACATGATGTTTAAAGTCACAGCATCAGAGTATTTCTCTCCATGTTCATTGATGGACTTGCACTTGTATTCTCCACTGTCATCAGAGCTGATCTTTGAGATGCTGTAGATTCTTCCAGATCCTACAAACATTCCTCCTTTAAACCAGCTGAGATCTTGAGAGATTTATTGTCTTCTTTTTTGTCTTCAGTGGATTTCAGGCTATGTGGCTTTAAGTCAGTTGTAGTTGTTGTATTTCATTTTCTGAACCAACATCACATTGTAAAATTGATTCAATGCCATTACCATTTATTTTTGGATGAAATTTCAACATATTTTCAACATTAATTGCGGTGCAAACGTGATGTTGATTCAATGCAGTTAACGCTGACACATTAACATTGATTTATCCTTTTTTCTATGGTTGCTTGCTATCTGGGTACTGAGTGTTAAAGTACCATTGAAGCAGTGTTGATGTTAATGAGATAATTAAGTGATGATTGAGCATTAGTGATGAACACCTGATGATAATGAGCAGAATCACTGAAGGAAAGAGAAACAAGAACTACAACTGACTTCAGCCACAGCTTTAGATGAAATCAACTGAAGATAAAAGAAGACATTAAATCTCTGAAGATCTCAGCAGAGGAGGATTAAACAACTCCACAAACAGCATTACCAGCTTCACACATTACTAACCAGATTGACTTTATTTCTATAATCTATAATAGTTTTGCTTGATGTCACCATTATGGTGATCAGTGTTTGCTTCAGTTGGGCTCTAACGTTCCGGCGAGAACAAAAGTGAACCCAATCTTTTCCAAAAGGGTCCTTGCACAAATTAACCAAGTGTACATGCGATGGTCACTTCGAGGACATACTTTTGCCGTCTGTTTATGATTACGTGATACAGGATTTGTTTTGAAAACTGAGGTAAGCTAATTTACTGACATTACTGGGATATAAAACCAATCTAAACAAAATGGGAAATGTTTCTTACAAATTTATCTGCTTTTCCACGTTACACAAAGAAACAGTGCACAAGCTGAAATAAGTTTGAATTTCAGATACAATAAGTAATATTTAATGCCAAATATTTTATTTATCAGAATCTTAACAGATGTAAGCATGAATTTTGATATTATGTCATGGTAACCCCCTGTTTCAAACACTATACCTTTCTAGTTTCTACAACAATAATATAATTCACTTGTGTTTTTTGAATCTCAAGGAGGTCTGTTGTTTTTACGTTAATTTGAAACATATTTCCCTCCATCTGGGGTATTTGGTCTCTGAAACCTTATTTACATTTTATTACCATTACCCACAAAGCACTCAATTTTTTTATGCATAGTAACATTTCCCCTTTCTCCTCGGTGTCTGATTGATATCTGAAACAGACTGAAAGACTCTGATTCTGTCGATCCTGACTATAGAGAGAAGAAACTGTTTTCAGGAGGGAAAAAAGTAGTTAGACGTCAATGTCCCATCAATGAACAATAATTCACAAATCAACCACTAGAGGTCCTGCCAGTGCTGTGAATATAGTAAAGACAACACATACTTGAATGGCTTGAAGGTTAATCAGGTTTATTGAAGCACTGGCCCTAGTTGTAAAAACATACAAAGTAAAACACGCAGAGGAAACTCTTTATAGAATACATTAATACATAAAATAAAATACGTTTGCATTTGAATATTGATAAGTTGTGCAGATATCGCCCCAAACTGAAGACCAAAAATACTGAATAACAACAGATTAAATTCAAACAAACTTAAAAAGTCAAGTTATTAAAAAAACAATGACAATTACACACAGAAAAAAACAGGCTTTGTGTTCTCTGGTCTCTATCACTCATTTGACGCTGCTGTGGATCACTGATGCATCTTCCACAGTTTTGCCTAAAAAACACAACAGTGTTATA
This sequence comes from Coreius guichenoti, assembly GCA_039654105.1. NCBI lineage: Eukaryota > Metazoa > Chordata > Actinopteri > Cypriniformes > Gobionidae > Coreius > Coreius guichenoti. The sequence goes on from CM077170.1 coordinate 48,110,115, forward strand.
GCTCAGATTATATGATATGTGCTGGTTAAGTTGGTGCTGGTTAAACTGGTGCTGGTTAAGCTGGTATTGGTTAAGTTGGTGCTGGTTAAGTTGGTGCTGGTTAAGTTGGTTCTGGTTAAATTGGTGCTGGTTAAGTTGGTGCTGGTTAAGCTGGTATTGGTTAAGTTGGTGCTGGTTAAGGTGGTGCTGGTTAAGATGGTGCTGGTTAAGCTGGTGCTGGTTAAGTTGGTGCTGGTTAAAATGGTGCTGGTTAAGCTGGTGCTGGTTAAGTTGGTATTGGTTAAGTTGGTGCTGGTTAAGTTGGTGCTGGTTAAGTTGGTATTGGTTAAGTTGGTGCTGGTTAAGTCGGTGCTGGTTAAGTTGGTATTGGTTAAATTGGTGCTAGTTAAGTTGGTGCTGGTTAAGTTGGTGTTAGTTAAGTTGGTGCTGGTTAAGATGGTATTGGTTAAGTTGGTGCTGGTTAAGGTGGTGCTGGTTAAGTTGGTTTTTCTTACCTCACGGCAGCATCAGGCTGATGAACTCTTATATTGTCATAAAGACATTCATTCTTCTCTGCTCTCTCTTTCTTTCTGTGATGTTGGAGTGGAGAAGAATAGGGCAGAATGATCGACTGATTTTCTGCTTCTGTAAAGTCGTGTTTAGATGATTTACCTCTTTCACTGAGAGATCTTCAGTTTTAACACTCCTTCATTTCTTTCTGTTATAATGATAGACATTAACAGCATATGGACAAATGTATTAAATTAAGAGAAAATATGAATGTAGTTTTTAAAGATTACTAATAATCAAACACAAATTAGCCATGTTCTTCTACATCAGACCAAAAGTGAACTTATACAATCACTGCAGTTTTTTATTGATCTCACATTATAAACAGGATAAAAATGATGATTATAATGACAATGATGAAGAATAATCCTCCAGATGCCACTGTGATCACAATCACATTTCTACCAGCACCATGATGAACTGAAAGAGGAAGATCCTCATGATTAACTCTCCAAACTGAGGAATGATGTGAAGATACAGGAGTGTGTTAATAAAACCCTCACCTGTGACAGTTACAGCGTCTGATCTCTGAGATCCATGTTGATTGTGAGCCTGACAGTAGAAGCGTCCACTCTGTCGTGCACTGAAACTCTGTCCAGATCCAGCAGCTGAGGTTTCATTCTCCTTAAACCAGCTGAAGTTCAGAGCAGGAGGGTTTGAATCACTGCTGCAGTTCAGAGTCACTGAATCTCCCTCCACTATTACACCAGATCCACTTATCAACACTGAGACGCTCCTGGGTGGGTCTGAAACAGAAAAATACAAAAACACTAACAATGAAAGTAAATTTTGCATCAGAGACTAATTTTTCAGCAGATGGACTGATGGAGATCACAGGATTCAAGATCTACAGGTGTCAGGTAGTATTTACAGTACATTCAGTATTTATTTATATGTGACTGGTTCTACTCGCATTGATTTGAGCAAGCATCAGCGATAGGCGCGTGTGCTAACAAAGACTCTAAAGACCGCAGCTCTTGTTACATATATTTAAGTTATATAGGAGCGGTCTCCAACCCTTCTCCTGGAGGGCTACCGTCCTACAGAGTTTAGCTCCAACCCCAATCAAACACACCTGAACCACACAGCAAAATCCCCAGTGTTAAGTTAACAAGTCAAGTGATAATGGAGCATTAGTGATGAACACCTGCTGTTAACAAGCAGAATCACTGACTATGTTTACATGCACGACGTTTGTTTCAATCAGACTGAATTCATTCCGATTGATGAATCCGAACGTAGTTTACATGAACGCTAAACAAAGTGATCGGGTTGATGTGCGCATTTATATGTCACAAGCTTCATATCGAATTGATGCGCACACTGCACAAATATGCCAAGTTTCCAGATGTCTGCCCATAATAACCATTCTCCTACATTGTTCTTTTGTTTTGTTTTAAACAGCAGACTTAATATTTATCCATTTCTGGTCATAATTTGGAGACAATGAGCATATGAACCGTTTTGCTGTGCTAATATCACGCAGTAAAAATGCCCCATCCCACACCCAAAACCAGTCGTCTGTGGATGAGAATCTGAAACAAGGACTGGTGGGACATTGTCCTGCTCCTCTTCACAGACGCTGAGTGAAAGGATAATTTTACAATGACGGGACACTCATTTATATGTCACTTTATTCAACAGTATACGTCATTACGTCATTACACTATTTCTACGTCATTGCACATGTGCAGTCCTTTCAGTTTCGGTTTTCAATCCGATCAAGTGTTTACATGTTCTCTTGATCAGATTAGAAAAGGAATAAACCACCCCTTTCAATCCGATCGAAATTTCATTTGGAACGAGCTCAGTCGGATTGATTAAGGTGTTTACATGAGGGCTTTTCAGTCCGACTGAGCCGTCAATCTGATTACTAATGGATTATTTGGTTGCATGTAAACGTAGCCACTGAAGGAAAGAGAAACACAAGAACTACAACTGACTTCAGCCACAGCTTTAGATGAAATCAACTGAAGATAAAAGAAGACATTAAATCTCTGAAGATCTCAGCAGAGGAGGATTAAACAACTCCACAAACAGCATTACCAGCTTCACACATTACTAACCAGATTGACTTTATTTCTGTCAGACGTCTACAGAAGATCTTATTGAGAATTAACAGAGGTTTAGATGTAGATGATTTATTGAAAATAATAGTTTGGTCACCATTATGGTGATCAGTGTTTGCTTTATTTGGGCTCTTGACCCTTCTGTTGATTTAATTCTCTTTTAGCAGCTACAATCATGTTTTAACCAAAAATCTTGTATGTAGTAAGGAAAATAGATCAATTGAGGAAGATTGTTTATGATTTACAGTTGATGAAATATGATTTAAATCTGTAATTTTTCACTACAATACACAAAAACTATAAGGTGAACAAAGATAATTTCAAGTGCTAAAACATGTATAAGCGAGACATTTCCAGGCTTTCAGACACACTTAGACATCAACACTCATCAAACAAACCTCAACAATAGTGACAATCAAGAAAATATTCATAAAAAAAATATCAACTCTGAACATTACAAAACAACCTGATACAGTCAACAAAAACAACAGCAAAAATACAAGAATATAGCAAGAATAAAAGAACATTTTAAATAAAAAGCCAAATTATGAGGGAATATTAAAATATCTATATAGCAGTTTTTTCCCCCCATAGTATCAATGTCAAAATTGTGGCCAGTGAAAACGCTGAGTGGCTAGTAACTTTGGAAAAGTGGCTGCTGAGCAAAAAAGTTAATGTCAAGCCCTATATATACACCGATCAGGCATAACATTATGACCACTGACAGGTGAAGTGAATAACACTGATTATCTCTTCATCACGGCACCTGTTAGTGGGTGGGATATATTAAGCAGCAAGTGAACATTTTGTCCTCAGAGTTGATGTGTTAGAAGCAGGAAAAATGGGCAAGCGTAAGGATTTGAACGAGTTTGACAAGGGCCAAATTGAGATGGCTAGACGACTGGGTCAGAGCATGTCCAAAACTGCAGCTCTTGTGGGGTGTTCCTGGTCTGCAGTGGTCAGTATCTATCAAAAGTGGTCCAAGGAAGGAACAGTGGTGAACCGGCGACAGGGTCATGGGTGGCCAAGGCTCATTGATGCACGTGGGGAGCAAAGGCTGGTCTTATGCAAAAGGGGGACCAACACAAGGACATAATACATAGGACATAATGTTATGCCTGATCGGTGTATATATATATATATATATATATATATCTCTGAAAAGAGATCAAATTTTCAAATAGGTGCTCTCTTTATAAATAAACCACAGATTTGAGCTTTAAACAAGTACATTCTCGCCTGTCGAGAAACAGCCATTTACTTTGGTGCAGATCCTGAACCGTATCTATTTGAACCGGAATACATTGAAGATGAGCTTTTGGAACGTGAAAGGCAAGAAAGTGTGGCTGAACTGGGGCAGAAGGGAGGAGGAGAGCAGATTCGAACCTTTACAACACACAAAACCATGGCTAATCGCACAGGTACATCCACTACCTAATTTGCGGGCTGTAACTCTGCAACTACACGTGCCGGTCACGTTAGAAGTTACCTAGATGGGGACTATTTTCAGGCGCTGCATAATATCATTGCGCCGCTGCACCCATGGTACGGCAGCAAAGTTCCTTGATTATTACGCAGGAATGAGAGTATAGTTCCTAGCCATATCGGCCTAGAAAATCACAACTTTTCATTTTCCATTGGTCTTAGTACACGATGTAACTACAGAAGAGTCAAGTTTTAAATAGGAAAAATATAGAAACTCTTTGGTCATTTTTGAGCAAGATGCTAATGGTCTAATCAGATTCAATGAATTATGCTAAGCTATGCTAAAAGTGCTACTGCCAGACCCGGAGATCGGCTGAATGGATTCGAAAACGGTCAGACTCAACTGTTTAGGGGAGTTGGAAAATGAGCCTATTTTCAAAAAAAAGTGGAGTGTTCCTTTAATATATCAGCTCTGTGATCTTCTATATGCTAACAAACAAAGTCCTTGCTTTGACACATAAACCTCAACAATATTTCCACACTGTCTTCTGAGAAAATGAGCCAAAAATGTTGATGATCTGGCAATACACTGATGTTTGTCCAATCAAATGCTCTGATGAGTGAGAAAGTCCCTCCTCTAAACCACCGGGCACTAACTAGCAAGAACCAAATTAGCAATTCATGTTCAAAACTGTGACGTCACTAAAAACTATTGGATATTTATAAAACGGACAAGCCCATTGACATCTCTCACCCAAACTTCCTGTTTCAAAAGGAAACACATCAATATAGCACAGAAAACTGCTCAATCATCATTATATGATCCAAACAGGCTACAAACTTAAGAAGAAAAGGAAAGACTCTTTATATCTAAATTACGCAGCAACTCGTTGCTTCAGCGCCTCAGAAGATGAAATGTAACAGAGACTCACCGTGAATCATGAGCAGAACGATCAGAGGAAGAGGAGGAGCCATTCTGACCGACATCAGCATAAAATACATCTATAATACAGCATTAAACATCACTTATATACTCATAAACAGTGTATGTTCATCACCCTCAACAGCTCTTAGTTTTAGTAAGATCTTTGCACATCTGGAGATTATTAATGCTCAACATCAGTGTGTGTGAATGAACTGATCATTAGATGAACAGGAGATATTTCTCATGTCAGGAATCATGTGTTATATGAGCTTCATCTATAGAAATAATCATCAGTTTTCATTTAAGTAAGAGTGTGTTTGTCTTACCGTGTTGTAGCTCATCAGATTAACAGCAACTGAACGACTGACTGTTTAACACATGCACTTTTAGCTTTAGGTTGAAGGACTTTGTGTGGTTAACACTGTTTATTGATGCCCAGCAATGGCAGTGTCCCTCCCTCAACAAGAGAACAACATCACTGAACTAAACCTAAAGAAATATAATGATGTTTTTTCTTTAAGTTGATTTAAATACATTTACTGAAGACGTTTAGAGAAGAGGATTGTGTAACCAGACGTTCTGCTGGATATTTGACACTTATTATGAAGGTTAGTTGATGTTTTTCCTTTCAAAAATAGGAAACTCTTTGTCCTCTTTTGTCTGTCGCCCCCTACTGGACATCTTTGATTATTGTGTCAAGCTGGAGCTGGAAACCAGTGTTGCCAGATGTACGATAATTATCATATTTATACAATAATTTCGACCTCTGTACAACATATGATAAATAATTTTTAAAAATCCCATAATGTATGATAATCAGAATTTCGTGACACTTCAAATGATGGTGGTTGTAATCTCAGGGCTTCTACACTCATTGATCTAGCGGTGGATCCTACGTCTACCGTCATGATTGTGAGGAGAACGTGAACGTGGTGTTACGCATGTCTTCCATCTCATCTCACGTTACGTCTTCTCGGCCAATCATCGTGGAGAATGACTCTCTCTCACAAGCACAAGTTAACGTTCCTGCCGCGGCGCTTACGTCAGTTGTTTCCAAGCTGAGGTCGATAGTTTAGCAATAAAGTATAGAAAATGAGTGCTGAAAAGGAAGGTGAAGACAGGAGAGAGGCAAAGAGTCTATGGAGCCGCCTAAAAGTAAGCACCGACAGCAAACATACACAACCGAGTGGGAAAGGACCCCAGGACCCCAGTTTTGCAGGATGGCTAAGGCCTGTTTCAGGCAATGACACCAAAGCCTTCTGCACATGGTGGCTGAGATCACAGTTTTAAAGAATCACGAAAAGGTGAAGAAACATTAGGACATAAAGAGAAATCTAGCCCCAGCTCAAAGGTCCATAGCCCATTTGCTTCAGAAACCGTCGGGGAGTGAGCAGCTAGACACAGTGGTGACAGATGCAGAGATAAAGCTAACAGGGTTCATGGCAGAGCACAACATAGCATCGAGGACCTCTGACCATTTGATTGAGGTCTTAAAAGATATATTTAAAGATTCGAAAACACGTCATTGGCGACTGTTACTTTGAGAGTCTTACCGAAATACCAAAAATTCTGCGTTTTGATTGACGAGTCAACAGACATCGGGAACGTGAAAACGCTTTGTGTAGTTGTTCGGTTTTTCGATAAGGGCACATACAGGATTCAGACCCGTTTCTGGAAACTGGTGCAGATCTATTCAGACCAACACACACAGTTTGCCACTGAGGCAGTCACTGCAGAAAGGCTTTACAACCAGATGAAGTCATTCATGATGCAGACGTACCGATTGAAAACATAGTGGGGTTCGGGTCGGATGGCTGCAATACAATGATGGGAAAAACAATTCTGTCTCCAGCCGCCTTAGAGATGATCTGCCAGGCATCACAGTGCAGCGGTGTGTGTGTGTGTGTGTGCGCCACTTGAGTGAGGCATGCAAGTGCGAGGATTTAGCCAGAGACATTTATGGATATTTCAAAAACTGAATTTCAAGACTTTTGCCATGTTGAACCCCACAAACTACTGAAGCTCTCCCGACCAGATGGCTATCATTGAGCGAAGTTGTGAAACGTGTGTCCGCCCAGTGGAATGACCTCCAGCTTTTTTTCACTGACCGGCTCATTGAAGAGCAAGGTCTGTGAAACCTACACAGATCTCCTTCTCACCTGTTTTTTCCACAGTCAACCTCATCAAAACAAAGCCACAAAATCGGCTCATTACAGACACTCGAAATGGGCTTGTGCGGGACGGTGCCCTGCTTTTAGGCCAACGAGCACTATGTCGCGGTCCATGGCGGCATCAAATTTGTACCGCAAAAGGACCCGTCAACATCTGGCAACACGCAGGCTTCCGATGACAGCGACTCAGAGGTGGAGTTTGGACCTTCCCACTAAGATACGCCTAGTTATTCATCTATTGTGGTAATTAGCAGGTTGTGTCAAAAAGTTGTTGGTCTAGATAAATAGCTGTATTCTGTACGTTTGACTCGTGTACGAGAATTTTCTTCCAAATATGATAATTTTGAGCTTCTGGTACGATACTTGGTCATTTCCAATCTGGAAACACTGCTAGAAACACATGAGAAAACATTCAAATAATGAGGGAAAGAGCTGCTATTAAAGCGAACAGACTGAAGAAACCAGAGGAGATGCAGGAATGGATGCGCTCAGAATTATAATACAAACATATGAAGGATTTGAACACTGTACAGGATAAAACAACACATGAAGAATGATTGTGATTTACAGGCGAGGATCATCAGGGTTGATGTCAGGAGCAGGAGATGGTGACCTCTGGTGGTAGTTTGAGGGATTGAACAAGCACAAATAAAACTGATAAACAAGTTTTTTTAATTATTTCTAAAGCACATTTTAAAGAAAAAGGTAAAGTTACAGGAACACAAAATACAGGATAACAGAAGCTGATAATATATCGAGAACGTTGAGACCATAAAATTATACATTGTCCATTGTGAATGTGCACATTTATGATTTTGTTCAGGGTAAAATTATCAATGACTTAAAAGAAAGAACATTTTGTAAAATAAGAAAGCGCTTGTATGCACTAGAGGTCTTATCCGACCCGAATCACTTATTACCCGAACCCGACGTACAGTAGGCCTACATGAATTAATGGAAAAAAAAGAAAAACCCGACCCGAGACAAACCCGATAAAATTAGACCCGAGTCCGAGCCGACGTGACGTCAACTGGGCCGAATGTAAAAAGCAGTGACGTCTGCGCAGACCTGCACACCAGTGGCGAGCTGGGACTTTATCAAACCAAAATCAGAGACGACAAATAAGAAACACCACGGAGGTGTAAATTTAAAAGTATGCCCATATTCTTCTTCGTTTACATTTACATTAGCTACGCTTTTAACATATGCGTCCAGATCATGGAGCCTAAAGCCTACTTTGTATTTGTCAAAAATGTAGGAGAATATGTTTTCACAAAATGTTTTGTTTGAGGAAAACATGAAAATATACAGTTATGGTTTCATTTTTGTTAATTTGATTTAATTTATTAGCATTTATATGATTTTTTGTAACCCAAATGGCAACATTACACTGTTTTTCCTCTTGGGCGAGCACCTCCAAGTATAGATAAACTGCTCATAAACGTTATGTTTCTCTTCAAATGACAAGGAAATGTATATTTATGTTAATGTTATGAAGCAAATCCCCACACTGATCCTGGCGAATGGCTGGGGTATTACTACAGTTTCTGTGGAGCACGCCGCTGCGGCAGCACCAGTATCCCAAAGAGTTTGCGAGGCAATCGCCAATGTTTTGGACCCGAACCCTCTCAGGTCTCTGATCAGACCTCTTGTTTTAAATGTAACGCTCCTCATCCGGCAGCACTCAAATCACCAGGCGGACACAAGGAACTGCGTTTCAATCATGCGTTGTGTTTACTTTCAGTAACAAAAGGATAAAAATATTTCACAAATATCTTCACAAAGTTAGTCATATACAATCGCAATCAACTACCATATTATTACACATCACTGAACTTTCAATCTAACATTATTTGTGAGATAAACATGTATTATGTTACAAAAATACTGTCATTTTGCTGGAGCACATTTTTACCTACCCCCTCTCAGCATGAGATACACTTCTCTGCCGAAGGAAGGGGTGTGGTTTCACAGGTTAAAAGTGAATGACCCACAATTCGTTACTTAATGTCGCCACCGGAGGTCGCACAACAACAATTAACTGAACAAAAACACAGTGATTTTGGTGAAAGTCATAGCATTTGCAATAACATTTTTAACCCTGTTACATAAAGAACAATAATGGTCTTTTCTGTAAGCTGAAGAATGAAGATGAATGATTGTGAACTTTTTGTTACATTTTTAACAATACCAATGTCAATACCAGTTATTTCTTAAATGGGTATGGTATATTTTTTTTTAAATAATCTTTTAGAAAAAAAAAAAATTATTACACTTAAAAGGCAAATCACATGTACATCCACATACTGGCCATTAATAACAAATTTATTGCAAAAGCAAATAAGGGGACATTTAAATAAAAATATTTGTACCAAGATGTAAAAATAATTTGAAAAAATATTTATTAGAAATATTAGAAAATAATATATTTCCTATAGCATGAATATGAATACCAATATTATTTGCACTGTTGTTCAGTGTAATGAGGAAATGAGTGTCTTTTCTGTGTCTGTGTCTGTGTGTGTGTGTGTGTGTGTCTGTACGTTTGTCATGTGACACGGGCCAGCTGAGTATATCAGGGGTGTTTTGGAGAAAATGTTAAAAAAAAATAATAATAAAAAAAGTACTGAAAACATGTTATGATGATGCAGAAACCCATGTTTTGTAATTAATATAATTTGAATATTGATATTTTTTAGTGGAATCAATACCCAATAAGTAGCTTGTGAGTGTTGGTATATCAAAACTGCAGTATCGATGTGCCCATAAGGTTTGAACAAGCAAATATGAGACAATCACAAATAAAACTGAACATTTAAAGGGAAAGTTACAGGAACACAAACGACAGAAAAACTGAAGCTGATATTATATAGCACTTTGTGAGCAAAAAAACAATATGTTTTCTATTGTGAATGCACACAGTTATGATTTTGTTCAGTATATCAGAATAAAATGATCAACTATGATTTAAAAGCAGGAAAATGTTGTAAATGAGAAAGCGCTTGTTTCCACCAATGATCATCACTTTAGGTGTTTTGCTCTGCTGACTTAATTTTAACATTTATATTTGCATAATGACAATTCACCAGCATTTAACGGTTACATCATCAGTGGCTCCGCCCACAGAGCTCAGGATTGGTTCCTTTGTGCTCCGCCTCTTACTGCAGCATCTTCCTATTGATCTGAACACACAGTAAGATAAAGAAAGACTGAGTGAAGTTCATCAACAACATTATAAAACCTTTCACAAGAATCATAAAACAATCACACTAGTACTGGAGAGTTTTATTGATTATATTGAGAAGAGCTGCAGGTTCTGACACTTACTGATGGATTCTCATGTTCAGAAAAGCTCTGAGGATCAAGAGTCGTGCAGAAGTCTTCAGGAGGTCTGGGATCAACGGTCTGTGTGAAAGAGAGCGAGAGATCGGTCATGTGATCATCTGTGATGGAGGATCTGACGCTGACGTCTAACTTACTGTGAGTGTGTCGTACAGGTCAGAGGTCGTGGACTTGAGCTCAAGAGCTGTATATGTGTCTTCAGTGGGATCAGAGATCTACAGGAGAGACAGAAGGACACACACATTGTGAGTTCATGCTTTAAATGCTGACTGTAATGTTTAGAGGATCTTGATGGAAATCAGTTTTACTGGATCTAGAACTGAAGAATCAGGTGTTTGGACACGAGACTCGTGTGTCTTATACTCTTAATATCTCTGTACGGCTCATAGCGGCTGTAGGAAACATCTCTGCATGCAGGAAAACACTGTGAATAATTGTGATCTCTCACCTCCTTCACAGCAGATCTTCTTTTCATCCTTTTAGTAAGACTGTCAGAAGACAGATGAATAAACAGCACATTTAAAGATATATATACCAGAGGTTGCGTTAGCCGAAAATCTTCCATCATTGACAGTGTAATCTGTCAAAATGACAGATGGCCTTCAGATTTTCTGAGGATGATCTTTTGTAACTTGTAACTGTAATTCCCACCCCTGTCCAGTTGGTGGCGAGTGCGAGTCAAATGATATTATGATCATATGAATCTATAAACACAGTGAGGTTTGTCATCATTAGGAGTTCTGGCGAACACATTATCATCTAAACTCTCAGTTTTACACGTGGGAGTGCCTAGATAACACAGTGAATGTGTACAATCCTGTTGCTTAGGAGCAGTGAAAGTCTCTTTTACCTTCATGTAGTTTGTGCAAGGGTTGAACAGAGATGGTCGTCCATTTGATAGCACATTCGTTTTGAAAGTGTTCACATTAGTCGGCTTATGAGCTCCCCTAAGCAGACTTCTCCGACAAGAACCCAACCTAAATCTAGTCTCTGGGCATGTAAAGAGGTCCATTGATTTGCTCACATGCTTTATGAACACTTAAGATATCTCTTCCCAACAGCAGAAGGATTGGTGCATCAGGATCATGTTCTGGAATCTTATCTGCTACAGATTTCAGATGAGGGAAGTACTGTGTGACATCAGGTGTTGGAATTTCAGATCGGTCATCAGGCATCATATCACATTCAGTGAGTGACGGAAGTTCTACCTGAGTTTTCCCATCGATGGATTGAATTGTGAAGCCAGATGCTCTGCGTCCTTTTTTCTCCATAGTTCCCGAGCATGTTTTTAGGGTATATGAGAATGATTCTCCTGTGATGGCCAAAACATCAAAAAAAACCTTTGATTTGGCTAATGATCGATTACTTTGATCATCCAGTACTGCATACATCCTCACAACATTTTCAGGTTTGTTACAAGGATATACTGTCACCGAGCAGATTTTAGAACACGATCTGGGCTTAGTCATGTTGCCACAGATTTCTGTACACTTGGATACAACGTCTGTCGAAGTAGCCTCTTCTTTCTCCCCGCCATGCTGGCTCTCTCCCACAGGCGGTTCTGTAACCCAGGGAGCTGGACCCGGATGCAGTGCTGTGGTGTGCTTCTCACTGTTGCATTCTTTGCACTTTATGTTGACTTTACAGTCTTTGGCAACATGCTCAGTAGATAAACAACAATCTAAAACAAATGTCATTTTCTTTCAGGTACTTTTTGCGATCATCTACAGTGGGGAGAACAAGTATTTGATACACTGCCGATTTTGCAGGTTTGCCCACTTACAAAGCATGTCTAAGTCTCTAATAGGTACACTTCAACTGTGAGTGACGGAATCTAAAACAAAAATCCAGAAAATCACATTGTATGATTTTTTAAGTAATTAATTTGCATTTTGTTGCATGACATAAGTATTTGATACATCAGAAAAGCAGAACTTAATATTTGGTACAGAAACCTTTGTTTGCAATTACAGAGATCATACGTTTCCTGTAGTTCTTGACCAGGTTTGCACACACTGCAGCAGGGATTTTGGCCCACTCCTCCATACAGACCTTCTCCAGATCCTTCAGGTTTTGGGGCTGTCGCTGGGCAATACGGACTTTCAGCTCCCTCCAAAGATTTTCTATTAGTTTCAGGTCTGGAGACTGGCTAGGCCACTCCAGGACCTTGAGATGCTTCTTACGGAGCCACTCCTTAGTTGCCCTGGCTGTGTGTTTCAGGTCGTTGTCATGCTGGAAGACCCAGCCACGACCCATCTTCAATGCTCTTACTGAGGGAAGGAGGTTGTTGGCCAAGATCTCGTGATACATGGCCCCATCCATCCTCCCCTCAATACGGTGCAGTCGTCCTGTCCCCTTTGCAGAAAAGCATCCTTCTTCCTCCAAACACGGCGAGTGGAGTTTAGATCAAAAAGCTCTATTTTTGTCTCATCAGACCACATGACCTTCTCCCATTCCTCCTCTGGATCATCCAGATGGTCATTGGCAAACTTCAGACGGGCCTGGACATGCGCTGGCTTGAGCAGGGGGACCATGCGTGTGCTGCAGGATTTTAATCCATGACGGCATAGTGTGTTACTAATGGTTTTCTGTGAGAGACTGTGGTCCCAGCTCTCTTCAGGTCATTGACCAGGTCCTGCCGTGTAGTTCTGGGCTGATCCCTCACCTTCCTCATGATCATTGATGCCCCACGAGGTGAGATCTTGCATGGTGCCCCAGACCGAGGGAGATTGACCGTCATCTTGAACTTCTTCCATTTTCTAATAATTGCGCCAACAGTTGTTGCCTTCTCACCAAGCTGCTTGCCTATTGTCCTGTAGCCCATCCCAGCCTTGTGCAGGTCTACAATTTTATCTGTGATGTCCTTACACAGCTCTCTGGTCTTGGCCATTGTGGAGAGGTTGGAGTCTGTTTGATTGAGTGTGTGGACAGGTGTCTTTTATACAGGTAACGAGTTCAAACAGGTGCAGTTAATACAGGTAATGGAACAGGAGGGCTTCTTAAAGAAAAACTAACAGGTCTGTGAGAGCCGGAATTCTTACTGGTTGGTAGGTGACCAAATACTTATGTCATGCAATAAAATGCAAATTAATTATTTAAAAATCATACAATGTGATTTTCTGGATTTTTGTCTCTCACAGTTGAAGTGTACCTATGATAAAAATTACAGACCTCTACATGCTTTGTAAGTAGGAAAACCTGCAAAATCGGCAGTGTATCAAATACTTGTTCTCCCCACTGTATGTCTCTACTTCTGAACTCACGACACTTTGCCAATGGATGAGGTTTATTGTGGATTGGACACTGACTGTCTGGTTCAATCGATTTCTTTTTCCCTTTAAAAGGGTGTATGCACAGTTGACACGTCTGTCTTTCTGACTGATACAGATGATCGGTTGCTGTACTTTGCTGCAGACGGCTCTGTTTTTGCAGAAGTTTGGTTACTGCTCGTTGAGAATGAAAAACTTGGATCATTCTTGATCTTTGCTTGATTAACAATGAATCTGGTGAAGAAACTAAATGGTGGAAAGGAAACACGGTAATCTTCCTTGTACTTGGAGCCTTGTGCAATCCACTTATCTTGCAAACTGTATGGCAGCTTTTCGAACTCCACGAGCAGTGTCTAGATAAGCTGGTCCTGGCAAGTGGCCTCCTGACATTTCTTTTTCTTTTTAATCACAGGATTGTGCAGCGTATGATTGTAAATACAGCTCTTGATATATGTATTGTCGCAGTTTTGTGTTTATTGTCTTCATGTTTAATCAGTCAAAGAGTTTCTATCTTCTTTTTATTCAGCTTCACATTAGGGATTTTCTGAAAACGTCATTATATTACTTCTCTCTGAGGCATATGTGGCGTTTCTGCTCGAGGGCGCCCTCTGGCTTCCAGTATGAATAATGAAAAATATGAAAAATATGAAAAATAATACTTCTCTCTAAATAAATTTATATGACAACCCATATGTTTTTCTCCAGTGTACAGGAGTATCCCCACAGTGGATGCATAAGAGGCTCATATTCATATTAAAGACATAGACTTGTTCTTGATTTTGCATACCTCCTGACAACCTCCTGACAAAAATTAAGGAATTGATATCACAGATAAAAAAGCACAGATTTTTATAGTAATAATAATAATAATAATAATAATAATATAATATTTTATAATAAATCCTTAGACCCTTCTAATGATTTTTAGTCATAGGCTGCATGCATGTTAACATGTAACCCTGTAGTTTTTTAACCAGAATAAATTAGAAAACATAGTTATGTATATTATATTGCATTTCTGTCAATGGATCCTCATAAATACTACACACTGCACCTTTAATACATCGCAATTAGATGTTTTCCCCAAATCGTGCAGCCCTATTTTGCCTTAATTTTGAATCAGTAATGGAGGCTTGGGCTCAACTGCCAAACTGTCAACTTGAGATCTGAATCCGTGGCGGCTGCACAAAAGAGGGTTTTTTTAAAGACACTCCGCTGTTGTTTCTTGTTTATTTACTCCCTTGTGGCGTCGAACTGTTGTATAAACACAATATCACATTCGTAGCTGTGCGATATGGCTGTATATTACCTATGGCCGAATCACAGCCGTGCTGATATCGCACTGCTACTGATGTGATATTGCTCATATATATATATATATAAGAAAAATTTAATGCAGTAACATACATCCATACAGAAGTACATTTTTGAAAGGAACTTCTTACCAAATGTACATGACAAAAGCTCCTGATGCTCCACCGAATAAAACACCAACACCAGCAGCAACACCAAAACCGACTGCTACAGACGAGAAACATCTGACTGCTGAAATACACACAAAAACACACACCAAATTAGAGCTGGGCCGATAAACGATATCATATCGAATCGCTATAAAATTAATGTCCATAGCTCTGTACATTTTTACTCGATATGGATTAATTAGCCAATCACCCCACAGAAATAAACAAGCCTGCAGCTTTTAGTGTGCACGTCAAAGTACACGCCTATTTCCTAGTGCTCATTATAAGCAGTGTTGCCAGATTGGGCGGTTTTGAATTTGATTGTGCGGGTAAAAGCGGGTTTAGGCGGGTGGACAAAATTTGGGCTGGTTTGGGGTCAGTTTGGCGGGTTTCAAACATCTACATTTTATAGTCTAATTGGTTAATAAACAAAACTAAAGTGTGCATGTACTCCATAAAACCAGTCATCATGACGTTACTAAACACAGGAGCCCACGCAGAGTCAGCTGGCATTGGTGATAACATCGCCGACGAGGACGCACTTTCAGCCAATCAGCGATCAGCAGGTAGACGTGCTCATTCATGACTGACCGGTTTTTAGCGCGCTAACTTGTAGCTGTGTATTCCAGTGATCGCTATGCCAAAGTGGCATAAATATACAGTAAGTTATCTACAGTAATGTGTGGGAGAGTGACCCAATTCTCAAAACGTGGATTACACCAGTGGGAGATGAGGACTCGAAGGCTCTTTATAAATAGGCCTATAGTGAATGACTTGAAATTGAATATGGGACTATATGACTCCTGTCCATCATCATGTGAACACTGATCAGGACATCTGCAACCGTCTAGACTGCATTCTACTCGCATTCTACTCGTCCGCGACAGCTGCTAAAAGAGGTTTCAATTAGAGACCTGCGGAAAAATCCGTCCCGCTTCCGCAAAAATATACGTTACCTTCTCCCGCTCCCACCCGCAAAAAAGTATAAATAGATTTTTTCTGTACATCCATGAAACAGTTTTGAGTAATTTAACATAAAAGCAAGAGCGTGCATGGTTTGGCGTGGCAGAATGCACGCAAAGTTCGCTCTCTTAATAATTCCTTAAAGTGGATTCGATCTTAAATGCATCTGATTGGCCATTGCGTTTTAGAAATCAACACATATGTCCGTGATTGGCTACATTGCACAAAGCAGCAAAAACATGTTATAAACAGAAACTCTGCCCATGCTTGCGCCTGTAAATCGTTTTTATTTTGTTTGTTGTTCTTGTTGCTTTTGTGCAATAGATGAATAACAATTTGTTTGTTTTTAGAAGTTTTATTTTTAGATATTTCTATTTTAAATAGAATAGTTTTATTTTCCCGCAACCCGCACACACACAGACACACACGAGTACCTTACCGCCCACGCCCGCACTTGGCCATCAAATCTAGTCCTGCGCCACACTCTATTGCGTTGGGTCCCGCGGGAGTGCAGGTCTCTAGTCTGAATAAGCGATTCATCAGTTTTGACTGGGCTAAATGAATATGTACTTCACAAAAGACGTACTGTAGTTCTGTCTGAAGTTAAAGCGCAACACAAAGGTATGCACATTGTTGCTGTTGTTATTTTTTTGTTGTTGGATTATCGTACAGTATGTATCAATAAATGACACGTTTTGGCTGTGATGTGTGCATTAACGTGTGTGAAATGCCATATTGGGCACTTTTTGCACTGAAATTGGCTTATTCTTACTGTTGACATTTGATACATGTGTTTTTCCGAGGGTTAAAGTCATTGGTTAATTTCTTGATTGTCGTTTTGACAGTTTCCACCTGGACATTTTAGTCATATCTGCCAATTCTCTTTAATGTATTTGCCCTGTTTTGATCTGTTTTCCTGGGATTGTTGTTTTGTTTTTTGTCATTATTTTGTTTTAAGGAGATAAAATGGTGCTTATCAACCTTGACTGGTATGACAAAGTTGTATATTTTGTCAGTTAAAGTTTTTTTTAAAGGTTTTTCTTGGAGTGGGCGGGTTTGAACCTGGAAATTGTTGACCCAATCTGGCAACACTGATTATAAGCTATTGCCGAAGAAAACTCGACACAAGGAGGAAAAAATAAGTGGAAGCAGCGATGAAAGTAAAAGCGAAAGTGAAACTAACCTCGAGTTATCATCCAGAGACGACGAAATTGTTAATTAAAAGATTAAAATTCAGTTATATACTGAGTTGAACCGCGCGCCACATGGACATTGATCCGCTCGGCTCAAAGCCCAAACGGCAGCGCGAGCTTACAGAGCAGATGCATTTACTACTTACTACTAAACAGCGCTGTGAGATCCAGTGATACACGCTTGAATTCAGCGAATGACACACGGCTCAGTGATTTAAACTAGTTTAAAGCCAGATGAAACAAACAGAAGAAACTGTGCGCAATGACACAGTCAGGCGGCGTTTCAATCTACAAATCGCCATTTACCATGGATTTACTGTAGTAACACCAACTGCGCCATGATATTGTGGCAGAAGTGTGGGATATTATTATAGAACTTTATTATATTATTAACGTAGATGTATTAAAGGTGCAGTGTGTAGTATTTATGAGGATCTATTGACAGAAATGCAATATAATATACATAACTATGTTTTCAGTGTTGTATAAAGACCTTACATAATGAACCGTTATGTTTTTATTACCTTAGAATGAGCCATTTCTATCTTCATACACTGTGGGTCCCCTTACAGTGAAATCACCATTTTGTGCCGCCATGTTTTTACAGTAGCCCTAAATGGACAAACTTCTCTACAGAGCGCTAGTCACTCTCTGCTCTCTCAGACCACGACATATTTGTCCTGTGTCAGCCACCGTAGCTTCTCTATGTGCTTCGAAAGGGAGGGGTGAGCGAATCACAACCTCACCGCTAGATGCCGCTAAAATGTACACACTGCACCTTTAAATGAACATAAATGTACATCTGCATCCTAACTCAAGCTACTACTACTGTCAACTCGCTGTCAAATGTGCATTTCTAAGACACAAAACAATTATTAATACTGCAGCTGCACTGCAAACTGTGCTAAAGATACGTGTCAAAGTGACTAGAAACAGCCGTTTGAACATGCAGAAACTTATTTAATTAGAAATTAATTTTTCTATTAAGATATTTATTTTGTTAAGGAAAAATGACTGGAAAAGTGTAAAGAATTCAAAAACATTAAGTATTTGTCATGTTGTGGCAATAAAGAGTAGTTTAAAACCACATTTAACAGTCTGGTTTCTACAACTTTCACTCAGGAACAAAAGTCTGCCTTTAAATTTGAAAAATAAATAAATAAAGATTTGACATTTATAATATATAAATTATTGATAATTGTCGATATCGACTGATATGAAAATTTTTATTGTGATAACTTTTATGGCCATATCGCCCAGCCCAGCAAATGTTTAACAGGACTAGATAAGACAAACACACTGACTGTATGTGAATAAAATAAAAAAATATGATTAATAAAACTCACACATGATGTTTAGAGTCACAGCATCAGAGTATCTCTCTCCATGTTCATTGATGGACTTGCACTTGTATTCTCCACTGTCATCAGAGCTGATCTTTGAGACGCTGTAGATTCTTCCAGATCCTACAAACGTTCCTCCTTTAAACCAGCTGAAGTTCAGAGCAGGAGGGTTTGAATCACTGCTGCAGTTCAGAGTCACTGAATCTCCCTCCACTATTACACCAGATGGACTGATGGACACTGAGACGCTCCTGGGTGGGTCTAATAACAATCACCAAACTTATTATTACAAGGGTTATAAAACATTTTTTGTGCAACTAATTATTGATGAAAATCATTATAAACATGCTGGGATGTTCTACAGCATCTTGTGTTGTATAATAAACTCACACATGATGTTTAAAGTCACAGCATCAGAGTATCTCTCTCCATGTTCATTGATGGACTTGCACTTGTATTCTCCACTGTCATCAGAGCTGATCTTTGAGATGCTGTAGATTCTTCCAGATCCTACAAACGTTCCTCCTTTAAACCAGCTGAAGTTCAGAGCAGGAGGGTTTGAATCACTGCTGCAGTTCAGAGTCACTGAATCTCCCTCCACTATTACACCAGATGGACTGATGGACACTGAGACGCTCCTGGGTGGGTCTAAAATGGACAAAAACAAAACATTAACAAATTAAATTTGACATCACAGACTTAGTTGAGACTTATGAATCTCCATCCACTATTTCAGCAGATGGACTGATGGAGATCACAATGCCCTCTATTGGTCAGCTGCTACTGATATTTATGGTAAATTTGTTATTTACATATATTTATATACATAATTTATATGCATTTTATTCATTGACAAAGCTCTGCATTTGTAAAAGTGATCTTTCCTGTTTCCTTCTCAGCTTTAGAAATCTGTTGTGATTTTTTTTCTTCCAGATTTTAGTGATAACACAAGAGCTCCCACGAAACTGACTGATCATTTATTAGCGTTGTGTAGTCTTAAACTCTGCTAGCTTTTCAAAGACAACTTTAAAGAGAAATGGTCAATCTGTACTCACACGTGACATTGAGATAAACAGCAGGAGAGATGTGATTGTGTCCGTGTACAGCACAGCTATATCTGCCTGCATCCTCTCTTCTGACTGACTGCAGCAGGAGTTCATTGTTTCTGTCTCCTCTCTCAGTTAATGGCTGTGAGTTTCTGTACCAGATGAATGTTGCTCTGTCAGTCAGAGTGCAGCTGCTTTTACATGTCAGACGGACTGAATCTCCCTCTGTCACTCTCTCAGGAGACTCCACCTGAAGATCTGAACACAACACACACATTATATCTAGTGCTGCTGTCATACACTGATTATTATTCAACATAATGCACAGAAGAAGAGATAAACCTCATGAAAGTCACCTATGACAGTAAGAGTCACTCCTGGTTTACCAGTCCATTTGTCTTTATCAGTGATGAATCTGAAATAGTACATGTGTGAATCCTTCAGTGTCACATGACTCAGTCTGATGGTGCAGTTCTGCTGTTCATCTCCCAGATACTGAAGCCTCTGACTGTATTCAGGGTCCTCAGACAGATCTGGAAACTCTTCTGTGTCCTTTTTATATTTTGTTTTGGTCCAGAACACTTTCTTGATCTGATGTCCAGTAGGGTATGTATAAGAGCAGTTTATTATCACTGTTGAGTCCTTTAGTGCACAGATGTGTGAAGGACTGTAACTCACACCCCAATCATCACTAGAAACCCCTGAAACACAGAATTCATCCTGATGGAAATATGAAAATGAAATGTGATTTACACAACGATTATGTAACGATTAAATGATTATGATTAACTTTTCATAATTTCTGTCCAATCAAATGCTCTGAACAATGAGAAAGTCCCTCCCCCTAAACCACATGACACTGACTGGCAAGAAGCAAAAGACTATTGGACATTTCTAAAAGGGACAAGCGTTTGACACGTTCAACCCAAACTTCCTGTTTCAAAGGGAAATATGTGAGTACAGGACAGAAGAAAGTGTTCATCGGCCGCTCATGAGGCCTTAAATAAAACATCAGAGTGTTTCTAATGTGAATGTAACAGAGACTCACCGTGAATCATGAGCAGAACGATCAGAGGAAGAGGAGGAGCCATTCTGAGCGACATCAGCATAAAATACATCTATAATACAGCATTAAACATCACTCATAATCATCACTTGTGCTTAAACAAGTACATGTACTGTATATCACCCTATTCTTTACATTGTTAAGACACGTGTGTTATATGAGCAATAATAATCAGTTTTCATTTAAGTAAGAGTGTGTTTGTCTTACCGTGTTGTAGCTCATCAGATCAACAGCAACTGAACGATTGACTGTTTAACACATGCACTTTTAGCTTCACAGTGAAGGACTGTGAGTGGTTAACACTGTTTCCTGATGTCCAGTGCCAGGAAATATCAGTCCCTCCCTCAACAAGAGAACAACATCACTGAACTAAACCTAACTGAAGAACAATAATGATCCTTTATTTAAGCTGAAGATGAATGATTGTGATTTTCAGGCTCATCAAGGTTGATGTCAGTCGCAGGAGATGGTGACCTCGGGTGGTAGTTTGAGGATTTGAACAAGCACATATTAGATATGTCTAACTGCAGAACCGCAATGCTCCTCCAGCCCATGTCCCGGAAACCTATCAAACTCAGCCAACTTGAAGGAAATCTCTAATTGCACCACGAGGAAGCTTCCTGAAGAGTCATGAGCGAGGACACAAAGGTGCCTCCTTAGCTCCTTCCATCGCATCCTAAGGAGGTGGAGCTAAGACGCGAGAAAAGGAAATGAGGATACAAAAATAAGAAATGAGAAACACCCTTTAAGTAGTCTCGCGTAGCCGGAGCTTCAGACTGCAGCAGAAGGTCTGGACTCTATCGCAGCTTTCATTGGTCAAGGACCGCCCAGAGGCTGTCTGACTGACATGTAAACGGATGATTAAAGAACGCAACACACACGTCTCGCGGACATCCTGTAGAATTCAACCAATCAGATGACAACTTCGAAAACCCTTAAGTGTTTCCAGATAAGTGTGTTATAAGCATCAGACGTTCAGCCAGCGGTCCTATAGTGACATCTAAAGCTGAGACTACCCTTTAAGTGACAAATCAACCACGTTTTTACAGTAATGTTGTTTATCAATGTTCCCTGATTCATTAATACATATAATTATACTAATTCACACAAAGACATTACTAGAATAAATGCAGTTTTTAACTGTTGTACATGCATGTGTGGTAAACAAGTACACTTTACTCAAACACTTAACCTAAGTGTAATAAAGTAATACAGCAGTTCATTTTTTGAAAGGAACGTCTTACCAAATGTACATGACGAAAGCACCTGATGCTCCACTGAGTAAAACACCAACACCCGACTGACTTTGTGTGGTTAACACTGTTTTACACACAGCTGCAGAAATATCTGTCCCTCCCTCAACAAGAGAACATTATTACTGGAACTAAAGAACAATAATCATCATTTCTTTAAGCTGAAGATGAATGATTGTGATTTCAGGGTTGATGTCAGTCGCAGGAGATGTGACCTCTGGTGGAAGTTTGAAGGATTGTTAAGGATGGGCGATACCAAACTTTTCAAATTTGATACGATACCAATACTTTTTGTTACAATTTTAACAATACCAATGTCAATACCAGTTATTTCTTAAATGTGTATGTGATTTTTCAAAATAATTTTTAGAAGAAAAAAAAAAAAATCATTACACATCCACATACTGGCCATTAATAACACATTTGCAAAAGCAAATATGAGCACATTTAAATAAAAATATTTCTACCAAGATGTGAAAAATATTGTGATTAGAAAATAACATATTTTCTATCATGAATAGGAATAAAATAAACCAAAATACCAACAACATAAAACGTGCATATTTGCACTTTCTTAAAGATTTTTTAATTTTCTTAAACAGACCATAATTTTTCCAGACCAAGTTCCACTCGCTACATATTCAACTATTTAGTCTTCCTTTAGGCTTCAGTGTAATGAGGAAATGAGGATCTTCTGTCTCTGTTTGTTTGTGTGTGTGTGTGTGTGTGTGTGTGTGTGTGTGTGTGGCTGTACGCTCGCTCTCATGGTCATGTGACACGGGGCCAGATGAATATATCAGGGGTGTTTTGGAGGAAATGTAAAAAAAAGTACTGAAAACATGTTAAAGTGATGCAGAAACCCATGTTTTTTAATTAATATAATTTGAATATTGATATTTTTTAATGGAATCGATACCAAATAAGTAGCTTGTGAGTGTTGATATATCAAAACTGCAGTATCGATGTGCCCATAAGGTTTGAACAAGCAAATATGAGACAATCACAAATAAAACCGAACATTTAAAGGGAAAGTTACAGGAACACAAACGACAGAAAAACTGAAGCTGATAATATTAAGCACTTTGAGAGTAAAAACCCCCAATATGTTTTCTATTGTGAATGCACACAGTAATTCATCAGCATTTAACTGTTACATCATGTTTCTTAAACTATACAGAAATAAAACTCTTTAGTGACTCATCACTAATTGTCTTTGTCAATCACCAGTGGCTCCGCCCACAGAGCTCAGGATTGGTTCCTTTGTGCGCCGCCTCTTACTGCAGCATCTTCCTATTGATCTGAACACACAGTAAGATAAAGAAAGACTGAGTGAAGTTCATCAACAACATTATAAAACCTTTCACAAGAATCATAAAACAATCACACTAGTACTGAAGAGAGTTTTATTGATTATATTGAGAAGAGCTGCAGGTTCTGACACTTACTGATGGATTCTCATGTTCAGAAAAGCTCTGATGATCAAGAGTCGTGCAGGAGTCTTCAGGAGGTCTGGGATCAACGGTCTGTGTGAAAGAACGAGAGATCGGTCATGTGATCATCTGTGATGGAGGATCTGACTTTGACGTCTAACTTACTGTGAGTGTGTCGTACAGGTCAGAGGTCGTGGACTTGAGCTCAAGAGCTGTATATGTGTCTTCAGTGGGATCAGAGATCTACAGGAGAGACAGAAGGACGCACACATTGTGAGTTCATGCTTTAAATGCTGACTGTAATGTTTAGAGGATCTTGATGGAAATCAGTTTTACTGGATCTAGAACTGAAGAATCAGGTGTTTGGACACGAGACTCGTGTGTCTTATACTCTTAATATCTCTGTACGGCTCATAGCAGCTGTAGGAAACATCTCTGCATGCAGGAAAACACTGTGAATAATTGTGATCTCTCACCTCCTTCACAGCAGATCTTCTTTTCATCCTTTTAGTAAGACTGTCAGAAGAAAGATTAAGAAACAGCACATTTAAATATGTGTGTGTGTGTGTGTGTGTGACTTTCAGCTGTTTGCAATGAACAATTCAAACCAAAGTAATTGGAATAGCTCAACACAACAAATGTTTCAAATAGTTTCCCAAAATTCAACTGAAAATACAACTTTTAATGACTTCTGCAGTCTCAAAATGATTCACCCCTTGAACAGAATCCCTCACAACAGCACAAATCTGCAGAACAGGTGTTGTCTCGAGCACACCTGATGCACCTGATCAAGGGCTTCATTAGTTACACCAGGTGTGCTTGAGCTAGAACACATTAAATATCTGAACTGGCTGGGTTTGTTAAAAAGTAAAAAAAAAAGTCATTCAAAAGTCAGATGAATGGTCCAAAAAATTAAAATATCATCGCCCTTCACAAAAGGAACAGGATACAAAAAGATAGCAAAGGCACTAAATGTTCCTAGAGACACCGCTGGAAGTTCACAAGCTCAAAGTTAAAAAAAAGGGGCAAAAAAAGGAAGCGATCAACGGCTGCAGCCTGATTTCTGAGAAGGCCGGTTCAGAAAAACCCTCGAGTGACTGCAAAAGACCTGCAGCAAGACTTGGTGGCAACAGACACTGAGGTTTCAGCTTGCACAGTAAGACACGTACTAAACACATGCAGTTTCCATGCCAGAACTCCAGACTACACCACTACTGACCCAAAAGCACAAGAAAAGTTGGCTCCAAACACAGAAGTTTTGGGATTCTGTTCTGTGGAGGATCTTTTCGGCCCTATGGGTCAGCTGTATGTCTGGAGGAAGAAGAATGAAGCATATGCTGAAAAGGACGCTCTGCCTTCAGTTAAGCATGGCGGTGGATCAGTGATGCTCTGCTTTGCATCCTCTGGCACTGGAAACCTGCAGTGTGTGGAAGGCAAGATGGATTCAGTGAAGTATCAGCAAATCCTAGGAGAAAACGTCATGCCGTCAGTGAGGAAGCTGAAGATTGGGCATCATTGGATCTTCCAACAGGACAATGATCCCAAGCATTCCTCAAAAAATCTGGTTGAAAATCTCTGGTGGGATTTGAAGGTGGCGGTTGCAGCACGCAAACTCAAGAATATTACTGAACTGGAGGCCATTGCTCATGAATGGGCTATGATTCCTCAGAAACGCTGCCAGAAGCTGCTGTCTGGTTATACATCTCGTTTGCGGCAGGTCATAACAGCAAAAGGGTACTCTACTAAATACTAAAGACTGAATCTCCCTCTGTCACTCTCTCAGGAGACTCCACCTGAAGATCTGAACACAACACACACATTATATCTAGTGCTGCTGTCATACACTGATTATTATTCAACAATGCACAGAAGAAGAGATAAACCTCATGAAAGTCACTTGTGACATTAAGAGTCACTCCTGGTTTACCAAGCCATTTGTCTTTATCAGTTGTGAATCTGAAATAGTACATGTGTGAATCCTTCAGTGTCACATGACTCAGTCTGATGGTGCAGTACCGCTGTGTGTCTCCCAGATACTGAAGCCTTATTTTTTAATTTTAAGTCTTGTTGTTTCTGTCTCTTACATATTCTTGTATTTAATATCATGCCTCATTGCATTAGATGTTTTAAATCAAATATACTATATGTGTTGTACTATTCATGGACATACAGATGAAGACACTAGCTCAACTACACATAAACCCACTGTATCTTGACTGTAGCTGCACATGCACATTTACTAGTGTGTGGTTCACCTAATGTAGCATCAGTGACCTTATCTTCCTCTTTCTTGTCAGTTTAAATTGAGCACCATCCGTTTTGAGATTAAACAGTGAACAACCCAAAAGAGAAATAAGCTCTAGTTATTTGCTTAATGCACACAGAAATCAATAAAATACTTTATTTCTGGAAGAAAATTACAGCAACAGTCATTTTTGAACTGCATAAGTTCGGAACTGTCCAACATCTTTCCCCGCCCCCTTTTGATTGACAGCAGCCTTCATTATATAGTTATATGTTGTGTAAAAGATTAAAGTGGATTTTTATCAAGGTGTTTGTCACCAACATACAAAACACTGCGAAAGAAAACATATTTGTGCCTATTGGACTTTTGATTTTAAACCATATAGTTACTGAGACACAGCCCTGTGACAACTAGCCCCAACCAATCTCCCATAAATCCCCCACACTTTAGATATTTGACAGAACATTTATAAAATCATGCTCTTACCCGTTTCATCAACACCCATGACAGCACTACAAATGATCAGGCTGGAACCAGTATGGGCGTTTTCACATTGACTGACACGTGATTAGCACATTTTAATATGAACTTATGACACCTCAACTAGTGCAGATCGAGCAGAAGAAGAGTCTTAGCTGATAGCATTAGACTAAAGGCATAAAAGTTAACTTTACGCCAGTCCATAAAGATGCTCATGTAATAATGTTTTCAGACTTTAGAATATCTATATTCAATCAGTTTCATACAGACAGCATTGACAAGGAACCTGCTCTTAAGAGACAGATAATAATTGCTTGAATACCACTCCTTTAATTTGCATATGCAGACCAACGATCCTCGTTTGTAAAACACTTTAAGGAATTGCAGTGGCAGTGATGTCAAAAAACACATTTCATCGCCAGCAGTGCATTTGATATTCCAATTTCTCCAATGAACCTCCAATTTACTGATTTATTAATAGCAATCTGGAAGTTAAATAAACAAAGAACTTATGACGTGATAGGGTGATATGATGAACTTATGAACTTATATTATATGCTGATGAAGCAGAATTGATTCATATGAATGTTTTTATCATGGGAATTTTTAAGCTTTTTATTGTCACCGGCCTTGTTCTTCTTGAATGCATTCCATGTCTCTAAAAAATTTCACAAATACAGTTTCCTCTTTAGTAAGTGAGAAAACAAAACGTGTGAATCTCTGACAGCGGCATCAGAGCGTGATCATGTGACCTTCACAAGTGATGCCGAGACATTGAGGGACGTCACACCCAGGAGGAAGAGGAAATCAGTCCTGTCAGAGTAAAGCTTGAGGCCTTTTTTCACATACCCAATATGGTGGCTCTAGTAATTAAAGTCCTGCCTATTAAATAAAAGATCCAGATTGGTAATCATGTCACTGTAACTGATGAATCTCTAAAAGACGAATCTCTATTGACTCTCAATGAGAAGAGCTGGACACTTACAGTAAGATTCTCATGAAAGGGATGTTCAATTTAGCAGCGTTGGTGTAAGGATGAACAGCCTTAATGGAAGAGAGATATAAGAAAACATGAGAACCAGGAGAAAAAGGAAAACAAAGCGTCTTGGTTACGTACGTAACCCTTGTTCCCTGAAGGAGAGAACGGAGATGTACGTCGGAACTGATCGAGACCAATCTACTTCGAGTGTAAACTAAACGAGTGTGAGTTCTGGGAACCATGTCCAGTTGGGCAAATACGGCGCAACTAACAAGACCTGCTCCTCGTCCTCTGACTTTTGAACACAGATCAGATCCATGAGGCACGCTGTCTGGTTGACCAAATCCTGCTCCATACCGAGATAAGAGATCCTCTGCACAGGGGAGTGTTTGCTCTTGTCCCAGTTGACCCAAAGTCCTAACAGGTTGAGATGACTGAGCACCATGTCCCTGTGTTTGCACAACTGTTTCCGAGATTGAGCCAGTATTAGCCAGTCATCGAGATAGTTGAAAATGCGAATGCCGCATTCTCTGAGCGGAACAAAGGCTGCCTCCGTGAGATTCATAAAGACGCGAGGCGACAGGGACAGCCCGAATGGTAAGACTTTGTACTGATATGCTCGACCCTTGAACGCAGAGCGCAGGAACAGCCTGTGTCGAGGAAGAATCGAGACATGAAAGTACATGTCCTTCAGGTCAATCACTGCAAACCAATCTCGGGGACGGATGCATTTGACAAATGTGTTTCTGTGTTAACATTTTGAATGGGAGCTTGTGCAGGGCCCGATTCAAGGTTCGCAGGTCAAAGATTGGCCGTAACCCACCGCCTTTCTTGGGTAAAATGAAGTAAGGGCAAATGGAACACCCAACGTTTTCCAGAGCCCAAGACACAGAAACCCAGTGAAACGTTTGCCAAATGATATAATTACAGCATCAACGGGTGTGCTCTTGCTTTCGTTGAGAAATAGCCTACCTTGAACCGCCTTGGCACACTCCGGGTAAGTTGAAATAATGATCATTCTTACGTGACAGCAGTGAAGTCTACTAATAAGCTGACAATAAAGTATCCAACATTATCATGATCGCTGTTCCTCCCATAGTTATGAAATAGTATATTCCCTGATATAATTCTGCTGAAAGTGCAGCTGCTCGCATACTTCGTATGTAAATATTGAATACATTGTTTGGATTTTAAATGATGATAATCGGATCAGTTAATATGGGCGGGGTTGGAGTTGCCAATCAGCTGATGTCAGCTGATAGCGGAGCTTGACTACGTGGCCTGTCTGAACTAACGCAGAATGCTTTATTTTTGCTATTTTTACTAAGTGTACACTTTTTGTACACAATTATCATGGTATATTAAATAAAACACCACTACAGTTAGCTGTTCTTGCAATATACATTTTTATTGGGCAATTTATTTACAGAATATATGAATCTATAGAATCTGGATACAGTTTGACTTCTAAATGACATTTAAATGTATTTAACGTCATTGAAAATTACATGTATGTGTCATAAGAGCCAACAATTTTTGCAGTTCGTAATGCATAGTGAAAAGCAAAAAAAGAAGATAACGATTTTTTTAAGTATAGTGTATTTTTAAGTACTTACTGAAAAGGGTTGTTTTCAGCTTCAAAATGTTCAGTTTATATTATTCTACACACAATAACACTGTATACAACAAATAAGCTAATAATGTTGCGTTTTTGAAAGTCATTTGGCCCATGTTTTCTCTAGCTGGCTGCAGTATCGCTCCGAGTGGGAGATTGAAAACCTGAAGTGGAGTTCGAGCGGCGGATTACATGACTCTTTGAGCGGGAGGGGAATGTCTGCCACTCCGCTCCACTCATTTATAGTATTGTTCCAGTCAGGTATTTATTCCGATTGCTTTTCCAGTCTTTCAGCCTCGAAGTTGCTTCTGTTGGAACCATTTCCATCGTTGAAGAAGGAATACAAACTAACTTCAAGTTGAAATGTAGTTGCTATATATTAAGGACGTTTATAGCAATGTTGTACCGAACAACAGCAAGACTGCGAATGTAATTTTGTGTAGTATTATAATTATGATATTAATAATCTGACTAGATAATTTGTTTTTCTCTAGCAATCTCTCAATAGCTGCGTTTCCATTACCCTTCAAACTACACAAACTGAAATTGAGAATAGAAAATACTTCCAGAAACTGTGGCAAATATTACGCTCCAAATGGAAAGTTCTCAAACAGAAGTACACTACTACTCCTTCGATTAAAAATAATGGCTAATGCGATGGCTGGGATATACGTAAACCTACCAGCATCCGTTGCCATGATTTTTGGAATGACTTATTACGAGAGGAGAAAATGTTTTAATCGCATAACATAGGTTAATGGAAATGCCATCATTTCACAAAAGTTTTTTTTATTGACATTAGAAAATATCGCAAAAGGTTTGTGCAAATCTGTAACGAAAACTTGGCTTATGTAAAGCTCTTTTATATTTGTTATGATGTGATTCTGATGTATTTAATGACAGAAAAGTGTGGAATCGCACAACTAGAGCCTTATTTTTCTGCCTTTCATTTGAAACACAAATGAATACTGATTAAAAATATTAATAATCTAAATGTGACCCTGAACCACAAAACCAGTCATAAGTCGCACGGGTATATTTGTGGCAATAGCCAACAATACATTGTAAATTATCCAATTTTCTTTTATGTTAAAAATCATTAGGGTATTAAGGAAAGATCATGTTCCATGAAGATATTTTGTAAATTTCCTACCGTAAATATATCAAAAATGTATTATTAGTAGTAATATGCATTGCTAAGGACTTCATTTGAACAACTTTAAAGGAGATTTTCTCGATATTTAGATTTTTTTGTATCCTCAGATTCCAGATTTTCTGGTTGTATCTCTGGTTGTATCTCGGCCAAATATTGTCATATCAAACCATACATCAATGGAAAGGTTATTTATTCAGCTTTCATATGATGTATAAATCTTAATATAAAAAAACTGACCCTTACAAATAAGCTTCATAAAAAAGCATAAAGAAAAACACACTTCAGTGATTACACACTTTTACATTGATTCAATAACTGTATATTTCCATTTTCACCCATCCATCTATAAAATGATCCCCAAATTACAGTCACATGTCATCACGGCACTCCTGTCAATCATCCAGGGCTCCGCCCACAAAGAGATGCATAAGGGCTATCATATATTTATTTTGTGTTCAAAACACTACAGACTCTTCTTGTTAGCCTGATTAAAAAAGAAAGAAAGAAAGAAAGAAAGAAAGAAAGAAAGAAAGACATTACTAAAACATTAATAATTAAATATTTAAATAATAGCATCAAGAACATTAGTCATGAGGAAAGGATAAATAGGTTGGGTTTTCTCTCTATCTAGTGAGTATTCTCACGTGCTGGAAGATTTTCATACACAGACGAGTTCAGTTCGGGTTTACAATTATCAAGTTGAGCAGCCTTTATGAATGAAGAGACAAAGGAAAAACAGTGTGTTATTTAAATGTCCATATACTTAGTCAAAAGACATTTTATATTTTCTAACTGATATTGAGGAGCGTTTAATTCCTTTTGGCTAAAGGTGTAGGAAATCCTCAGTTAAAACACTTACCGTTAAATTCCCATACACAGGTTCATTCAATTCAACATCACACGCTATGCGTCTGCCATGATGAGGAACCACCTTTGCCATTAAAGAAAAACAGAATAGAGAGAAAATAAATAATGTCTATAAACAACTCACAACCACATTCAGACTTTTTAATCTTTTAGTTACCAGTTCATTTAACTGATCAGTAAACTACTGAAAACCACATTATTTTTCTCACCTGAGACACCTGTGCGTCTTTTCTCTTTTTCATCCACCTGCTTCCCCTTTAAAGACAATGATTTGACACAATTACAACCAATCAGAACTTATTTGATGTTTAATACACAGTTATGAGTAAAGAGATTTCTCTATAGGATGGGCCATTTTGAATGAGATGAAATCTGGTGTATCTTCAGGGTTTGCTGCAGTAATGATGTGAGCTTCAGACTTCCTCATTCAATAACTAACTGAGTAGCTGTCAGTGTGGAAAGATGGAAAAGATGGAAAATTGGAAATGTTGCTTTGTCTCATGTTCATCATCTCACTGAATTCACAGTCACTCATTCACACACACTACATAGTACCACAGACACATATCTTACCAAATCAGTAACATCGTAAAGATCACTGCAACTCCACAAACCACTCCAATGGATACGTATAATATCACCGGACGTCCTGTAACTGACACAAAAGAATAAAACATCTGAACAGATTCATTTGCATCACATTAGAAAGAGTCATGTAAATATGTGAGCTGCTCTACCTTTAACAGTCACAGTTACAGCGTCTGATCTCTGAGATCCATGTTGATTGTGAGCCTGACAGTAGAAGCGTCCACTCTGTCGTGCACTGAAACTCTGTCCAGATCCAACAGCTGAGGTTTCATTCTCCTTAAACCAGCTGAAGATCAGAGCAGGAGGGTTTGAATCACTGCTGCAGTTCAGAGTCACTGAATCTCCCTCCACTATTACACCAGATGGACTGATGGACACTGAGACGCTCTTTGGAGGGTCTAAAACAGAAAACACTATAAATTCCACATCACAGATGTTTAGAGGATTTAATGTCACAGTTACTGAACCATCATTAACTCACACATGACGTTTAAAGTCACAGCATCAGAGTATCTCTCTCCATGTTCATTGATGGACTTGCACTTGTATTCTCCACTGTCATCAGAGCTGATGTTTGAGATGCTGTAGATTCTTCCAGATCCTACAAACGTTCCTCCTTTAAACCAGCTGAAGTTCAGAGCAGGAGGGTTTGAATCACTGCTGCAGTTCAGAGTCACTGAATCTCCCTCCACTATTACACCAGATGGACTGATGGACACTGAGACGCTCCTGGGAGGGTCTAAAAAGGACAAAAATGAAATCCTTAAATCATCTCATTCAAACACAATCTCCAATTTTTAAAAAGAACAAATGAATCTCTACTCACACGTGACATTGAGATAAACAGCAGGAGAGGTGTGATTGTGTCCGTGTACAGCACAGCTATATCTGCCTGCATCCTCTCTTCTGACTGACTGCAGCAGGAGTTCATTGTTTCTGTCTCCTCTCTCAGTTAATGGCTGTGAGTTTCTGTACCAGATGAATGTTGCTCTGTCAGTCAGAGTGCAGCTGCTTTTACATGTCAGACGGACTGAATCTCCCTCTGTCACTCTCTCAGGAGACTCCACCTGAAGATCTGAACACAACACACACATTATATCTAGTGCTGCTGTCATACACTGATTATTATTCAACATGCACAGAAGAAGAGATAAACCTCATGAAAGTCACCTGTGACAGTAAGAGTCACTCCTGATTTACCAAGCCATTTGTCTTTATCAGTGATGAATCTGAAATAGTACATGTGTGAATCCTTCAGTGTCACATGACTCAGTCTGATGGTGCAGTTCTGCTGTTTATCTCCCAGATACTGAAGCCTCTGACTGTATTCAGGGTCCTCAGACAGATCTGGATACTCTCCATTAACTTTTACCAGTATTTTGGTCCAGAACACGTTCTTGATCTGATGTCCAGTAGGGTATGTATAAGTGCAGTTCATTATCACTGTTGAGTCCTTTAGTGCACAGATGTGTGAAGGACTGTAACTCACACCCCAATCAGCACTAGAAACCCCTGAAACACAGAATTCATCCTGAACAATTTAGCATCAGCATGTGTATAAAAAAAAAATCCAATTTCTCTTGAGTGTTTCTGAAGTGTTGCATTGACTAACCGTGAATCATGAGCAGAACGATCAGAGGAAGAGGAGGAGCCATTCTGACTGACGTCACTATCAACACCTACAACAAATGTACAGTGGGTTATTTTTTTTTTTATTTTAATCGTGTTGTTTCTGTCTCTATTACATATTCTTGTATTTAATATCATGCCTCATTGCATTAGAGGTTTTAAATCAAATATACTACAAACCCGATTCCAAAAAAGTTGGGACACTGTACAAATTGTGAATTAAAACAGAATGCAATGATGTGAAAGTTTCAAATTTCAATATTTTATTCAGAATACAACATAGATGACATATCAAATGTTTAAACTGAGAAAATGTATCATTTTAAGGGAAAAATAAGTTGATTTTAAATTTCATGGCATCAACACATCTCAAAAAAGTTGGGACAAGGCCATGTTTACCACTGTGTGGCATCCCCTCTTCTTTTTATAACAGTCTGCAAACGTCTGGGGACTGAGGAGACAAGTTGCTCAAGTTTAGGAATAGGAATGTTGTCCCATTCTTGTCTAATACAGGCTTCTAGTTGCTCAACTGTCTTAGGTCTTCTTTGTAGCATCTTCCTCTTTATGATGCGCCAAATGTTTTCTATGGGTGAAAGATCTGGACTGCAGGCTGGCCATTTCAGTACCCGAATCCTTCTTCTACGCAGCCATGATGTTGTAATTGATGCAGTATGTGGTCTGGCATTGTCATGTTGGAAAATGCAAGGTCTTCCCTGAAAGAGACGACGTCTGGATGGGAGCATATGTTGTTCTAGAACTTGGATATACCTTTCAGCATTGATGGTGCCTTTCCAGATGTGTAAGCTGCCCATGCCACACACACTCATGCAACCCCATACCATCAGAGATGCAGGCTTCTGAACTGAGCGCTGATAACAACTTGGGTTGTCCTTGTCCTCTTTAGTCCGGATGACATGGCGTCCCAGTTTTCCAAAAAGAAATTCAAATTTTGATTCGTCTGACCACAGAACAGTTTTCCACTTTGCCACAGTCCATTTTAAATGAGCCTTGGCCCAGAGAAAACGCCGGCGCTTCTGGATCATGTTTAGATATGGCTTCTTTTTTGACCTATAGAGTTTTAGACGGCAACGGCGAATGGCACGGTGGATTGTGTTCACCGATAATGTTTTCTGGAAGTATTCCTGAGCCCATGTTGTGATTTCCATTACAGTAGCATTCCTGTATGTGATGCAGTGCCGTCTAAGGGCCCGAAGATCACGGGCATCCAGTATGGTTTTCCGGCCTTGACCCTTACGCACAGAGATTGTTCCAGATTCTCTGAATCTTTGGATGATATTATGCACTGTAGATGATGATAACTTCAAACTCTTTGCAATTTTTCTCGGAGAAACTCCTTTCTGATATTGCTCCACTATTTTTCGCCGCAGCATTGGGGGAATTGGTGATCCTCTGCCCATCTTGACTTCTGAGAGACACTGCCACTCTGAGAGGCTCTTTTTATACCCAATCATGTTGCCAATTGACCTAATAAGTTGCAAATTGATCCTCCAGCTGTTCCTTGTATGTACATTTAACTTTTCCGGCCTCTTATTGCTACCTGTCCCAACTTTTTTGGAATGTGTAGCTCTCATGAAATCCAAAACGAGCCAATATTTGGCATGACTTCAAAATGTCTCACTTTCAACATTTGATATGTTATCTATATTCTATTGTGAATAAAATATAAGTTTATGAGATTTGTAAATTATTGCATTCCTTTTTTATTCACAATTTGTACAGTGTCCCAACTTTTTTGGAATCGGGTTTGTATATGTGTTGTACTATTCATGGACATACAGATGAAGACACTAGCTCAACTACACATAAACCCACTGTATCTTGACTGTAGCTGCACATGCACATTTACTAGTGTGTGGTTCACCTAATGTAGCATCAGTGACCTTATCTTCCTCTTTCTTGTCAGTGTAAATTGAGCACCATCCGTTTTGAGATTAAACAGTGAACAACCCAAAAGAGAAATAAGCTCTAGTTATTTGCTTAATGCACACAGAAATCAATAAAATACTTTGTTTATGGAAGAAAATTACAGCAACAGTCATTTTTGAACTGCATAAGTTCGGAACTGTCCAACATCTTTCCCCGCCCCCTTTTGATTGACAGCAGCCTTCATTATATAGTTATACGTTGTGTAAAAGATTTTTATCTTTTATCTTTTACACATTTTTATTTTTAAGTGGATTTTTATCACCCTGTGACAACTAGCTCCAACCAATCTCCCATAAATCCCCCGCACTTAACATATTTGACAGAACATTTGTAAAATCATGCTCTTACCCGTTTCACCAACACCCGTGACCAGTGACAGCACTACAAATGATCAGGCTAGAACCAGCACTGGCTGTTTTCACACTGAATGTCATGTGATTAACACATTATATTCTAATATGAGTTTATGACACCTCAACTAGTGCAGATCGAGCAGAAGAAGAGTCTTAGCTGATGACATTAGACTAAAGACATAAAAGTTAAACTGAGAGACACTTTACATCAATCCATAAAGATGTAATAATATTTTCAAACTTGGGAATATCTATATTCAGTCAGTTTCATACAGACAGCATTGACAAGGAACCTGTTCTTAAGAAACAGAGAAAATAACTGTAACTGTGCTTTAATTTGCATATGCAGACCATCTATCCTGGTTTGTAAAACACTGGAAGGTGTTACAGTGGCAGTGACGTCAAAAAAACACATTTCATCGCCAACAGTGCATTTGATAATCCTCCAATTGACTGATTTATTAATAGCAATCTGGAAGTTAAATAAACAAAGAACTTAAAAGTACGGTGATGAAGCAGAATTGATTCATCTGAATGTTTTTATCATGAGAACTTCCCTTGCAAACTTCTTTTATTCTGTCAGCGGCCTTGTTCTTCTTGAATGCATCACGTCTCTAAACATGGTGACAAATACAGTTTTTTTCTTTAGTAAGTGAGAAAACAAAACGCATGAACGTTTGACAGCAGCACCACAGTGTGATCACATGACCTTCATAAGCGATGGACAGACGCTGAGGGACAGGAAGAAGAGGAAATCAGTCCTGTCAGAGTAAAGCTTGAGGCCTTTTTCCACACATTTGTGCTGCGTTCCAGTTGGTTTTTATTATGCCCTTCACTCGCTTACTTCCCTCCGTCTCGTTCACTCGGATGTGCGTCATTGCTTATGTTGTTTGAGTGCCCACTACTGGCGGAACCTTTGCAATGGGCTGAACTGGAACGTCCTAAGCCCTTGATCACTTGGAATCCACTATGGAGTTGATTTATTATTATTTTTTTCCCTTACGAAATTGTTTAATGCAGCATTCTATATATATATATATATATATATATATAGGTGTGTTTGGGTTGTTTTAAATGTTTTAAAAAAATAATTAAAATATCATAGAGTTGTTTGTGGTGGGGTAAATTAAACGCGATATGCGGTGACGTCACAATCGTGTTGCATTGTGGTATATGAAGCTACCTGAAGTGTACATATGAAGTAGACTCCCTCGGTCAAAATCGAGGGAGCGAGGGTCTGTCCATATAAAATTTCCCTCGTCCACTCCACGAAGTGGAACGCACTTCAAAATGGCGTCGGGGATTCCCCCGAGGGGAGTGCGTGTCTAAAAGTGGAGTGGAACGCAGCCCTAATATGGCGGCTCTAGGTTCTAGTAATGGAAGTCCTGACTTCAAAATAAAAGATCGGCAATCATGTCACTGTAGCTGCTGTTAGAAGCTCCGATTTCCATAGAAACAATTCTGAGATACACATCCAGGACTGCACAGGCGAATTGGCTGGACAAACCTGAAATAAACGCTTTTTTAAATGCTATTTGAGCATCAGAACTATTTGCTATTTGAGCATGTCACACAAACGACAAAAAAACGAATAAAAAATTAACATTAACTATAAGTAATTATAATCACAATGCATGAAGAAACAATATATTTTCATGATGACATTATTTCCAGCCAGAAGCCTTTGACTCCCACTTATCCATTGTCACTTTTCCTCAAACTTTTCAAAATATTCCTGTAAATCCTCATCAGACTCTCCTGTCAATCATCCAAGGCTCCACTCAAAGAGTCACATGAAGACTGTAACATGTTTTGGTGTGTGCTATCGTTCACTACAGCATGTTCCTGTTAGTCTGAGCCAATGAGACAAAAAAGAGATCCATTTACCAAGTTTAACCATTTTGAAATGTTTAACCCTCTGGGCCTCTTCGGTCAAAAATGACAGAAAAATCTGACGTTTTGAAATTTCAAATTTTTTTGCTTCATCGGAATGGGATGACACTTGGTAACTTTTGTCGGAAATAGAAATAGAAATTAATGGGAAATAGAAAAAATACGAAAACTCAGAGAATCTTTTGGTGGTACAAACTACAAATCAGCCACTTTGCAGAAAAAAAGTGCAATGAAGGAGTGACACTCTAAAATATCCATAAATATATATATATATATATATATATATAGCGTTCCCAGGCAATAATGAGACGTGCTAGTGAAAAGGGGTGTTTATTTGGGCTGTTGTAGGCCACAACCCACGCCGTACACACCCTGACTTGAACAGAGAACCGCACTTGAAACAGCGAGGCACTCCTCTGCCCCCCTTCTCTCCGCTTTTTCCCAAAACCAACCCTCTCCGCATATTTAACCCGAACCTCCAATAACAGGTAATGCAGTTAATGATAACAGTCCCCAACCAAAAATGAATAAAGTGCAACATAAACATTAAACTCCTTGTCATCTGGAACACAATAACATTTAGAACATGTTACACTTCCCCCCTCTTACTGAAGTCCTCGAACCCCGAGGACAAAGTCTCTAAATTTGACTGGGGTTCTTCTCCTTCTCTTTGGACGCCCCCTGAGGAGCGTGTGAGCTTGGCCCTCAGGTACCGATTCCTCTGAGCCCTGCAAAGATTCACCCAGAGGGGTGTCAGGTAACAGTGTCACTTGCTGGCCACTACTAATCCTCTCCGCTAATTCGGTTACCCCCTCTGACCTCTTCGGGGTCTCAGCGTTTTGTGAAGGAAGCACTGTGCTGGCCCGTGGTGATGCAGTGCCCCGGTAAGGGGCCAGCCTATCCCGATGCAGCACCACTTTGCACCCCCGAGGAGGCAACTGCACCCGATATACAACCTCCCCCAGCTTTTCCAATATTGGGCATGGTCCCACCCAGTGGCTGTCCGGTTTCGGGCACCTCCCTCTCTTCCTCACTGGGCTGTAAACCCAAACTAGCTCCCCCACCCCAAAGTCACGCCCCCGGGCATGCAGATCATAAGCTCTCTTTTGCCACACCCCAGCAGTCACCAGCTGCCTTCTGACATATGCATGGGCGGAGTCCAAGCGATCCTGGAGCATATTCGGGTCCCGCGTGAACAGGTGGAGCATCTGGGGGCTGACCAAAGGCCAACTCTGCAGGGGTCCTAATCTCCCTTCCCAACATAAGCAGGGCCGGAGTGCATGAGGTAGAGTCCTGAATAGCAGAGCGACATGCCATCAAGACCAGCGGCAGATGGGTGTCCCAATTGTGTTGATGAGTGGATGTTAAGATGGACAACTGCTCAGCTAGTGTCCTGTTGAATCGCTCTACGAGCCCGTCGCTTTGAGGGTGGAGTGTGGTGGTGCGGGTCTTGTTGATTCCCAGCCGCTCACACATGGAAGAGAATACCTTGGACTCAAAGTTTCTACCTTGGTCACTATGGATACTCTGGGGAACCCTAAACCTACTAAACATGCCCTCCACCAAGGCGTTGGCAACAGTCACAGCCTCCTGGTCAGATAGTGCAAAGGCCTCAGGCCATTCAGTAAAATAATCCATTGCAGTCAAAACAAAGCGATTCCCCTGCGTGGTGCAAGGAAATGGCCCCATGATGTCCACCCCCACCCGCTGCATTGGCTCCCCCACCGGAAACT
Source organism: Coreius guichenoti (assembly GCA_039654105.1). Taxonomy (NCBI): domain Eukaryota; kingdom Metazoa; phylum Chordata; class Actinopteri; order Cypriniformes; family Gobionidae; genus Coreius; species Coreius guichenoti. The sequence continues at coordinate 48,149,107 of CM077170.1, forward strand.
GCTGTATCTGGGCCCTGGACTGACCCTGTGGCCCTTTGCGTGCTGTACAAAGATCACAGCGCCTGCAAAAGTCCTCCACATCACGCCTCAGCCGTCCCCAATAGAAGCTCTGATGCAGACGTCGAGGTGTCTTTGTCACCCCAAAATGGCCAGATCCAGCAGAGCCATGCATGGCCGTCCACACTGTCTCTTGCATGTCCCCAGGAACCACGACTTGCCATCTCTTTTCTCCTGTTGCTGGCACCACCCATGCTCGCTGGAGAACCCCCTCTATTAGCTGCAAACATCTGAACTTGGCCCACAGTCCCTTGGTGAATGGGGAGAGGGCTGCTACCTCCTCCCAGGGCGGCCGCTGCTGTGCCTCTACCCACAGTATCACAGGCTGCAGGTCTGGGTCCCGCCTCTGATTCTCTACCCATAGAGTGACATCCACCTCTTGTAGCTCCCTGCAGACCAGTTCGGGTCCATCACTTCCGTCCACTTTCCGGCTAAGTTCCAGCTCCCGGGCTTCTCTGCGCTCACAATACTTGCATCTCTGCGTACTACATGGCCGTCTCGACAGGGCATCTGCGTTGCCATGCCGTTCCCCTGCACGATGTGTCACAGTAAACTCATAACTCTGCAATTCCTCGAGCCAACGAGCCACCTGGCCCTCTGGCTCCTTGAATGTCATCAGCCACTGTAAGGAGGCATGGTCGGAGCGTATGGTGAAATGCCAACCACATAAATAGTACTTGAAATGCCTGATGGCGGAGACTGCGGCTAACAGCTCTCGCCGTGTGACACAATACCTCTTTTCAGCTTTGCTGAGCACCTTGATGAAATAGGCCACTACTCTTTCTCCATCTGGGTACACCTGGGACAAGACTGCACCTATTCCATCCCCACTCGCGTCTGTGTCTAGAACGAAGGGAAGGTGGGGGTCAGGAGGTGCCAGAATGGGCCCACCAGGGCCTGTTTTAGAGTATCGAAAGCTTTTTGACAGCCCTCTGACCAGACAAAGCACTGATCTTTCTGTAGGAGTTTGTACAAGGGAGCGGCAATACAGGAAAAGCCCCGTACAAACTTCCTGTAATATGATGCCAAACCCATGAAGCTTTTTAGCTCTCGTTGGCTCACCGGAACAGGCCACTCCCGTACGGCTGTCACCTTGTCTTCAGCAGTGCCAATTCCCTCACTGCCTATACGATGCCCCAAGAAGGTCACCTCCCTGCTCAACAGCCGGCATTTATTGGGATGTAACTTCAGACCTGCCGCTCTGATTTTCTCCAGCACTGCCCTCAAGGCTGTGACAGCTGAACTGAATGAGCTCCCATGTGCCAGTATGTCATCCAAGAACACCAGACACTGCTGCCGTGGAATGCCTTCCAGTACCCTCTCCATTAAGCGCTCAAATGTGTCAGGGGCATTGCAAAGACCAAAACAGAGAACTTTAAATTGCCACAGATCCCTACCCGTGCAGAAAGCTGTCTTGGGTCGAGCTTCTGGTGTCAGCGGCACTTGCCAATACCCACTTCTCAAGTCCAATGATGAAAACCAGCAAGAGACGGCCACATGATCCAAACATTCATCCACACGTGGAAGAGGGTACGAGTCTTTCCGTGTCACTACATTGAGCCTCCTGTAGTCGACACAAAAGCGCCACTCCCCCCCCTTCTTCGGGACCATGACTACTGGGGATGCCCAGGGGCTTCCAGAAAGTTCTATTATACCGGCGCACTGCATCGTCACTAACGCCTGCTCCGCAGCCTCCTGCCGTCCTAAGGGCATGCGTCTTGGTCGCTGACGTATGGGCGCTGCATCCCCTGTGTCGATATGGTGTCGTAGCAGGGAAGTCTGACTCAGGTCCCCTTCATCACAGGCAAAACAGTCCTGGAACTCCACTAACAGCTCCCACAACTGTTCTTGTTGCTGCATGTCCAAGCCACTGGAGCTCTTCTGCATTATCTCCTGCAGCGCCCCTATCGTCTCCCCCTCTCTTCCCGGAGCAGACCCAGGCCATGTACGCAGTAGCAGGGGCTCCTGTTGAGACGCACTGGGTGGCGCTGTGCAGCTTGAGCTGTCCCCATCATCTAAGTGACATGCCCAGGAACCAACCGCCAGCCCATCTGTGTGACGAGCTCCTGGAGGCCTCATCTTTACCACCTGACCATTTCCGAAACTCAACGTGGCCTTAGACAGGTCTAACTGACAGCCATGGTCCCTCAAAAAGTCCAGACCCAGGATACAACTGTCCTGCACATTAGCTATCCACACAGGATGCTGCACGCTCACGCCCCCCACAGTCAGTGTCAACAGTCCCTTCCCTTTCATTGGTGCCAGCTCCCCGGTCACTGTGCGGAGCTGAACTGCTGTGTCTTCTAGCTGCGTTCCCTCTGGCACCACCTCAGGACAAACCACAGTCACTGTAGACCCTGTGTCTACTAGGGCAGTGCACTCAACTCCCTCAATACATATGGGAATATGGCAAAAATCTGATATGGCTGTTCTTCCCACTACCACCACCCCTAGTTCATTCGTCCCGTTGTTCATGGTAGGCCTGTCTGCTTGCACTGGCGCTGAGCGGGACAAGGGCTTGGGGGTCTGCAGCGTCCCGCCTACTGCGCCCCCTTCCTGTTTCCCAAATTCTTAGCTAGCACAGGGCATTCCTTAACCAAATGCCCCGGCTGACCACACCCCCAGCAAAGTCGGGCCTGTGTCTGTTGCCTGGGAGGAGGCAACGCCAGCCCACAAATCATCTCTGTAATCTCGTCCAGCCATTCAGGTTTTGGTGAAGCCGTTTCACCTCCTCCCATTGCCCTGATGGTGGGGGAGGGGTCCAGTGCTGACCCCATCATTGCTGCTTCAACCGCCATTTCCCTCTCTAGCGCCAACTCTAAGGCTTCAGCCAAATCACGTGGGTGTGCCAGCTGTGTATGTACGCGCAGTTCTGCTGGAGAAAGAGCTCTAATGAACTAATCACGGGCCAGCTTGCTCTGCACTGATGGTGGAATATGTGCATAAGCTCGCCTTGCTAGAGATTCAATATCGTTGGCCAGAGCTCGCAGTGGTTCCCCTGGAATTCTTTGACGGCTGTGCAACTCAGACCGGAGAAGCTCAGATCGGAAACACTGTCCAAAGCGGCGTCTTAATGCACCGACCAATGCACCATAATCAGCTCTTTCACTAGTGTCAAGCAGCAACAAACATGAGAGCTCATCATCTGTTAAGCAAAGAGCAAGCTGAAGGGCTTTCTGTTCCTCTGACCAAGCATATGCATGAGCTAATAGCTCAAATTGGGCATGAAAAGCTTCCCAATCCGATTTGCCAGAGTATTTAGGTCTTTTTATTCCAACCGGCATATTTGATTTATGGGCGCCGCCATTATTGTTTACCTTTTGTCCCCTCGCCTCACGCGAGAACGACGCGCCGGTGTCTGACGTCATGACGTTTGGCAGTGGCGGGTAATGGCGGCTGATAGCGTTCGGCAGCAGCGGATAATGGCGGCTCGCTTTCTCGCCCCCGGCAGTGGCTTCACATGGCTCTTTCTTCACAGAATTCGCCTTAAAGTGACTGGCTACAGACGCTTCCTCCATCTTAATACGAACGGGATTATCCATTCTCACTCGCAGAAGATTAGCTGCTCGGCTCATGCACGCACAATCAGGACTCAAATCAGCCACTTTACCTCCAGCTGTCTGCAATCGTTTTTACTTCTGATACCAGTTGTAGCGTTCCCAGGCAATCAAATCAAATCAAATCACCTTTATTTATATAGCGCTTTTCACAATGGCAATTGTTTCAAAGCAGCTTCACAGTGGTAACAGGAAAATAATGCAACGGAATTTGATTCGGCTGTACAGCCGCTCTGGAGAAAACGGTGATGTCATCAGCTCATTTCAATTATCATATAGTGTCAATGTGGGCGGATCAGTAATATAGTTGAAATTTAGGTGTCCCCAACTGAGCAAGCCAAAAGCCAAAGGCGACGGTGGCAAGGAACCAAAACTCCTTCAGGGCCAGAATGGAGAAAAAAAACCTTGGGAGAAACCAGGCTCAGTCGGGGTGCCAGTTCTCCTCTGGCCGACGAACAAATAGTGTATGATTATGATTCTGGCAACATTACAGGTCAGAAGTCATATTAGATAAATAGATATTCGTAGGATTATTCGAAAGATTGGAGTTGTCACGCCGGGGACGGGTTTAATTAGGATGTCGTGTCGATGCGGCATTTACAGGGGGGAGTTTAAATTGACACTATTGTCTCTACAGACACTTCAGGGATATGGTCGTCATGTCCAGGCTAAGGTCCACCATCTGGTCTGGATACGGCCCGGATCCGGCCGACTGCAGTAAACCTCGGGATAAACAGAGAGTCTGACATTAGCGTAGATGCCATTCTTCTTATGATGTAACGAGTACATCAGGTATTATTGGGAGTGTTCCCGGTTCCGGCTGACCTAGTTAATGCAGCCTAAAACAATCATTTAACTGATTTGAATAATAGAAATTAAAAATGTTTTATGTGTATGCCATAGTAAAGAGATGTGTTTTTAGTCTAGATTTAAACTGACAGAGTGTGTCTGCTTCCCGAACAATGCTAGGAAGACTGTTCCAGAGTTTAGGTGCTAAATAGGAAAAGGACCGACCGCCTGCAGTTGATTTTGATATTCTAGGTATTATCAACTGGCCAGAATTTTGAGACCGCAGTAAACGTGATGGAGTATAATGCGTTAAGAGCTCGCTCAAGTACTGGGGCGCTAAACCATAATGAGACGTGCTAGTGAAAAGGGGTGTTTATTTGGGCTGTTGTAGGCCACAACCCACGCCGTACACACCCTGACTTGAACAGAGAACCGCACTTGAAACAGCGAGGCACTCCTCTGCCCCCCTTCTCTCCGCTTTTTCCCAAAACCAACCCAGGGGTGGAGCCTCTCCGCATATTTAACCCGAACCTCCAATAACAGGTAATGCAGTTAATGATAACAGTCCCCAACCAAAAATGAATAAAGTGCAACATAAACATTTGTAGGATTGAAAATAATCAAAGATATTTGATATTTGAAATTGAACAAAGACATTTGCTTCACTGTTTTCAACCCCCATCTTTCTTATCAGAAGGGCCATTTGGAATTCCTAAAGACAATGAGATGCTGAAGGCCTGTAGGCCAAAATGTGTCACACCTTTAGTACAGTGGGGGAAGTTTGGTCTGATTGGTCAGTTTGAATGTCTCACATTAGGGTTTCAGTCACATGGTCAAGGAACAGATAAAAAGAAGATGTAACTGTTGCTCTGGCTCTCTTTTATTCTCTCTCTCTCTTGATTCTCTGGCTCTCCCTCTTCTTGGGGGCCTTCTCTTTGGCTCTTCTCTTCTTTGCGCTCTTCTTCCCTTTGTTTTGTCTCTCTCTCTCTCTCTCTCTCTCTCTCTCTCTCCCTTTCTATCCCTCAGGTAACATTCATGCTGGGTACGATTAGTGGTACAAGTTTTTATCATCTCATACATCTATTTTGTAACTATTTTAAGTGTAACCATAATCAGAAATTGTCATTAAATCCTTTCTATTACAAATGATGAGCTAACTAGTTTTGATTTGGTATTGACTTTGAAGTGCTACCTATTGCAATACAATATCGTCACATTCTAGCAACGCTCTCCCACATATTTTGCTATTGTAACTGCGCTTATTTCCGTCGTTGGTATAAGTTGCAGTGGGTGGTAAAGACGAGAAATGTACAGTTCTACCATCTTGCTGATAACGTTTCTTTAGTCATTCGGCAACCCTGCAGCCTGAACCTCTGTAGGCGACCCACCCTTACAGATGGTACCGAAACCCGGGATCCCTTGCAGTGAATTTTCTGAAATTCATCAGAATGAGGACATTTTTTTCACAGTTGATCTTGTGAATGGATTAAAGCTGAACTTCTGACCAAGGAATGGGTAAGTCTGTTTTCATTGTTTATGAATTGCATGAAACAGAACAGCTTCAATAGTCCCATTACTGTACAATCCGAGAATATTCAGATTATCTCCTCGGGGATGGAAGGGAAAATTTCTGATAACAGTGACGTATTGTTTGCTTTATGGAGTGAAAAAGTTGAGCCTACCTTGTCCAAACTCAAGAAAGAGTATATTGGAATTAAAAGTTCAGATGATGAAATGCTTAAATGGTGGGACATAATTGGCAAACACCAAAAGAAATCAAAACATGGTGAAATAATTGAGGCTTTAAACTTCATAAGTTGTAAAAGGCTACATAATGTGACACCATTTCTATTATCAAGTCTAGATGCTAAATGTAAAGAAGTGCATTCTAAAAATGCAGAAGCAGAAAAGTCTGAGGCAAAGATTCAAGATCTTCAAACACAGCTAGATAAATTACTAGCTGAGCAGTTAGCCCTGACTGAAAAGTGTAAAAATCACAAAGAGACCATTGCAGATCTCAAGGCTAAGCTAAATGCTAAAAAGTCCATGTCTCCCAAAACGCTTAACAGCGATGGGACTAAAAAGCATGTTCACTTCTTAGAGGAGGTGACTTGCTCTAATGAATCTGAAACGTTTAGTTCAGAAAATGCATGTGCAACTACTCAAGAAAGTGTGCCTATTTCAGTTCTTAAGGTGATGCAGCACCGTAATAGCGCAGAGTCATGTACCAGAACGCATGGTGTACAAGCATTAGAGAGTCATGAATATCCTCAAACTCCAGGAGAACGTAGCACACAACCCTATGGCAAAGAGAACAGGTTTTGCAGTTCCTGTCAGAAAATAGGCCATTCAGAGGAAAAATGCTGGTCACTGGGTAGGGGTCGACCTCCACCTTATTTTCAGAAAAATAGGAAATTACTTTCTAAGGGCAAAGATCAGCGCTCATTTGCAGGTAAAACTCTTAGTGAGTTAACTGCATTGTTCATGCAAGGCCTTCAGCTCTTAACCTCACTTGCTAGTGGGCTAGCAGCCTCATAGCAATGAGTTTAATAGTTAAACATCCAAATTGCAATGATCCTGTTTGTATTTTCAAATTTGTAATTGTACTAAACACATTGTGCGCATTGAACACACATTATAGTTGTTTGTGCTACTAGATACACATAGACTAGTTTAGTTTATTCTTTAAAACACATGATTGCTTTACTGTTAGTGTTGTATTTAACACTTAGGATAAAGGTTGTAGATGCGATGCATTCTAGGCCATGTATCTTGTGTAAACTGGAATAACTTTAATACTGGAATTGTATAGCAATTTCAAGTTGCATGTGCGTCTATTCTGAATTTGTTTGTCTCCTAAGTGGAAACTCTGCTATTTCCTATATAGCTGCAGTAAAACCATGTACAGGAGCACAGAATTGCCATGTGGCTACAGTGTAATTTACAATTGCAGTAACCATGAAAATGCTTTCATCACAGCAGGATTCAGTAACTCTGACCTTTGCACTTTATCATGCTCCTTAACAAAAACATTGGTGTGGGAAGATTTTGAACCAGACCACACCTCACTCACATTCTCATGCTGGCTCCCTGTTACAACAGGACCAAATTTGCATCACAATTGTAAACCCTCCTCACCATGTTTGGGGCAAGATTTACACATAGCCACAGCTAAATGCAGCCACATAGATCTCATCTTCACACAAAAAGTCAAATCTACATCTACATCAGCCTCACAAAAAATCTTTACATCTAGACTGTATTACAACTGTGAATTTCTTCCAGTTATTGTTTGTTTTGTTTTTCTTTAGATTTACTAAATCAGTTAGTTATTATTTGTCTCACCAAGTTAAATATCAAAAGAGTATTTCTCATTCTTATCTAAGTGCAAAAATGTGCATTATCATTGTATTGAAATAATGCATTTGATTTTGAACTTATTTGATTTCTGATTCTTTGTATTTTGTCCATTTTACTTGCAATTCAATTGAATCTCTGTATTTGGTTACACTGAATATTTTGCTGATACTCTTGATGAAAAGGGGGGTTTAAAACCAACAATGATTGTTTTGTTATAATGCAATTTATTTTTAATGTTTCCAGAAACAATGTTAGAGCTTGTGAGATCTTCTTTTATTCTCAACCTTGACCACTTTATTAAGTACATCGATTTAAGGGCTTATTGCCAGAGACTATTTTAACCTGACCACATCAAACTTCTGACCAATGACAAATGTCATGTATGCTTTTGCTCTTTGTTGTGCTATATGTTCTTTAAATCACAGGATCCCTGCTGCACAAGTTCACATCCTGTGTCCTCAGAAAGAGGGACAAGCGTTTGCTCTCATCTCCAGTGACTGTTCTCGAGGTGTGAAGTATTCAATGGACGTTTTGCATATCAAGGATTGATGCAACACCATTTGATGGAGCCTTCTCATGCAGGGCTGAAATGAAACAAAGACTGAAGACTGACCAGCTGCTATTGCAACATGTCTGGACGAGAAGTCTGAAGATGACATCTACACACAACAGAAAGCATGTCTTTGTGGACTGTGCCACCTTTGGACTCAATGATTGTGGCCAACGGTGCCAAGGGGGGAATTGTAGGATTGAAAATAATCAAAGATATTTGATATTTGAAATTGAACAAAGACATTTGCTTCACTGTTTTCAACCCCCATCTTTCTTATCAGAAGGGCCATTTGGAATTCCTAAAGACAATGAGATGCTGAAGGCCTGTAGGCCAAAATGTGTCACACCTTTAGTACAGTGGGGGAAGTTTGGTCTGATTGGTCAGTTTGAATGTCTCACATTAGGGTTTCAGTCACATGGTCAAGGAACAGATAAAAAGAAGATGTAACTGTTGCTCTGACTCTCTTTTATTCTCTCTCTCTCTTGATTCTCTGGCTCTCTCTCTTCTTGGGGGCCTTCTCTTTGGCTCTTCTCTTCTTTGCTCTCTTCTTCCCTTTGTTTTGTCTCTCTCTCTCTCTCTCTCTCTCTCTCTCTCTCTCTCTCTCTCTCTCTCTCTCTCTATCCCTCAGGTAACATTCATGCTGGGTACGATTAGTAGTACAAGTTTTTATCATCTCATACATCTATTTTGTAACTATTTTAAGTGTAACCATAATCAGAAATTGTCATTAAATCCTTTCTATTACAAATGATGTGCTAACTAGTTTTGATTTGGTATTGACTTTGAAGTGCTACCTATTGCAATACAATATCGTCACATTCTAGCAACGCTCTCCCACATATTTTGCTATTGTAACTGCGCTTATTTCCGTCGTTGGTATAAGTTGCAGTGGGTGGTAAAGACGAGAAATGTACAGTTCTACCATCTTGCTGATAACGTTTCTTTAGTCATTCGGCAACCCTGCAGCCTGAACCTCTGTAGGCGACCCACCCTTACACATTAAACTCCTTGTCATCTGGAACACAATAACATTTAGAACATGTTACAATATATATATATCAGTGGTGTGTGGTGGTGTTTTAAAATTAGGCAAAGTCCTCACATTTTTTTTTATATACAAATGTAAATTTATGTCCCTGCTACACTTAATTTTCCCTGGTTCAGCTTTTCTTTTAATAGTCAGCAGTCATCGTCAAGCTTGTACATGTAGGCTACACGACGATGTACCTTTCATTTCCCCAAGCTGTTTGCTCACTAAAACCCCCACAGTCATCATGTTTTCAGGTCATTTCAAGTTTGAATTTGACGTGACATAAAGCGGTGATATCTAAATGGCTGTGTTGTTTACTTACTTTAATTAGTCATCCTATTAACGCCATCATTATCTTCAGGCCGATCGTGAACGTGCACGAAAACAAGAGGCGGGATTTATCGCACGAACCAATCACATCCAATCATAACCGATCATATCCAATCATAGCGCGATGGAGCTATTGCCTCCTCTCACGTGACTTTTCCCCATTCATTTCAATTACTAACCATAAAACTCACCGCACGTATTAGGGGCTCAATTTTAAGTCAATGAGGACAGAGGAGGCGCGGGTGTATCTTCACCTGCGGGTGTCGCTGTTGGACAGTATACTTTATAAAAACGAGCATCCATGTGATGTAAAAGAAAACATGATTCATCAGACCAGGCCACCTTCTTCCATTGCTCCGTGGTCCAGTTCTGATGCTCACGTGCCCACTGTTGGCGCTTTCGGCGGTGGACAGCATGGACACCATGATTGGTCTGCGGCTATGCAGCCCCATACGCAACAAATTGCGATGCACTGTGTATTCTGACACCTTTCTATCAGAACCAGCATTAACTTCTTGAGCAATCTGAGCTCCAGTAGCTCACCTGTTTGATCGCACCACACAGGCCAGTCTTCGCTCCCCACGTGCATCAATGAGCCTTGGCCACCCATGACCCTGTCGCCGGTTCACCACTGTTCCTTCCTTGGACCACTTTTGATAGATACTGACCACTGCAGACCGGGAACACCCCACAAGAGTTGCAGTTTTGGAGATGCTCTGACCCAGTCGTCTAGCCATCACAATTTGGCCCTTGTCAAACTCGTTCAAATCCTTACGCTTGCCCATTTTTCCTGCTTCTAACACATCAACTTTGAGGACCAAATGTTCACATGCTGCCTAATATACACTACCAGTCAAAAGTTTGGACACACTTTCCCATCAAAGAGAATTGGAAAGTGTGTCCAAACTTTTGACTGGTAGTGTATATCACCCACTAACAGGTATATGAACTAACGTGACTATAACACAGAGCAAGCTTTTGCAAATGTGTGAAATAAAATCGTCTCGGTTACGTATGTAACCCTCGTTCCCTGAGGAGGGAACGGAGACGTAACGTCAGTGACTGACGAATGGGGGTTTCGCTTAGAAGCCTATCATCTTCGAGATCTAGAAAACGCCCAATGGCAGCGCCAATGCCATGGGCATGCGGAATTTGCATAGCGTAACTCCGCCCCACAGTGTGGGTATATAAGGAAGTACGCTGGCAACATCGCATTATGCTTACCTGCTGAGGAGCCAAGACTGAACTCCCGGCTGTTCCAGCGGTACAGCGGAAGTGGCAGAGGGACGTTACGTCTCCGTTCCCTCCTCAGGGAACGAGGGTTACATACGTAACCGAGACGTTCCCTTTCGTTCAGTCACTCCGAGTAACGTCAGTGACTGACGAATGGGGGTCCCAATATAATCACGCCACTCGGCTGTCATCCAGTGCCCTGCGTAAGCGTGAGCTCCCTGTCGTAAGCTAGTACAGACGAAGGACTCCCACTTAACACAGGAATACCAAGGTACACTGGGAAGCATATTCCAGGTGGAAGTATGCGCCAAATGCCTACCCGTAGGGAGGACTTAAGAACACATATGACCCGCTCAGGGCTACATATGGGAAACTCTGGGGTAACCAGCCGAAGGTGGAAGAATTTTACCCCCAGGGGTGGCAAGGGGCTTGCCAAGGGAAAGACACCTGCTCAGGGAGACTTACAGTGGGAATACACATGTGGGGGTCGCCCAACGGGGGAACCATGCACACGGTGGCACCTAGCCAACACGAGGGCCTGAGCGAGTGGGCAGACGTACTGGTGTCGGCATCAACAGTGCTGGAGGAACTCAGGGCTTCAGGGAAACTACCTGAGGAAAATATCGCACGTATCCAGTCCGTGGAGTGGAATGGCGAGCAAGCGAAGACACCTGAGCCTAGTCCATTACCGGCCACTAGTAGAGGCGAGTACAAGAGAGGACACTGGCTCCACTCGGAGATTATAGAATCTGGCGAATGTGTTGGGTGTCGCCCAGCCTGCAGCTCTGCAATGTCTGTTAGCGAGGCGCCATGCGCTAGAGCCCAAGAGTGAGCCCTGACCCCTAGGGGGCATGGACGCCCCTGCGTCAGGTAAGCCAAAACAATGGCGTCCACTATCCAGTGAGACAACCTTGCTTGGAGAGAGCCTTTCCCTTCAGCTTCCCACCATAACAGACAAAGAGCTGGTCTGAGGTCCTGAACACTGCGTTCTGTCTACGTAAGCACGGAGGGCGCGTACTGGACAGAGCAGTGCCAAGGCTGGGTCTGCCTCCTCCAAAGGCAGCGCTTGCAGGTTCACCACCTGGAACGGAGTGGTGGGAACCTTGGGCACATATCCAGGCCGGGGTCTCAGGATCACGTGAGAGTAGGCCGGCCCGAATTCCAGGCACGCTTCGTCAACCGAAAATGCCTGCAGGTCCCCTACCCTCTTGATGGAGGCCAAGGCGATCAGGAGCTCTGTCTTTTCATAGACAGGAACTTAAGCTCGACTGACCGCAATGGCTCGAAGGGAGCCCTCTACAGAGCACTTAAGACTACTGAGAGGTCCCAAGAGGGTACGAGGGGAGCGCGAGGAGGATTCAGTCTCCTCGCTCCCCTCAGGAACCTGATGACCAGGTCACCTTTTTCGTCTCCACAAGGTTGTAGTAGGCTGATATAGCGGCCACATAAACCTTGAGGGTGGAAGGAGACAGCCTTCGTTCCAACCCTTCTGGAGGAATGCGAGCACGGACCCGATCGGGCATTTCCAGGGGTCTTCTTGGCGAGAAGAACACCAGTGACGAAGAGGTTCCACTTCAACGCATAGGTGTGTCGTTTCTGTAGACAGGGCCCTAGCGGAAGTGATGGTAGCCACCACCTGAGGTGGTAGGGTACTCAAACCTGCCGCGTCCCATCCAGGAGCCACACGTGGAGGTTCCAAAGATCGGGACGCGGGTGCCAAAGGGTGCCCCGTCTCTGAGAAAGGAGGTCCTTCCTCAGAGGAATCGACCAGGGAGGGGCTGTCGCAAGGAGTACAAGTTCGGAGAACCAGGTCCGGCCGGGCCAATACGGGGCGACCAAAAGGACCTGCTCCTTGTCCTCCCTGATCTTGCACAGAACCTGTGCAAGAAGGCTCACTGGGGGAAACGCATACTTGCGGAGGCCCCGCGGCCAGCTGTGCGCCAGAGCGTCCGTGCCGAGGGGGCCCTCGGTCAGGGAATAAAACAGGCGGCAATGGGAAGAGTCGTGGGAGGCAAACAGATCTACCTGTGCGTCGCCGAACTGTTCCCAAATCAGCTGAACCGTCTGGGGATGGAGTCTCCATTCTCCAGGAAGTGGCTGAAGCCGTGAGAGCTCGTCGGCTGCACGGTTCAGGACTCCCGGGATATGGATGGCACGAAGGGACCTCAGGTGCTTCTGACTCCATAAGACGAGATGGCGGGCGAGTTGAGACATGCGGCGGGAACGCAGACCACCCTGGTGGTTGATGTACGCTACTGTGGCCGTGTTGTCTGACCGGACTAGCACGTGTTGACCCTTGAGCAGCGCTCGGAAGCGGTGCAGGGCGAACCGTACTGCCAGCAACTCGAGGCAATTGACATGCAGGAGGCGCTGGGGTCCTGTCCAGGAGCCCGCGGCAGCATGTCCATTGCACATGGCACCCCAGCCCGTGGTGGAGGCATCTGTTGACACAACAATATGCCTGGAAACTCGTTCTAAGGACACACCGGCCCGTAGAAAACTGAGGTTCGACCACGGGGTGAGGGTCTGCAGGCAGGCCCGAGTCACTGGGACCGGAGCGTCCCCGACTGCCATGCCCATCTCGGGACTCGATCGCGAAGCCAGTGCTGAAGCGGTCTCATATGAAGCAATCTGAGCGGCGTTACCGCGGCTGCAGATGCCATATGCCCCAGGAGCCTCTGAAATAACTTCAGTGGAACCGCACTCTTGCTTCTGATTTGACGGAGGCAAGTCAGCAGTGACTGCGCGCGCTCGCTCGTAAGCTGCGCGCACCTGGCGACCGAGTCGATACTGAGAAAAGAGATCCTCTGCACTGGCAGAGTTTGCTCTTTTCTCAGTTGACCCGAAGGCCCAGACGAGCTAAGTGCTGGAGCACCAGGTCTCTGTGTTCGCACACCTGCTCTCGAGAGTGACTTAGGAACAGCCAGTCATCGAGGAAGTTCAGGATGCGAACCCCGTGTTGCCTGAGTGGCACAAGGGCTGCCTCGACAATCTTCGTAAAGACGCGAGGGGACAGAGCTAGCCCGAATGGGAGGACCGCGTACTGATATGGAAGTAGGCATCCTTCAGGTCGATCGCTGCAACCCAATCTACTGGACGAACGCATTCGAAAAGGCGCTTCGCTGTCAACATCCTGAACGGAAGCCTGTGAAGGGATCGGTTCAGGACACGCAGGTCCAGGATCGGTCGTAACCCACCGGTTTTCTTGGGTACAATGAAGTAAGGGCTGTAGAAGCCGGATTCATCTCGGCTGGAGGGACAGGCTCGATCGCACCCTTCGCCAGCAAGGTAGCAACCTCCGCACGCATGACAGGGGCGTTGGGCCCCCCCTGGTGTGGCGGACTCCCCGGAGCGGGGAGGAGCCTGAGCGAACTGAATCGCATAGCCGTGCCTGATAGTCTTCTCGACCCAGCGGAACAGTCCGGGAAGCTCTAGCCAGGCTCCCAAAAACTGCACCAGTGGGGTCGTGTGGACCACAGACGTACCCCGGGTGGGGCAGCGAGGCGGCGTGACCGGCCCGGACGTGGGAGGCGTAGCGTCCCGGTGTGGGGGCACGGTCATCAGCCGCGTCCTGACAGAGGAGACCAGGGAAGGACGCGCGTTCCACTGGGGTCTGCTCTGAGAGGAGACTGGCGTTAGAGAGGGACGAGAGTGGCGTGGCCCGGGGGCGGCGCACACTGCCATCGGTCTCTGGGTGCTCAGGGATGGGTGAGTTAGTTCTTCCACATAGAATCTTCTGAACAGAAGATTCTCCCCCGGCCCTCCACCGGGGGAAGGAGTGGCCCTGCTACCAACTCCTTGGAAGAACTGCCCATCCCTGAGCTGTCCGCGTCAGGAGCGCCGCTAGCCTGGCGTAGGCGGGCTGCGGGGCTGGGAGCGGACGGGGGCGCCTTCCTGCGACCATCCCTACGGCGCGGCCCGGAAAGGGCGGCGGGAGGGTCGAAGCCGCAGGAGGGCGCCCTCGGCGGCAAGCAGACTGAGGCGACTGAGCCTGCGGCTGAGTAACAGCCGCCGGGGCAGTACGTTTAATGGCCTTAGTCTGCTACTGGACGGCCGAGAACTGTTGGGCGCAGTTCTTGGCCGTGCCGCCGAAGAGGCCAGCCTGGGATATGTGAGCGTTGAGGAACCGGGTTCGCTCAGCCTCTCTCATATCGACCAGGCTGAGCCTCGTCTCTCCTGGACCACAGCTGTGGACATCACCTGACCCAGGGAGCGCACGGTCACCTTCGTCACCCGGAGGGCGAGGTCGGTGGCGGCACGCGGCTCATTAAGAGCCCTGGGACAGCTCTACCCTCGTGCATGCCACGAGCATCCTGGCCTGGAAGACCTGAAGGATGGCCATGGCGTGCTGAGAGGCGGCGGCCTGCCCCGCAGCTCTGCAGTCCCTCGCCACCAGAGTAGACGAGAACTACAGGCCTTGGAGGGGTGCTTAGGATCACCGCGCCACATTGAAGCACTCTGTGCAAGAGGGGGGGGTGTGGCCCGAGGAATACTCGTCGGGGTTTATGCCACACCGCAGCCCTCAGGTCACCCTGGCCACCAGCCAAACATCCCGTCACGTGGAGAGGATAACTGGGGTGTGGCAGAGGGGACTCTCCCTCCATACGGGGGTCATTGAGTCTCGACCGTGATTGCAACTGAGCGTCAACAGGGGGGACCCCAGTGTACCCTTGGCCGCGGCCCCATCGAGGGCAGAGAAGGCGGAGGAGGCCGCCGAACGGTCGCGGGAAGACAACGGGGACTTTTCAGGACCACGTGACCTCCTCATGTATCCCGGGAGAGAAAGTAATTGGGGCCGGGGCCCAACAGCTGTCAGGACGCGTCACACCCAAAGACCAAACATCCCCCGAGATGACATGGCTGTCAACTCCGGGTCGGACTCGGGCAATGCTGGCACGCCCGAAGGCAGCAGCATAGCCGAATCTTCATCCCCAGAGGACTCCAGCCCACCTTGAGATGCGGCGATCGACATCTCATCACCAACTGGAGCGCCGAACGAAACACACGGGGCGTCCGCAGATGGTCCCGCTGCTTCAGTCCGATCACTCGCGGGTAGCGATGTGCGAGAGGGGGGTGTGGCCCGAGGAATGATCGTCGGAGTTATGCCACACCGTAACCCTCAGGTCACCCTGGCCACCAGCCAAAGTACCATCTCTCTCGGAGACGGTAGATTGGGGTGTGGCAGAGGGGACTCTCTTTCCTTGCGGAGGTCATTGAGTCTCGACCGCAACATCGCGATGGTCATGTTCCCGCAGTGAGAACATGACGCATCCACAAACGCTGCTTGAACGTGCTGAAGCCCAAACACGTCACGCAGCGATTGTGCCCATCAGATGGCAACAGAGATCGACCGCACCCAGAAGTGCACGGGCAAACCGTCTTTAAAAAGACGTGCCACATGCGAGCTCTTTTGTGAGAGGGAGCTTCACAGCGATGCCGAAGCGCCCAGGGAACGAATACCAGCTGGATGCAGATCACTGCACAGATCAGCAGGCAGGAAGTAAACACTCGCTGGAACGCGCCGTAACACCAACACCGACTGGAAAGCTGTTCGTCTCGAAGAAGCTTGACGATATACTCAAAAAGGCTTAAGGAGTGAAGAGATAGATGCTCTTGGCTCCGAAGCAGAAACATAATGCGATGTTGCCAGCGTACTTCCTTATATACCCACGCTGTGGGGCGGAGTTACGCTATGCAAATTCCGCATGCCCATGGCATTGGCGCTGCCATTGGGCGTTTTCTAGATCTCGAAGATGATAGGCTTCTAAGCGAAACCCCCATTCGTCAGTCACTGACGTTACTCGGAGTGACTGAACGAAAGGGAACAATAATTCAGCCACAATGCAGTAAAAAACGAACAGCAAGTAAGACGTTATACAAGAGTACAAAACACACACACCCCCTCAAACACTCAATTACTTACACACACGCAGAGACACACACACACAACACACTATTATACACACACAAATGAACTGGTGTGGCTGTAACAATATGGTAAAATATAGCCAAAAGTCTCAAATAAGAGGTTGAAATCAGATCAGACCCAGATTGATAAAGCTGTGATAAAGCTGCCTTAGCGCGTCTGAAAGCTGACTTAACTTGTCTGTGCGAGTGACTGAAGCAGGCTTAACATATGTCTGTGCGACAGACTGAAACGCGAGTCTGTGAGAACTGAAGCTGACTTAAAGCATGTCTGTGCGACAGACTAAAGCAAGTGAGTGTACGGATGAACTTATGCCTTGATTAATCGTTAGTGGGAGGAGTTGGGGATCAGCTGATAGCTGGCTGTCACGCCATGGTCTGCCAGAACTACGCTTGAGCTCCGTTCGGTCGCTCAAACTACATTTCTGAGAAGGCCGATTCAGAATATCTTGAATATCTTAACTATAGAATATCTTGTGCTATAGAATTAAAATGGAATATGAATAATAAACTCACACATGATGTTTAAAGTCACAGCATCAGAGTATTTCTCTCCATGTTCATTGATGGACTTGCACTTGTATTCTCCACTGTCATCAGAGCTGATCTTTGAAATGCTGTAGATTCTTCCAGATCCTACAAACGTTCCTCCTTTAAACCAGCTGAGATCTTGAGAGATTTATTGTCTTCTTTTTTGTCTTCAGTGGATTTCAGGCTATGTGGCTTTAAGTCAGTTGTAGTTGTTGTATTTCATTTTCTGAACCAACATCACATTGTAAAATTGATTCAATGCCATTACCATTTATTTTTGGATGAAATTTCAACATATTTTCAACATTAATTGCGGTGCAAACGTGATGTTGATTCAATGCAGTTAACGCTGACACATTAACATTGATTTATCCTTTTTTCTATGGTTGCTTGCTATCTGGGTACTGAGTGTTAAAGTACCATTGAAGCAGTGTTGATGTTAATGAGATAATTAAGTGATGATTGAGCATTAGTGATGAACACCTGATGATAATGAGCAGAATCACTGAAGGAAAGAGAAACAAGAACTACAACTGACTTCAGCCACAGCTTTAGATGAAATCAACTGAAGATAAAAGAAGACATTAAATCTCTGAAGATCTCAGCAGAGGAGGATTAAACAACTCCACAAACAGCATTACCAGCTTCACACATTACTAACCAGATTGACTTTATTTCTATAATCTATAATAGTTTTGCTTGATGTCACCATTATGGTGATCAGTGTTTGCTTCAGTTGGGCTCTAACGTTCCGGCGAGAACAAAAGTGAACCCAATCTTTTCCAAAAGGGTCCTTGCACAAATTAACCAAGTGTACATGCGATGGTCACTTCGAGGACATACTTTTGCCGTCTGTTTATGATTACGTGATACAGGATTTGTTTTGAAAACTGAGGTAAGCTAATTTACTGACATTACTGGGATATAAAACCAATCTAAACAAAATGGGAAATGTTTCTTACAAATTTATCTGCTTTTCCACGTTACACAAAGAAACAGTGCACAAGCTGAAATAAGTTTGAATTTCAGATACAATAAGTAATATTTAATGCCAAATATTTTATTTATCAGAATCTTAACAGATGTAAGCATGAATTTTGATATTATGTCATGGTAACCCCCTGTTTCAAACACTATACCTTTCTAGTTTCTACAACAATAATATAATTCACTTGTGTTTTTTGAATCTCAAGGAGGTCTGTTGTTTTTACGTTAATTTGAAACATATTTCCCTCCATCTGGGGTATTTGGTCTCTGAAACCTTATTTACATTTTATTACCATTACCCACAAAGCACTCAATTTTTTTATGCATAGTAACATTTCCCCTTTCTCCTCGGTGTCTGATTGATATCTGAAACAGACTGAAAGACTCTGATTCTGTCGATCCTGACTATAGAGAGAAGAAACTGTTTTCAGGAGGGAAAAAAGTAGTTAGACGTCAATGTCCCATCAATGAACAATAATTCACAAATCAACCACTAGAGGTCCTGCCAGTGCTGTGAATATAGTAAAGACAACACATACTTGAATGGCTTGAAGGTTAATCAGGTTTATTGAAGCACTGGCCCTAGTTGTAAAAACATACAAAGTAAAACACGCAGAGGAAACTCTTTATAGAATACATTAATACATAAAATAAAATACGTTTGCATTTGAATATTGATAAGTTGTGCAGATATCGCCCCAAACTGAAGACCAAAAATACTGAATAACAACAGATTAAATTCAAACAAACTTAAAAAGTCAAGTTATTAAAAAAACAATGACAATTACACACAGAAAAAAACAGGCTTTGTGTTCTCTGGTCTCTATCACTCATTTGACGCTGCTGTGGATCACTGATGCATCTTCCACAGTTTTGCCTAAAAAACACAACAGTGTTATAGCTCAGATTATATGATATGTGCTGGTTAAGTTGGTGCTGGTTAAGCTGGTGCTGGTTAAGCTGGTATTGGTTAAGTTGGTGCTGGTTAAGTTGGTGCTGGTTAAGTTGGTTCTGGTTAAATTGGTGCTGGTTAAGTTGGTGCTGGTTAAGCTGGTATTGGTTAAGTTGGTGCTGGTTAAGGTGGTGCTGGTTAAGATGGTGCTGGTTAAGCTGGTGCTGGTTAAGTTGGTGCTGGTTAAAATGGTGCTGGTTAAGCTGGTGCTGGTTAAGTTGGTATTGGTTAAGTTGGTGCTGGTTAAGGTGGTGCTGGTTAAGTTGGTGCTGGTTAAGTTGGTATTGGTTAAGTTGGTGCTGGTTAAGTCGGTGCTGGTTAAGTTGGTATTGGTTAAATTGGTGCTAGTTAAGTTGGTGCTGGTTAAGTTGGTGTTAGTTAAGTTGGTGCTGGTTAAGATGGTATTGGTTAAGTTGGTGCTGGTTAAGGTGGTGCTGGTTAAGTTGGTTTTTCTTACCTCACGGCAGCATCAGGCTGATGAACTCTTATATTGTCATAAAGACATTCATTCTTCTCTGCTCTCTCTTTCTTTCTGTGATGTTGGAGTGGAGAAGAATAGGGCAGAATGATCGACTGATTTTCTGCTTCTGTAAAGTCGTGTTTAGATGATTTACCTCTTTCACTGAGAGATCTTCAGTTTTAACACTCCTTCATTTCTTTCTGTTATAATGATAGACATTAACAGCATATGGACAAATGTATTAAATTAAGAGAAAATATGAATGTAGTTTTTAAAGATTACTAATAATCAAACACAAATTAGCCATGTTCTTCTACATCAGACCAAAAGTGAACTTATACAATCACTGCAGTTTTTTATTGATCTCACATTATAAACAGGATAAAAATGATGATTATAATGACAATGATGAAGAATAATCCTCCAGATGCCACTGTGATCACAATCACATTTCTACCAGCACCATGATGAACTGAAAGAGGAAGATCCTCATGATTAACTCTCCAAACTGAGGAATGATGTGAAGATACAGGAGTGTGTTAATAAAACCCTCACCTGTGACAGTTACAGCGTCTGATCTCTGAGATCCATGTTGATTGTGAGCCTGACAGTAGAAGCGTCCACTCTGTCGTGCACTGAAACTCTGTCCAGATCCAGCAGCTGAGGTTTCATTCTCCTTAAACCAGCTGAAGTTCAGAGCAGGAGGGTTTGAATCACTGCTGCAGTTCAGAGTCACTGAATCTCCCTCCACTATTACACCAGATCCACTTATCAACACTGAGACGCTCCTGGGTGGGTCTGAAACAGAAAAATACAAAAACACTAACAATGAAAGTAAATTTTGCATCAGAGACTAATTTTTCAGCAGATGGACTGATGGAGATCACAGGATTCAAGATCTACAGGTGTCAGGTAGTATTTACAGTACATTCAGTATTTATTTATATGTGACTGGTTCTACTCGCATTGATTTGAGCAAGCATCAGCGATAGGCGCGTGTGCTAACAAAGACTCTAAAGACCGCAGCTCTTGTTACATATATTTAAGTTATATAGGAGCGGTCTCCAACCCTTCTCCTGGAGGGCTACCGTCCTACAGAGTTTAGCTCCAACCCCAATCAAACACACCTGAACCACACAGCAAAATCCCCAGTGTTAAGTTAACAAGTCAAGTGATAATGGAGCATTAGTGATGAACACCTGCTGTTAACAAGCAGAATCACTGACTATGTTTACATGCACGACGTTTGTTTCAATCAGACTGAATTCATTCCGATTGATGAATCCGAACGTAGTTTACATGAACGCTAAACAAAGTGATCGGGTTGATGTGCGCATTTATATGTCACAAGCTTCATATCGAATTGATGCGCACACTGCACAAATATGCCAAGTTTCCAGATGTCTGCCCATAATAACCATTCTCCTACATTGTTCTTTTGTTTTGTTTTAAACAGCAGACTTAATATTTATCCATTTCTGGTCATAATTTGGAGACAATGAGCATATGAACCGTTTTGCTGTGCTAATATCACGCAGTAAAAATGCCCCATCCCACACCCAAAACCAGTCGTCTGTGGATGAGAATCTGAAACAAGGACTGGTGGGACATTGTCCTGCTCCTCTTCACAGACGCTGAGTGAAAGGATAATTTTACAATGACGGGACACTCATTTATATGTCACTTTATTCAACAGTATACGTCATTACGTCATTACACTATTTCTACGTCATTGCACATGTGCAGTCCTTTCAGTTTCGGTTTTCAATCCGATCAAGTGTTTACATGTTCTCTTGATCAGATTAGAAAAGGAATAAACCACCCCTTTCAATCCGATCGAAATTTCATTTGGAACGAGCTCAATCGGATTGATTAAGGTGTTTACATGAGGGCTTTTCAGTCCGACTGAGCCGTCAATCTGATTACTAATGGATTATTTGGTTGCATGTAAACGTAGCCACTGAAGGAAAGAGAAACACAAGAACTACAACTGACTTCAGCCACAGCTTTAGATGAAATCAACTGAAGATAAAAGAAGACATTAAATCTCTGAAGATCTCAGCAGAGGAGGATTAAACAACTCCACAAACAGCATTACCAGCTTCACACATTACTAACCAGATTGACTTTATTTCTGTCAGACGTCTACAGAAGATCTTATTGAGAATTAACAGAGGTTTAGATGTAGATGATTTATTGAAAATAATAGTTTGGTCACCATTATGGTGATCAGTGTTTGCTTTATTTGGGCTCTTGACCCTTCTGTTGATTTAATTCTCTTTTAGCAGCTACAATCATGTTTTAACCAAAAATCTTGTATGTAGTAAGGAAAATAGATCAATTGAGGAAGATTGTTTATGATTTACAGTTGATGAAATATGATTTAAATCTGTAATTTTTCACTACAATACACAAAAACTATAAGGTGAACAAAGATAATTTCAAGTGCTAAAACATGTATAAGCGAGACATTTCCAGGCTTTCAGACACACTTAGACATCAACACTCATCAAACAAACCTCAACAATAGTGACAATCAAGAAAATATTCATAAAAAAAATATCAACTCTGAACATTACAAAACAACCTGATACAGTCAACAAAAACAACAGCAAAAATACAAGAATATAGCAAGAATAAAAGAACATTTTAAATAAAAAGCCAAATTATGAGGGAATATTAAAATATCTATATAGCAGTTTTTTCCCCCCATAGTATCAATGTCAAAATTGTGGCCAGTGAAAACGCTGAGTGGCTAGTAACTTTGGAAAAGTGGCTGCTGAGCAAAAAAGTTAATGTCAAGCCCTATATATACACCGATCAGGCATAACATTATGACCACTGACAGGTGAAGTGAATAACACTGATTATCTCTTCATCACGGCACCTGTTAGTGGGTGGGATATATTAAGCAGCAAGTGAACATTTTGTCCTCAGAGTTGATGTGTTAGAAGCAGGAAAAATGGGCAAGCGTAAGGATTTGAACGAGTTTGACAAGGGCCAAATTGAGATGGCTAGACGACTGGGTCAGAGCATGTCCAAAACTGCAGCTCTTGTGGGGTGTTCCTGGTCTGCAGTGGTCAGTATCTATCAAAAGTGGTCCAAGGAAGGAACAGTGGTGAACCGGCGACAGGGTCATGGGTGGCCAAGGCTCATTGATGCACGTGGGGAGCAAAGGCTGGTCTTATGCAAAAGGGGGACCAACACAAGGACATAATACATAGGACATAATGTTATGCCTGATCGGTGTATATATATATATATATATATATATATCTCTGAAAAGAGATCAAATTTTCAAATAGGTGCTCTCTTTATAAATAAACCACAGATTTGAGCTTTAAACAAGTACATTCTCGCCTGTCGAGAAACAGCCATTTACTTTGGTGCAGATCCTGAACCGTATCTATTTGAACCGGAATACATTGAAGATGAGCTTTTGGAACGTGAAAGGCAAGAAAGTGTTGCTGAACTGGGGCAGAAGGGAGGAGGAGAGCAGATTCGAACCTTTACAACACACAAAACCATGGCTAATCGCACAGGTACATCCACTACCTAATTTGCGGGCTGTAACTCTGCAACTACACGTGCCGGTCACGTTAGAAGTTACCTAGATGGGGACTATTTTCAGGCGCTGCATAATATCATTGCGCCGCTGCACCCATGGTACGGCAGCAAAGTTCCTTGATTATTACGCAGGAATGAGAGTATAGTTCCTAGCCATATCGGCCTAGAAAATCACAACTTTTCATTTTCCATTGGTCTTAGTACACGATGTAACTACAGAAGAGTCAAGTTTTAAATAGGAAAAATATAGAAACTCTTTGGTCATTTTTGAGCAAGATGCTAATGGTCTAATCAGATTCAATGAATTATGCTAAGCTATGCTAAAAGTGCTACTGCCAGACCCGGAGATCGGCTGAATGGATTCGAAAACGGTCAGACTCAACTGTTTAGGGGAGTTGGAAAATGAGCCTATTTTCAAAAAAAAGTGGAGTGTTCCTTTAATATATCAGCTCTGTGATCTTCTATATGCTAACAAACAAAGTCCTTGCTTTGACACATAAACCTCAACAATATTTCCACACTGTCTTCTGAGAAAATGAGCCAAAAATGTTGATGATCTGGCAATACACTGATGTTTGTCCAATCAAATGCTCTGATGAGTGAGAAAGTCCCTCCTCTAAACCACCGGGCACTAACTAGCAAGAACCAAATTAGCAATTCATGTTCAAAACTGTGACGTCACTAAAAACTATTGGATATTTATAAAACGGACAAGCCCATTGACATCTCTCACCCAAACTTCCTGTTTCAAAAGGAAACACATCAATATAGCACAGAAAACTGCTCAATCATCATTATATGATCCAAACAGGCTACAAACTTAAGAAGAAAAGGAAAGACTCTTTATATCTAAATTACGCAGCAACTCGTTGCTTCAGCGCCTCAGAAGATGAAATGTAACAGAGACTCACCGTGAATCATGAGCAGAACGATCAGAGGAAGAGGAGGAGCCATTCTGACCGACATCAGCATAAAATACATCTATAATACAGCATTAAACATCACTTATATACTCATAAACAGTGTATGTTCATCACCCTCAACAGCTCTTAGTTTTAGTAAGATCTTTGCACATCTGGAGATTATTAATGCTCAACATCAGTGTGTGTGAATGAACTGATCATTAGATGAACAGGAGATATTTCTCATGTCAGGAATCATGTGTTATATGAGCTTCATCTATAGAAATAATCATCAGTTTTCATTTAAGTAAGAGTGTGTTTGTCTTACCGTGTTGTAGCTCATCAGATCAACAGCAACTGAACGACTGACTGTTTAACACATGCACTTTTAGCTTTAGGTTGAAGGACTTTGTGTGGTTAACACTGTTTATTGATGCCCAGCAATGGCAGTGTCCCTCCCTCAACAAGAGAACAACATCACTGAACTAAACCTAAAGAAATATAATGATGTTTTTTCTTTAAGTTGATTTAAATACATTTACTGAAGACGTTTAGAGAAGAGGATTGTGTAACCAGACGTTCTGCTGGATATTTGACACTTATTATGAAGGTTAGTTGATGTTTTTCCTTTCAAAAATAGGAAACTCTTTGTCCTCTTTTGTCTGTCGCCCCCTACTGGACATCTTTGATTATTGTGTCAAGCTGGAGCTGGAAACCAGTGTTGCCAGATGTACGATAATTATCATATTTATACAATAATTTCGACCTCTGTACAACATATGATAAATAATTTTTAAAAATCCCATAATGTATGATAATCAGAATTTCGTGACACTTCAAATGATGGTGGTTGTAATCTCAGGGCTTCTACACTCATTGATCTAGCGGTGGATCCTACGTCTACCGTCATGATTGTGAGGAGAACGTGAACGTGGTGTTACGCATGTCTTCCATCTCATCTCACGTTACGTCTTCTCGGCCAATCATCGTGGAGAATGACTCTCTCTCACAAGCACAAGTTAACGTTCCTGCCGCGGCGCTTACGTCAGTTGTTTCCAAGCTGAGGTCGATAGTTTAGCAATAAAGTATAGAAAATGAGTGCTGAAAAGGAAGGTGAAGACAGGAGAGAGGCAAAGAGTCTATGGAGCCGCCTAAAAGTAAGCACCGACAGCAAACATACACAACCGAGTGGGAAAGGACCCCAGGACCCCAGTTTTGCAGGATGGCTAAGGCCTGTTTCAGGCAATGACACCAAAGCCTTCTGCACATGGTGGCTGAGATCACAGTTTTAAAGAATCACGAAAAGGTGAAGAAACATTAGGACATAAAGAGAAATCTAGCCCCAGCTCAAAGGTCCATAGCCCATTTGCTTCAGAAACCGTCGGGGAGTGAGCAGCTAGACACAGTGGTGACAGATGCAGAGATAAAGCTAACAGGGTTCATGGCAGAGCACAACATAGCATCGAGGACCTCTGACCATTTGATTGAGGTCTTAAAAGATATATTTAAAGATTCGAAAACACGTCATTGGCGACTGTTACTTTGAGAGTCTAACCGAAATACCGAAAATTCTGCGTTTTGATTGACGAGTCAACAGACATCGGGAACGTGAAAACGCTTTGTGTAGTTGTTCGGTTTTTCGATGAGGGCACATACAGGATTCAGACCCGTTTCTGGAAACTGGTGCAGATCTATTCAGACCAACACACACAGTTTGCCACTGAGGCAGTCACTGCAGAAAGGCTTTACAACCAGATGAAGTCATTCATGATGCAGACGTACCGATTGAAAACATAGTGGGGTTCGGGTCGGATGGCTGCAATACAATGATGGGAAAAACAATTCTGTCTCCAGCCGCCTTAGAGATGATCTGCCAGGCATCACAGTGCAGCGGTGTGTAAGTGTGTGTGCGCCACTTGAGTGAGGCATGCAAGTGCGAGGATTTAGCCAGAGACATTTATGGATATTTCAAAAACTGAATTTCAAGACTTTTGCCATGTTGAACCCCACAAACTACTGAAGCTCTCCCGACCAGATGGCTATCATTGAGCGAAGTTGTGAAACGTGTGTCCGCCCAGTGGAATGACCTCCAGCTTTTTTACACTGACCGGCTCATTGAAGAGCAAGGTCTGTGAAACCTACACAGATCTCCTTCTCACCTGTTTTTTCCACAGTCAACCTCATCAAAACAAAGCCACAAAATCGGCTCATTACAGACACTCGAAATGGGCTTGTGCGGGACGGTGCCCTGCTTTTAGGCCAACGAGCACTATGTCGCGGTCCATGGCGGCATCAAATTTATACCGCAAAAGGACCCCGTCAACATCTGGCAACACGCAGGCTTCCGATGACAGCGACTCAGAGGTGGAGTTTGGACCTTCCCACTAAGATACGCCTAGTTATTCATCTATTGTGGTAATTAGCAGGTTGTGTCAAAAAGTTGTTGGTCTAGATAAATAGCTGTATTCTGTACGTTTGACTCGTGTACGAGAATTTTCTTCCAAATATGATAATTTTGAGCTTCTGGTACGATACTTGGTCATTTCCAATCTGGAAACACTGCTAGAAACACATGAGAAAACATTCAAATAATGAGGGAAAGAGCTGCTATTAAAGCGAACAGACTGAAGAAACCAGAGGAGATGCAGGAATGGATGCGCTCAGAATTATAATACAAACATATGAAGGATTTGAACACTGTACAGGATAAAACAACACATGAAGAATGATTGTGATTTACAGGCGAGGATCATCAGGGTTGATGTTAGGAGCAGGAGATGGTGACCTCTGGTGGTAGTTTGAGGGATTGAACAAGCACAAATAAAACTGATAAACAAGTTTTTTTAATTATTTCTAAAGCACATTTTAAAGAAAAAGGTAAAGTTACAGGAACACAAAATACAGGATAACAGAAGCTGATAATATATCGAGAACGTTGAGACCATAAAATTATACATTGTCCATTGTGAATGTGCACATTTATGATTTTGTTCAGGGTAAAATTATCAATGACTTAAAAGAAAGAACATTTTGTAAAATAAGAAAGCGCTTGTATGCACTAGAGGTCTTATCCGACCCGAATCACTTATTACCCGAACCCGACGTACAGTAGGCCTACATGAATTAATGGAAAAAAAGAAAAACCCGACCCGAGACAAACCCGATAAAATTAGACCCGAGTCCGAGCCGACGTGACGTCAACTGGGCCGAATGTAAAAAGCAGTGACGTCTGCGCAGACCTGCACACCAGTGGCGAGCTGGGACTTTATCAAACCAAAATCAGAGACGACAAATAAGAAACACCACGGAGGTGTAAATTTAAAAGTATGCCCATATTCTTCTTCGTTTACATTTACATTAGCTACGCTTTTAACATATGCGTCCAGATCATGGAGCCTAAAGCCTACTTTGTATTTGTCAAAAATGTAGGAGAATATGTTTTCACAAAATGTTTTGTTTGAGGAAAACATGAAAATATACAGTTATGGTTTCATTTTTGTTAATTTGATTTAATTTATTAGCATTTATATGATTTTTTGTAACCCAAATGGCAACATTACACTGTTTTTCCTCTTGGGCGAGCACCTCCAAGTATAGATAAACTGCTCATAAACGTTATGTTTCTCTTCAAATGACAAGGAAATGTATATTTATGTTAATGTTATGAAGCAAATCCCCACACTGATCCTGGCGAATGGCTGGGGTATTACTACAGTTTCTGTGGAGCACGCCGCTGCGGCAGCACCAGTATCCCAAAGAGTTTGCGAGGCAATCGCCAATGTTTTGGACCCGAACCCTCTCAGGTCTCTGATCATCTTGTTTTAAATGTAACGCTCCTCATCCGGCAGCACTCAAATCACCAGGCGGACACAAGAAACTGCGTTTCAATCATGCGTTGTGTTTACTTTCAGTAACAAAAGGATAAAAATATTTCACAAATATCTTCACAAAGTTAGTCATATACAATCGCAATCAACTACCATATTATTACACATCACTGAACTTTCAATCTAACATTATTTGTGAGATAAACATGTATTATGTTACAAAAATACTCTCATTTTGCTGGAGCACATTTTTACCTACCCCCTCTCAGCATGAGATACACTTCTCTGCCGAAGGAAGGGGTGTGGTTTCACAGGTTAAAAGTGAATGACCCACAATTCGTTACTTAATGTCGCCACCGGAGGTCGCACAACAACAATTAACTGAACAAAAACACAGTGATTTTGGTGAAAGTCATAGCATTTGCAATAACATTTTTAACCCTGTTACATAAAGAACAATAATGGTCTTTTCTGTAAGCTGAAGAATGAAGATGAATGATTGTGAACTTTTTGTTACATTTTTAACAATACCAATGTCAATACCAGTTATTTCTTAAATGGGTATGGTATATATTTTTTTAAATAATCTTTTAGAAAAAAAAAAAATTATTACACTTAAAAGGCAAATCACATGTACATCCACATACTGGCCATTAATAACAAATTTATTGCAAAAGCAAATAAGGGCACATTTAAATAAAAATATTTGTACCAAGATGTAAAAATAATTTGAAAAAATATTTATTAGAAATATTAGAAAATAATATATTTCCTATAGCATGAATATGAATACCAATATTATTTGCACTGTTGTTCAGTGTAATGAGGAAATGAGTGTCTTTTCTGTGTCTGTGTCTGTGTGTGTGTGTGTGTGTGTCTGTACGTTTGTCATGTGACACGGGCCAGCTGAGTATATCAGGGGTGTTTTGGAGAAAATGTTAAAAAAAAATAATAATAAAAAAAGTACTGAAAACATGTTATGATGATGCAGAAACCCATGTTTTGTAATTAATATAATTTGAATATTGATATTTTTTAGTGGAATCAATACCCAATAAGTAGCTTGTGAGTGTTGGTATATCAAAACTGCAGTATCGATGTGCCCATAAGGTTTGAACAAGCAAATATGAGACAATCACAAATAAAACTGAACATTTAAAGGGAAAGTTACAGGAACACAAACGACAGAAAAACTGAAGCTGATATTATATAGCACTTTGTGAGCAAAAAAACAATATGTTTTCTATTGTGAATGCACACAGTTATGATTTTGTTCAGTATATCAGAATAAAATGATCAACTATGATTTAAAAGCAGGAAAATGTTGTAAATGAGAAAGCGCTTGTTTCCACCAATGATCATCACTTTAGGTGTTTTGCTCTGCTGACTTAATTTTAACATTTATATTTGCATAATGACAATTCACCAGCATTTAACGGTTACATCATCAGTGGCTCCGCCCACAGAGCTCAGGATTGGTTCCTTTGTGCTCCGCCTCTTACTGCAGCATCTTCCTATTGATCTGAACACACAGTAAGATAAAGAAAGACTGAGTGAAGTTCATCAACAACATTATAAAACCTTTCACAAGAATCATAAAACAATCACACTAGTACTGGAGAGTTTTATTGATTATATTGAGAAGAGCTGCAGGTTCTGACACTTACTGATGGATTCTCATGTTCAGAAAAGCTCTGAGGATCAAGAGTCGTGCAGAAGTCTTCAGGAGGTCTGGGATCAACGGTCTGTGTGAAAGAGAGCGAGAGATCGGTCATGTGATCATCTGTGATGGAGGATCTGACGCTGACGTCTAACTTACTGTGAGTGTGTCGTACAGGTCAGAGGTCGTGGACTTGAGCTCAAGAGCTGTATATGTGTCTTCAGTGGGATCAGAGATCTACAGGAGAGACAGAAGGACACACACATTGTGAGTTCATGCTTTAAATGCTGACTGTAATGTTTAGAGGATCTTGATGGAAATCAGTTTTACTGGATCTAGAACTGAAGAATCAGGTGTTTGGACACGAGACTCGTGTGTCTTATACTCTTAATATCTCTGTACGGCTCATAGCGGCTGTAGGAAACATCTCTGCATGCAGGAAAACACTGTGAATAATTGTGATCTCTCACCTCCTTCACAGCAGATCTTCTTTTCATCCTTTTAGTAAGACTGTCAGAAGACAGATGAATAAACAGCACATTTAAAGATATATATACCAGAGGTTGCGTTAGCCGAAAATCTTCCATCATTGACAGTGTAATCTGTCAAAATGACAGATGGCCTTCAGATTTTCTGAGGATGATCTTTTGTAACTTGTAACTGTAATTCCCACCCCTGTCCAGTTGGTGGCGAGTGCGAGTCAAATGATATTATGATCATATGAATCTATAAACACAGTGAGGTTTGTCATCATTAGGAGTTCTGGCGAACACATTATCATCTAAACTCTCAGTTTTACACGTGGGAGTGCCTAGATAACACAGTGAATGTGTACAATCCTGTTGCTTAGGAGCAGTGAAAGTCTCTTTTACCTTCATGTAGTTTGTGCAAGGGTTGAACAGAGATGGTCGTCCATTTGATAGCACATTCGTTTTGAAAGTGTTCACATTAGTCGGCTTATGAGCTCCCCTAAGCAGACTTCTCCGACAAGAACCCAACCTAAATCTAGTCTCTGGGCATGTTAAGAGGTCCATTGATTTGCTCACATGCTTTATGAACACTTAAGATATCTCTTCCCAACAGCAGAAGGATTGGTGCATCAGGATCATGTTCTGGAATCTTATCTGCTACAGATTTCAGATGAGGGAAGTACTGTGTGACATCAGGTGTTGGAATTTCAGATCGGTCATCAGGCATCATATCACATTCAGTGAGTGACGGAAGTTCTACCTGAGTTTTCCCATCGATGGATTGAATTGTGAAGCCAGATGCTCTGCGTCCTTTTTTCTCCATAGTTCCCGAGCATGTTTTTAGGGTATATGAGAATGATTCTCCTGTGATGGCCAAAACATCAAAAAAAACCTTTGATTTGGCTAATGATCGATTACTTTGATCATCCAGTACTGCATACATCCTCACAACATTTTCAGGTTTGTTACAAGGATATACTGTCACCGAGCAGATTTTAGAACACGATCTGGGCTTAGTCATGTTGCCACAGATTTCTGTACACTTGGATACAACGTCTGTCGAAGTAGCCTCTTCTTTCTCCCCGCCATGCTGGCTCTCTCCCACAGGCGGTTCTGTAACCCAGGGAGCTGGACCCGGATGCAGTGCTGTGGTGTGCTTCTCACTGTTGCATTCTTTGCACTTTATGTTGACTTTACAGTCTTTGGCAACATGCTCAGTAGATAAACAACAATCTAAAACAAATGTCATTTTCTTTCAGGTACTTTTTGCGATCATCTACAGTGGGGAGAACAAGTATTTGATACACTGCCGATTTTGCAGGTTTGCTCACTTACAAAGCATGTAGAAGTCTCTAATTTTTATCATAGGTACACTTCAACTGTGAGAGACGGAATCTAAAACAAAAATCCAGAAAATCACATTGTATGATTTTTTAAGTAATTAATTTGCATTTTGTTGCATGACATAAGTATTTGATACATCAGAAAAGCAGAACTTAATATTTGGTACAGAAACCTTTGTTTGCAATTACAGAGATCATACGTTTCCTGTAGTTCTTGACCAGGTTTGCACACACTGCAGCAGGGATTTTGGCCCACTCCTCCATACAGACCTTCTCCAGATCCTTCAGGTTTTGGGGCTGTCGCTGGGCAATACGGACTTTCAGCTCCCTCCAAAGATTTTCTATTAGTTTCAGGTCTGGAGACTGGCTAGGCCACTCCAGGACCTTGAGATGCTTCTTACGGAGCCACTCCTTAGTTGCCCTGGCTGTGTGTTTCAGGTCGTTGTCATGCTGGAAGACCCAGCCACGACCCATCTTCAATGCTCTTACTGAGGGAAGGAGGTTGTTGGCCAAGATCTCGTGATACATGGCCCCATCCATCCTCCCCTCAATACGGTGCAGTCGTCCTGTCCCCTTTGCAGAAAAGCATCCTTCTTCCTCCAAACACGGCGAGTGGAGTTTAGATCAAAAAGCTCTATTTTTGTCTCATCAGACCACATGACCTTCTCCCATTCCTCCTCTGGATCATCCAGATGGTCATTGGCAAACTTCAGACGGGCCTGGACATGCGCTGGCTTGAGCAGGGGGACCATGCGTGTGCTGCAGGATTTTAATCCATGACGGCATAGTGTGTTACTAATGGTTTTCTGTGAGAGACTGTGGTCCCAGCTCTCTTCAGGTCATTGACCAGGTCCTGCCGTGTAGTTCTGGGCTGATCCCTCACCTTCCTCATGATCATTGATGCCCCACGAGGTGAGATCTTGCATGGTGCCCCAGACCGAGGGAGATTGACCGTCATCTTGAACTTCTTCCATTTTCTAATAATTGCGCCAACAGTTGTTGCCTTCTCACCAAGCTGCTTGCCTATTGTCCTGTAGCCCATCCCAGCCTTGTGCAGGTCTACAATTTTATCTGTGATGTCCTTACACAGCTCTCTGGTCTTGGCCATTGTGGAGAGGTTGGAGTCTGTTTGATTGAGTGTGTGGACAGGTGTCTTTTATACAGGTAACGAGTTCAAACAGGTGCAGTTAATACAGGTAATGGAACAGGAGGGCTTCTTAAAGAAAAACTAACAGGTCTGTGAGAGCCGGAATTCTTACTGGTTGGTAGGTGACCAAATACTTATGTCATGCAATAAAATGCAAATTAATTATTTAAAAATCATACAATGTGATTTTCTGGATTTTTGTCTCTCACAGTTGAAGTGTACCTATGATAAAAATTACAGACCTCTACATGCTTTGTAAGTAGGAAAACCTGCAAAATCGGCAGTGTATCAAATACTTGTTCTCCCCACTGTATGTCTCTACTTCTGAACTCACGACACTTTGCCAATGGATGAGGTTTATTGTGGATTGGACACTGACTGTCTGGTTCAATCGATTTCTTTTTCCCTTTAAAAGGGTGTATGCACAGTTGACACGTCTGTCTTTCTGACTGATACAGATGATCGGTTGCTGTACTTTGCTGCAGACGGCTCTGTTTTTGCAGAAGTTTGGTTACTGCTCGTTGAGAATGAAAAACTTGGATCATTCTTGATCTTTGCTTGATTAACAATGAATCTGGTGAAGAAACTAAATGGTGGAAAGGAAACACGGTAATCTTCCTTGTACTTGGAGCCTTGTGCAATCCACTTATCTTGCAAACTGTATGGCAGCTTTTCGAACTCCACGAGCAGTGTCTAGATAAGCTGGTCCTGGCAAGTGGCCTCCTGACATTTCTTTTTCTTTTTAATCACAGGATTGTGCAGCGTATGATTGTAAATACAGCTCTTGATATATGTATTGTCGCAGTTTTGTGTTTATTGTCTTCATGTTTAATCAGTCAAAGAGTTTCTATCTTCTTTTTATTCAGCTTCACATTAGGGATTTTCTGAAAACGTCATTATATTACTTCTCTCTGAGGCATATGTGGCGTTTCTGCTCGAGGGCGCCCTCTGGCTTCCAGTATGAATAATGAAAAATATGAAAAATATGAAAAATAATACTTCTCTCTAAATAAATTTATATGACAACCCATATGTTTTTCTCCAGTGTACAGGAGTATCCCCACAGTGGATGCATAAGAGGCTCATATTCATATTAAAGACATAGACTTGTTCTTGATTTTGCATACCTCCTGACAACCTCCTGACAAAAATTAAGGAATTGATATCACAGATAAAAAAGCACAGATTTTTATAGTAATAATAATAATAATAATAATAATAATATAATATTTTATAATAAATCCTTAGACCCTTCTAATGATTTTTAGTCATAGGCTGCATGCATGTTAACATGTAACCCTGTAGTTTTTTAACCAGAATAAATTAGAAAACATAGTTATGTATATTATATTGCATTTCTGTCAATGGATCCTCATAAATACTACACACTGCACCTTTAATACATCGCAATTAGATGTTTTCCCCAAATCGTGCAGCCCTATTTTGCCTTAATTTTGAATCAGTAATGGAGGCTTGGGCTCAACTGCCAAACTGTCAACTTGAGATCTGAATCCGTGGCGGCTGCACAAAAGAGGGTTTTTTTAAAGACACTCCGCTGTTGTTTCTTGTTTATTTACTCCCTTGTGGCGTCGAACTGTTGTATAAACACAATATCACATTCGTAGCTGTGCGATATGGCTGTATATTACCTATGGCCGAATCACAGCCGTGCTGATATTGCACTGCTACTGATGTGATATTGCTCATATATATATATAAGAAAAATTTAATGCAGTAACATACATCCATACAGAAGTACATTTTTGAAAGGAACTTCTTACCAAATGTACATGACAAAAGCTCCTGATGCTCCACCGAATAAAACACCAACACCAGCAGCAACACCAAAACCGACTGCTACAGACGAGAAACATCTGACTGCTGAAATACACACAAAAACACACACCAAATTAGAGCTGGGCCGATAAACGATATCATATCGAATCGCTATAAAATTAATGTCCATAGCTCTGTACATTTTTACTCGATATGGATTAATTAGCCAATCACCCCACAGAAATAAACAAGCCTGCAGCTTTTAGTGTGCACGTCAAAGTACACGCCTATTTCCTAGTGCTCATTATAAGCAGTGTTGCCAGATTGGGCGGTTTTGAATTTGATTGTGCGGGTAAAAGCGGGTTTAGGCGGGTGGACAAAATTTGGGCTGGTTTGGGGTCAGTTTGGCGGGTTTCAAACATCTACATTTTATAGTCTAATTGGTTAATAAACAAAACTAAAGTGTGCATGTACTCCATAAAACCAGTCATCATGACGTTACTAAACACAGGAGCCCACGCAGAGTCAGCTGGCATTGGTGATGACATCGCCGACGAGGACGCACTTTCAGCCAATCAGCGATCAGCAGGTAGACGTGCTCATTCATGACTGACCGGTTTTTAGCGCGCTAACTTGTAGCTGTGTATTCCAGTGATCGCTATGCCAAAGTGGCATAAATATACAGTAAGTTATCTACAGTAATGTGTGGGAGAGTGACCCAATTCTCAAAACGTGGATTACACCAGTGGGAGATGAGGACTCGAAGGCTCTTTATAAATAGGCCTATAGTGAATGACTTGAAATTGAATATGGGACTATATGACTCCTGTCCATCATCATGTGAACACTGATCAGGACATCTGCAACCGTCTAGACTGCATTCTACTCGCATTCTACTCGTCCGCGACAGCTGCTAAAAGAGGTTTCAATTAGAGACCTGCGGAAAAATCCGTCCCGCTTCCGCAAAAATATACGTTACCTTCTCCCGCTCCCACCCGCAAAAAAGTATAAATAGATTTTTTCTGTACATCCATGAAACAGTTTTGAGTAATTTAACATAAAAGCAAGAGCGTGCATGGTTTGGCGTGGCAGAATGCACGCAAAGTTCGCTCTCTTAATAATTCCTTAAAGTGGATTCGATCTTAAATGCATCTGATTGGCCATTGCGTTTTAGAAATCAACACATATGTCCGTGATTGGCTACATTGCACAAAGCAGCAAAAACATGTTATAAACAGAAACTCTGCCCATGCTTGCGCCTGTAAATCGTTTTTATTTTGTTTGTTGTTCTTGTTGCTTTTGTGCAATAGATGAATAACAATTTGTTTGTTTTTAGAAGTTTTATTTTTAGATATTTCTATTTTAAATAGAATAGTTTTATTTTCCCGCAACCCGCACACACACAGACACACACGAGTACCTTACCGCCCACGCCCGCACTTGGCCATCAAATCTAGTCCTGCGCCACACTCTATTGCGTTGGGTCCCGCGGGAGTGCAGGTCTCTAGTCTGAATAAGCGATTCATCAGTTTTGACTGGGCTAAATGAATATGTACTTCACAAAAGACGTACTGTAGTTCTGTCTGAAGTTAAAGCGCAACACAAAGGTATGCACATTGTTGCTGTTGTTATTTTTTTGTTGTTGGATTATCGTACAGTATGTATCAATAAATGACACGTTTTGGCTGTGATGTGTGCATTAACGTGTGTGAAATGCCATATTGGGCACTTTTTGCACTGAAATTGGCTTATTCTTACTGTTGACATTTGATACATGTGTTTTTCCGAGGGTTAAAGTCATTGGTTAATTTCTTGATTGTCGTTTTGACAGTTTCCACCTGGACATTTTAGTCATATCTGCCAATTCTCTTTAATGTATTTGCCCTGTTTTGATCTGTTTTCCTGGGATTGTTGTTTTGTTTTTTGTCATTATTTTGTTTTAAGGAGATAAAATGGTGCTTATCAACCTTGACTGGTATGACAAAGTTGTATATTTTGTCAGTTAAAGTTTTTTTTAAAGGTTTTTCTTGGAGTGGGCGGGTTTGAACCTGGAAATTGTTGACCCAATCTGGCAACACTGATTATAAGCTATTGCCGAAGAAAACTCGACACAAGGAGGAAAAAATAAGTGGAAGCAGCGATGAAAGTAAAAGCGAAAGTGAAACTAACCTCGAGTTATCATCCAGAGACGACGAAATTGTTAATTAAAAGATTAAAATTCAGTTATATACTGAGTTGAACCGCGCGCCACATGGACATTGATCCGCTCGGCTCAAAGCCCAAACGGCAGCGCGAGCTTACAGAGCAGATGCATTTACTACTTACTACTAAACAGCGCTGTGAGATCCAGTGATACACGCTTGAATTCAGCGAATGACACACGGCTCAGTGATTTAAACTAGTTTAAAGCCAGATGAAACAAACAGAAGAAACTGTGCGCAATGACACAGTCAGACGGCGTTTCAATCTACAAATCGCCATTTACCATGGATTTACTGTAGTAACACCAACTGCGCCATGATATTGTGGCAGAAGTGTGGGATATTATTATAGAACTTTATTATATTATTAACGTAGATGTATTAAAGGTGCAGTGTGTAGTATTTATGAGGATCTATTGACAGAAATGCAATATAATATACATAACTATGTTTTCAGTGTTGTATAAAGACCTTACATAATGAACCGTTATGTTTTTATTACCTTAGAATGAGCCATTTCTATCTTCATACACTGTGGGTCCCCTTACAGTGAAATCACCATTTTGTGCCGCCATGTTTTTACAGTAGCCCTAAATGGACAAACTTCTCTACAGAGCGCTAGTCACTCTCTGCTCTCTCAGACCACGACATATTTGTCCTGTGTCAGCCACCGTAGCTTCTCTATGTGCTTCGAAAGGGAGGGGTGAGCGAATCACAACCTCACCGCTAGATGCCGCTAAAATGTACACACTGCACCTTTAAATGAACATAAATGTACATCTGCATCCTAACTCAAGCTACTACTACTGTCAACTCGCTGTCAAATGTGCATTTCTAAGACACAAAACAATTATTAATACTGCAGCTGCACTGCAAACTGTGCTAAAGATACGTGTCAAAGTGACTAGAAACAGCCGTTTGAACATGCAGAAACTTATTTAATTAGAAATTAATTTTTCTATTAAGATATTTATTTTGTTAAGGAAAAATGACTGGAAAAGTGTAAAGAATTCAAAAACGTTAAGTATTTGTCATGTTGTGGCAATAAAGAGTAGTTTAAAACCACATTTAACAGTCTGGTTTCTACAACTTTCACTCAGGAACAAAAGTCTGCCTTTAAATTTGAAAAATAAATAAATAAAGATTTGACATTTATAATATATAAATTATTGATAATTGTCGATATCGACTGATATGAAAATTTTTATTGTGATAACTTTTATGGCCATATCGCCCAGCCCAGCAAATGTTTAACAGGACTAGATAAGACAAACACACTGACTGTATGTGAATAAAATAAAAAAATATGATTAATAAAACTCACACATGATGTTTAGAGTCACAGCATCAGAGTATCTCTCTCCATGTTCATTGATGGACTTGCACTTGTATTCTCCACTGTCATCAGAGCTGATCTTTGAGACGCTGTAGATTCTTCCAGATCCTACAAACGTTCCTCCTTTAAACCAGCTGAAGTTCAGAGCAGGAGGGTTTGAATCACTGCTGCAGTTCAGAGTCACTGAATCTCCCTCCACTATTACACCAGATGGACTGATGGACACTGAGACGCTCCTGGGTGGGTCTAATAACAATCACCAAACTTATTATTACAAGGGTTATAAAACATTTTTTGTGCAACTAATTATTGATGAAAATCATTATAAACATGCTGGGATGTTCTACAGCATCTTGTGTTGTATAATAAACTCACACATGATGTTTAAAGTCACAGCATCAGAGTATCTCTCTCCATGTTCATTGATGGACTTGCACTTGTATTCTCCACTGTCATCAGAGCTGATCTTTGAGATGCTGTAGATTCTTCCAGATCCTACAAACGTTCCTCCTTTAAACCAGCTGAAGTTCAGAGCAGGAGGGTTTGAATCACTGCTGCAGTTCAGAGTCACTGAATCTCCCTCCACTATTACACCAGATGGACTGATGGACACTGAGACGCTCCTGGGTGGGTCTAAAATGGACAAAAACAAAACATTAACAAATTAAATTTGACATCACAGACTTAGTTGAGACTTATGAATCTCCATCCACTATTTCAGCAGATGGACTGATGGAGATCACAATGCCCTCTATTGGTCAGCTGCTACTGATATTTATGGTAAATTTGTTATTTACATATATTTATATACATAATTTATATGCATTTTATTCATTGACAAAGCTCTGCATTTGTAAAAGTGATCTTTCCTGTTTCCTTCTCAGCTTTAGAAATCTGTTGTGATTTTTTTTCTTCCAGATTTTAGTGATAACACAAGAGCTCCCACGAAACTGACTGATCATTTATTAGCGTTGTGTAGTCTTAAACTCTGCTAGCTTTTCAAAGACAACTTTAAAGAGAAATGGTCAATCTGTACTCACACGTGACATTGAGATAAACAGCAGGAGAGGTGTGATTGTGTCCGTGTACAGCACAGCTATATCTGCCTGCATCCTCTCTTCTGACTGACTGCAGCAGGAGTTCATTGTTTCTGTCTCCTCTCTCAGTTAATGGCTGTGAGTTTCTGTACCAGATGAATGTTGCTCTGTCAGTCAGAGTGCAGCTGCTTTTACATGTCAGACGGACTGAATCTCCCTCTGTCACTCTCTCAGGAGACTCCACCTGAAGATCTGAACACAACACACACATTATATCTAGTGCTGCTGTCATACACTGATTATTATTCAACATAATGCACAGAAGAAGAGATAAACCTCATGAAAGTCACCTATGACAGTAAGAGTCACTCCTGGTTTACCAGTCCATTTGTCTTTATCAGTGATGAATCTGAAATAGTACTCGTGTGAATCCTTCAGTGTCACATGACTCAGTCTGATGGTGCAGTTCTGCTGTTCATCTCCCAGATACTGAAGCCTCTGACTGTATTCAGGGTCCTCAGACAGATCTGGAAACTCTTCTGTGTCCTTTTTATATTTTGTTTTGGTCCAGAACACTTTCTTGATCTGATGTCCAGTAGGGTATGTATAAGAGCAGTTTATTATCACTGTTGAGTCCTTTAGTGCACAGATGTGTGAAGGACTGTAACTCACACCCCAATCATCACTAGAAACCCCTGAAACACAGAATTCATCCTGATGGAAATATGAAAATGAAATGTGATTTACACAACGATTATGTAACGATTAAATGATTATGATTAACTTTTCATAATTTCTGTCCAATCAAATGCTCTGAACAATGAGAAAGTCCCTCCCCCTAAACCACATGACACTGACTGGCAAGAAGCAAAAGACTATTGGACATTTCTAAAAGGGACAAGCGTTTGACACGTTCAACCCAAACTTCCTGTTTCAAAGGGAAATATGTGAGTACAGGACAGAAGAAAGTGTTCATCGGCCGCTCATGAGGCCTTAAATAAAACATCAGAGTGTTTCTAATGTGAATGTAACAGAGACTTACCGTGAATCATGAGCAGAACGATCAGAGGAAGAGGAGGAGCCATTCTGAGCGACATCAGCATAAAATACATCTATAATACAGCATTAAACATCACTCATAATCATCACTTGTGCTTAAACAAGTACATGTACTGTATATCACCCTATTCTTTACATTGTTAAGACACGTGTGTTATATGAGCAATAATAATCAGTTTTCATTTAAGTAAGAGTGTGTTTGTCTTACCGTGTTGTAGCTCATCAGATCAACAGCAACTGAACGACTGACTGTTTAACACATGCACTTTTAGCTTCACAGTGAAGGACTGTGAGTGGTTAACACTGTTTCCTGATGTCCAGTGCCAGGAAATATCAGTCCCTCCTCAACAAGAGAACAACATCACTGAACTAAACCTAACTGAAGAACAATAATGATCCTTTATTTAAGCTGAAGATGAATGATTGTGATTTTCAGGCTCATCAAGGTTGATGTCAGTCGCAGGAGATGGTGACCTCGGGTGGTAGTTTGAGGATTTGAACAAGCACATATTAGATATGTCTAACTGCAGAACCGCAATGCTCCTCCAGCCCATGTCCCGGAAACCTATCAAACTCAGCCAACTTGAAGGAAATCTCTAATTGCACCACGAGGAAGCTTCCTGAAGAGTCATGAGCGAGGACACAAAGGTGCCTCCTTAGCTCCTTCCATCGCATCCTAAGGAGGTGGAGCTAAGACGCGAGAAAAGGAAATGAGGATACAAAAATAAGAAATGAGAAACACCCTTTAAGTAGTCTCGCGTAGCCGGAGCTTCAGACTGCAGCAGAAGGTCTGGACTCTATCGCAGCTTTCATTGGTCAAGGACCGCCCAGAGGCTGTCTGACTGACATGTAAACGGATGATTAAAGAACGCAACACACACGTCTCGCGGACATCCTGTAGAATTCAACCAATCAGATGACAACTTCGAAAACCCTTAAGTGTTTCCAGATAAGTGTGTCATAAGCATCAGACGTTCAGCCAGCGGTCCTATAGTGACATCTAAAGCTGAGACTACCCTTTAAGTGACAAATCAACCACGTTTTTACAGTAATGTTGTTTATCAATGTTCCCTGATTCATTAATACATATAATTATACTAATTCACACAAAGACATTACTAGAATAAATGCAGTTTTTAACTGTTGTACATGCATGTGTGGTAAACAAGTACACTTTACTCAAACACTTAACCTAAGTGTAATAAAGTAATACAGCAGTTCATTTTTGAAAGGAACGTCTTACCAAATGTACATGACGAAAGCACCTGATGCTCCACTGAGTAAAACACCAACACCCGACTG
Source organism: Coreius guichenoti (assembly GCA_039654105.1). Lineage (NCBI taxonomy): Eukaryota > Metazoa > Chordata > Actinopteri > Cypriniformes > Gobionidae > Coreius > Coreius guichenoti. The sequence continues at coordinate 48,190,498 of CM077170.1, forward strand.
ACTTTGTGTGGTTAACACTGTTTTACACACAGCTGCAGAAATATCTGTCCCTCCCTCAACAAGAGAACATTATTACTGGAACTAAAGAACAATAATCATCATTTCTTTAAGCTGAAGATGAATGATTGTGATTTCAGGGTTGATGTCAGTCGCAGGAGATGTGACCTCTGGTGGAAGTTTGAAGGATTGTTAAGGATGGGCGATACCAAACTTTTCAAATTTGATACGATACCAATACTTTTTGTTACAATTTTAACAATACCAATGTCAATACCAGTTATTTCTTAAATGTGTATGTGATTTTTCAAAATAATTTTTAGAAGAAAAAAAAAAAAATCATTACACATCCACATACTGGCCATTAATAACACATTTGCAAAAGCAAATATGAGCACATTTAAATAAAAATATTTCTACCAAGATGTGAAAAATATTGTGATTAGAAAATAACATATTTTCTATCATGAATAGGAATAAAATAAACCAAAATACCAACAACATAAAACGTGCATATTTGCACTTTCTTAAAGATTTTTTAATTTTCTTAAACAGACCATAATTTTTCCAGACCAAGTTCCACTCGCTACATATTCAACTATTTAGTCTTCCTTTAGGCTTCAGTGTAATGAGGAAATGAGGATCTTCTGTCTCTGTTTGTTTGTGTGTGTGTGTGTGTGTGTGTGTGTGGCTGTACGCTCGCTCTCATGGTCATGTGACACGGGGCCAGATGAATATATCAGGGGTGTTTTGGAGGAAATGTAAAAAAAAGTACTGAAAACATGTTAAAGTGATGCAGAAACCCATGTTTTTTAATTAATATAATTTGAATATTGATATTTTTTAATGGAATCGATACCAAATAAGTAGCTTGTGAGTGTTGATATATCAAAACTGCAGTATAAGGTGCCCATAAGGTTTGAACAAGCAAATATGAGACAATCACAAATAAAACCGAACATTTAAAGGGAAAGTTACAGGAACACAAACGACAGAAAAACTGAAGCTGATAATATTAAGCACTTTGAGAGTAAAAACCCCCAATATGTTTTCTATTGTGAATGCACACAGTAATTCATCAGCATTTAACTGTTACATCATGTTTCTTAAACTATACAGAAATAAAACTCTTTAGTGACTCATCACTAATTGTCCCTGTCAATCACCAGTGGCTCCGCCCACAGAGCTCAGGATTGGTTCCTTTGTGCGCCGCCTCTTACTGCAGCATCTTCCTATTGATCTGAACACACAGTAAGATAAAGAAAGACTGAGTGAAGTTCATCAACAACATTATAAAACCTTTCACAAGAATCATAAAACAATCACACTAGTACTGAAGAGAGTTTTATTGATTATATTGAGAAGAGCTGCAGGTTCTGACACTTACTGATGGATTCTCATGTTCAGAAAAGCTCTGAGGATCAAGAGTCGTGCAGGAGTCTTCAGGAGGTCTGGGATCAACGGTCTGTGTGAAAGAGCGAGAGATCGGTCATGTGATCATCTGTGATGGAGGATCTGACTTTGACGTCTAACTTACTGTGAGTGTGTCGTACAGGTCAGAGGTCGTGGACTTGAGCTCAAGAGCTGTATATGTGTCTTCAGTGGGATCAGAGATCTACAGGAGAGACAGAAGGACGCACACATTGTGAGTTCATGCTTTAAATGCTGACTGTAATGTTTAGAGGATCTTGATGGAAATCAGTTTTACTGGATCTAGAACTGAAGAATCAGGTGTTTGGACACGAGACTCGTGTGTCTTATACTCTTAATATCTCTGTACGGCTCATAGCAGCTGTAGGAAACATCTCTGCATGCAGGAAAACACTGTGAATAATTGTGATCTCTCACCTCCTTCACAGCAGATCTTCTTTTCATCCTTTTAGTAAGACTGTCAGAAGAAAGATTATTAAACAGCACATTTAAATATGTGTGTGTGTGTGTGTGTGTGACTTTCAGCTGTTTGCAATGAACAATTCAAACCAAAGTAATTGGAATAGCTCAACACAACAAATGTTTCAAATAGTTTCCCAAAATTCAACTGAAAATACAACTTTTAATGACTTCTGCAGTCTCAAAATGATTCACCCCTTGAACAGAATCCCTCACAACAGCACAAATCTGCAGAACAGGTGTTGTCTCGAGCACACCTGATGCACCTGATCAAGGGCTTCATTAGTTACACCAGGTGTGCTTGAGCTAGAACACATTAAATATCTGAACTGGCTGGGTTTGTTAAAAAGTAAAAAAAAAAGTCATTCAAAAGTCAGATGAATGGTCCAAAAAATTAAAATATCATCGCCCTTCACAAAAGGAACAGGATACAAAAAGATAGCAAAGGCACTAAATGTTCCTAGAGACACCGCTGGAAGTTCACAAGCTCAAAGTTAAAAAAAAGGGGCAAAAAAAGGAAGCGATCAACGGCTGCAGCCTGATTTCTGAGAAGGCCGGTTCAGAAAAACCCTCGAGTGACTGCAAAAGACCTGCAGCAAGACTTGGTGGCAACAGACACTGAGGTTTCAGCTTGCACAGTAAGACACGTACTAAACACATGCAGTTTCCATGCCAGAACTCCAGACTACACCACTACTGACCCAAAAGCACAAGAAAAGTTGGCTCCAAACACAGAAGTTTTGGGATTCTGTTCTGTGGAGGATCTTTTCGGCCCTATGGGTCAGCTGTATGTCTGGAGGAAGAAGAATGAAGCATATGCTGAAAAGGACGCTCTGCCTTCAGTTAAGCATGGCGGTGGATCAGTGATGCTCTGCTTTGCATCCTCTGGCACTGGAAACCTGCAGTGTGTGGAAGGCAAGATGGATTCAGTGAAGTATCAGCAAATCCTAGGAGAAAACGTCATGCCGTCAGTGAGGAAGCTGAAGATTGGGCATCATTGGATCTTCCAACAGGACAATGATCCCAAGCATTCCTCAAAAAATCTGGTTGAAAATCTCTGGTGGGATTTGAAGGTGGCGGTTGCAGCACGCAAACTCAAGAATATTACTGAACTGGAGGCCATTGCTCATGAATGGGCTATGATTCCTCAGAAACGCTGCCAGAAGCTGCTGTCTGGTTATACATCTCGTTTGCGGCAGGTCATAACAGCAAAAGGGTACTCTACTAAATACTAAAGACTGAATCTCCCTCTGTCACTCTCTCAGGAGACTCCACCTGAAGATCTGAACACAACACACACATTATATCTAGTGCTGCTGTCATACACTGATTATTATTCAACAATGCACAGAAGAAGAGATAAACCTCATGAAAGTCACTTGTGACATTAAGAGTCACTCCTGGTTTACCAAGCCATTTGTCTTTATCAGTTGTGAATCTGAAATAGTACATGTGTGAATCCTTCAGTGTCACATGACTCAGTCTGATGGTGCAGTACCGCTGTGTGTCTCCCAGATACTGAAGCCTTATTTTTTAATTTTAAGTCTTGTTGTTTCTGTCTCTTACATATTCTTGTATTTAATATCATGCCTCATTGCATTAGATGTTTTAAATCAAATATACTATATGTGTTGTACTATTCATGGACATACAGATGAAGACACTAGCTCAACTACACATAAACCCACTGTATCTTGACTGTAGCTGCACATGCACATTTACTAGTGTGTGGTTCACCTAATGTAGCATCAGTGACCTTATCTTCCTCTTTCTTGTCAGTTTAAATTGAGCACCATCCGTTTTGAGATTAAACAGTGAACAACCCAAAAGAGAAATAAGCTCTAGTTATTTGCTTAATGCACACAGAAATCAATAAAATACTTTATTTCTGGAAGAAAATTACAGCAACAGTCATTTTTGAACTGCATAAGTTCGGAACTGTCCAACATCTTTCCCCGCCCCCTTTTGATTGACAGCAGCCTTCATTATATAGTTATATGTTGTGTAAAAGATTAAAGTGGATTTTTATCAAGGTGTTTGTCACCAACATACAAAACACTGCGAAAGAAAACATATTTGTGCCTATTGGACTTTTGATTTTAAACCATATAGTTACTGAGACACAGCCCTGTGACAACTAGCCCCAACCAATCTCCCATAAATCCCCCACACTTTAGATATTTGACAGAACATTTATAAAATCATGCTCTTACCCGTTTCATCAACACCCATGACAGCACTACAAATGATCAGGCTGGAACCAGTATGGGCGTTTTCACATTGACTGACACGTGATTAGCACATTTTAATATGAACTTATGACACCTCAACTAGTGCAGATCGAGCAGAAGAAGAGTCTTAGCTGATAGCATTAGACTAAAGGCATAAAAGTTAAACTGAGAGACACTTTACGCCAGTCCATAAAGATGCTCATGTAATAATGTTTTCAGACTTTAGAATATCTATATTCAATCAGTTTCATACAGACAGCATTGACAAGGAACCTGCTCTTAAGAGACAGATAATAATTGCTTGAATACCACTCCTTTAATTTGCATATGCAGACCAACGATCCTCGTTTGTAAAACACTTTAAGGAATTGCAGTGGCAGTGATGTCAAAAAACACATTTCATCGCCAGCAGTGCATTTGATATTCCAATTTCTCCAATGAACCTCCAATTTACTGATTTATTAATAGCAATCTGGAAGTTAAATAAACAAAGAACTTATGACGTGATAGGATGATATGATGAACTTATGAACTTATATTATATGCTGATGAAGCAGAATTGATTCATATGAATGTTTTTATCATGGGAATTTTTAAGCTTTTTATTGTCACCGGCCTTGTTCTTCTTGAATGCATTCCATGTCTCTAAAAAATTTCACAAATACAGTTTCCTCTTTAGTAAGTGAGAAAACAAAACGTGTGAATCTCTGACAGCGGCATCAGAGCGTGATCATGTGACCTTCACAAGTGATGCCGAGACATTGAGGGACGTCACACCCAGGAGGAAGAGGAAATCAGTCCTGTCAGAATAAAGCTTGAGGCCTTTTTTCACATACCCAATATGGTGGCTCTAGTAATTAAAGTCCTGCCTATTAAATAAAAGATCCAGATTGGTAATCATGTCACTGTAACTGATGAATCTCTAAAAGACGAATCTCTATTGACTCTCAATGAGAAGAGCTGGACACTTACAGTAAGATTCTCATGAAAGGGATGTTCAATTTAGCAGCGTTGGTGTAAGGATGAACAGCCTTAATGGAAGAGAGATATAAGAAAACATGAGAACCAGGAGAAAAAGGAAAACAAAGCGTCTTGGTTACGTACGTAACCCTCGTTCCCTGAAGGAGAGAACGGAGATGTACGTCGGAACTGATCGAGACCAATCTACTTCGAGTGTAAACTAAACGAGCGTGAGTTCTGGGAACCATGTCCAGTTGGGCAGATACGGCGCAACTAACAAGACCTGCTCCTCGTCCTCTGACTTTTGAACACAGATCAGATCCATGAGGCACGCTGTCTGGTTGACCAAATCCTGCTCCATACCGAGATAAGAGATCCTCTGCACAGGGGAGTGTTTGCTCTTGTCCCAGTTGACCCAAAGTCCCAACAGGTTGAGGTGACTGAGCACCATGTCCCTGTGTTTGCACAGCTGTTTCCGAGATTGAGCCAGTATTAGCCAGTCATCGAGATAGTTGAAAATGCGAATGCCGCATTCTCTGAGCGGAACAAAGGCTGCCTCCGTGAGATTCATAAAGACGCGAGGCGACAGGGACAGCCCGAATGGTAAGACTTTGTACTGATATGCTCGACCCTTGAACGCAGAGCGCAGGAACAGCCTGTGTCGAGGAAGAATCGAGACATGAAAGTACATGTCCTTCAGGTCAATCACTGCAAACCAATCTCGGGGACGGATGCATTTGACAAATGTGTTTCTGTGTTAACATTTTGAATGGGAGCTTGTGCAGGGCCCGATTCAAGGTTCGCAGGTCAAAGATTGGCCGTAACCCACCGCCTTTCTTGGGTAAAATGAAGTAAGGGCAAACGGAACACCTGACACTTTCCAGAGCCCAAGACACAGAAACCCAGTGAAACGTTTGCCAAATGATATAATTACAGCATCAACGGGTGTGCTCTTGCTTTCGTTGAGAAATAGCCTACCTTGAACCGCCTTGGCACACTCCGGGTAAGTTGAAATAATGATCATTCTTACGTGACAGCAGTGAAGTCTACTAATAAGCTGACAATAAAGTATCCAACATTATCATGATCGCTGTTCCTCCCATAGTTATGAAATAGTATATTCCCTGATATAATTCTGCTGAAAGTGCAGCTGCTCGCATACTTCGTATGTAAATATTGAATACATTGTTTGGATTTTAAATGATGATAATCGGATCAGTTAATATGGGCGGGGTTGGAGTTGCCAATCAGCTGATGTCAGCTGATAGCGGAGCTTGACTACGTGGCCTGTCTGAACTAACGCAGAATGCTTTATTTTTGCTATTTTTACTAAATGTACACTTTTTGTACACAATTATCATGGTATATTAAATAAAACACCACTACAGTTAGCTGTTCTTGCAATATACATTTTTATTGGGCAATTTATTTACAGAATATATGAATCTATAGAATCTGGATACAGTTTGACTTCTAAATGACATTTAAATGTATTTAACGTCATTGAAAATTACATGTATGTGTCATAAGAGCCAACAATTTTTGCAGTTCGTAATGCATAGTGAAAAGCAAAAAAAGAAGATAAAGATTTTTTTAAGTATAGTGTATTTTTAAGTACTTACTGAAAAGGGTTGTTTTCAGCTTCAAAATGTTCAGTTCATATTATTCTACACACAATAACACTGTATACAACAAATAAGCTAATAATGTTGCGTTTTTGAAAGTCATTTGGCCCATGTTTTCTCTAGCTGGCTGCAGTATCGCTCCGAGTGGGAGATTGAAAACCTGAAGTGGAGTTCGAGCGGCGGATTACATGACTCTTTGAGCGGGAGGGGAATGTCTGCCACTCCGCTCCACTCATTTATAGTATTGTTCCAGTCAGGTATTTATTCCGATTGCTTTTCCAGTCTTTCAGCCTCGAAGTTGCTTCTGTTGGAACCATTTCCATCGTTGAAGAAGGAATACAAACTAACTTCAAGTTGAAATGTAGTTGCTATATATTAAGGACGTTTATAGCAATGTTGTACCGAACAACAGCAAGACTGCGAGTGTAATTTTGTGTAGTATTATAATTATGATATTAATAATCTGACTAGATCATTTGTTTTTCTCTAGCAATCTCTCAATAGCTGCGTTTCCATTACCCTTCAAACTACACAAACTGAAATTGAGAATAGAAAATACTTCCAGAAACTGTGGCAAATATTACGCTCCAAATGGAAAGTTCTCAAACAGAAGTACACTACTACTCCTTCGATTAAAAATAATGGCTAATGCGATGGCTGGGATATACGTAAACCTACCAGCATCCGTTGCCATGATTTTTGGAATGACTTATTACGAGAGGAGAAAATGTTTTAATCGCATAACATAGGTTAATGGAAATGCCATCATTTCACGAAAGTTTTTTTTATTGACATTAGAAAATATCGCAAAAGGTTTGTGCAAATCTGTAACGAAAACTTGGCTTATGTAAAGCTCTTTTATATTTGTTATGATGTGATTCTGATGTATTTAATGACAGAAAAGTGTGGAATCGCACAACTAGAGCCTTATTTTTCTGCCTTTCATTTGAAACACAAATGAATACTGATTAAAAATATTAATAATCTAAATGTGACCCTGAACCACAAAACCAGTCATAAGTCGCACGGGTATATTTGTGGCAATAGCCAACAATACATTGTAAATTATCCAATTTTCTTTTATGTTAAAAATCATTAGGGTATTAAGGAAAGATCATGTTCCATGAAGATATTTTGTAAATTTCCTACCGTAAATATATCAAAAATGTATTATTAGTAGTAATATGCATTGCTAAGGACTTCATTTGAACAACTTTAAAGGAGATTTTCTCGATATTTAGATTTTTTTGTATCCTCAGATTCCAGATTTTCTGGTTGTATCTCTGGTTGTATCTCGGCCAAATATTGTCATATCAAACCATACATCAATGGAAAGGTTATTTATTCAGCTTTCATATGATGTATAAATCTTAATATAAAAAAACTGACCCTTACAAATAAGCTTCATAAAAAAGCATAAAGAAAAACACACTTCAGTGATTACACACTTTTACATTGATTCAATAACTGTATATTTCCATTTTCACCCATCCATCTATAAAATGATCCCCAAATTACAGTCACATGTCATCACGGCACTCCTGTCAATCATCCAGGGCTCCGCCCACAAAGAGATGCATAAGGGCTATCATATATTTATTTTGTGTTCAAAACACTACAGACTCTTCTTGTTAGCCTGATTAAAAAAGAAAGAAAGAAAGAAAGAAAGAAAGAAAGAAAGAAAGACATTACTAAAACATTAATAATTAAATATTTAAATAATAGCATCAAGAACATTAGTCATGAGGAAAGGATAAATAGGTTGGGTTTTCTCTCTATCTAGTGAGTATTCTCACGTGCTGGAAGATTTTCATACACAGACGAGTTCAGTTCGGGTTTACAATTATCAAGTTGAGCAGCCTTTATGAATGAAGAGACAAAGGAAAAACAGTGTGTTATTTAAATGTCCATATACTTAGTCAAAAGACATTTTATATTTTCTAACTGATATTGAGGAGCGTTTAATTCCTTTTGGCTAAAGGTGTAGGAAATCCTCAGTTAAAACACTTACCGTTAAATTCCCATACACAGGTTCATTCAATTCAACATCACACGCTATGCGTCTGCCATGATGAGGAACCACCTTTGCCATTAAAGAAAAACAGAATAGAGAGAAAATAAATAATGTCTATAAACAACTCACAACCACATTCAGACTTTTTAATCTTTTAGTTACCAGTTCATTTAACTGATCAGTAAACTACTGAAAACCACATTATTTTTCTCACCTGAGACACCTGTGCGTCTTTTCTCTTTTTCATCCACCTGCTTCCCCTTTAAAGACAATGATTTGACACAATTACAACCAATCAGAACTTATTTGATGTTTAATACACAGTTATGAGTAAAGAGATTTCTCTATTGGATGGGCCATTTTGAATGAGATGAAATCTGGTGTATCTTCAGGGTTTGCTGCAGTAATGATGTGAGCTTCAGACTTCCTCATTCAATAACTAACTGAGTAGCTGTCAGTGTGGAAAGATGGAAAAGATGGAAAATTGGAAATGTTGCTTTGTCTCATGTTCATCATCTCACTGAATTCACAGTCACTCATTCACACACACTACATAGTACCACAGACACATATCTTACCAAATCAGTAACATCGTAAAGATCACTGCAACTCCACAAACCACTCCAATGGATACGTATAATATCACCGGACGTCCTGTAACTGACACAAAAGAATAAAACATCTGAACAGATTCATTTGCATCACATTAGAAAGAGTCATGTAAATATGTGAGCTGCTCTACCTTTAACAGTCACAGTTACAGCGTCTGATCTCTGAGATCCATGTTGATTGTGAGCCTGACAGTAGAAGCGTCCACTCTGTCGTGCACTGAAACTCTGTCCAGATCCAACAGCTGAGGTTTCATTCTCCTTAAACCAGCTGAAGATCAGAGCAGGAGGGTTTGAATCACTGCTGCAGTTCAGAGTCACTGAATCTCCCTCCACTATTACACCAGATGGACTGATGGACACTGAGACGCTCTTTGGAGGGTCTAAAACAGAAAACACTATAAATTCCACATCACAGATGTTTAGAGGATTTAATGTCACAGTTACTGAACCATCATTAACTCACACATGACGTTTAAAGTCACAGCATCAGAGTATCTCTCTCCATGTTCATTGATGGACTTGCACTTGTATTCTCCACTGTCATCAGAGCTGATGTTTGAGATGCTGTAGATTCTTCCAGATCCTACAAACGTTCCTCCTTTAAACCAGCTGAAGTTCAGAGCAGGAGGGTTTGAATCACTGCTGCAGTTCAGAGTCACTGAATCTCCCTCCACTATTACACCAGATGGACTGATGGACACTGAGACGCTCCTGGGAGGGTCTAAAAAGGACAAAAATGAAATCCTTAAATCATCTCATTCAAACACAATCTCCAATTTTTAAAAAGAACAAATGAATCTCTACTCACACGTGACATTGAGATAAACAGCAGGAGAGATGTGATTGTGTCCGTGTACAGCACAGCTATATCTGCCTGCATCCTCTCTTCTGACTGACTGCAGCAGGAGTTCATTGTTTCTGTCTCCTCTCTCAGTTAATGGCTGTGAGTTTCTGTACCAGATGAATGTTGCTCTGTCAGTCAAAGTGCAGATGCTTTTACATGTCAGACGGACTGAATCTCCCTCTGTCACTCTCTCAGGAGACTCCACCTGAAGATCTGAACACACAACACACACATTATATCTAGTGCTGCTGTCATACACTGATTATTATTCAACATAATGCACAGAAGAAGAGATAAACCTCATGAAAGTCACCTATGACAGTAAGAGTCACTCCTGGTTTACCAGTCCATTTGTCTTTATCAGTGATGAATCTGAAATAGTACATGTGTGAATCCTTCAGTGTCACATGACTCAGTCTGATGGTGCAGTTCTGCTGTTTATCTCCCAGATACTGAAGCCTCTGACTGTATTCAGGGTCCTCAGACAGATCTGGAAGCACTACACCCTGTTGAATAGGGCCTTTGGTCCAGAAAACTTCATTGATCTGATGTCCAGTAGGGTATGTATAAGTGCAGTTCATTATCACTGTTGAGTCCTTTAGTGCACAGATGTGTGAAGGACTGTAACTCACACCCCAATCAGCACTAGAAACCCCTGAAACACAGAATTCATCCTGAACAATTTAGCATCAGCATGTGTATAAAAAAAAAAAAAAAATTTCTCTTGAGTGTTTCTGAAGTGTTGCATTGACTAACCGTGAATCATGAGCAGAACGATCAGAGGAAGAGGAGGAGCCATTCTGACTGACGTCACTATCAACACCTACAACAAATGTACAGTGGGTTATTTTTTTTTTATTTTAATCGTGTTGTTTCTGTCTCTATTACATATTCTTGTATTTAATATCATGCCTCATTGCATTAGAGGTTTTAAATCAAATATACTACAAACCCGATTCCAAAAAAGTTGGGACACTGTACAAATTGTGAATAAAAACAGAATGCAATGATGTGAAAGTTTCAAATTTCAATATTTTATTCAGAATACAACATAGATGACATATCAAATGTTTAAACTGAGAAAATTTATCATTTTAAGGGAAAAATAAGTTGATTTTAAATTTCATGGCATCAACACATCTCAAAAAAGTTGGGACAAGGCCATGTTTACCACTGTGTGGCATCCCCTCTTCTTTTTATAACAGTCTGCAAACGTCTGGGGGCTGAGGAGACAAGTTGCTCAAGTTTAGGAATAGGAATGTTGTCCCATTCTTGTCTAATACAGGCTTCTAGTTGCTCAACTGTCTTAGGTCTTCTTTGTAGCATCTTCCTCTTTATGATGCGCCAAATGTTTTCTATGGGTGAAAGATCTGGACTGCAGGCTGGCCATTTCAGTACCCGGATCCTTCTTCTACGCAGCCATGATGTTGTAATTGATGCAGTATGTGGTCTGGCATTGTCATGTTGGAAAATGCAAGGTCTTCCCTGAAAGAGACGACGTCTGGATAGGAGCATATGTTGTTCTAGAACTTGGATATACCTTTCAGCATTGATGGTGCCTTTCCAGATGTGTAAGCTGCCCATGCCACACACACTCATGCAACCCCATACCATCAGAGATGCAGGCTTCTGAACTGAGCGCTGATAACAACTTGGGTTGTCCTTGTCCTCTTTAGTCCGGATGACATGGCGTCCCAGTTTTCCAAAAAGAACTTCAAATTTTGATTCATCTGACCACAGAACAGTTTTCCACTTTGCCACAGTCCATTTTAAATGAGCCTTGGCCCAGAGAAAACGCCGGCGCTTCTGGATCATGTTTAGATATGGCTTCTTTTTTGACCTATAGAGTTTTAGCCGGCAGCGGCGAATGGCACGGTGGATTGTGTTCACCGACAATGTTTTCTGGAAGTATTCCTGAGCCCATGTTGTGATTTCCATTACAGTAGCATTCCTGTATGTGATGCAGTGCCGTCTAAGGGCCGAAGATCACGGGTATCCAGTATGGTTTTCCGGCCTTGACCCTTACGCACAGAGATTGTTCCAGATTCTCTGAATCTTTGGATGATATTATGCACTGTAGATGATGATAACTTCAAACTCTTTGCAATTTTTCTCGGAGAAACTCCTTTCTGATATTGCTCCACTATTTTTCGCCGCAGCATTGGGGGAATTGGTGATCCTCTGCCCATCTTGACTTCTGAGAGACACTGCCACTCTGAGAGGCGCTTTTTATACCCAATCATGTTGCCAATTGACCTAATAAGTTGCAAATTGGTCCTCCAGCTGTTCCTTGTATGTACATTTAACTTTTCCGGCCTCTTATTGCTACCTGTCCCAACTTTTTTGGAATGTGTAGCTCTCATGAAATCCAAAACGAGCCAATATTTGGCATGACATTTCAAAATGTCTCACTTTCAACATTTGATATGTTATCTATATTCTATTGTGAATAAAATATAAGTTTATGAGATTTGTAAATTATTGCATTCCTTTTTTATTCACAATTTGTACAGTGTCCCAACTTTTTTGGAATCGGGTTTGTATATGTGTTGTACTATTCATGGACATACAGATGAAGACACTAGCTCAACTACACATAAACCCACTGTATCTTGACTGTAGCTGCACATGCACATTTACTAGTGTGTGGTTCACCTAATGTAGCATCAGTGACCTTATCTTCCTCTTTCTTGTCAGTGTAAATTGAGCACCATCCGTTTTGAGATTAAACAGTGAACAACCCAAAAGAGAAATAAGCTCTAGTTATTTGCTTAATGCACACAGAAATCAATAAAATACTTTGTTTATGGAAGAAAATTACAGCAACAGTCATTTTTGAACTGCATAAGTTCGGAACTGTCCAACATCTTTCCCTGCCCCCTTTTGATTGACAGCAGCCTTCATTATATAGTTATATGTTGTGTAAAAGATTTTTATCTTTTATCTTTTACACATTTTTATTTTTAAGTGGATTTTTATCACCCTGTGACAACTAGCTCCAACCAATCTCCCATAAATCCCCCACACTTAACATATTTGACAGAACATTTGTAAAATCATGCTCTTACCCGTTTCACCAACACCCGTGACCAGTGACAGCACTACAAATGATCAGGCCGGAACCAGCACTGGCTGTTTTCACACTGAATGTCATGTGATTAACACATTATATTCTAATATGAGTTTATGACACCTCAACTAGTGCAGATCGAGCAGAAGAAGAGTCTTAGCTGATGACATTAGACTAAAGACATAAAAGTTAAACTGAGAGACACTTTACATCAATCCATAAAGATGTAATAATATTTTCAAACTTGGGAATATCTATATTCAGTCAGTTTCATACAGACAGCATTGACAAGGAACCTGTTCTTAAGAAACAGAGAAAATAACTGTAACTGTGCTTTAATTTGCATATGCAGACCATCTATCCTGGTTTGTAAAACACTGGAAGGTGTTGCAGTGGCAGTGACGTCAAAAAAACACATTTCATCGCCAACAGTGCATTTGATAATCCTCCAATTGACTGATTTATTAATAGCAATCTGGAAGTTAAATAAACAAAGAACTTAAAAGTACGGTGATGAAGCAGAATTTATTCATCTGAATGTTTTTATCATGAGAACTTCCCTTGCAAACTTCTTTTATTCTGTCAGCGGCCTTGTTCTTCTTGAATGCATCACGTCTCTAAACATGGTGACAAATACAGTTTTTTTCTTTAGTAAGTGAGAAAACAAAACGCATGAACGTTTGACAGCAGCACCACAGTGTGATCACATGACCTTCATAAGCGATGGTCAGACGCTGAGGGACAGGAAGAAGAGGAAATCAGTCCTGTCAGAGTAAAGCTTGAGGCCTTTTTCCACACATTTGTGCTGCGTTCCAGTTGGTTTTTATTATGCCCTTCACTCGCTTACTTCCCTCCGTCTCGTTCACTCGGATGTGCGTCATTGCTTATGTTGTTTGAGTGCCCACTACTGGCGGAACCTTTGCAATGGGCTGAACTGGAACGTCCTAAGCCCTTGATCACTTGGAATCCACTATGGAGTTGATTTATTATTATTTTTTTCCCTTACGAAATTGTTTAATGCAGCATTCTATATATATATATATATATATATATATATAGGTGTGTTTGGGTTGTTTTAAATGTTTTAAAAAAATAATTAAAATATCATAGAGTTGTTTGTGGTGGGGTAAATTAAACGCGATATGCAGTGACGTCACAATCGTGTTGCATTGTGGTATATGAAGCTACCTGAAGTGTACATATGTAGTAGACTCCCTCGGTCAAAATCGAGGGAGCGAGGGTCTGTCCATATAAACTTCCCTCGTCCACTCCACGAAGTGGAACGCACTTCAAAATGGCGTCGGGGATTCCCCCGAGGGGAGTGCGTGTCTAAAAGTGGAGTGGAACGCAGCCCTAATATGGCGGCTCTAGGTTCTAGTAATGGAAGTCCTGACTTCAAAATAAAAGATCGGCAATCATGTCACTGTAGCTGCTGTTAGAAGCTCCGATTTCCATAGAAACAATTCTGAGATACACATCCAGGACTGCACAGGCGAATTGGCTGGACAAACCTGAAATAAACGCTTTTTTAAATGCTATTTGAGCATCAGAACTATTTGCTATTTGAGCATGTCACACAAACGACAAAAAAACGAATAAAAAATTAACATTAACTATAAGTAATTATAATCACAATGCATGAAGAAACAATATATTTTCATGATGACATTATTTTCCAGCCAGAAGCCTTTGACTCCCACTTATCCATTGTCACTTTTCCTCAAACTTTTCAAAATATTCCTGTAAATCCTCATCAGACTCTCCTGTCAATCATCCAAGGCTCCACTCAAAGAGTCACATGAAGACTGTAACATGTTTTGGTGTGTGCTATCGTTCACTACAGCATGTTCCTGTTAGTCTGAGCCAATGAGACAAAAAAGAGATCCATTTACCAAGTTTAACCATTTTGAAATGTTTAACCCTCTGGGCCTCTTCGGTCAAAAATGACAGAAAAATCTGACGTTTTGAAATTTCAAATTTTTTTGCTTCATCGGAATGGGATGACACTTGGTAACTTTTGTCGGAAATAGAAATAGAAATTAATGGGAAATAGAAAAAATACGAAAACTCAGAGAATCTTTTGGTGGTACAAACTACAAATCAGCCACTTTGCAGAAAAAAAGTGCAATGAAGGAGTGACACTCTAAAATATCCATAAATATATATATATATATATATATAGCGTTCCCAGGCAATAATGAGACGTGCTAGTGAAAAGGGGTGTTTATTTGGGCTGTTGTAGGCCACAACCCACGCCGTACACACCCTGACTTGAACAGAGAACCGCACTTGAAACAGCGAGGCACTCCTCTGCCCCCCTTCTCTCCGCTTTTTCCCAAAACCAACCCTCTCCGCATATTTAACCCGAACCTCCAATAACAGGTAATGCAGTTAATGATAACAGTCCCCAACCAAAAATGAATAAAGTGCAACATAAACATTAAACTCCTTGTCATCTGGAACACAATAACATTTAGAACATGTTACACTTCCCCCCTCTTACTGAAGTCCTCGAACCCCGAGGACATCCTTCTCTTTGGACGCCCCCTGAGGAGCGTGTGAGCTTGGCCCTCAGGTACCGATTCCTCTGAGCCCTGCAAAGATTCACCCAGAGGGGTGTCAGGTAACAGTGTCACTTGCTGGCCACTACTAATCCTCTCCGCTAATTCGGTTACCCCCTCTGGCCTCTTCGGGGTCTCAGCGTTTTGTGAAGGAAGCACTGTGCTGGCCCGTGGTGATGCAGTGCCCCGGTAAGGGGCCAGCCTATCCCGATGCAGCACCACTTTGCACCCCCGAGGAGGCAACTGCACCCGATATACAACCTCCCCCAGCTTTTCCAATATTGGGCATGGTCCCACCCAGTGGCTGTCCGGTTTCGGGCACCTCCCTCTCTTCCTCACTGGGCTGTAAACCCAAACTAGCTCCCCCACCCCAAAGTCACGCCCCCGGGCATGCAGATCATAAGCTCTCTTTTGCCACACCCCAGCAGTCACCAGCTGCCTTCTGACATATGCATGGGCGGAGTCCAAGCAATCCTGGAGCTGTCTCGCATATTCAGGTCCCGCTTGAACAGGTGGAGGCCATATCTGCAGGGGTCCTAATCTCCCTTCCCAACATAAGCAGGGCCGGAGTGCATGAGGTAGAGTCCTGAATAGCAGAGCGACATGCCATCAAGACCAGCGGCAGATGGGTGTCCCAATTGTGTTGATGAGTGGATGTTAAGATGGACAACTGCTCAGCTAGTGTCCTGTTGAATCGCTCCACGAGCCCGTCGCTTTGAGGGTGGAGTGTGGTGGTGCGGGTCTTGTTGATTCCCAGCCGCTCACACATGGAAGAGAATACCTTGGACTCAAAGTTTCTACCTTAGTCACTATGGATACTCTGGGGAACCCTAAACCTACTAAACATGCCCTCCACCAAGGCGTTGGCAACAGTCACAGCCTCCTGGTCAGATAGTGCAAAGGCCTCAGGCCATTCAGTAAAATAATCCATTGCAGTCAAAACAAAGCGATTCCCCTGCGTGGTGCAAGGAAATGGCCCCATGATGTCCACCCCCACCCGCTGCATTGGCTCCCCCACCGGAAACTGCTGTATCTGGGCCCTGGACTGACCCTGTGGCCCTTTGCGTGCTGTACAAAGATCACAGCGCCTTCAAAAGTCCTCCACATCACGCCTCAGCCGTCCCCAATAGAAGCTCTGATGCAGACGTCGAAGTGTCTTTGTCACCCCAAAATGGCCAGATCCAGCAGAGCCATGCATGGCCGTCAACACTGTCTCTTGCATGTCCCCAGGAACCACTACTTGCCATCTCTTTTCTCCTGTTGCTGGCACCACCCATGCTCGCTGGAGAACCCCCTCTATTAGCTGCAAACATCTGAACTTGGCCCACAGTCCCTTGGTGAATGGGGAGAGGGCTGCTACCTCCTCCCAGGGCGGCCGCTGCTGTGCCTCTACCCACAGTATCACAGGCTGCAGGTCTGGGTCCCGCCTCTGATTCTCCACCCATAGAGTGACATCCACCTCTTGTAGCTCCCTGCAGACCAGTTCGGGTCCATCACTTCCGTCCACTTTCCGGCTAAGTTCCAGCTCCCGGGCTTCTCTGCGCTCACAATACTTGCATCTCTGCGTACTACATGGCCGTCTCGACAGGGCATCTGCGTTGCCATGCCGTTCCCCTGCACGATGTGTCACAGTAAACTCATAACTCTGCAATTCCTCGAGCCAACGAGCCACCTGGCCCTCTGGCTCCTTGAATGTCATCAGCCACTGTAAGGAGGCATGGTCGGAGCGTATGGTGAAATGCCAACCACATAAATAGTACTTGAAATGCCTGATGGCGGAGACTGCGGCTAACAGCTCTCGCCGTGTGACACAATACCTCTTTTCAGCTTTGCTGAGCACCTTGATGAAATAGGCCACTACTCTTTCTCCATCTGGGTACACCTGGGACAAGACTGCACCTATTCCATCCCCACTCGCGTCTGTGTCCAGAATGAAGGGCAGGTGGGGGTCAGGAGGTGCCAGAATGGGCCCACCAGGGCCTGTTTTAGAGTATCGAAAGCTTTTTGACAGCCCTCTGACCAGACAAAGCACTGATCTTTCTGTAGGAGTTTGTACAAGGGAGCGGCAATACAGGAAAAGCCCCGTACAAACTTCCTGTAATATGATGCCAAACCCATGAAGCTTTTTAGCTCTCGTTGGCTCACCGGAACAGGCCACTCCCGTACGGCTGTCACCTTGTCTTCAGCAGTGCCAATTCCCTCACTGCCTATACGATGCCCCAAGAAGGTCACCTCCCTGCTCAACAGCCGGCATTTATTGGGATGTAACTTCAGACCTGCCGCTCTGATTTTCTCCAGCACTGCCCTCAAGGCTGTGACAGCTGAACTGAATGAGCTCCCATGTGCCAGTATGTCATCCAAGAACACCAGACACTGCTGCCGTGGAATGCCTTCCAGTACCCTCTCCATTAAGCGCTCAAATGTGTCAGGGGCATTGCAAAGACCAAAACAGAGAACTTTAAATTGCCACAGATCCCTACCCGTGCAGAAAGCCGTCTTGGGTCGAGCTTCTGGTGTCAGCGGCACTTGCCAATACCCACTTCTCAAGTCCAATGATGAAAACCAGCAAGAGCCGGCCACATGATCCAAACATTCATCCACACGTGGAAGAGGGTACGAGTCTTTCCGTGTCACTACATTGAGCCTCCTGTAGTCGACACAAAAGCGCCACTCCCCCCCCTTCTTCGGGACCATGACTACTGGGGATGCCCAGGGGCTTCCAGAAAGTTCTATTATACCGGCGCACTGCATCGTCACTAACGCCTGCTCCGCAGCCTCCTGCCGTCCTAAGGGCATGCGTCTTGGTCGCTGACGTATGGGCGCTGCATCCCCTGTGTCGATATGGTGTCGTAGCAGGGAAGTCTGACCCAGGTCCCCTTCATCACAGGCAAAACAGTCCTGGAACTCCACTAACAGCTCCCACAACTGTTCTTGTTGCTGCATGTCCAAGCCACCGGAGCTCTTCTGCATTATCTCCTGCAGCGCCCCCATCGTCTCCCCCTCTCTTCCCGGAGCAGACCCAGGCCATGTACGCAGTAGCAGGGGCTCCTGTTGAGACGCACTGGGTGGCGCTGTGCAGCTTGAGCTGTCCCCATCATCTAAGTGACATGCCCAGGAACCAACCGCCAGCCCATCTGTGTGACGAGCTCCTGGAGGCCTCATCTTTACCACCTGACCATTTCCGAAACTCAACGTGGCCTTAGACAGGCCTAATTGACAGCCATGGTCCCTCAAAAAGTCCAGACCCAGGATACAACTGTCCTGCACATTAGCTATCCACACAGGATGCTGCACGCTCACGCCCCCCACAGTCAGTGTCAACAGTCCCTTCCCTTTCATTGGTGCCAGCTCCCCGGTCACTGTGCGGAGCTGAACTGCTGTGTCTTCTAGCTGCGTTCCCTCTGGCACCACCTCAGGACAAACCACAGTCACTGTAGACCCTGTGTCTACTAGGGCAGTGCACTCAACTCCCTCAATACATATGGGAATATGGCAAAAATCTGATATGGCTGTTCTTCCCACTACCACCACCCCTAGTTCATTCGTCCCGTTGTTCATGGTAGGCCTGTCTGCTTGCACTGGCGCTGAGCGGGACAAGGGCTTGGGGGTCTGCAGCGTCCCGCCTACTGCGCCCCCTTCCTGTTTCCCAAATTCTTAGCTAGCACAGGGCATTCCTTAACCAAATGCCCCGGCTGACCACACCCCCAGCAAAGTCGGGCCTGTGTCTGTTGCCTGGGAGGAGGCAATGCCAGCCCACGAATCATCTCTGTAATCTCATCAGCCATTCAGGTTTTGGTGAAGCCGTTTCACCTCCTCCCATTGCCCTGATGGTGGGGGAGGGGTCCAGTGCTGACCCCATCATTGCTGCTTCAACCGCCATTTCCCTCTCTAGCGCCAACTCTAAGGCTTCAGACAAATCACGTGGGCGTGCCAGCTGTGTATGTATGCGCAGTTCTGCTGGAGAAAGAGCTCTAATGAACTAATCACGGGCCAGCTCGCTCTGCACTGATGGTGGAATATGTGCATAAGCTCGCCTTGCTAGAGATTCAATATCGTTGGCCAGAGCTCGCAGTGGTTCCCCTGGAATTCTTTGACGGCTGTGCAACTCAGACCGGAGAAGCTCAGATCGGAAACACTGTCCAAAGCGGCGTCTTAATGCACCGACCAATGCACCATAATCAGCTCTTTCACTAGTGTCAAGCAGCAACAAACATGAGAGCTCATCATCTGTTAAGCAAAGAGCGAGCTGAAGGGCTTTCTGTTCCTCTGACCAAGCATATGCATGAGCTAATAGCTCAAATTGGGCATGAAAAGCTTCCCAATCCGATTTGCCAGAGTATTTAGGTGTTTTTATTCCAACCGGCATATTTGATTCATGGGCGCCGCCATTATTGTTTACCTTTTGTCCCCTCGCCTCACGCGAGAACGCCGTGCCGGTGTCTGACGTCATGACGTTCGGCAGTGGCGGGTAATGGCGGCTGATAGCGTTCGGCAGCAGCGGATAATGGCGGCTCGCTTTCTCGCCCCCGGCAGTGGCTTCACATGGCTCTTTCTTCACAGAATTCGCCTTAAAGTGACTGGCTACAGACGCTTCCTCCATCTTAATACGAACGGGATTATCCATTCTCACTCGCAGAAGATTAGCTGCTCGGCTCATGCACGCACAATCAGGACTCAAATCAGCCACTTTACCTCCAGCTGTCTGCAATCGTTTTTACTTCTGATACCAGTTGTAGCGTTCCCAGGCAATAATGAGACGTGCTAGTGAAAAGGGGTGTTTATTTGGGCTGTTGTAGGCCACAACCCACACCGTACACACCCTGACTTGAACAGAGAACCGCACTTGAAACAGCGAGGCACTCCTCTGCCCCCCTTCTCTCCGCTTTTTCCCAAAACCAACCCAGGGGTGGAGCCTCTCCGCATATTTAACCCGAACCTCCAATAACAGGTAATGCAGTTAATGATAACAGTCCCCAACCAAAAATGAATAAAGTGCAACATAAACATTTGTAGGATTGAAAATAATCAAAGATATTTGATATTTGAAATTGAACAAAGACATTTGCTTCACTGTTTTCAACCCCCATCTTTCTTATCAGAAGGGCCATTTGGAATTCCTAAAGACAAAGAGATGCTGAAGGCCTGTAGGCCAAAATGTGTCACACCTTTAGTACAGTGGGGGAAGTTTGGTCTGATTGGTCAGTTTGAATGTCTCACATTAGGGTTTCAGTCACATGGTCAAGGAACAGATAAAAAGAAGATGTAACTGTTGCTCTGGCTCTCTTTTATTCTCTCTCTCTCTTGATTCTCTGGCTCTCTCTCTTCTTGGGGGCCTTCTCTTTGGCTCTTCTCTTCTTTGCGCTCTTCTTCCCTTTGTTTTGTCTCGCTCTCTCTCTCTCTCTCTCCCTTTCTATCCCTCAGGTAACATTCATGCTGGGTACGATTAGTGGTACAAGTTTTTATCATCTCATACATCTATTTTGTAACTATTTTAAGTGTAACCATAATCAGAAATTGTCATTAAATCCTTTCTATTACAAATGATGTGCTAACTAGTTTTGATTTGGTATTGACTTTGAAGTGCTACCTATTGCAATACAATATCGTCACATTCTAGCAACGCTCTCCCACATATTTTGCTATTGTAACTGCGCTTATTTCCGTCGTTGGTATAAGTTGCAGTGGGTGGTAAAGACGAGAAATGTACAGTTCTACCATCTTGCTGATAACGTTTCTTTAGTCATTCGGCAACCCTGCAGCCTGAACCACTGTAGGCGACCCACCCTTACACATTAAACTCCTTGTCATCTGGAACACAATAACATTTAGAACATGTTACAATATATATATATCAGTGGTGTGTGGTGGTGTTTTAAAATTAGGCAAAGTCCTCACATTTTTTTTTATATACAAATGTAAATTTATGTCCCTGCTACACTTAATTTTCCCTGGTTCAGCTTTTCTTTTAATAGTCAGCAGTCATCGTCAAGCTTGTACATGTAGGCTACACGACGATGTACCTTTCATTTCCCCAAGCTGTTTGCTCACTAAAACCCCCACACTCATCATGTTTTCAGGTCATTTCAAGTTTGAATTTGACGTGACATAAAGCGGTGATATCTAAATGGCTGTGTTGTTTACTTACTTTAATTAGTCATCCTATTAACGCCATCATTATCTTCAGGCCGATCGTGAACGTGCACGAAAACAAGAGGCGGGATTTATCGCACAAACCAATCACATCCAATCATAACCGATCATATCCAATCATAGCGCGATGGAGCTATTGCCTCCTCTCACGTGACTTTTCCCCATTCATTTCAGTTACTAACCATAAAACTCACCGCACGTATTAGGGGCTCAATTTTAAGTCAATGAGGACAGAGGAGGCGCGGGTGTATCTTCACCTGCGGGTGTCGCTGTTGGACAGTATACTTTATAAAAACGAGCATCCATGTGATGTAAAAGAAAACATGATTCATCAGACCAGGCCACCTTCTTCCATTGCTCCGTGGTCCAGTTCTGATGCTCACGTGCCCACTGTTGGCGCTTTCGGCGGTGGACAGCATGGACACCATGATTGGTCTGCGGCTATGCAGCCCCATACGCAACAAATTGCGATGCACTGTGTATTCTGACACCTTTCTATCAGAACCAGCATTAACTTCTTGAGCAATTTGAGCTCCAGTAGCTCGCCTGTTTGATCGCACCACACAGGCCAGCCTTCGCTCCCCACGTGCATCAATGAGCCTTGGCCGCCCATGACCCTGTCGCCGGTTCACCACTGTTCCTTCCTTGGACCACTTTTGATAGATACTGACCACTGCAGACCAGGAACACCCCACAAGAGCTGCAGTTTTGGAGATGCTCTGACCCAGTCGTCTAGCCATCACAATTTGGCCCTTGTCAAACTCGTTCAAATCCTTACGCTTGCCCATTTTTCCTGCTTCTAACACATCAACTTTGAGGACCAAATGTTTACATGCTGCCTAATATACACTACCAGTCAAAAGTTTGGACACACTTTCCCATCAAAGAGAATTGGAAAGTGTGTCCAAACTTTTGACTGGTAGTGTATATCACCCACTAACAGGTATATGAACTAACGTGACTATAACACAGAGCAAGCTTTTGCAAATGTGTGAACTACGCTTGAGCTCCATTCGGTCGCTCAAACTACATTTCTGAGAAGGCCGATTCAGAATATCTTGAATATCTTAACTATAGAATATCTTGTGCTATAGAATTAAAATGGAATATGAATAATAAACTCACACATGATGTTTAAAGTCACAGCATCAGAGTATTTCTCTCCATGTTCATTGATGGACTTGCACTTGTATTCTCCACTGTCATCAGAGCTGATCTTTGAGATGCTATAGATTCTTCCAGATCCTACAAACGTTCCTCCTTTAAACCAGCTGAGATCTTGAGAGATTTATTGTCTTCTTTTTTGTCTTCAGTGGATTTCAGGCTATGTGGCTTTAAGTCAGTTGTAGTTGTTGTATTTCATTTTCTGAACCAACATCACATTGTAAAATTGATTCAATTCCATTACCATTTATTTTTGGATGAAATTTCAACATTTTTTCAACATTAATTGCGGTGCAAATGTGATGTTGATTCAATGCAGTTAACGCTGACACATTAACATTGATTTATCCTTTTTTCGATGGTTGCTTGCTATCTGGGTACTGAGTGTTAAAGTACCATTGAAGCAGTGTTGATGTTAATGAGATAATTAAGTGATGATTGAGCATTAGTGATGAACACCTGATGATAATGAGCAGAATCACTGAAGGAAAGAGAAACAAGAACTACAACTGACTTCAGCCACAGCTTTAGATGAAATCAACTGAAGATAAAAGAAGACATTAAATCTCTGAAGATCTCAGCAGAGGAGGATCAAACAACTCCACAAACAGCATTACCAGCTTCACACATTACTATCCAGATTGACTTTATTTCTATAATCTATAATAGTTTTGCTTGATGTCACCATTATGGTGATCAGTGTTTGCTTTAGTTGGGCTCTAACGTTCCGGCGAGAACAAAAGTGAACCCAATCTTTTCCAAAAGGGTCCTTGCACAAATTAGCCAAGTGTACATGCGATGGTCACTTCGAGGACATACTTTTGCCGTCTGTTTATGATTACGTGATACAGGATTTGTTTTGAAAACTGAGGTAAGCTAATTTACTGACATTACTGGGATATAAAACCAATCTAAACAAAATGGGAAATGTTTCTTACAAATTTATCTGCTTTTCCACGTTACACAAAGAAACACTGCACAAGCTGAAATAAGTTTGAATTTCAGATACAATAAGTAATATTTAATGCCAAATATTTTATTTATCAGAATCTTAACAGATGTAAGCATGAATTTTGATATTATGTCATGGTAACCCCCTGTTTCAAACACTATACCTTTCTAGTTTCTACAACAATAATATAATTCACTTGTGTTTTTTGAATCTTAAGGAGGTCTGTTGTTTTTACGTTAATTTGAAACATATTTCCCTCCATCTGGGGTATTTGGTCTCTGAAACCTTATTTACATTTTATTACCATTACCCACAACGCACTCAATTTTTTTATGCATAGTAACATTTCCCCTTTCTCCTCGGTGTCTGATTGATATCTGAAACAGACTGAAAGACTCTGATTCTGTCGATCCTGACTATAGAGAGAAGAAACTGTTTTCAGGAGGGAAAAAAGTAGTTAGACGTCAATGTCCCATCAATGAACAATAATTCACAAATCAACCACTAGAGGTCCTGCCAGTGCTGTGAATATAGTAAAGACAACACATACTTGAATGTCTTGAAGGTTAATCAGGTTTATTGAAGCACTGGCCCTAGTTGTAAAAACATACAAAGTAAAACACGCAGAGGAAACTCTTTATAGAATACATTAATACATAAAATAAAATACGTTTGCATTTGAATATTGATAAGTTGTGCAGATATCGCCCCAAACTGAAGACCAAAAATACTGAATAACAACAGATTAAATTCAAACAAACTTAAAAAGTCAAGTTATTAAAAAAACAATGACAATTACACACACAAAACAGGCTTTGTGTTCTCTGGTCTCTATCACTCATTTGACGCTGCTGTGGATCACTGATGCATCTTCCACAGTTTTGCCTAAAAAACACAACAGTGTTATAGCTCAGATTATATGATATGTGCTGGTTAAGTTGGTGCTGGTAAAGATGGTATTGGTTAAGTTGGTGCTGGTTAAGTTGGTGCTGGTTAAATTGGTGCTGGTTAAGCTGGTATTGGTTAAGTTGGTGCTGGTTAAAATGGTGCTGGTTAAGTTGGTGCTGGTTAAAATGGTGCTGGTTAAGTTGGTGCTGGTTAAGTTGGTGCTGGTTAAGCTGGTATTGGTTAAGTTGGTGCTGGTTAAAATGGTGCTGGTTAAGATGGTGCTGGTTAAGTTGGTGCTGGTTAAGTTGGTGCTGGTTAAGATGGTATTGGTTAAATTGGTGCTGGTTAAGTTGGTGCTGGTTAAGTTGGTTCTGGTTAAATTGGTGCTGGTTAAGTTGGTGCTGGTTAAGCTGGTACTGGTTAAGTTGGTGCTGGTTAAAATGGTGCTGGTTAAAATGGTGCTGGTTAAGTTGGTGCTGGTTAAGCTGGTATTGGTTAAATTGGTGCTGGTTAAGTTGGTGCTGGTTAAGTTGGTTCTGGTTAAATTGGTGCTGGTTAAGCTGGTGCTGGTTAAGCTGGTATTGGTTAAGTTGGTGCTGGTTAAAATGGTGCTGGTTAAGCTGGTGCTGGTTAAGTTGGTGCTGGTTAAGTTGGTGCTGGTTAAGCTGGTATTGGTTAAGTTGGTGCTGGTTAAATTGGTGCTGGTTAAGTTGGTATTGGTTAAGTTGGTGCTAGTTAAGTTGGTGCTGGTTAAGTTGGTGTTGGTTAAGTTGGTGCTGGTTAAGTTGGTGCTGGTTAAGTTGGTGCTGGTTAAGTTGGTGCTGGTTAAGTTGGTGCTGGTTAAGGTGGTGCTGGTTAAGTTGGTTTTTCTTACCTCACGGCAGCGTCAGGCTGATGAACTCTTATATTGTCATAAAGACATTCATTCTTCTCTGCTCTCTCTTTCTTTCTGTGATGTTGGAGTGGAGAAGAATAGGGCAGAATGATCGACTGATTTTCTGCTTCTGTAAAGTCGTGTTTAGATGATTTACCTCTTTCACTGAGAGATCTTCAGTTTTAACACTCCTTCGTTTCTTTCTGTTATAATGATAGACATTAACAGCATATGGACAAATGTATTAAATTAAGAGAAAATATGAATGTAGTTTTTAAAGATTACTAATAATCAAACACAAATTAGCCATGTTCTTCTACATCAGACCAAAAGTGAACTTATACAATCACTGCAGTTTTTTATTGATCTCACATTATAAACAGGATAAAGATGATGATTATAATGACAATGATGAAGAATAATCCTCCAGATGCCACTGTGATCACAATCACATTTCTGCCAGCACCATGATGAACTGAAAGAGGAAGATCCTCATGATTAACTCTCCAAACTGAGGAATGATGTGAAGATACAGGAGTGTGTTAATAAAACCCTCACCTGTGACAGTTACAGCGTCTGATCTCTGAGATCCATGTTGATTGTGAGCCTGACAGTAGAAGCGTCCACTCTGTCGTGCACTGAAACTCTGTCCAGATCCAGCAGCTGAGGTTTCATTCTCCTTAAACCATCTGAAGTTCAGAGCAGGAGGGTTTGAATCACTGCTGCAGTTCAGAGTCACTGAATCTCCCTCCACTATTACACCAGATCCACTTATCAACACTGAGACGCTCCTGGGTGGGTCTGAAACAGAAAAATACAAAAACACTAACAATGAAAGTAAATTTTGCATCAGAGACTAATTTTTCAGCAGATGGACTGATGGAGATCACAGGATTCAAGGGTGTCTACAGGTGTCAGGTAGTATTTACAGTACATTCAGTATTTATTTATATGTGACTGGTTCTACTCGCATTGATTTGAGCAAGCATCAGCGATAGGCGCGTGTGCTAACAAAGACTCTAAAGACCGCAGCTCTTGTTACATATATTTAAGTTATATAGGAGCGGTCTCCAACCCTTCTCCTGGAGGGCTACCGTCCTACAGAGTTTAGCTCCAACCCCAATCAAACACACCTGAACCACACAGCAAAATCCCCAGTGTTAAGTTAACAAGTCAAGTGATAATGGAGCATTAGTGATGAACACCTGCTGTTAACAAGCAGAATCACTGACTATGTTTACATGCACGACGTTTGTTTCAATCAGACTGAATTCATTCCGATTGTTGAATCCGAACGTAGTTTACATGAACGCTAAACAAAGTGATCGGGTTGATGTGCGCATTTATATGTCACAAGCTTCATATCGAATTGATTTTTTGACATGCGCACACTGCACAAATATGCCAAGTTTCCAGCTGTCTGTCCATAATAACCATTCTCCTACATTGTTCTTTTGTTTTGTTTTAAACAGCAGACTTAATATTTATCCATTTCTGGTCATAATTTGGAGACAATGAGCATATGAACCGTTTTGCTGTGCTAATATCACGCAGTAAAAATGCCCCATCCCACACCCAAAACCAGTCGTCTGTGGATGAGAATCTGAAACAAGGACTGGTGGGACATTGTCCTGCTCCTCTTCACAGACGCTGAGTGAAAGGATAATTTTACAATGACGGGACACTCATTTATATGTCACTTTATTCAACAGGAAGAACAGCTCGTTCCGCGCGTCATACGTCATTACACTATTTCTACGTCATTGCACATGTGCAGTCCTTTCAGTTTCAGTTTTCAATCCGATCAAGTGTTTACATGTTCTCTTGATCAGATTAGAAAAGGAATAAACCACCCCTTTCAATCCGATCGAAATTTCATTTGGAACGAGCTCAGTCGGATTGATTAAGGTGTTTACATGAGGGCTTTTCAGTCCGACTGAGCCGTCAATCCGATTACTAATGGATTATTTGGTTGCATGTAAACGTAGCCACTGAAGGAAAGAGAAACACAAGAACTACAACTGACTTCAGCCACAGCTTTAGATGAAATCAACTGAAGGTAAAAGAAGACATTAAATCTCTGAAGATCTCAGCAGAGGAGGATTAAACAACTCCACAAACAGCATTACCAGCTTCACACATTACTAACCAGATTGACTTTATTTCTGTCAGACGTCTACAGAAGATCTTATTGAGAATTAACAGAGGTTTAGATGTAGATGATTTATTGAAAATAATAGTTTGGTCACCATTATGGTGATCAGTGTTTGCTTTATTTGGGCTCTTGACCCTTCTGTTGATTTAATTCTCTTTTAGCAACTACAATCATGTTTTAATCAAAAATCTTGTATGTAGTAAGGAAAATAGATCAATTGAGGAAGATTGTTTATGATTTACAGTTGATGAAATATGATTTAAATCTGTAATTTTTCACTACAATACATAAAAACTATAAGGTGAACAAAGATAATTTCAAGTGCTAAAACATGTATAAGCGAGACATTTCCAGGCTTTCAGACACACTTAGACATCAACACTCATCAAACAAACCTCAACAATAGTGACAATCAAGAAAATATTCATAAAAAAAATATCAACTCTGAACATTACAAAACAACCTGATACAGTCAACAAAAACAACAGCAAAAATACAAGAATATAGCAAGAATAAAAGAACATTTTAAATAAAAAGCCAAATTATGAGGGAATATTAAAATATCTATATAGCAGTTTTTTCCCCCCATAGTATCAATGTCAAAATTGTGGCCAGTGAAAACGCTGAGTGGCTAGTAACTTTGGAAAAGTGGCTGCTGAGCAAAAAAGTTAATGTCAAGCCCTATATATACACCGATCAGGCATAACATTATGACCACTGACAGGTGAAGTGAATAACACTGATTATCTCTTCATCACGGCACCTGTTAGTGGGTGGGATATATTAAGCAGCAAGTGAACATTTTGTCCTCAAAGTTGATGTGTTAGAAGCAGGAAAAATGGGCAAGCGTAAGGATTTGAACGAGTTTGACAAGGGCCAAATTGAGATGGCTAGACGACTGGGTCAGAGCATGTCCAAAACTGCAGCTCTTGTGGGGTGTTCCTGGTCTGCAGTGGTCAGTATCTATCAAAAGTGGTCCAAGGAAGGAACAGTGGTGAACCGGCGACAGGGTCATGGGTGGCCAAGGCTCATTGATGCACGTGGGGAGCAAAGGCTGGTCTTATGCAAAAGGGGGACCAACACAAGGACATAATACATAGGACATAATGTTATGCCTGATCGGTGTATATATATATATATATATATATATATATATATATATAGCTCTGAAAAAAATTAAGAGACCACTTAACATTGATTCCTCAATGTTAAGTGGTCTCTTATTTTTTTTTTCCAGAGCTGTATACATGTTTAATTGCCTTTTTATATATTTCTAAAGTGCTGAATTTGTAAAGGTGACCTTTTCTACCTATTTCCTTCTCAGACTTAAAAATGATCTGTAGTGTTTACATTCAGACTGCAGGCAAAAGTGGCCCAAATCTGTTTTTTTTTTTGTTTTTTTGCACATATGGGATTTGACTGTTGTAAGTATAACAGTGACAGCTCTACAAGCAAAACTTGAGGTAAAAATATATATAAAAAAAGTTTGCTCTCTTTTTCATCCATGTCCTCCTTATCACCTGTACATGATTTTCACATCACCTTATAAATTAACACATAAACTCAGTGGCCTCCATGTTTACTTACTGTGTTATGTACAGTGTTGAGTGTCGTCTTTGTTATTGTTCAGTACTATGATCACTGCAAAATCCTCAGAGATAAATCAACACTGCTCAGTGCACATATCGTCCCAATTTACAGAGTTAAAGTGACAGCGTTGATTTAACTCTGAGTAATTGGTTGTGCAGTTCACACTCAAATCTGTTATTGGACACATTTAATAAATAATAATGTGAACAGCCACACAAAGAAATGGCATCTGAGCAATAAATCAGAATTGAGGACTAAGGCTTGCAGTGTGAACATAGAGACATATGATCTGAATCTGAAATAAAAACTTAAATTCATACTCACGTGACATTGAGATAAACAGCAGGAGAGATGTGATTGTGTCCGTGTACAGCACAGCTATATCTGCCTGCATCCTCTCTTCTGACTGACTGCAGCAGGAATTCATTGTTTCTGTCTCCTCTCTCAGTTAATGGCTGTGAGTTTCTGTACCAGATGAATGTTGCTCTGTCAGTCAGAGTGCAGCTGCTTTTACATGTCAGACGGACTGAATCTCCCTCTGTCACTCTCTCAGGAGACTCCACCTGAAGATCTGAACACAACACACACATTATATCTAGTGCTGCTGTCATACACTGATTATTATTCAACATAATGCACAGAAGAAGAGATAAACCTCATGAAAGTCACCTGTGACAGTAAGAGTCACACCTGATTTACCAGTCCATTTTCCATCAGGTTTATAAGTGATGAATCTGAAATAGTACTCGTGTGAATCCCTCAGTGTCACATGACTCAGTCTGATGGTGCAGTTATGCTGTTGATCTCCCAGATACTGAAGCCTCTGACTGTATTCAGTGTCATTAGACAGATCTGGAGGCTCGACACCCTCTTTTACAAAGCCTTTGGTCCAGAATACTTCCTTGATCTGATATCCAGTAGGGTATTTATAAGTGCACTTCATTATCACTGATGAGTCCTTTAGTGCACAGATGTGTGAAGGACTGTAAATCACACCCCAATCAGCACTAGAAACCCCTGAAACACAGAATTCATCCTGATGGAAATATGAAAATGAAATGTGATTTACTTCATCAGCTTTGATGGAGGGTGTTTCAGAAAAGCAGAAGTAAATGTACAGAGACAGAGTGAAGAGAGAAGAAAGAAATCAGCAAAAAACAACATGATACACTCTCAGATAATGAAATATATAAAAAACAAGACTAGGAAAATAATTAAAGTTAATTCAACTTTTCATAATTTCTGTCCAATCAAATGCTCTGAACAATGAGAAAGTCCCTCCCCCTAAACCACATGACACTGACTGGCAAGAAGCAAAAGACTATTGGACATTTCTAAAAGGGACAAGCGTTTGACACGTTCAACCCAAACTTCCTGTTTCAAAGGGAAATATGTGAGTACAGGACAGAAGAAAGTGTTCATCGGCCGCTCATGAGGCCTTAAATAAAACATCAGAGTGTTTCTAATGTGAATGTAACAGAGACTCACCGTGAATCATGAGCAGAACGATCAGAGGAAGAGGAGGAGCCATTCTGAGCGACATCAGCATAAAATACATCTATAATACAGCATTAAACATCACTCATAATCATCACTTGTGCTTAAACAAGTACATGTACTGTATATCACTCTATTCTTTACATTAAGACACATGTGTTATATGAGCAATAATCATCAGTTTTCATTTAAGTAAGAGTGTGTTTGTCTTACCGTGTTGTAGCTCATCAGATCAACAGCAACTGAACGACTGACTGTTTAACACATGCACTTTTAGCTTCACAGTGAAGGACTGTGAGTGGTTAACACTGTTTCCTGATGTCCAGTGCCAGGAAATATCAGTCCCTCCTCAACAAGAGAACAACATCACTGAACTAAACCTAACTGAAGAACAATAATGATCCTTTATTTAAGCTGAAGATGAATGATTGTGATTTTCAGGCTCATCAAGGTTGATGTCAGTCGCAGGAGATGGTGACCTCGGGTGGTAGTTTGAGGATTTGAACAAGCACATATTAGATATGTCTAACTGCAGAACCGCAATGCTCCTCCAGCCCATGTCCCGGAAACCTATCAAACTCAGCCACCTTGAAGGAAATCTCTAATTGCACCACGAGGAAGCTTCCTGAAGAGTCATGAGCGAGGACACAAAGGTGCCTCCTTAGCTCCTTCCATCGCATCCTAAAGAGGTGGAGCTAAGACGCGAGGAAAGGAAATGAGGATACACAAATAAGAAATGAGAAACACCCTTTAAGTAGTCTCGCGTAGCCGGAGCTTCAGACTGCAGCAGAAGGTCTGGACTCTATCGCAGCTTTCATTGGTCAAGGACCGCCCAGAGGCTGTCTGACTGACATGTAAACGGATGATTAAAGAACGCAACACACACGTCTCGCGGACATCCTGTAGAATTCAACCAATCAGATGACGACTTCGAAAACCCTTAAGTGTTTCCAGATAAGTGTGTCATAAGCATCAGACGTTCAGCCAGCGGTCCTATAGTGACATCTAAAGCTGAGACTACCCTTTAAGTGACAAATCAACCACGTTTTTACAGTAATGTTGTTTATCAATGTTCCCTGATTCATTAATACATATAATTATACTAATTCACACAAAGACATTACTAGAATAAATGCAGTTTTTAACTGTTGTACATGCATGTGTGGTAAACAAGTACACTTTACTCAAACACTTAACCTAAGTGTAATAAAGTAATACAGCAGTTCATTTTTGAAAGGAACGTCTTACCAAATGTACATGACGAAAGCACCTGATGCTCCACTGAGTAAAACACCAACACCCGACTGACTTTGTGTGGTTAACACTGTTTTACACACAGCTGCAGAAATATCTGTCCCTCCCTCAACAAGAGAACATTATTACTGGAACTAAAGAACAATAATCATCATTTCTTTAAGCTGAAGATGAATGATTGTGATTTCAGGGTTGATGTCAGTCGCAGGAGATGTGACCTCTGGTGGAAGTTTGAAGGATTGTTAAGGATGGGCGATACCAAACTTTTCAAATTTGATACGATACCAATACTTTTTGTTACAATTTTAACAATACCAGTGTCAATACCAGTTATTTTTTAAATGTGTATGTGATTTTTCAAAATAATTTTTAGAAGAAAAAAAAAAATCATTACACATCCACATACTGGCCATTAATAACACATTTGCAAAAGCAAATATGAGCACATTTAAATAAAAATATTTCTACCAAGATGTGTAAAATGTGAAAAATATTGTGATTAGAAAATAACATTTTCTATCATGAATAGGAATAAAATAAACCAAAATACCAACAACATAAAACGTGCATATTTGCACTTTCTTAAAGATTTTTTAATTTTCTTAAACAGACCATAATTTTTCCAGACCAAGTTCCACTCGCTACATATTCAACTATTTAGTCTTCCTTTAGGCTTCAGTGTAATGAGGAAATGAGGATCTTCTGTCTCTGTCTGTCTGTTTGTGTGTGTGTGTGTGTGTGTGTGTGTGTGTGGCTGTACGCTGGCTCTCATGGTCATGTGACACGGGGCCAGATGAATATATCAGGGGTGTTTTGGAGGAAATGTAAAAAAAAGTACTGAAAACATGTTAAAGTGATGCAGAAACCCATGTTTTTTAATTAATATAATTTGAATATTGATATTTTTTAATGGAATCGATACCAAATAAGTAGCTTGTGAGTGTTGATATATCAAAACTGCAGTATCGATGTGCCCATAAGGTTTGAACAAGCAAATATGAGACAATCACAAATAAAA
Organism: Coreius guichenoti; assembly: GCA_039654105.1. Lineage (NCBI taxonomy): Eukaryota > Metazoa > Chordata > Actinopteri > Cypriniformes > Gobionidae > Coreius > Coreius guichenoti. The sequence continues at coordinate 48,223,843 of CM077170.1, forward strand.
CCGAACATTTAAAGGGAAAGTTACAGGAACACAAACGACAGAAAAACTGAAGCTGATAATATTAAGCACTTTGAGAGTAAAAACCCCCAATATGTTTTCTATTGTGAATGCACACAGTAATTCATCAGCATTTAACTGTTACATCATGTTTCTTAAACTATACAGAAATAAAACTCTTTAGTGACTCATCACTAATTGTCCCTGTCAATCACCAGTGGCTCCGCCCACAGAGCTCAGGATTGGTTCCTTTGTGCTCTGCCTCTTACTGCAGCATCTTCCTATTGATCTGAACACACAGTAAGATAAAGAAAGACTGAGTGAAGTTCATCAACAACATTATAAAACCTTTCACAAGAATCATAAATCAATCACACTAGTACTGAAGAGAGTTTTATTGATTATATTGAGAAGAGCTGCAGGTTCTGACACTTACTGATGGATTCTCATGTTCAGAAAAGCTCTGATGATCAAGAGTCGTGCAGGAGTCTTCAGGAGGTCTGGGATCAACGGTCTGTGTGAAAGAGATTGGTCATGTGATCATCTGTGATGGAGGATCTGACACTGACGTCTAACTTACTGTGAGTGTGTCGTACAGGTCAGAGGTCGTGGACTTGAGCTCAAGAGCTGTATATGTGTCTTCAGTGGGATCAGAGATCTACAGGAGAGACAGAAGGATGCACACATTGTGAGTTCATGCTTTAAATGCTGACTGTAATGTTTAGAGGATCTTGATGGAAATCAGTTTTACTGGATCTAGAACTGAAGAATCAGTTGTTTGGACACGAGACTCGTGTGTCTTATACTCTTAATATCTCTGTACGGCTCATAGCGGCTGTAGGAAACATCTCTGCATGCAGGAAAACACTGTGAATAATTGTGATCTCTCACCTCCTTCACAGCAGATCTTCTTTTCATCCTTTTAGTAAGACTGTCAGAAGAAAGATTAATAAACAGCACATTTAAATATGTGTGTGTGTGTGTGTGTGACTTTCAGCTGTTTGCAATGAACAATTCAAACCAAAGTAATTGGAATAGCTCAACACAACAAATGTTTCAAATAGTTTCCCAAAATTCAACTGAAAATACAACTTTTAATGACTTCTGCAGTCTCAAAATGATTCACCCCTTGAACAGAATCCCTCACAACAGCACAAATCTGCAGAACAGGTGTTGTCTCGAGCACACCTGATGCACCTGATCAAGGGCTTCATTAGTTACACCAGGTGTGCTTGAGCTAGAACACATTAAATATCTGAACTGGCTGGGTTTGTTAAAAAGTAAAAAAAAAAGTCATTCAAAAGTCAGATGAATGGTCCAAAAAATTAAAATATCATCGCCCTTCACAAAAGGAACAGGATACAAAAAGATAGCAAAGGCACTAAATGTTCCTAGAGACACCGCTGGAAGTTCACAAGCTCAAAGTTAAAGGAGCAGTGGTTACACTACCTGGACGGGGCAAAAAAAGGAAGCGATCAACGGCTGCAGCCTGATTTCTGAGAAGGCCGGTTCAGAAAAACCCTCGAGTGACTGCAAAAGACCTGCAGCAAGACTTGGTGGCAACAGACACTGAGGTTTCAGCTTGCACAGTAAGACACGTACTAAACACATGCAGTTTCCATGCCAGAACTCCAGACTACACCACTACTGACCCAAAAGCACAAGAAAAGTTGGCTCCAAACACAGAAGTTTTGGGATTCTGTTCTGTGGAGGATCTTTTCGGCCCTATGGGTCAGCTCTATGTCTGGAGGAAGAAGAATGAAGCATATGCTGAAAAGGACGCTCTGCCTTCAGTTAAGCATGGCGGTGGATCAGTGATGCTCTGCTTTGCATCCTCTGGCACTGGAAACCTGCAGTGTGTGGAAGGCAAGATGGATTCAGTGAAGTATCAGCAAATCCTAGGAGAAAACGTCATGCCGTCAGTGAGGAAGCTGAAGATTGGGCATCATTGGATCTTCCAACAGGACAATGATCCCAAGCATTCCTCAAAAAATCTGGTTGAAAATCTCTGGTGGGATTTGAAGGTGGCGGTTGCAGCACGCAAACTCAAGAATATTACTGAACTGGAGGCCATTGCTCATGAATGGGCTATGATTCCTCAGAAACGCTGCCAGAAGCTGCTGTCTGGTTATACATCTCGTTTGCGGCAGGTCATAACAGCAAAAGGGTACTCTACTAAATACTAAAGACTGAATCTCCCTCTGTCACTCTCTCAGGAGACTCCACCTGAAGATCTGAACACAACACACACGTTATATCTAGTGCTGCTGTCATACACTGATTATTATTCAACAATGCACAGAAGAAGAGATAAACCTCATGAAAGTCACCTGTGACAGTAAGATTCACTCCTGGTTTACCAAGCCATTTGTCTTTATCAGTTGTGAATCTGAAATAGTACATGTGTGAATCCTTCAGTGTCACATGACTCAGTCTGATGGTGCAGTACCGCTGTGTGTCTCCCAGATACTGAAGCCTTATTTTTTAATTTTAAGTCTTGTTGTTTCTGTCTCTTACATATTGTATTTAATATCATGCCTCATTGCATTAGATGTTTTAAATCAAATATACTATATGTGTTGTACTATTCATGGACATACAGATGAAGACACTAGCTCAACTACACATAAACCCACTGTATCTTGACTGTAGCTGCACATGCACATTTACTAGTGTGTGGTTCACCTAATGTAGCATCAGTGACCTTATCTTCCTCTTTCTTGTCAGTTTAAATTGAGCACCATCCGTTTTGAGATTAAACAGTGAACAACCCAAAAGAGAAATAAGCTCTAGTTATTTGCTTAATGCACACAGAAATCAATAAAATACTTTATTTCTGGAAGAAAATTACAGCAACAGTCATTTTTGAACTGCATAAGTTCGGAACTGTCCAACATCTTTCCCCGCCCCCTTTTGATTGACAGCAGCCTTCATTATATAGTTATATGTTGTGTAAAAGATTAAAGTGGATTTTTATCAAGGTGTTTGTCACCAACATACAAAACACTGCGAAAGAAAACATATTTGTGCCTATTGGACTTTCGATTTTAAACCATATAGTTACTGAGACACAGCCCTGTGACAACTAGCCCCAACCAATCTCCCATAAATCCCCCACACTTTAGATATTTGACAGAACATTTATAAAATCATGCTCTTACCCGTTTCATCAACACCCATGACAGCACTACAAATGATCAGGCTGGAACCAGTATGGGCATTTTCACATTGACTGACACGTGATTAGCACATTTTAATATGAACTTATGACACCTCAACTAGTGCAGATCGAGCAGAAGAAGAGTCTTAGCTGATAGCATTAGACTAAAGGCATAAAAGTTAAACTGAGAGACACTTTACGCCAGTCCATAAAGATGCTCATGTAATAATGTTTTCAGACTTTAGAATATCTATATTCAATCAGTTTCATACAGACAGCATTGACAAGGAACCTGCTCTTAAGAGACAGATAATAATTGCTTGAATACCACTCCTTTAATTTGCATATGCAGACCAACGATCCTCGTTTGTAAAACACTTTAAGGAATTGCAGTGGCAGTGACGTCAAAAAACACATTTCATCGCCAGCAGTGCATTTGATACTCCAATTTCTCCAATGAACCTCCAATTTAATGATTTATTAATAGCAATCTGGAAGTTAAATAAACAAAGAACTTATGACGTGATAGGATGATATGATGAACTTATGAACTTATATTATATGCTGATGAAGCAGAATTGATTCATATGAATGTTTTTATCATGGGAATTTTTAAGCTTTTTATTGTCACCGGCCTTGTTCTTCTTGAATGCATTCCATGTCTCTAAAAAATTTCACAAATACAGTTTCCTCTTTAGTAAGTGAGAAAACAAAACGTGTGAATCTCTGACAGCGGCATCAGAGCGTGATCATGTGACCTTCACAAGTGATGCCGAGACATTGAGGGACGTCACACCCAGGAGGAAGAGGAAATCAGTCCTGTCAGAATAAAGCTTGAGGCCTTTTTTCACATACCCAATATGGTGGCTCTAGTAATTAAAGTCCTGCCTATTAAATAAAAGATCCAGATTGGTAATCATGTCACTGTAACTGAGGAATCTCTAAAAGACGAATCTCTATTGACTTTCAATGAGAAGAGCTGGACACTTACAGTAAGATTCTCATGAAAGGGATGTTCAATTTAGCAGCGTTGGTGTAAGGATGAACAGCCTTAATGGAAGAGAGATATAAGAAAACATGAGAACCAGGAGAAAAAGGAAAACAAAGCGTCTTGGTTACGTACGTAACCCTTGTTCCCTGAAGGAGAGAACGGAGATGTACGTCGGAACTGATCGAGACCAATCTACTTCGAGTGTAAACTAAACGAGCGTGAGTTCTGGGAACCATGTCCAGTTGGGCAAATACGGCGCAACTAACAAGACCTGCTCCTCGTCCTCTGACTTTTGAACACAGATCAGATCCATGAGGCACGCTGTCTGGTTGACCAAATCCTGCTCCATACCGAGATAAGAGATCCTCTGCACAGGGGAGCGTTTGCTCTTGTCCCAGTTGACCCAAAGTCCCAAAAGGTTGAGGTGACTGAGCACCATGTCCCTGTGTTTGCACAACTGTTTCCGAGATTGAGCCAGTATTAGCCAGTCATCGAGATAGTTGAAAATGCGAATGCCGCATTCTCTGAGCGGAACAAAGGCTGCCTCCGTGAGATTCATAAAGACGCGAGGCGACAGGGACAGCCCGAATGGTAAGACTTTGTACTGATATGCTCGACCCTTGAACGCAAAGTGCAGGAACAGCCTGTGTCGAGGAAGAATCGAGACATGAAAGTACATGTCCTTCAGGTCGATCACTGCAAACCAATCTCGGGGACGGATGCATTTGAAAAATGTGTTTCTGTGTTAACATTTTGAATGGGAACTTGTGCAGGGCCCGATTCAAGGTTCGCAGGTCAAAGATTGGCCGTAACCCACCGCCTTTCTTGGGTAAAATGAAGTAAGGGCAAATGGAACACCCAACGTTTTCCAGAGCCCAAGACACAGAAACCCAGTGAAACGTTTGCCAAATGATATAATTACAGCATCAACGGGTGTGCTCTTGCTTTCGTTGAGAAATAGCCTACCTTGAACCGCCTTGGCACACTCCGGGTAAGTTGAAATAATGATCATTCTTACGTGACAGCAGTGAAGTCTACTAATAAGCTGACAATAAAGTATCCAACATTATCATGATCGCTGTTCCTCCCATAGTTATGAAATAGTATATGCCCTGATATAATTCTGCTGAAAGTGCAGCTGCTCGCATACTTCGTATGTAAATATTGAATACATTGTTTGGATTTTAAATGATGATAATCGGATCAGTTAATATGGGCGGGGTTGGAGTTGCCAATCAGCTGATGTCAGCTGATAGCGGAGCTTGACTACGTGGCCTGTCTGAACTAACGCAGAATGCTTTATTTTTGCTATTTTTACTAAATGTACACTTTTTGTACACAATTATCATGGTATATTAAATAAAACACCACTACAGTTAGCTGTTCTTGCAATATACATTTTTATTGGGCAATTTATTTACAGAATATATGAATCTATAGAATCTGGATACAGTTTGACTTCTAAATGACATTTAATCTCTCAATAGCTGCGTTTCCATTACCCTTCAAACTACACAAACTGAATTTGAGAATAGAAAATACTTCCAGAAGCTGTGGCAAATATTACGCTCCAAATGGAAAGTTCTCAAACAGAAGTACACTACTACTCCTTCGATTAAAAATAATGGCTAATGCGGTGGCTGGGATATACGTAAACCTACCAGCATCCGTTGCCATGATTTTTGGAATGACTTATTACGAGAGGAGAAAATGTTTTAATCGCATAACATAGGTTAATGGAATTGCCATCATTTCACAAAAAATTTTTTTATTGACATTAGAAAATATCGCAAAAGTTTTGTGCAAATCTGTAACGAAAACTTGGCTTATGTAAAGCTCTTTTATATTTGTTATGATGTGATTCTGATGTATTTAATGACAGAAAAGTGTGGAATCGCACAACTAGAGCCTTATTTTTCTGCCTTTCATTTGAAACACAAATGAATACTGATTAAAAATATTAATAATCTAAATGTGACCCTGAACCACAAAACCAGTCATAAGTCGCACGGGTATATTTGTGGCAATAGCCAACAATACATTGTAAATTATCCAATTTTCTTTTATGTTAAAAATCATTAGGGTATTAAGGAAAGATCATGTTCCATGAAGATATTTTGTAAATTTCCTACCATAAATATATCAAAAATGTATTATTAGTAGTAATATGCATTGCTAAGGACTTCATTTGAACAACTTTAAAGGCGATTTTCTCGATATTTAGATTTTTTTGTATCCTCAGATTCCAGATTTTCTGGTTGTATCTCTGGTTGTATCTCGGCCAAATATTGTCATATCAAACCATACATCAATGGAAAGGTTATTTATTCAGCTTTCATATGATGTATAAATCTTAATATAAAAAAACTGACCCTTACAAATAAGCTTCATAAAAAAGCATAAAGAAAAACACACTTCAGTGATTACACACTTTTACATTGATTCAATAACCGTTCATTTCCATTTTCACCCATCCATCTATAAAATGATCCCCAAATTACAGTCACATGTCATCACGGCACTCCTGTCAATCATCCAGGGCTCCGCCCACAAAGAGATGCATAAGGGCTATCATATATTTATTTTGTGTTCAAAACACTACAGACTCTTCTTGTTAGCCTGATTAAAAAAGAAAGAAAGAAAGAAAGAAAGAAAGAAAGAAAGAAAGAAAGAAAGAAAGACATTACTAAAACATTAATAATTAAATATTTAAATAATAGCATCAAGAACATTAGTCATGAGGAAAGGATAAATAGGTTGGGTTTTCTCTCTATCTAGTGAGTATTCTTACGTGCTGGAAGATTTTCATACACAGACGAGTTCAGTTCGGGTTTACAATTATCAAGTCGAGCAGCCTTTATGAATGAAGAGACAAAGGAAAAACAGTGTGTTATTTAAATGTCCATATACTTAGCCAAAAGACATTTTATATTTTCTAACTGATATTGAGGAGCGTTTAATTCCTTTTGGCTAAAGGTGTAGGAAATCCTCAGTTAAAACACTTACCGTTAAATTCCCATACACAGGTTCATTCAATTCAACATCACACGCTATGCGTCTGCCATGATGAGGAACCACCTTTGCCATTAAAGAAAAACAGAATAGAGAGAAAATAAATAATGTCTATAAACAACTCACAACCACATTCAGACTTTTTAATCTTTTAGTTACCAGTTCATTTAACTGATCAGTAAACTACTGAAAACCACATTATTTTTCTCACCTGAGACACCTGTGCGTCTTTTCTCTTTTTCATCCACCTGCTTCCCCTTTAAAGACAATGATTTGACACAATTACAACCAATCAGAACTTATTTGATGTTTAATACACAGTTATGAGTAAAGAGATTTCTCTATAGGATGGGCCATTTTGAATGAGATGAAATCTGGTGTATCTTCAGGGTTTGCTGCAGTAATGATGTGAGCTTCAGACTTCCTCATTCAATAACTAACTGAGTAGCTGTCAGTGTGGAAAGATGGAAAAGATGGAAAATTGGAAATGTTGCTTTGTCTCATGTTCATCATCTCACTGAATTCACAGTCACTCATTCACACACACTACATAGTACCACAGACACATATCTTACCAAATCAGTAACATCGTAAAGATCACTGCAACTCCACAAACCACTCCAATGGATACGTATAATATCACCGGACGTCCTGTAACTGACACAAAAGAATAAAACATCTGAACAGATTAATTTGCATCACATTAGAAAGAGTAAAGTAAATATGTGAGCTGCTCTACCTTTAACAGTCACAGTTACAGCGTCTGATCTCTGAGATCCATGTTGATTGTGAGCCTGACAGTAGAAGCGTCCACTCTGTCGTGCACTGAAAGTCTGTCCAGATCCAACAGCTGAGGTTTCATTCTCCTTAAACCATCTGAAGATCAGAGCAGGAGGGTTTGAATCACTGCTGCAGCTCAGAGTCACTGAATCCACTATTACACCAGATGGACTGATGGACACTGAGACGTTCCTGGGAGGATCTAAAGGTTCAGTATATAGAATGAAAATAATTGATGAAAACATTTTGCATTCTAATCAGTTTTGTCTTTGAACCTTTTAGAAAATCTGAATTCTCTATTGTGCTACATATCTGATATTTGAATACACTTACTCGAGTGGTCAAAATACGACTGAATCTCTACTCACACGTGACATTGAGATAAACAACAGGAGAGATGTGATTGTGTCCGTGTACAGCACAGCTATATCTGCCTGCATCCTCTCTTCTGACTGACTGCAGCAGGAGTTCATTGTTTCTGTCTCCTCTCTCAGTTAATGGCTGTGAGTTTCTGTACCAGATGAATGTTGCTCTGTCAGTCAGAGTGCAGCTGCTTTTACATGTCAGACGGACTGAATCTTCCTCTGTCACTCTCTCAGGAGACTCCACCTGAAGATCTGAACACAACACACACATTATATCTAGTGCTGCTGTCATACACTGATTATTATTCAACATAATGCACAGAAGAAGAGATAAACCTCATGAAAGTCACCTGTGACAGTAAGAGTCACTCCTGATTTACCAATCCATTTTCCACCAGGTTGATCAGTGATGAATCTGAAATAGTACTTGTGTGATTCCTTCAGTGTCACATGACTCAGTCTGATGGTGCAGTTCTGCTGTTCATCTCCCAAATACTGAAGCCTCTGACTGTATTCAGTGTCATTAGACAGATCTGGAAACTCTTCTGTGTCCTTTTTATCTTTTATTTTGGTCCAGAACACTTTCTTCACCTGATGTCCAGTAGGGTATGTATAAGAGCAGTTTATTATCACTGATGAGTTCTTTAGTGCACAGATGTGTGAAGGACTGTAACTCACATCCCAATCAGCACTAGAAACCCCTGAAACACAGAATTCATCCTGAACAAGTTTTGTGCAAATGTGTAACTTTTTTTTCATCCATTCCCTTTTTTTTTGTGAATGGATGTTCGAAAAAAGCATAACGCAAAATCTTGCAAAAAGTGTTGCTGTAAAATCAGTGACTTACCATGAATCATGAGCAGAAAGATCAGAGGAAGAGGAGGAGCCATTCTGACTGATGTCACCATAGCAACACCTACAACAAATGAATTATCTCAGCCATCATGATTCAGAAGTATACTTTACTTAAACCTTGTTTTTATGTCTTTTTGAAATGTTTCGTAAGAAGAAATATAAATTATTAGAGTAGATCACCCTGGTTCCCTGCTCTGCCGGCTGCACCCTGGCTCCCTGCTCTACCGGCTTCGACCTGGCTCCCTGCTCTGCCGGCTTTGCCTTGTTCCTTGCTCTGCGCTAGCTCCCTGCTCTACCAGCTCTGCACTGGTTCCCTGCTCTGCAGGCTTCACCCTGGCTCCCTACCTTGTCTCAGTCTCCAGACACACTTCCACCTCAGGGGTCTGGCTCTTCTCCGTCCCCTTGTCCACCTCCACTCCACCATCCTCCTGGACTTTTGTTTCATTTTTTCGCTGTGTAGCGTCTGGAATCTGCTCTAAGTGGGGGGCTCTGTTACATGTTCCTTGTTTGTTTGGACTTTTATGTTGTATTTCTAGTTTCCTGTTTCCTGTGTCTAGTTTTGTAGTCCCTTTGTAGTCCTTTTGTGTCATTGGTTCCCCTTGATTGTATCCACAGGTGTGTCTTGTTAGCTTATCTGTATACAAATAGCCCTTGTGTTTCCCATGTGGTTTGTTAGGTCTTGTCTTTCTAAAGCTGGCGTGTTGTTGCTCTCAGTTCTTGCATTTTTGTTTTGTAGTTTCTTGAGTTATTTGTATTCTCTTATTACTTGAATAAACCTTCTGCATTTGGAACCAACTCTCTCTCGCCTCTAAGTTCCCTTTCAGTCAGTACACTACGAGTTACGTCAGTTACTGACGAAATGGGGGTTTCGCTTAGAAGCCAATAGCCTTTGAGCTCTACAACACGAGCCAATGGCATAAAGATGCCATGGGTCTGCGGAATTTGCATAACGCAACCCTGCCCCACCGCGTGGGTATAAAGGGCGTTGCATGGCAATCTCGCATTATGTTTCTGCTTCAGAGCCGAGTGTTACTGCCTGAGCGTTTTTTCTCTTCAAGACGAGTGTCTCTCCAGAGTGTTGGTGTTATGGCGCGTTCTAGCGAGTTCCGCATTCCTGTCTGATCTGTGCAGTGATCTAGCACAGCGTGTGTGTTCTCCCTAGGCGCTTCAGCATTTCTGCAGAGCAAAAACTCTTCTCTAAAAGAGCTGCACGCGGCACGTCTGTTTCAAGATGTCTCGCCCGTGCTCTGTTCCTGGGTGTGGTCGGCTGGTTCCTCCATTTGACGGGCATGATCGCTGTTTGGCGTGCTTGGGCCTCGTGCACGCCGAGCGCGCGTTCATGGATGAGTCATGTTTCCACTGCGGGAACATGGCCATCGCAGTGTTGCGATCAAGACTCCGTGATCTCCGTGCTGGAGGGAGAGTCCCCTCTACCACACCCCAATCTATTCCCTCCACAAGTGGGAATACTTTGGCTGGTGGTCAGGGTGACTTGAGGGTGACGGTGTGGGCCAACCCGACAAATCCTCCTTGGGCCACACCCCCTTCTAGCACACTGCAACCTGTGGTGTTGCCAGATGAGGGCACAGGTGTTTCCGGTCCTGGGCCCTGCGTTTCATTTGGCGCACCGGCGGAGGATGCTATGTCGATCGCCGCATCACAAGGTGGGCTGGATTCCTCCGGAGATGACGATTCGGCTGTGTTGCCTCCTTCGGGAGTCCCAGCATTGCCCCAGTCTGATCCAGAGCTCACAGCCATGCTTTTCCGGGCGGCCAAGGCTCTTGGGCTTGTGTGGAACCCTCCGCCATGTCCCGAGCATTCTCGGCTAGATGATTGGTATCTGGGGGCGGCCCGTGCCGAAGGCGCCCCGTCAGCCCCCAGTGCCCTTCTTCCCGGAAGTGCATGAAGAGTTGTCGAAGTCGTGGAAGTCTCCCTTGACTTTTCGCGATCGTTCGGCAGCCACTTTGAGCCACTTTCAATCTTTCATTGCCCTCGATGGCGGCGCGGTGAAAGGGTACACTGGGGTTCCCCCTGTTGAGCGCTCTGTTGCGATGCAACTGTGTCCGCAGAGCGCTGCGACGTGGCGTGGTGACCCAAAGCACCCGTCCAAGGCCTGTAGGTTTACGTCTACTTTGGTGGCGAAGACCTACAGAGCTGCCGGCCAGGCCGCGTCCGCCCTGCATGCGATGGCCACCCTTCAGGTCTACCAGGCCAAGGTGCTCAGAGACATGCACAAGGGCAATGCTGACCCCGTGTTAATGCAGGAGCTGCGGGCGGCCACCGACCTTGCTCTACGAGTGACAAAGTCAGGTGATGTCCACTTCTGTGGTCCAGGAGCGCCACTTATGGCTCAACCTGGCTGATATGAGAGAATCTGAGCGAACCCGTTTCCTCAATTCTCCCATTTCCCAGGATGGGCTATTCGGTGGGGCGGTCCAGGACTTCGCCCAACAGTTCTCGACCGCTCAGAAACAGACTGAGGCAATCAAGCATATTCTGCCCCGGCGGCCTGCTGCTGCCTCCACCCAGCCGCCGGCTCAGAAGCCTCAGTTTGCTCCCCACCGAGGCCGCCCTCCTGCGGCTCCCGCCCCTCCTGCCCAGCCCCGGCAGCAGCCTTCACCCGGGCCGAGGCGTGGAGGACGCTGCAGGAAGGCAGCCCCGCCGATCCCAGCCCCCCAGCCTGCTAAACGGCAGTCTAAGCGGTGGTCCTGAGACGGGCGGCTCGGAGGTGAACTCGGTACTTTCCCAGGAGATGGTAGCAGGGCCACTCCTTCATGGTTAAAGAAAGAACTGACATTTTCACCTCTGAGCCTCAAGAGGGCGTGGCTGGCAGTGTGCGACACCTCGGGACACTCCCACGCCTCCCATGTCTGGGCTGGTCATTCCGCCTCGCTGCCCCATCGGGGGTACGCCTGTGGTTCCCATGACCCCGCTGGTACAGTTTCTGGGAGCCTGGCTAGCACTTCCCAATCTGTCCAGCTGGCTCGCTCGCACCATCAGGTTCAGTTATGCGATTCAGTTCGCACGGTCTCCTCCCCACTTTCGGGGAGTCCGCTATACCATGGTGGGTGGCAATGCCCCTGTCATGCGTGCGGAGGTCGCCACCCTACTGGCGAAGGGTGCGGTCGAGATCGTCCCTCCAGCCGAGATGGAGTCCAGCTTCTACAGCCCTTACTTCATTGTACCCAAGAAAACCTGTGGGTTACGGCCAATCCTGGACCTGCGCATCTTGAACCGAACCCTTCACAGGCTTCCATTCAGGATGTTGACAGCCAAACGCATTTTTGAATGCGTTCGTCCTTTGGATTGGTTTGCAGCGATCGACCTGAAGGACGCGTACTTTCATGTCTCCATTCTTCCTCGACACAGACCGTTTCTACGGTTTGCCTTCGAGGGGCAGGGATATCAGTACACGGTTCTCCCATTCGGGCTAGCCCTGTCCCCTCACATCTTTACGAAGGTCGTCGAGGCAGCCCTTGTGCTGCTCAGGCAACACGGGGTTCGCATCCTGAACTATCTCGACGACTGGCTGATTCTAGGCCACTCTCGGGATCAGGTTTGCGAACACAGGGACCTGGTGCTTCAGCACCTCGCCCGTCTGGGCCTTCGGGTCAACTGGGAAAAGAGCAAACTCTCCCCAGTGCAGAGGATCTCTTTTCTCGGTATGGAAATCGATTCGGTCGCCATGTACGCGCAGCTTACGAGCGAGCGCGCGCAGTCACTGCTGACTTGTCTTCGCCAGTTCGAGGGCAAGAGTGCGGTTCCACTGAAATATTTTCAGAGGCTCCTGGGGCATATGGCATCTGCAGCCGCGGTAACGCCGCTCGGTTTGCTTCATATGAGACCGCTTCAGCACTGGCTTCGCGATCGAGTCCCGAGATGGGCATGGCAACAAGGCACGCTCCGGGTACCAGTGACTCGGGCCTGCCGTCAGACCTTCACCCCGTGGGCGAACCTCAGTTTTCTACGGGCAGGTGTTCCCCTAGAACGAGTTTCCAGGCATGTTGTTGTATCAACAGATGCCTCTGCCACGGGCTGGAGTGCCATGTGCAATGGACATGCTGTCGCAGGCTCCTGGAGAGGACCCCAGCGCCTATGGCATGTCAATTGCCTCGAGTTGCTGGCCGTACGTCTTGCCCTGCACCGCTTCCGAGCCCTGCTCAAGGACAAGCATGTACTGGTCCATTCAGACAGCACGGCGACAGTAGCGTACATCAACCGACAAGGTGGTCTACGCTCCAGCCGGATGTCGCAACTTGCCCGCCATCTACTCCTATGGAGTCAGAAGCATCTGAGGTCGCTTCGTACCGTTCACATCCCGGGAGAACTGAATCATGCAGCCGACGAGCTGTCACGTTTTCAGCCGCTTCCGGGGGAATGGAGACTCCATCCCCAGACGGTTCAGCTGATTTGGGAACAGTTCGGCGACGCACAGATAGATCTGTTTGCCTCCCACGACTCTTCCCATTGCCGCTGGTATACCGAGGGGACCCTCGGCACGGATGCACTAGCGCACAGCTGGCCGCGGAGCCCACGCAAGTATGCTTTTCCCCCAGTGAGCCTTCTCGCACAGGTTCTGTGCAAGATCAAGGAGGACAGGGAGCAGGTCCTTTTGGTCGCCCCCGGACCTGGTTTTTAGAACTCGTACTCCTTGCGACAGCCCCTCCCTGGTCATTCCCTCTGAGGAAGGACCTCCTTACTCAGAGACGGGGCACCGTATGGCACCCACGTCCTGACCTATGGAACCTACACGTGTGGGACCTGGACGGGACACGGTAGGTTTGAGTACCCTGCCACCTCAGGTGGCGGCTATCATCACTTCCGCTAGGGCCTTGTCCACGAGACAGGCCTATGCGTTGAAGTGGAACCTCTTCGTCACCTGGTGCTCTTCGAGCCGAGAAGACCCCACGAAATGCTCAGTCGGGTCCGTGCTTTCCTTCCTCCAAGAAGGGTTGGGGCGAAGGCTGTCTCCCTCCACCCTGAAGGTCTATGTGGCCGCGATTTCGGCTCACCATGACCTGGTGGACTCAAAAACGGTAGGTCAGCACGACCTGGTCAGCAGGTTCCTTAGAGGGGCGAGGAGGATTTAATCTCCTCAAATACCCTCTTGGGATCTCGCAGTGGTTTTATCTGCCCTGCAGAAAGCTCCCTTTGAGCCTCTGCAGTCTGTGGAGCTGAAGTTCCTTTCAATGAAAGTGGCGCTCTTGATTGCTCTGGCTTCCATCAAGAGGGTAGGGGACCTGCAGGCATTTTCGGTTGGCGAAGCGTGCCTGGAATTCGGGCCGGCTAATTCTCACGTCATCCTGAGACCCCGGCCTGGATACGTGCCCAAGGTTCCCACCACTCCCTTCAGGGATCAGGTGGTGAACCTGCAAGCGCTGCCTGTGGAGGAGGCAGACCCAGCCTTGGCACTGCTCTATCCAGTACGCGCCCTTCGCGCTTACGTAGACCGGACGCAGTGTTTCAGGACCTCAGACCAGCTCTTTGTCTGTTACGGAGGGCAGCAGAAAGGGAAGGCTCTCTTCAAGCAGAGGTTGTCTCACTGGATAGTGGACGCCATTGTCCTGGCATATCAGGTTCAGGGCATGCCATGCCCCCTTGGGGTTAGAGCACACTCCACCAAGAGTGTTGCTTCCTCTTGGGCTTTAGCGCATGGCGCCTCGATGACAGACATTTGTAGAGCTGCAGGCTGGGCGACACCCAACACATTCGCAAGATTTTATATTCTCCGAGTGGAGCCTGTGTCCGCTCGTGTACTCGCCCCAAGTGGCCAGTAACTGGACAGGTTCAGGTGTCTTCGCTTGCTGCGCCATTCCACTCCACGGACTGGATGCGTGGGCATTTTCTCTCAGGTGAGCTTCCCAGTAAGCCCTGAGCTCCTCCAGCACTGCTGATGTTGACACCAGAGTGCATGCCTTCTTGGTCAGCCCTCGTGTTCGGCTAGGTGCCCCTGTGTGCATGGTTCCCCCGTTGGGCAACCCCCACGTGTATTTCCGCTGTAAGTCTCTCTGAGCACGTGTCTTCCCTTGGCAAGACACCTTGCCACGCCTGGGGTTGAAAAATTTTCCACCTGCGGCTGGATACCCCAGAGTGCTCCATATGCAGTCCCTACGGGGGTCATATGTGTATTCTTAAGTCCTCCCTTCGGGCAGGCATTGTGTTGCATTTCTCCACGTGGGATATGCTTCCCAGTGTACCTTGGTATCACCGCTGAGCCTAGCCCCTCGTTCGTGCTAAGACTCACGGCAGGGAGCCCTGGTCAGCGCAGGACGCTGGAAGACAGCCGTCGTGGCGAGATTGTATTGGGACCCCCATTTCATCAGTAACTGACGTAACTCATAGTGTACTGACTGAAAGGGAACGTCTCGGTTACGTATGTAACCCTCGTTCCCTGAAGGAAGGGAACGGAGACGTTACATCCCCATGCCACTTCCGCTGTACCGCTGGAACGGCCGGACGCTCATGCCTCGGTTCTTCAGCAGGTAACATAATGCGAGATTGCCATGCCAGGGAACGAGGGTTACATACGTAACCGAGAAGTTCTCCAGCATTACAATATCATGTTGACATACCTGGACGGACAGATAAAGACTAATATAGCATCATTGCTACACTTTCTTGTCAGTGCAAATCGAGCACCAACTGTTCTGAGCAGAGAAAAAAACTAAAAGAGGAATATGCTTTAGTTCTTTGCTTAATGCACACAGAAAATAATGAAATAAAAAGATATTGTAACATGTCGGGGAAAATAAGATGGCAGGCAGAAACATGGATCTAAATGCAAAGGAGTTTAATAATAAACAAACAAACAAGAACATAGAACCAGGAAACTGGGAACACTGGAAACAGAAACATGCACCATTACATTTAATAACTGATGAAAAAAACAAAGAAAGCACAAGAGCTATATATACACAAGGGTTAATAAGACACTTGGGAACAATCAGGACTAATCAACAAGAAAAACTGCAAAGAACTACAAACATGGCGTCAGGAACAGAACAGGGCAAAAGAAAACTAAGGAGCTTTTTACACAACAATGTTTTAAACTAAAAGCTGGCCGTTCATTTAGACAACAGCAGCGTTTTGGGGGCCTGAAAACGTGAACTTTTGAAAAGTGCAAGTTTCTGAAAACGATACCATTATTGCCTCCATGTAAACTACAAAAACAGTGACGTCATGCACATGCATATTATGTGCTCAGTCTATAGGCACGTAGTCTTTCTTTACAGAGTGACATCGCTAACTACTGGCCTGGCAGCAGAATACAGCGTTTTTGTAGATCTGTGTGAACGGGGATCATTTTGACAATGTTTTCCTCTGTATGCGAAAAACGCGAAACTTTTCTATTTTTAGTACATCTTTGTTGTGTAAACATACCCTAAAAGACCACAATACAAAAACATCAAACTTTTACTCCGGTGAATATTTCTCAAGGTAGGTTTATTTTAAGTCACTTTCTGTATAGATACACACTTTAAAGTCTTGGATATAAGTCTACTGAACTATATAATCTGCTTTCATTATATAGTTATCTGTTGTGTAACAGTGTGTAACAAAGAGGATTTTGATCTAGGTGTTTGTATCCAACTAGGGCTGTCACGATATTAGATTTTTCACACCACGGTTATTGTGGCCAAAAGAATTCACGATATCGATATATCGCGATATCTATAGAAATGTAATGTAGCAATGTGGTCGCACAGTTTTTCTAGATCAGTTTTAATAGATTTATATTATAATAGATTTGAACAAAAAAAAAAAAAACAAGTGCTACGAACAGGCTGTATTGGCCATGACTAGATTGCAAATACAAATGCAAAAATATACATTATATTTTATACATTACATTATGGTCCTTCAGCGCAGCTGCAAGAGTTAGGGCCTTTTTACAACTGTTCACTTCATTCGTTTTTTCTGATCAGATATCTATCATATTGTGAAAAGATCAGGAGTAAATGTCTTCCAAAATTCTTTCGAGGCGGATTTAAATCCGATCACTCAAACAAATCAATTCAGAAGGTGGTCTGGGACGTGTGAATGCATCTGGTTGTTTAAACCACATATATACATTTTACTCCTGGCAAATTGTTAAAAATAAACGTGTGAGAGCTTGCTATAGGCTATATATGACATAGTGACACTGCAACACGCATCACCGCAAATGAGTAGCCTATCACTAAAGCATTAAGCCAACACGCAAACGACCGCCAATGAAACTGAAAGTAGCTGAGTCTCAGAGGCTCAAAAACACAGTCATCTTCATTAAAACTAATGAGACTAAATGATCTTATCAGTGCTTCGGTTGCTCTTTCTCTTTTTGTGGCCTTTGATCTTGAAATGACCTGATGATAAATAAAATACAGCTCAAATCTTTTGCTTTCGTTGAACTCCGTTAAATTTACAGCCCGGGAATTGAAGATCGGATTTATATTCATTTTGCGGAGAGGTGTAAGGTAAGACAACCTGCATGTTTTTTTTATTTTTATTTTGATTATTAGTTTAGATAGTGCGTTTCGTTTGCGAGCGCCGTTGCGAGCAGCATCAGTCTGCCTCAGCTTGTCAAAAATGCCTTTTTACTGTGGTGGTGATAGTAAACATTTAAACTAACATTGTGATATGCTTGAAGTGTTTTATATCTATGGATTTTATTATAGGCAAGACAAGTCAAGTGTTGATTTGAGAGGCTAAATTGATCAAACATGTGGTTAACTCACTGTCGGCCGCTGGCCGCTTGGTCGTTAGCCTACTTTAAAAAACAAAAACTTTAATTTAAAAAAAACAAAAATTGCTCCAAACATTTTTTCTAAATTAACTTGATAAAGAAACTAAACGAAATATAACTACTTTGACATTAAAAACCAAGCTGAACTATTTTTATGGCTGCAACAGTCTGTAATAGGGAGGGAAAAAAAAAAAAAAAACACGGGCTCCAGTCGACTCGGGCAGAGACTTTTGATAAACTGTCGGACACAGGCCGGGCTAGGGCCTGAGCGTCTCGGGCCAGGGCCGGGCTAGGGCCTAGATTTGAGGCCCGTGCAGGGCTCTATCTGAGAGGTCAACCAGGTACTGACACTGGAATATTTACGTGTCATGTTATCAGTCCTATTCATTTTAAATATTGTGGTTATCACCAATACCGGTATATTGTCACACCCTAAATTAACACGATGTCGATATTTCGTGCTTTGGATATCACGATTATCACCAATACCGGTATACTGCGACACCCCTATATCCAACATACAAAACACTGCCAGAGAAAACATATTTGTGCTGTTGAACTTTTGATTTTAAACCATATAGTTACTGAGACACAGCCCTGTGACAACTAGCTCCAACCAATCTCCCATAAATCCCCCACACTTTAGATATTTGACAGAACATTTATAAAATCATGCTCTTACCCGTTTCACCAACACCCGTGACCAGTGACAGCACTACAAATGATCAGGCTAGAACCAGCACTGGCTGTTTTCACACTGAATGTCATGTGATTAACACATTATATTCTAATATGAGCTTATGACACCTCAACTAGTGCAGATCGAGCAGAAGAAGAGTCTTAGCTGATGACATTAGACTAAAGACATAAAAGTTAAACTGAGAGACACTTTACATCAATCCATAAAGATGCTCATGTAATAATGTTTTCAAAATTGGGAATATCTATATTCAATGTTCTTAAGAAACAGAGAAAATAGTTGCTTGAATAACTGTGCTTTAATTTGCATATGCAGACCAACTATCCTGCAGTTGCAGTGGCAGTGACGTCAAAAAACACATTTCATCGCCAGCATCACCAACTGTGCTTTTGATAAACCTCCAATGCATTATTTAATTAATAGCAATTTGGTGAAGGAAATAATAAGAACGGATAATTCTGTCAGTCGTCTTGTTCTTGGAAGTGTCATTTCTCTCTAAACACAAATACAGTTTCCTCTTTAGTGAGAAAAGCAAGAAAACCAAACGTGTGAACCTTTGACAACAGCATCACTCTGTGTGATCATCACGTGACCTTCATGAGCGATCGTGAGACGTTGAGGGAAATCAGCCCTGTCAGAGTTAAACTTGAGGCCTCTTCACAAACCTTTATAAAATTCATCTGCAGTAGAAAAAACACACAGCTGCAGAATCACCAGGTGATGTCAATGAGATTTGTACAGTTAACAGTGACAATCACAAAAATCCACCACAGACCTCTATATTATATCAAAGAATGTATAATGCCCATGGTTCACTCATATCACTATGAATGGGAGAAACTGCTACGCCCAATATGGAAGCGCAAGAAGTCCTGCCTTCTAAACAAAAGAGCCAATCAGCAGTTGCTAAAGTCATAAGCTGTGTCCCAATTCAGAGGCTGTATCCTCCGAAGGCCGATTGCGTCATAGCAGCGCAACGAAGGCTGTCCCAATTCAAAGGTTCCTTCAAATGCGTCCTTCATTTCCTGGGGAATGAAGGATACAACAGATCATGGATCTTTCGCTGCCTACACAGCAAAATCCCTAGTGTTAAATCAACACTGCTCAAAGCACATATGGTCCCACTATACGGGCCCATCCACACGGAGACGCGTTTAGCTGTATACGTAAAAAAATTGTAACGTATTGGCGTTTCGTCCAGATGGATCCGCCGTTTTGGGAGCCTGAAACCGCTATTTTTGGAAACCGGATCCCAGAGTAGACAAATCTGAAAACGACACCCTTGCATTTTCATGTGTACAGCCAATCCGTATATTTTGTAAAACGATGATGTCATCACCCCACGTCTTGAGGTTTATGCGCATGCTCCAAGTCTTCTTCTCCATTTTTAGTGTATCTCTGTGGCAGAATTACAGCACCACATACTGATCTGGAATGTATACTACATCGTTTTGAGTCGTTTTCAGTGGTTTCGTATGTGCGCAAATATTTCTTAAGACGAGGAAAAAAAAGACCGGATAGGGAAAGCTCTGGCTTTGTGTGGATGTAGCCTACAGAGTGTTAAAGTAACACTGAAGCAGTGTTAAAGTAAATGAGATAATTAAGGGATTAATTAAGTGATGATTGAGCATTAGTGATGAACACCTGATGATAATGAGAAGAATCACTGAAGGAACGAGAAAATACAAAAACTCCACAAACAGCATTACCAGCTTCACACATTACTAACCAGACTGACTTTATTTCTGTCAGACGTCTACAGTTGTCTACAGATGTTGATGTTTTATTGAAAATGTTTGGTCACCATTATGGTAATCAGTGTTTCCTTTAGTCAGTGTTACAGTTTCTGCCGCTGCCTCATAAGACGCAGTAGTTCTGCACGCTGGCTACAAGTTGTCATATTGTAAGTAAGACAACATCTGCATTGCAAACTCCTCTATGTTGCGGTTGTCCGTATGCCTACCAACGCTATGTCATTGCCATAGAAACCAATGCAGATATTCCAGAAAACGAAAGAGCGTTATGGACACACAAATCTAAACAGTTGTGATACACAATGTGGTCATCAATAATTTTAGATCAGATTCCAATCGGATACACAAATAATCGGATTTGGACTGACAGTGTGAACGTAGTCTAAGGCTGTGTCTGAAGTCAGTTGTAGTTCCCTTTCGTTCAGTCACTCCGAGTAACGTCAGTGACTGACGAATGGGGGTTTCGCTTAGAAGCCTATCATCTTCGAGATCTAGAAAACGCCCAATGGCAGTGCCAATGCCATGGGCATGCGGAATTTGCATAGCGTAACTCCGCCCCACAGCGTGGGTATATAAGGAAGTACGCTGGCAACATCGCATTATGTTTCTGCTTCGGAGCCAAGAGTATCTCTTCACTCCTCAAAGCCTTCTGAGTATTGTCAGCCTCTTCGAGACGAACAGCTTTCCAGTTGGTGTTGGTGTGACGGCGTGTTCCAGCGATCGTTTACTGCCTGCCTGCTGATCTGTGCAGTGGTCTGCATTCAGCCGGTATTCGGTCCCTGGGCGCTTCAGCATCACTGCGAAGCTTCCTCTCCTAAAAGAGCTCACACTTGGCACATCTTTTTCAAGATGTCTCGCCAGTGTGCTTCTGGGTGCGGTCGATATCTGCCGCCCTCTGATGGGCACAATCACTGCCTGATGTGCTTGGGCTTTCAGCATGCTCAGGCAGCGTTTGTGGATGAGACATGTTCCCACTGCGGGGACATGCCCATCTCGGTGCTGCGGTCGAGACTCAATGAGCTCCGTAATAGAGTGAGAGTCCCCTCTGCCACACCCCAATCTGCGGTCTCTACGCGAGGCGGCACTTTGGCTGGTGGCCAGGGTGACCTGAGGGTGACGGTGTGGAACAAAGCCCCGACGCTCATGCCTCGGACCACACCCCCCTCTAGCGCACCGTTCCCGCCGTGCGCTCAGACTGAGACACCGGAGCCGGCTCCTGCTGTTCCGAGTGTGTCATTTGGGGCCGCAGAGGACGAGCGGATGTCGATCGCCGCATCACAAGGTGGGCTGGAGTCCTCCGAGGATGATGATTCGGCTGTGCTGCCGCCTTCCGGTGTGCCAGCATTGTCCGAGTCGGACCCAGAGTTGACAGCCATGCTTTCCCGGGCAGCCGCGAGTCTCGGGTTGGAGTGGAACCCTCCACCCCGTCCTGAACGCTCGCGGTTGGACAATTGGTTTTTGGGGGCGGCGCGTTCTGACACCCGTCAGACCACGCCCCAATACCTTTTTTCCCGGAGGTGCATGAGGAGGTCACGCGGTCCTGGAAGTCCCCGTTGTCTTCCCGTGACTGATCGGCGGCCTCCTCCGCCTTCTCTGCCCTCGACGGGGCCGCGGCCAAAGGGTACACTGGGGTTCCCCCGGTTGAACGCTCTGTTGTGATGCAACTGTGTCCGCAGAGTGCTTCAACGTGGCGTGGCGACCCTAAGCACCCCTCCAAAGCCTGTAGTTTCACATCAACCTTGGTGGCGAAAACCTACAGAGCTGCGGGGCAGGCTGCCGCCTCTCTGCATGCCATGGCCACCCTTCAGGCCTACCAGGCCCGGGTGCTCAAGGACATGCACGAGGGTAGAGCTGACCCAGGGCTCAGAAATGAGCTGCGTGCCGCCACCGACCTCGCCCTCCGGGCGACGAAGGTGACCGCACGTTCCCTGGGCCAGGTGATGTCCACTGCAGTGGTCCAGGAGAGACACCTATGGCTCAACCTGGCCGATATGCGGGACACCGAGCGGACTCGTCTCCTCGACGCTCCCATATCCCAGGATGGGCTATTCGGCGGCGCGGTTGAGAGCTTCGCCCAACAGTTCCCAGCCGCCCAAAAGCAGACTGAGACCATCAAACACGTACTGCCCCGGCGGCCAGCTGCTGCTTCCACCCAGCCACCGGCACAGTTGCCTCAGTCTGCTCGCCGCCGAGGGCGCCCTCCCGCCCCTCCCGCGCCACCCAAGCAGCAGCCTCCACCTGGGCACGCGGACAGCTCAGGGATGGGCAGTTCTTTCCAGGAGATGGTAGCAGGGCCACTCCTTCCCCCGGTGGAGGGCCGGGGGAGAATCCTTTGTTCCGCTGCTGGCCCCCGGGCCAGCAGCACCCTTTTATGGTCAAAGAAAGAACTGACTTACCCATCCCTGAGCAACCAGAGACCGATGGCAGTGTGTGCCGCCCCCGGGCCACGCCACTCTCGTCCCTCTCTGACGCCAGTCTCCTCTCAGAGCAGACCCCAGTGGAACGCGCGTCCTTCCCTGGTCTCCTCTGTCAGGACGTGGCTGATGACCGTGCCCCCACACCGGGATGCTATGCCTCCCATGTCTGGGCCGGTCACGCCGCCTCGCTGCCCCACCCGGGGTACGTCTGTGGTTCGCATGACCCCGCTGGTGCAGTTTCTGGGAGCCTGGCTTCAGCTTCCTGGACTGTCCCGCTGGGTCGCGAAGACCATCAGGCTCGGCTATGCGATTCAGTTCGCTCAGGCTCCTCCTCGTTTACGGGGAGTCCGATTCACCATAGTGGGGTCCAACGCCCCCCTTATGCGTGCGGAGGTTGCTACCTTGCTGGCGAAGGGTGCGATCGAGCCTGTCCCTCCAGCCGAAATGGAGTCCGGCTTCTACAGCCCTTACTTCATTGTACCCAAGAAAACCGGTGGGTTACGACCGATCCTGGACCTGCGCGTCCTGAACCGATCCCTTCACAGGCTTCCGTTCAGGATGTTGACAGCGAAACGCCTTTTCGAATGCGTTCATCCAGCAGATTGGTTTGCAGCGATCGACCTGAAGGACGCCTACTTCCATGTCTCCATTCTTCCTCGACACAGACCGTTCCTACGGTTTGCTTTCGAGGGGCGGGCATATCAGTACGCGGTCCTCCCATTCGGGCTAGCTCTGTCCCCTCGCGTCTTCACGAAGATAGTCGAGGCAGCCCTTGTGCCACTCAGGCAACACGGGGTTCGCATCCTGAACTACCTCGACGACTGGCTGATCCTCAGCCACTCTCGAGAGCAGGTGTGCGAACACAGAGACCTGGTGCTCCAGCACCTAGCCCGTCTGGGCCTTCGGGTCAACTGGGAGAAGAGCAAACTCTGCCCAGTGCAGAGGATCTCTTTTCTCGGTATGGAAATCGACTCGGTCGCCATGTGTGCGCAGCTTACGAGCGAGCGCGCGCAGTCACTGCTGACTTGCCTTCGTCAAATCGAGAGCAAGAGTGCGGTTCCACTGAAGTTATTTCAGAGACTCCTGGGGCATATGGCATCTGCAGCAGCGGTAACGCCGCTCGGATTGCTTCATATGAGACCGCTTCAGCACTGGCTTCGCGATCGAGTCCCGAGATGGGCATGGCAGTCGGGCACGCTCCGGGTCCCAGTGACTCGGGCCTGCCTGCAGACCCTCACCCCGTGGTCGAACCTCAGTTTTCTACGGGCCGGTGTGTCCTTAGAACGAGTTTCCAGGCATATTGTTGTGTCAACAGATGCCTCCACCACGGGCTGGGGTGCCATGTGCAATGGACATGCTGCCGCGGGCTCCTGGACAGGACCCCA
Source organism: Coreius guichenoti (assembly GCA_039654105.1). Lineage (NCBI taxonomy): Eukaryota > Metazoa > Chordata > Actinopteri > Cypriniformes > Gobionidae > Coreius > Coreius guichenoti. Next base: position 48,247,984 of record CM077170.1, read on the forward strand.
GCGCCTCCTGCATGTCAATTGCCTCGAGTTGCTGGCAGTACGGTTCGCCCTGCACCGCTTCCGAGCGCTGCTCAAGGGTCAACACGTGCTAGTCCGGTCAGACAACACGGCCACAGTAGCGTACACGGCCACTTGCCCGCCATCTCGTCTTATGGAGTCAGAAGCACCTGAGGTCCCTTCGTGCCATCCATATCCCGGGAGTCCTGAACCGTGCAGCTGACGAGCTCTCACGGCTTCAGCCACTTCCTGGAGAATGGAGACTCCATTCCCAGACGGTTCAGCTGATTTGGGAACAGTTCGGCGACGCACAGGTAGATCTGTTTGCCTCCCACGACTCTTCCCATTGCCGCCTGTTTTATTCCCTGACCGAGGGCCCCCTCGGCACGGACGCTCTGGCGCACAGCTGGCCGCGGGGCCTCCGCAAGTATCCGTTTCCCCCAGTGAGCCTTCTTGCACAGGTTCTGTGCAAGATCAGGGAGGACAGGGAGCAGGTCCTTTTGGTCGCCCCGTATTGGCCCGGCCGGACCTGGTTCTCCGAACTTGTACTCCTTGCGACAGCCCCTCCCTGGTCGATTCCTCTGAGGAAGGACCTCCTTTCTCAGAGACGGGGCACCCTTTGGCACCCGCGTCCCGATATTTGGAACCTCCACGTGTGGCTCCTGGATGGGACGCGGCAGGTTTGAGTACCCTACCACCTCAGGTGGTGGCTACCATCACTTCCGCTAGGGCCTTGTCTACTCGACACGCCTATGCGTTGAAGTGGAACCTCTTCGTCACCTGGTGTTCTTCTCGCCAAGAAGACCCCTGGAAATGCCCGATCGGGTCCGTGCTCTCATTCCTCCAGGAAGGGTTGGAACGAAGGCTGTCTCCTTCCACCCTCAAGGTTTATGTGGCCGCTATTTCTGCCTACCACGACCTTGTGGAGACGAAAAAGGTAAGTCAGCACGACCTGGTCATCAGGTTCCTGAGGGGAGCGAGGAGACTGAATCCTCCTCGCTCTCCCCTCGTACCCTCTTGGGACCTCTCAGTAGTCTTAAGCGCTCTGCAGAGGGCTCCCTTCGAGCCATTGCGGTCAGTCGAGCTTAAGTTCCTGTCTATAAAGACAGCGCTCCTGACCGCCTTGGCCTCCATCAAGAGGGTAGGGGACCTGCAGGCATTTTCGGTTGACGAAGCGTGCCTGGAATTCGGGCTGGCCAACTCTCACGTGACCCTGAGACCCCGGCCTGGATATGTGCCCAAGGTTCCCACCACTCCCTTCAGGGACCAGGTGGTGAACCTGCAAGCGCTGCCTTTGGAGGAGGCAGACCCAGCCTTGGCACTGCTCTGTCCAGTACGCGCCCTCCGTGCTTACATAGACAGAACGCAGTGTTTCAGGACCTCAGACCAGCTCTTTGTCTGTTATGGTGGGAAGCTGAAGGGAAAGGCTCTCTCCAAGCAAAGGTTGTCTCACTGGATAGTGGACGCCATTGTTTTGGCTTACCAAACGCAGGGGCGCCCATGCCCCCTAGGGGTCAGGGCTCACTCCACCCGGAGTGTGGCCTCCTCTTGGGCTCTAGCGCATGGCGCCTCGCTAACAGACATTTGCAGAGCTGCAGGCTGGGCGACACCCAACACATTCGCCAGATTCTATAATCTCCGAGTGGAGCCAGTGTCCTCTCATGTACTCGCCTCTACTAGTGGCCGGTAATGGACTAGGCTCAGGTGTCTTCGCTTGCTCGCCATTCCACTCCACGGACTGGATACGTGCGATATTTCCTCAGGTAGTTTCCCTGAAGCCCTGAGTTCCTCCAGCACTGTTGATGCCGACACCAGTACGTCTGCCCACTCGCTCAGGCCCTCGTGTTGGCTAGGTGCCACCGTGTGCATGGTTCCCCCGTTGGGCGACCCCCACATGTGTATTTCCACTGTAAGTCTCCCTGAGCAGGTGTCTTTCCCTTGGCAAGCCCCTTGTCACCCCTGGGGGTAAAATTCTTCCACCTTCGGCTGGTTACCCCAGAGTTTTCCATATGTAGCCCTGAGCGGGTCATATGTGTTTCTTAAGTCCTCCCTACGGGTAGGCGTTTGGCGCATACTTCCACCTGGAATATGCTTCCCAGTGTACCTTGGTATTTCTGTGTTAAGTGGGAATCCTTCGTCCGTACTAGCTTACGACAGGGAGCTCACGCTTACGCAGGGCACTGGATGACAGCCGAGTGGCGTGATTACATTGGGACCCCCATTCGTCAGTCACTGACGTTACTCGGAGTGACTGAACGAAAGGGAACGTCTCGGTTACGTATGTAACCCTCGTTCCCTGAGGAGGGAACGGAGACGTAACGTCCCTCTGCCACTTCCGCTGTACCGCTGGAACAGCCGGGAGCTCAGTCTTGGCTCCTCAGCAGGTAAACATAATGCGATGTTGCCAGCGTACTTCCTTATATACCCACGCTGTGGGATGGAGTTACGCTATGCAAATTCCGCATGCCCATGGCATTGGCACTGCCATTGGGCGTTTTCTAGATCTCGAAGATGATAGGCTTCTAAGCGAAACCCCCATTCGTCAGTCACTGACGTTACATCTCCGTTCCCTCCTCAGGGAACGAGGGTTACATACGTAACCGAGACGTTCTTGTGTTTCTCTTTCCTTCAATGATTCTGCTCATTATCATCAGGTGTTCATCACTAATGCTCAATCATCACTTAATGAATCACTTAATTATCTCATTAACTCTGTAGAGAGGGACCATATGTACTCTGAGCAGTGTTGATTTAACATGCTTGAATCTTTTTGTAGAACCTTAGAAATTCTACAAAATTTCTAGTGTAAAAATGTGCTGATATATCACACCTAGAATGAGTAAATATAATTTAAAATTTATGCAGCTTTGTGTACTTCCACATTTACAGTTTAAGAATACATTTTGTGCTGATGCTTTATCCAGTCTTGCATGAGAAATAAAACACGTACAATTACATTTTTTAAAATGTGGTGTTCTTTATTGTTTTCTTGTAATCAACACAACAGCCAAATGAAGTATGCAAACCAAATGTTGTACACTGGGTAAGTGATTGTTTTTTTTTTAATTTTTTTTATGAATTCCGAAAAAAAGGTAGTTAATAATATCCACGAGCCATAAACCAGATATTTAACTTTATCCATGAATAAGAATGGATACAGCAATGTGGGGTCGGCACTCGTATGGATAAATGTTCTGAATCGATAACACTTTACACAAATAAAGGCTCCTGGAATATTTGTTACATTTATTTTGGTGTGGTATTGTCTCAAGTTTTCTTATTCTTCTACAGTATAACGATTTCTAATCGATTTCTAACGATTTCTAATCTCTTCTCTGAATAGCGATACCTTACAAATGGCGCCTCGGTGACGATACACATAATAAACCCATGTGTCTGACAAAGACTGATATGCATTTTTATTTGACAATTATTAAAGGGGACATATTATGCAAAATTGAACACAGATGTGTGTCCACAGTGTGTAAACAACCAGCCTATAATGGTAAAAATCCACCCAATGCTTTTTTTTATATAATCCCCATCAATCATTATCAATCTCTCATAACGCACTGTTTCATATTTCCCCCTAGTCCTACGTAAGAGTAGGGAAGCCCCGCCCATGACGGTTGATGATCTGTCCTTTTATCATAGACACACCCCTGAGTGAGAAGCACAGAGATGCCATTTCTGTTTACTCGCTGTATCAGCGCTAGAGTATTACAATGTCTGCGCCAAAAACATTACAAATGTTCTATTGTTGGATGTACCAACGAACATACGAGTCTCCATAGACTCCCGGCATCTGAGCCACTGAGGACACCGTGGTTGAATTGTGAATTATTGAAATGTGCCGAAGAATGTCGGTAAAATGTTACATATTTGCGCAAATCATTTTTTTCAAATCATGAGTTTCTGAAGGATGGGTCAATGCCAACGCTTCGTGCTCTAACTTCATATCCAGAACAAGTAAGGATGGCACTTGATATTTTGTAAATGTTTGCAAATTTCCTTTCTGAATGAGCTTTCTAGAATGCTGTACGAACAATTTATTTATTAACAAGATGGTACATGCTAACGTTACATAAATGTATCCACTAACCATTCAGAAACGTCCAGGTGCAGTCTAAAAGTGTTAACCTCTTCTTGAGTCTCTCCATCTGTGTCCGACTCCGGTTCAAATATGCAAGGCTGCACTCTGGTTATTCCTGACATTTTGGTGAGATTCACCTGTTTTGTTGTTGACGGAGTATCCGAAGCTCGTGTAAAGGATCTGCCCTCTTCTGAAAGGGGGGCTGGGAGCAACAGCTCATATGCATTTAAAGGGACACACACAAAATCAGCGCGCTTTTGCACACACCCAAATAGAGGCAAATTTGACAAGCTATAATAAATGATCTGGGGGATATTTTGTGCGGAATCTTCACAGACACATTCTGGGGACATCAGAGATTTATATTACATCTTGTGAAAAGGGGCATAATATGCCCCCTTTAATGATTAATTTACAGACCATATGTTAATGAATCTCTTGAATCAACAAATCAATCAGTTTGACTCCTAAATGACATTTTTGTTTTGTTCTATTTTTTTTTTGGTAAGTGTTTTGCTTGTGATTGTGGATTGGTAACCCTCATCCTTCCCTCGGGTCATTTTGACCCGAAAATTAAAAATATTCTTTCATAAGTTGAATGCGCTTAATGTGCTTAAATTATTATTTATTTATTATTTATTGATCAAATCTAGTAATTTAAAGGTAAATAAAATAAAATAATTCTCCAAAAAAATGCATTAACAAATAGAAAAAAATATTATCAAAATGAAATGAAATCTAGACAAAAAAAAAAAGGTATAATTTTAGGGCTTCAGGTCATTTTGACCCATGAGGGAAAGATTTGTAACAAAGTGCGAGAGAGGGATGAGGTTAAACGCTTGCTAAAAAGTGTGTCTTCAGCTTCAAAATGGCCAGGTCATCTAATTGCTATTCTTTTTGGAATACTTGATTCTGATTGATCAATCGCGACATTCAGTGGTCAAATATATCTGAATAATGACCGTTGCCCGTAACAACACTGTGTAATTGCAACAAATGTACAGTGACTTATTTCTGTTAAATTTAAGTGTTTTAAACTACTATACATAGTAAACATGTAAATATTGTTTAATGATCTGTTTTGACACTGGTGTTTATTGAGGTTCAGCCAGGCTCATTGTGGCTGGTTAATTTAAGCACACAAGCCCTCAACTTCCTCTTTCCTGTCAGTGCAAATTGAGCATCATCTACAGTACAAGCTGTTGACAAATATAGTCATGTGGGTTAAGCTTATGAGAAGTAATGACACCAAATTCAAAAATGACATATGTTGGTCTTCGTAATAAGCTTATACACTCACCTAAAGGATTATTAGGAACACCTGTTCAATTTCTCATTAATGCAATTATCTAATCAACCAATCACATGGCAGTTGCTTCAATGCATTTAGGAGTGTGGTCCTGGTCAAGACAATCTTCTGAACTCCAAACTGAATGTCAGAATGGGAAAGAAAGGTGATTTAAGCAATTTTGAGCGTGACATGGTTGTTGGTGCCAGACGGGCCGGTCTGAGTATTTCACAATCTGCTCAGTTACTGGGATTTTCACGCACAACCATTTCTAGAGTTTACAAAGAATGGTGTGAAAAGGGAAAAACATCCAGTATGCGGCAGTCCTGTGGGCGAAAATGCCTTGTTGATGCTAGAGGTCAGAGGAGAATGGGCCGACTGATTCAAGCTGATAGAAGAGCAACTTTGACTGAAATAACCACTTGTTACAACCGAGGTATGCAGCAAAGCATTTGTGAAGCCACAACACGCACAACCTTGAGGCGGATGGGCTACAACAGCAGAAGACCCCACCGGGTACCACTTATCTCCACTACAAATAGGAAAAAGAGGCTACAATTTGCACGAGCTCACCAAAATTGGACAGTTGAAGACTGGAAAAATGTTGCCTGGTCTGATGAGTCTCGATTTCTGTTGAGACATTCAGATGGTAGAGTCAGAATTTGGCGTAAACAGAATGAGAACATGGATCCATCATGCCTTGTTACCACTGTGCAGGCTGGTGGTGGTGGTGTAATGGTGTGGGGGATGTTTTCTTGGCACACTTTAGGCCCCTTAGTGCCAATTGGGCATCGTTTAAATGCCACGGCCTACCTGAGCATTGTTTCTGACCATGTCCATCCCTTTATGACCACCATGTACCCATCCTCTGATGGCTACTTCCAGCAGGATAATGCACCATGTCACAAAGCTCGAATCATTTCAAATTGGTTTCTTGAACATGACAATGACTTCACTGTACTAAAATGGCCCCCACAGTCACCAGATCTCAACCCAATAGAGCATCTTTGGGATGTGGTGGAACGGGAGCTTCGTGCCCTGGATGTGCATCCCACAAATCTCCATCAACTGCAAGATGCTATCCTATCAATATGGGTCAACATTTCTAAAGAATGCTTTCAGCACCTTGTTGAATCAATGCCACGTAGAATTAAGGCAGTTCTGAAGGCGAAAGGGGGTCAAACACAGTATTAGTATGGTGTTCCTAATAATCCTTTAGGTGAGTGTATATATTTACTAATATAAAGCAAAATTAATTTCCTATTATCACTGTAAAGCTGCTTTGGATCAATCTGTGTTGTAAAAAGCACTATATAAATGAAGGTGACTTGACTAAAAATCACATCTAATCACCACATAAAGATTTTAAATGTTTTAACCACAAGGATATTTACACACTGAGCTGGGAAAATCATATAAAATATATAAATCAACAGCAGAATATTATCTCCAAAAATCAGAACAATTAGTACAAATGTGTGTATATACATACACTCTCAGAAAAAAAGGTACAGTGGAGGTACAATTTTGTTCCTTGGGGAACAAAACGTATAACTGTACCTTTAAAGGTACACAATTGGTCCTTAGGGTACAATTATACCATTGTTTCCCTCTACTTAGAGCAGGGGTAGGCAAGTTCAGTCCTAGAGAGCCGCTGTCCTGCAGAATCCTGCAAAGAAGAATGCGAGAAACTGCCCAAAAATAGGCGTGCCAAGCTTGTAGCATCATACTCAAAAAGACTTGAGGCTGTAATTGGTGCCAAAGGTGCTTCAACAAAGTATCGAGCAAAGGCTGTTAATACTTATGGACATGTGATTTTTTTTTTCTTTTTCTTTCCGTTTTTTATTTTTAATAAATTTGCAAAGATTTCAAACAAATGGATTTTTACTGCCAAATTTACCAGTGCTTTAACACTGTATGTCAGAACAGATAACACCATGTTCTAAACCTAACCTTATAGGATAAAGTCAAGGTGAACAGCTGTTCATATTGTGAATTGAAACACAAATATATCCCCTGTATTTTGTTCTATTTCTACTGAGAATACAGCTGATTGAAGGTTTGCAAATATATAAATCACAGCTGATTCCCATCTAGGAATTGTTCAGGTGTTGATGCTCTTTCAATCACATGACGGAGGTGGAGGTGTAGTTGGAAGGGCTCAAGTTTCAGATGAAATTCAGGCAACTGTTATTGATCACGTTATCAATCATGGCCTTTCTCTTAGAGAGGCAGGACGAAGAGTCCAACCTGTTCTAAACAGAAACACTGTTGCATCCATTGTCAGAATTTGTCGACAGGAGAACAGGTAATGTTGCTGTACAGCAGATACAGAAATATCTTCAGTGATATACTTTATGTAACTCTTTCCTCATTCCCATTACATGTATTCTTTATAGAATCCAAAGGCTACCATTCTCTGGTGGTAGAGGGAAAATCTTTAGTGCTGAGCAGGAGGCGGCTGTTGTAAACATGGTCGTGGCAAACAATGCCATAAGGCTGCGTGAAATCAGGGAAGCAGTGATCGCAGATCAGGGCACATTTAGGAACGTCAACAACGTGAGCCTGACCACCATTGACCGCGTCCTAAGAAGGAACCATATGGCCATGAAGCAGCTCTATAGAGTTCCATTTCAAAGGAACTCTGATGTTGTGAAGGAGGCCAGATGCCAATATGTGGAGGTAAGGAAACATTACTATACTGTAATGCCTTGTCATATCATGCAGTTAGTCAACTGGAGTCACCTTTCATTGTAATTTTGCCTTTTTTTACTCAGAGAATAATGGAGCTTGAAGTTGAGGGGGCACATCATGTCTTCATTTATGTTGATGAAGCCGGCATGGAAGCAACCTCATTGGGTACAGGGCCACTATAACAGTTCCAGGACAGAGGGGTGCCAACATAACCATGTGTGCTGCCATCTTCAATGATGGTGTCTTATGCCATATCCCCGCTATTGGCCCATACAACACCGAACGCCTCATAACATTCCTGAATGCACTTCATGAGAGGCTGATCCCACCCGAGGAGAGAGGGCTGGTGAGGCCTGCCATGCCACTCTTCGTCATTATCTGGGACAATGTGGCGTTCCACCACTCTCGCCTTGTCAATGTGTGGTTTGGGGTACACCCTCGTATGATGATGCTGTTCCTCCTGTTTGTCCTGCTGACTGCTCGCGTGTGCTTTGCTTGCTTTTGAATCTTTATTTGATATCATTCCCTGTTGTTTAAACTGCTAAATATAATTTACCCATCACCATATATTGTCTAATATTGCCTACCACATTAAATCTGACACCGCTAGCTTTTAATCTAAATCACTATCACGCGTTAGCATTTCGCTAGCCTGTTAGCTTGCCATCTCTGCACTCGGGTCTCTTGTTTTCTGAGTTCATTAAACAACTGTGGTGAGTTGGATTAGTAAATAGACTCCATCAAACAACTGTGGTAAGTTGGATTAATCAACAAATACGGTAAGCCATGTCTTCTTCTCCTGTCATTGTCACTTGCACTGCATGTTTCATGTTTAGTATATCTTTCTCCGTTGGCGAACAGGGCTTCACATGTGATAAATGTAAGGAGATAGTCAGGCTGACGGAAAAGATTTCAGAATTAGAGACACGCATCCAGACTTTATTTGAGAGTAGTGAGAATGTAACAGCTTTAGACACTGCTTTGGATGCGAATAGCTTAGTGAACTCTGTACATTGTTCGGTTCCGCCTGTAGAGCCCGTGCAGCAGGGCAACTGGGTGACGGTGAGACGGCATAGTCGCGGATCAAAAAAACACTCTTCCGTTCTGATTAGAACATCAAACAGGTTCTCCCCACTCAGTGATGCACCCACTGAGAATCCTGTTGAAAGTGCCCTAGTTATTGGCGATTCTATTACACGGAACGTGAAAATAGAGACACCAGCCACCATAGTCACATGTTTACCGGGAGCCAGAGCGCCTGACATCAAAGCAAATTTAAAAGTGCTGGCTATTGCTAATCGTAAATTCTCTAAGATTATTATTCACGTCGGCACAAATGATGTTCGACTTCGCCAGTCGGAGATCACCAAAATTAACATTGAAGAGGTGTGTAAACTCGCAAGTACGATGGCAGATGACGTTTTTTGCTCTGGTCCCCTCCCCGTTAAAAGGAGTGATGAGATACTTAGCAGACTATCATCACTCAATGGCTGGTTGTCTAAGTGGTGTCCGCAAAATAACATAGGGTTCATAGACAATTGGAAAAGCTTTTGGGGCAGACCTGACCTGTTGAAAAAAGATGGTATTCATCCTTCCTGGGATGGTGCCGCTCTTCTCTCTAGTAATTTGGCACATAGTCTTAGAGCTAAACATTGACTAACTGGGGCCCAGGTCAGGAAGCAGACGGACTGGCTTACCCGACCGCCTGCTAGCTGTCTCACGTCACAGAAGTCAGATAAATCCCAGCACATAGAGACTCTTTCACCTAGATATTATCACATAGAGACTGTGTCTGTTCCATGAATTAGTAAATACAAAAAACCATCAAAACCATTCAACGGTAAAAATTGAATTGATGTCCAATAAATAAACAACAGATATAATACAGATGATCAAATGATAAAGCTCGGGCTGCTGAATATTCGATCCCTTTCCTCAAAAGCGCTTATTGTTAATGATATGATTACAGATCATAACCTAGATGTGCTGTGTTTGACAGAAACCTGGCTAAAACCTGACGATTACATTACTTTAAATGAGTCCACCCCCCAAGATTATTGTTATAAACACGAGCCGCGTCTGAAAGGTAAAGGGGGAGGTGTTGCTGTAATTTATAATAATATCTTCGGTATTACTCACAAGTCTAGTTTCAAATATAATTCCTTTGAAGTTTTGGTGCTTTATGTAACGTTATGTAGTGAAATTGATAAATCCCGTTTGACATTTGTGCTGGCTACTGTATACAGGCCACCAGGGCACCATACAGACTTTACCAGAGAATTTGCTGATTTTCTATCAGAGTTAGTACTGGCTGCAGATAAAGTCCTAATTGTTGGTGATTTTAATATCCATGTAGACAATGAAAAAGACGCATTGGGATTGGCATTTAGAGACATTCTAAACTCTATTGGAGTAAGGCAACATGTGTCAGGACCCACTCATCGCCGTAATCATACGTTAGGCCTAATACTGTCACATGGAATAAATGTTGATACCATTGAAATTCTGCAGCAGAGCAATGACATCTCAGATCATTACCTAGTATCATGTACACTTCATTTAGCAAAGGCTGCAAAGCCGTCCCCTCACTTCAAATATGACAGGGCTATCACTGCTGCGACTAAAGATTTCTTTGTAAATAATCTTCCTCATCAGTTTCATCTCCTCAGCATCCCAGATAGAGGACCTGAGGAACTCGATGTTGCAACAGAAACTATTGACTCTCTCTTCTCCAGCACTTTAGACACAGTTGCTCCCCGGCGCTTAAAGAAGATTAAAGAAAATAGTCCAACGCCGTGGTACAACGAGCACACCCGGGCCCTTAAAACAGCAGCCAGAAAAATGGAGCGCAGCTGGAAAAAAACAAAACTAGAAGTTTTTCGCATTTCGTGGAAAGAGAGCATGATTGCATACAGAAAGGCCCTAAAAACTGCTAGATCTGCTTATTTCTCGACTCTCTTAGAAGAAAACAAACACAACCCTAGGTATTTATTCGATACAGTGGCTAAATTAACCAAAGATAAAGCTTTGCCTTCTGATGTTTGTAAACAGCACAGCAGTAATGACTTTATGAACTTCTTTACTTGTAAAATTGATAATATTAGGAAAAAAATTATAACCATGCAGCCGTCTACTACAGTATCACATCAGACAGTGCATTGTAGTGTCACTGAGGAAAAATTACATTCATTCACTGCTATAGGAGAAGAAGAATTGGCTAAACTCGTTAAATCATCAAAATCAACAACATGTATGCTCGACCCCATACCGACTAAACTACTAAAAGAGATGCTTCCAGAGGTCATAGATCCTCTTCTTAATATCATTAATTCATCCTTGACATTAGGATATGTACCGAAAACTTTTAAGTTGGCTATTATTAAACCACTTATTAAAAAACTGCAACTTGATCCTACAAAATTAGTCAATTACAGGCCAATCTCAAATCTACCCTTTCTGTCAAAAATACTAGAAAAGGCAGTATCCTCACAATTATGCTCCTTTTTAGAAAGAAATGGTATCTGTGAGGATTTCCAGTCAGGATTTAGACTGTATCATAATACTGAGACTGCTCTCATTAGAGTTACAAATGATTTACTCTTATCATCCGATCGTGGTTGTATCTCTCTGTTAGTGTTACTCGATCTTAGCGCTGCATTCGATACTATCGACCACAACATTCTTTTGAATAGACTCGAAAATTATGTTGGCATTAGTGGAATTTCATTGGCATGGTTTAAATCATACTTATCTGACCGTTATCAGTTTGTAGCAGTAAATGAAGAGATGTCACACCGAACACAAGTTCAGTATGGAGTACCGCAGGGCTCAGTGCTAGGACCGTTGTTTTTCACCCTGTACATGCTACCACTGGGAGATATTATTAGGAAGCATGGCGTTAATTATCATTGTTATGCTGACGATACTCAGCTCTATATTTCTTCACGCCCTGACGAAATTTACCAATTCACAAGATTAACGGAATGCATAGCTGATATAAAAAATTGGATGACTAGTAATTTCCTGCAACTTAATTAAAAAAAAACTGAATTTTTAATCATTGGACAAAAAAACTCCACAAGTAGTAACCTAGAATACTGTCTAACGCTCGATGGCTGCTCTGTCAAGTCCTCGTCGTCAGTTAGGAACCTGGGTGTGCTCTTTGATACCAATCTCTCATTTGAAAGCCACGTTTCTAGCATCTGTAAAACTGCATTCTACCATCTTAAAAATATATCTAAATTACGGCACATGCTTTCAATGCAAAATGCTGAACAGTTAGTTCATGCGTTCATGACCTCAAGGCTAGATTATTGTAATGCTCTACTGGGTGGTTGCCCTGCTCGCTTAATAAATAAACTGCAGCTTGTCCAAAACGCAGCAGCTAGAGTTCTTACTAGAACCAGGAAGTATGACCATATTAGCCCGGTTCTGGCAACACTGCATTGGCTCCCTAAAATCTTGCTGATTACTTACAAAGCACTAAATGGTTTAGCTCCCCAGTACTTGAGCGAGCTCTTAACGCATTATACTCCATCACGTCTATTGCGGTCTCAAAATTCTGGCCAGTAGATAATACCTAGAATATCAAAATCAACTGCAGGCGATCGATCCTTTTCCTATTTAGCACCTAAACTCTGGAACAGTCTTCCTAGCATTGTTCGGGAAGCAGACACACTCAGTCAGTTTAAATCTAGACTAAAAACACATCTCTTTATTATGGCATACACATAAAACATTTTTAATTTCTATTATTCAAATCAGTTAAATGATTGCTTTAGGCTGCATTAACTAGGTCAGCCGGAACCGGGAACACTTCCCATAACACCTGATGTACTCGTTACATCATAAGAAGAATGGCATCTACGCTAATGTTAGTCTCTCTGTTTATCCCGAGGTTTACTGCAGTCGGCCGTATCCAGGCCGTATCCAGACCAGATGGTGGACCTTAGCCTGGACATGACGACCATATCCCTGAAGTGTCTGTAGAGACCGTGTCAATTAAACTCCCCCCGTAAATGCCGCATCGACACGACATCCTCATTAAACCCGTCCCCGGCGTGACGACTCCAACCTTTCGAATAATCCTACGAATATCTATTGATCTAAAATGACTTCTGACCTGTAATGTGCCAGAATCATAATCATACACTGTTTGTTTGTCGGCCAGAGGAGAACTGGCACCCCGACTGAGCCTGGTTTCTCCCAAGGTTTTTTTTTCTCCATTCTGGCCCTGAAGGAGTTTTGGTTCCTTGCCACCGTCGCCTTTGGCTTTTGGCTTGCTCAGTTGGGGACACTTAAATTTCAACTATATTACTGATCTGCCTGCATTGACACTATATGATAATTGAAATGAGCTGGATGACATCACCATTTTCACCAGAGCGGCTGTACAGCCGAATCAAATTCCGTTGCATTATTTTCCTGTTACCACTGTGAAGCTGCTTTGAAACAATTGCCATTGTAAAAAGCGCTATATAAATAAAGGTGATTTGATTTGATTTGATATTCCCCATTTTTGAATCCCATAGAGGAGTTCTTCAGTGCTTGGAGGTGGAAGGTTTATGATCACCATCCCTATGAGCAAATGCCCTTGCTGAATGCAATGACTGCTGCTGCCCAAGAAATAGGTGCAGAGGAATGTCAAGGTTGGATAAGGCATGCAAGAAGATTTTTCCTTAGGTGCATTGCAAGAGAGGATATTGAATGTGATGTGGATGAGGCCATGTGGCCCCATCGTCACGACAGAAGAGACTGAGTATCAATAGTGGCTATGTCTTTTACTCCAATAGATTTTACTATATTTTGGTTTACATGTATTCTCTGTAATATTTACAGTATTTCAGTTTTCAGACACGGTTTGAAAAAAATGAATGTCAAGGAATTAATAAAAAATGCATCAAAGCATTTCTTATTCTGGATCCAATTCTTTCCAAAAAGGCAAATTTGACACAGCCTATATAGAAAGACAACAAATGGCACTGGCAATAGGCTACAGTGGTATGTAGCAATGGTGCACTGATTCGTTCTGTATTTTGTATTTTGTTGTCCATTGTGTAATGATTGACTGAAAGAGCTCATATACTTGTTTTCAAGTTGTGTTGTTTGAAGGCAAAATTTGCTTTTGTTGCATATTTTAAATGTTTTGGCGCGGTTAGAGCCTTTTGCAAACAAGATGTGTCATTTTGACCATGAGTGCCACTGTTAGGTCTGTGTGTTAACTGTTTTGAAAATGTGGAGTTTGAGTTAACAGCTGCATCAAAGCAATCAAGAAAAACTGTAATACGTAACTGTATTTTGTCTATCTAAGGATTCAACACCTCCCTCAGGGGGCAGAGGAAAGCTCCTGAATGAAGAACAGAAACTTGCTATTGTCAACATGGTGATTGCTGATAATGAAATAAAACTGAAGGGCATCCCATAAAGCTACTCTGAGATGGGTCATTCATTTTTAGGGCCCGAGCACCGATGGTGTGAGGACCCTATTGGAATTGCTCTGTTTATTATTATTATTATTATTAGGGCCCGAGCACCGATGGTGTGAGGACCCTATTGGAATTGCTCAGCCTATTATTATTCTTCTCCCAAATGAATCGCATTTTTGAGGGCCTAAACATGCTCGTTAAACATTTCAATGAAGTGCCCCTCCCGCTACGTTTCACGTACAGGTATGAAATTCGGTAGACACATGTAACAGCCCAAGACCTACAAAAAAGTCTCCTGGTACGAAATCTGAAAACCAACAGGAAGTGAGATATTTTAATTTTTCTTTGAAAAATTGTTGCAAATTTTGCCATTTCCAGACGTTGTACTTTAACGAACTCCTCCTAGAGATTTAATCAGATCAACATCATATTTGCTCAGTCTAATCTAAAGGCCTTTGCAACGTTAAATTGTGAAGATCTTGAGTTTTCGCTGAAGAGTGTGTCCGTGGTGGCCTGACAAAGTCTGATGTTTCACCATGACACAGGAAGCTGTTGTAAGTCAGGCATACAATGTCCGATGTGCCCTAAACTTCATATGTTTGATAAGAGTCCTGGCCTGAAGACATCTACATATGAGTTTCAGAATTAGGCATGGCAAAATTGATTGATAGCGCCACCTAAAACATTTCAACTAAGTGCCCCTCCCGCTACGTTTCACGTACATGTATGAAATTCGGTAGACACATGTAACAGCCAAATACCTACAAAAAAGTCTCCTGGTACGAAATCTGAAAACCAACAATAAGTGAGATATTTAGAATTTTCTTTGCAAAATTGTTGCAAATTTTGCCATTTCCAGAAGTTGTACTTTAACGAACTCCTCCTAGAGATTTAATCAGATCAACATCATATTTACACAGTCTAATCTAAAGGCATTTGTGATGTTAAATTGTGAAGATCTTGAGTTTTCCCCGAAGGGCGTGTCCGTGGCGGCCTGACAAATTTCAATGTTTCGCCATGAAACAGGAAGTTGTTGTAACTCTTACATACAATGTCCGATATACCCCAAACTTCACATGTTTGATAAGAGTCCTGGCCTGAAGACATCTACATGCCAATATTAGTTAGTCATAGCGCCACCTGCTGGAAACAGGAAATGGCATGCTTTACACTATAATTCACTCCCAGAAACACATTAAAATATGCCAAGAAGTCCCAAACATGCTAGAAACACATTAAATTAAGCAACACGTAGCTAAGTGCTAATGTATGCGATTTAAGCCACGAAACAGGAAGTTGTTGTAACTCAGGCATACAATGTCCGATCTGCCCCAAACTTCACATGTTTGATAATAGTCCAGGCCTGAAGACATCTACGTGCCAATATTCCGGATATAGTCAAAGCACCACCTGCTGGCAACAGGAAGTGTGGTACATTGAACTGAGTTTGCAATATTTCTCCTATATTTACCCACTTAAATGCATGCCGCCCACTATTCGCTGTTTTCCTGAGGCCACCGGGTGGCGGTGCTCCCGGGTGCGAGGGCCCTTTCATCGCTGCTTGCAGCTTTAATTATTATTATTATTATTATTATTATTATTATTATTATTATTATTCTCCCAAATGAATCGCTTTTTTGAGGGCCTAAACATGCTCGAAAACTCACAAAACTTTGCACATGCGTCAGAAGTGGCGAAAATTTACGTCTGTTATGGGTTTCAGAATTAGGCGTGGCAAAATGACTCGATAGCGCCACCTACAAAATTTCAACGAAGTGCCCCTCCCGCTACGTTTCACGTACAGGTATGAAATTCGGTAGACACATGTAACAGCCCAATACCTACAAAAAAGTCTCCTGGTACGAAATCTGAAAACCAACAGGAAGTCAGATATTTAGAATTTTCTTTTCAAAATTGTTGCAAATTTTGCCATTTCCAGACGTTGTACTTTAACAAACTCCTCCTAGAGATTTAATCAGATCATCATCATATTTGCACAGTCTAATCTAAAGGCCTTTGCAACGTTAAATTGCAAAGATCTTGCAGCGCCACCTGCAGGCAACAGCAAATGTCATGCTTTACACTGTGATTAACTCCTCATTGAAATTTAATCAGAACAACATCATATTAGGTCAGTCTAATCTAAAGGCCTTGGTGATGTCATACAATGTCCGATCTGCCCCAAACTTCACATGTTTTATTAGAGTCCTGACCTGAAGACATCTACACGCCAATATACAGTGACAGTCATAGCGCCACCTGCAGGCAACAGGAAATGCCATGTTTTACACTGTGATTAACTCCTCATTGAGATTTAAACATATCAACATCATATTTGGTCAGTCTAATCTTAAGGTCTTGGTGATGTTAAATTGTGAAGATCTTGAGTTTTTTGCTGAAGGGCGTGTCTGTGGCGGCCTGACAAAATCTGATGTTTCGCCATGAAAGAGGAAGCTGTTGTAAGTCAGGCATACAATGTCCGATCTGCCCCAAACTTCACATGTTTGATAAGATTCCTGTCCTGAAGACATCTACATGCCAATATTCAGTTAGACATAGCGCCACCTGCTGGAAACAGGAAATGGCATGCTATACACTATAATTCACTCCCAGAAACTCATTTAAATATGCCATGAAGTAACAAACATGCTAGAAACACATTAAATCATACAGCACGTGGCTAAGTGCTAATGTATGCGATTTAAGCCACGAAACAGGAAGTTGTTGTAACTCAGGCATACAATATCCGATCTGCCCCAAACTTCATATGTTTGATAATAGTCCTGGCCTGAAGACATCTACGTGGCCATATTCAGTTATAGTCAAAGCGCCACCTGCTGGCAACAGGAAATGGCATGCTTTACACTATATTTAATTCCCAGAAACTCGTTTAAATATGCCATGAAGTACCAAACATGCTAGAAACACATTAAATCGTACAACATGTGGCTAAGTGCTAATGTATGCGATTTACGCCACGAAACAGGAAGTTGTTATAACTCAGGCATACAATGTCTGATCTGCCCCAAACTTCATATGTTTGATAATAGTCCAGGCCTGAAGACATCTACATGCCAATATTCAGTTATAGTCAAAGCGCCACCTGCTGGAAACAGGAAATGGCATGCTTTACACTGTAATTCACTCCCAGAAACACATTTAAATATGCCGTCATCTCCCAAACATGCTAGAAACACATTAAATCAAGCAAAGCTTGGCTAAGTGCTAACGTATGCGATTTACGCAACGAAACAGGAAGTTGTTGTGACTCAGGCATACAGTGTCCGCTCTGCCCCAAACTTCACATGTTTGATAATAGTCCTGGCCTGAAGACATCTACATGCCAATATTCGGTTATAGTCAAAGCGCCACCTGCTGGCAGCAGGAAATGTGGCACATTGTAGTGACTTTGCCATATTTCTCCTATATTTACCGGCTTAAATGAATGTCGCCCACTATTCGCTGTTTTCCTGAGGCCACCGGGTGGCTGTGCTCCCGTGTGCGAGGGCCCTTTCATCGCTGCTTGCAGGTTTAATTTGTATTGAATTTCTGCAGAAAAAAAAAAAAAAAAAATGCATGCATTTACTAAACCCAACAAAACAAAAATGTGGAGAGGCTTCAAAAGACACTATTGTATAAGGACAGACCTGACACATAAAATAATGCAGTTTCTGTAATTCCATCTAGTGTTAGTGTTTTTATGACATTGTGCTATGATTAACTAAATGTTCCTGCTGGAAGAGACATAGAGACATAGTTTTGGTAGACATAGTGTATTGTGTTAATGTATTATTGTATTTTGAAAATTAGTGTTGGAGTTTAGTTTACAAAGTGTGATTTTGAGCATGAAATTAACAGTTTTAGAAATTGTGTGTTGTGGGTGTTTTGGTGTGTTAAGAGTTTAGGAAAATTGTTAAAAGCATTGAAAGAATTGTCATAGCGATCGTTAAAAACTGTAATGTATGTCACTGTGGTTTTACTGTGTTCATTTGATACCCAACATTTACAATATACAATGACACTGAATTATTTTAATCTAAGGCAGATCTAACTATTTGTAACCAAGATACAAAACCACTTGAACTTTTGACCATAAACTTTATAGTTTACAACTAGCCCCTGTCTCCCCTATAACATGTTTGAATCTAAAGATCGATCAGTAAACAACGCTCTTACCTGTTTCACCAACACTCATACCAGTGACAAATGAACAGGATGAAACCAGCTGTGGGTTTTATGTGGTCAACAGCTTATATTTAACATGAGGATATGACACCTCACCTAGTGCTCGTATAGCAGAAGCAGAGTTTAAACAAGGCCACATCAGAGACGGCATTAGACTAAAGTAATAAAAGTTAAACTGGTGAAACTTTATGTCAGTCTGTACAGATGCTCGTGAGCATGCATATATTAACCTGTTCCTATAGGGCCAAGAAAAGAATTGCTTGATTGCGCATTTGATAAATCGACTAATTAATATCTAATTGGTAATAAAACAAACAATAAGAAGTTAATGGTAATTATCAGAGTAACAGAATATTGAACTTGCATCCTCATGTCTAAAGGTTTTATAATATGAGATCTTCTAAGATTTGTATTCTGATAGTGGCCTTGTGTCTCTTCTCTGATGTCACGTGACATCACATCATTCTCATACGTTGACACTCTCAGTGTGAGTAATATGTGAGCTCATTGTGAATTCAAATAGTTGAGCAGGTTGAGAGGAGGCGGCTCAAATATCAGTCACCGGGGGGGACATTCTACTTCCTCAACACTATCACAGTGATCTCACAGTGGTCACATGGTGAGCTCAGACTGACTTTATTTCTGTTATACGTCTACAGAATCTCTTACTGAGAATTAACATAGGTTTAGATGTTGATGTTTTATTGGTTCATTACCATTATGGTGATCAGTGTTTGCTTTAGTTGGGCTCTTGACCCTTGAATTTTTAACATTATATTTTCTCTGGCTGCTGTAACTGTGTTTGATTGTTATGGCAAGGCAAGCCAAAAGAGATGAATGCATCCAGGTGATGTTGGTTTGTTATTGATGATCACATAATAGTCACCAACATTCAGTATGCAGTCATTTTTAGTGATGGGCAGACCAAGGGTTTGTGAAACAGTTAAAGCAAATGTGCTGTGTCGAGGCTTCGAAACAATTTGACACCTGTCTCCACGGCGACCCCTGCTGGTCAGAACAGTGTAAATGCAACAAACCCCAGGCCAAGCATGCATAAAAACACCTTTTACAAATCTATTGCAAATGTTTTATTGAAAGTACAATCTTTCAAATGCAATTAACTAATCTAATAAAATTAAATATTAAGTGTCTATATGTTCTTTTATCAATTGTCAGGGCTTGTTTTGTTTGTTCCATGGATGACTCAGATAAACAGGCCAATAAGAGACTATTAACTACTATTATTCCTTTTAATTATACTAATGTCTAATTAAAACGTCTACACATGTATAAAACTGATCAGAGATCAGGTAAAACCCACAGACACTTGTTCAATGGTTCTCAGTGACTCCTCATGATTCATGGGTCCACAGAGATCATCGCCCCCTAGCGGTGAACCATTAACATGGCGAAGTGTTTTGAAACAGTGATGATATAACAAAGCCTCGTGACTTTGGCAGTTTGATACATGCGCCGAACCAATTGATTCAAAACAGAAGATTCACAAAGCTTCATGTTCGTGTTTTGAAATTGCCATCACTAATCATTTTGATATATTATTAACTTTATATTTTAACTATAATAGCCCTGTGATTATACAGTATGAGATTCAGCAGTATCAGAATCATTTAAGAAGGATTTTAAATGCATGATAAGTCACAAACATTTTGAACTATTTGGTCATTTAGACACAAAGAGACATCAAGAATCAGTGTATGAATCTCAACAATGGTGACAATCTAAAGCTTCATGCTGCAGTGCATGCTGGGTACCTAGTCTTTGTGCAGTGAGTGCACTTTGACCTCACATTGTGATCATAGTATGAGCACACAGTGAGTGGGCTGTGAGGTTACACTTTTAGCTCGCTGTGACCTCACATTGTGACCTCATCACGAGTATCCTGGAGCTCATGCTGAGATCACTGAGAGATCAAATTGTTGACTGGGTAAGCTGCTTGATTATAGTTCCTGGTTCTGTTGTCTCAGATGAGCCATCTGCTGGTTCATACGCAAATAACACCCGTCTACAATCATTCTCCTCAGACGTAGGTTGAGACACAGATAAATTATTAATCACAATGCTTCCGACGGGGAAAAAACATTTTCATGCTTTCTCAACTGCGACGAGACGATCGCCCTTTCCTCACCTTCCGGCAACATTTCGTTTTCAAGTTGACTCTTCAAACTTCCCGCGGATCGGAGACACGATCTCCGGAAGAGAGAGAACGCTCCAGCTCAAAGAACGCTCTGAGAAGCCTCACACGCATCCTTTTGTACTCAGCACAAAGAAACCCATGCAAGTATAAATTCTATCGAAATTTAGATGCGTTTTATGATTTGTGCCCCTGTTTAAGGTGATATTATTCTTGATGGCTCTCTGGTTATCTGTTTGTGAAATTGCCATTCTTGATCTTTTCTTTCTCTCGTTCTTCCTCTTATTCTCCCTCTCTTTCGTTATTTTTCATTATTCTGTATATATGTATTATTTGGTTAGTCGTATGTATTCGTAGTATCATTTATTAAAACCATTGTATCCACGTTTGGACAATCATTTGTTACAATTACAATTACAATTATAATCCATTGTCGTTAACTATATATTGTACAAATACTTAGGCTAGGTATTTCCATTTTTGCGTGATTTAGAGATTTATAATTTGATCATAACACATTACGATTAATTATGAATAATTAAATACAAGTAGCCTACAAATAATTCCCTATTGAGCTAATTTAATTTATTAACATATGTAGCCAAGTCATTAAATACATGTTAAACAAATAAAACTGTAGAAATAAAATTGTAACACCATACTGTAGCCACTAGATGTCTGTATAGCCTTTTATATAAATGTATTTGGCTGTGCAATCTCTAGTTGGTGAAACAAGACACAATTGCTTAGTTTTAATAGTTTTGATGTTAATCCTCCTCTGCTGAGATCTTCAGAGATTTAATGTCTTATTTTATCTTCAGTTGATTTCATCTAAAGCTGTGGCTGAAGTCAGCTGTAGTTCTTGTGTTTCTCTTTCATTCAGTGATTCTGCTTGTTATAATCAAGTGTCTTCAATAATGCTCAAACATCACTTAATAAATTACTCAATTACCTAATTAATTTTAACACTGCTTCAGTGTTACTTTAACACTCTAAGTGTGGACTCATAGTGGACTCATATAAACACCAGCAGAGTTAATTTAACACTGGGACATTTGCTGTGTGCTTGTTAACAGCAGGTGTTCATCACTAATGCTCAATCGTCACTTAATTATCTCATTAACTCCAACACTGATTCAGTGTTACTTTAACACTGAGTGTGGACTCAAATAAACACCAGCAGTGTGGCAATTATTTATTTACATAATACCAAAATGTGTAGAATCTGGATACAGTTTGACTTCTAAATGACATTTAAATATATTTAACATCATTGACCATTACAAGTATGTGTGTCAATTTTTGCAGTTCACAATGCATAGTACAATGAAATGTAGAAAAGAAGAGAAAGTTTTTGTTAAATAAATGGCCAGTTCATCTTATTCTGTCTTTTATTATTACACGGCTAGCTGAAATTGATTCTGGTTGGTCAATCACGACATTCAGCGGGCAAATATTTCTGAATAATGGCCGCTGCCCACAACAACACTGTATACAACAAATAAGCTAATAATGTCAACTCGTATTTGCAAGAATGTAATTTCGCCCGCATTTTCTCTAGCTGGCTGCAGTATCGCTCAGAGCGGGTGATCGAAAACCCGAAGTGGAGCTTGAGTGGCGTATTAAAACACAGCCTCGCCAACAGTGAAGCCGTACGGTGGAAGAATACACATATGGGATCACCGTAGGGATCACAACATATGGGCACCTAGCCTAGCACAGGGGTCAACCACTGGGCGTACTTATGAGTGTTAGGCCTGGCGTCGGACATCTCCGACACGTCTGACTGCCGAGGGTGTGGAGGAACTCCAACAGGGTTCGCCATTTGGGGAGCTCACTTGAGGAGCAAGATAAGCACACATATTTGGTCTTTAGGAGGGGGATGGCACAGGAAGCGAGACACCAAGCGTTTACTGGCCACTTGAGGCGATTACACGGGAGGGCGCTGGCTCTACACGAAGGCGATAAAAAGCGCCCAAGAGGAAGCAACACTCCTGGTAGAGTGAGCTCTCAACCTGAGGGGGCACGGCACGGCACGCCTTGGGTCTGGTAGCCAAGACGATGGCATCCACCATCCAGTGGGCCTACCTCTGCTTAGAGACAGCCTTTCCCTTCTGCTGGCCTCCATAACAAACAAAGAGCTGGTCTGAGGTCCTGGAGCTCTGCATTCGGTCCATGTACAGGTGCAAAGCGCAGATGGGACAGAGCAAAGCAAGGGCTAGGTCTGCCTCCTCCAGGGGCAGCGCTTGCAGGTTCACCACCTGGTCCCTGAAAGGAGTGTTGGGAACCTTGGGCACGTATCCGAGTTGGCCGGCCTGAATTCCAGGCATGATTCGTTGACCGAAAATGCTTGCAGGTCCCCTACCCTCTTGATGGAATCCAGCGCAGTCAGGAGCACTGTCTTCAATGACAAGATTTTAAGCTCAGTTGACTGCAGTGGTTCGAAGGGAGCTCTCTGCAATGCTGTTAGCACCAATGAGAGATCCCAAGGCGGTACAGGGTGAGGGCAAGGAGGATTTAGCCTCTCCAAGATTTAGCCTTTAGCCAAGATCCTCTGAAATAGTTTCAGTGGAGTCGCTGTCCTGTCCTTGAGCGAGTTCAGGCAGTTCAGCACCGACCGAGCACGTTCCTCTGTAAGGTGCGCTGTTAGGTTGACCAAGTCCAACTCCATACTGAGAAAAGAGAGCCTCTGCACGGGGGAGAGTTTGCTCTTTTCCCAATTGACCCAAAGCCCTAGCTGGCTGAGGTGTCTGAGCACCATGTCCCTGTGTTTGCGAATGCCGTGTTCTCTCATGGGAACAAGGGCTGCCTCCATGATTTTCGTGACAGGGACAGTTGATCGCTGCAAACCATTCTCGGGGACAGATGCATTTGAAAAGGACTTCATATCGGCTGGAAGGACCGGCTTTATCGCGTCCTTCGCTAGTAGGACTGCGATTTCTGGCCGTAAGACAGGAGCATCCTTGATCATCACGGAGGTGAACTGAATGCCTCTAAACTTGGTGGGATGCTGGGCAAACGGAATTGCATAGACGAGTCTGATGGTACGAATGAGCCAGCGAGGCGGGCTGGGAAGCGTTAGCCAGGCTCCCAGGGACCGTACAAATGGGGTCGGAGGGACCACAAATGTACCTGCAGTGGGGCAGCGAGGTGGAGGGCAGGAACCCGACCTGGAAGGCACAGTGTCCTGGAGTGGGGTCTAAGTGTGCGGTGCAACACTTACCTGGCTCCACGGTTGTAAGAAAGCATATTGTCCTCGAACCATATGCTGCTGCCCGCTGGTGATAGGAGAGGGGGATGAGAGTGGCAAGGCATAGAGCCGCACACTGCTATCCACGCTCTCTTGGGATCCAGGGATAGAGGAAACTGGTCTTTTATTGATTATTTTGGTTCCATCTTTGGGTCGCCCGTCTCAGGGCCGCTTGCTTTTGAGTTTTCCACGTGGTTTGGCGGGGGCCTGGATGGCCTACACCGCACATTTGGCCGCCCCACCATCCAAGGGTAGTGAGGGGGAAGGAGGCATCAGACCTGTTTCAGGCAGAAACAGATTCCATGATGTGGTAACCTCTTAATGCACTTCTGGGAAGAACGGCACTGGGGCGGGGTGCTGAGAACCAGCGCAGGCCGCCCTGAGATACCAATTATCCATGGGATATGGAACTGTAACGCAGTCAAGACTTGCTGGAACTACTTTAGCCCTGTGTGCTTCCTGAAAATAATTGCACACCTTAGAACATTTGTCAACCAATTGGATTCAAGCATTCAACAGCCCTGTAGTATAAACTAATTTATTGAATGAAAGATTAATTCATAATGTTAAAAATTAAAAGTGTAACATTTGTATTCCTACACTGAGCATAGGTTTACAGTGACACAAACAACAACAACAACAAAAATCAAATTAATAAACAATTAGCATTAATTATAAGCAATTATAATCAAACAAGTCACAATGCATAAAGCAAAAATATAATATTCATGATGGCATTATTTGCGAGCCACAAGCCTTTGACTTCCACTTATCCATTGTCACATTTTTTCAATCTTTTCAAAATACTCCAATAAATCCTCATCAGACTCTCCTATCAATCATCCAAGGCTCCACTCCACAGAGTCACATGAAGACTGTAAAAAATTTTGGTGTGCCATCGTCCACTACAGCATATTTCTATTAGCCTGAGACAAAAAAAAAAGGGATCCATTTACAAAGTTTAACCATTTCGAAATGTCGAAAAGGCACATATCATAGTCAGTCTCCAGTGATGTCGAGAGAAGACTGAGAGAGTAGGACATTTAATAGCACAAGACTAACTCTCAATGAGAAGAGCTGGACACTTACGGTAAAATTCTCATAAATTGTAACATTCTCATATAGAGGGATGTTCATTTTAGGAGCGTTGGTGCAAGGATGAACAGCCTTAATGGAAGAGAGATAGAGGAAAACATGAGAACCAGGAGAAAGAGGAAAACGAAACTAGCTTTGGAATTAGGGTAGGCTAGATGAAAATGAGGAACACTTACCACCACATTCTCATACACATATGAGATCTGCTTATGATCAGAGTTCACGCTTATGTCATCAGAATTGTTTGTGGGGGACTGAGAGGAAGAAAACAGAAGGAAATATGAGAAATCCAGTTCATGTTCAGTGTGGCAAACCCTGTATTTGAGCCCATACTGTAGCGAAACAGACTGACCATGGACTGCAGTTTCTTCCTGTTCATATAGCTGTTTGAAAAGAAAACGTATTATATTAAAACAACATAATATTAAACTACATAACTAAATACAAATAAAAAAAAAATTTTGATTCTTACCAGGTTAGTAGAACAATGATGACAGCAGCTACAACTCCACAAAGTGATACTACAACCACTGTATGATATGTCGTCCAATATTGTACTGGGACAAGAGGAAAGATAAAGAGAAACTGATCAGTTTACCTCCATTTAAAAAGAGCAATACAAGTACATGAGCTGCACAGCAAATTTCCCAGTGTTAGATTAACACTGCTTAGTGTTTATATAATCCACACTCAGAGTGTTATAAGTAACACTGAAGTAGTGTTGAAGTTAATTAGGGAATTAAGTGATTAATTGAGTGATGATTGATCATTAATGCTGTTAACAAGCAGAATCACTGAAGAAAAGAGAAACACAAGAACTACAACTGACTTCAGCCACAGCCTTAGATGAAATCAACTGAAGATATTAAATCTCTGAAGATCTCAGCAGAGGAGGATTAAACAACTCCACAAACAGCATTACCAGCTTCACTTATTACTTACCACATTGACTTGTTTTAACTATTTCTGTTTTAATGAAAATAATAGTTTCATTTGAAGTCACCATGATGGAGATTAGTGTTTGATGTAGTTGGGCTCTTGACCCTTTACTTTTTAACTTTAGTTGTTCTCTGGCTCCTTTAATTGTGTGTTTATAAAGCACCTTTCTTATAGCAAAGGAAGCCAAGAAAAAATGTGATTAGGTGATGACGACATAATCATCATGCAGTGGCCTAAATCACTGATCTCATTCAGAGTCTAATTCTCTGGTTATAGTGGAATTGTGTTATTAACTTTTGTTTTATTCTTGTTAGTAGCCATGTGATTCTACAGCATGAGATCCAGCAGTGTTGTGGCAATCTAATAATATTCAGGATTTACAAAAAAAGTGTGCACAAAAGGTTTTAATCTATGGCGTTACTTAGACACATACAGATTGCTTTTACTTTTGCTGTTTTTGTTGTGACATTTTAGTAGCTTGTTTTATGTTCAGAGTTGATGTTTATCTGCATTTTTTTTTGATGTTGAGATTCATACGCTAATTCTTGATGTCTGTGTATGTCTAAGTAATGCAGTAGATTAGAACCTTTTTTTACACATTTTTTTTAAACTCCTGCATATTCAATTACCACAACAGTGCTTGATCTCATGCTGTAGAATCACAAGGTTACTATTATGAACCATACAAAATTAATAACACATTATCTCTATAACCAGAGCATTAGACTCTGAATGAGAACAGTGATTTAGGCCACTGCATGATGATTATGTCATCATCAATAAAAAAACCAACATCATCTGATCACATTTTCTCTTGGTTTCCCTTGCCATAACAAATGTGTTGTATAAACACAGTTAAAGCAGCCAGAGAAAATTAAAGCTGAAAATAAAGGGTCAAGAGCCCAACTAAATCAAACACTGATCTCCATCATGGTGACTTCAAATGAAACTATTAATTTCATTAAAACAGAAATGACAGAAATAGTCAATCTGGTTAGTAATGTGTGAAGCTGGTAATGCTGTTTGTGGAGTTGTTTAATCCTCCTCTGCTGAGATCTTCAGAGATTTAATGTCTTCTTTTATCTTCAGTTGATTTCATCTAAAGCTGTGGCTGAAGTCAGTTGTAGTTGTTGTGTTTCTCTGTCCTTCAGTGATTCTGCTTGTTAACAGCATTAATGATCAATCATCACTCAATTAATCACTTAATTACCTAATTAACTTCAACACTACTTCAGTGTTACTTATAACACTCTGAGTGTGGATTATATAAACACTGAGCAGTGTTCATTTGCTGCAGCTCAGAGTCACTGAATCTCCCTCCACTATTACACCAGAGCCATTTATCAACACTGAGACGCTCCTGGGTGGTCTAAAAAGAACAAAATAATTTGTATATTAATGTTTTGTGATTGTAAACCACAGTTACTGAATCATTATTAACTCACACATGATGTTTAAAGTCACAGCATCAGAGTATCTCTCTCCATGTTCATTGATGGACTTGCACTTGTATTCTCCACTGTCATCAGAGCTGATCTTTGAGATGCTGTAGATTCTTCCAGATCCTACAAACGTTCCTCCTTTAAACCAGCTGAAGATCAGAGCAGGAGGGTTTGAATCACTGCTGCAGTTCAGAGTCACTGAATCTCCCTCCATTATTTCACCAGATGGACTTGCCACTATAAAAGTATTCTTTGGGGGGTCTAAGCACAAAGTAGTAAACATCTACATTAAGCATCCTTATTTATTTAATTACAGAACACTACATAACATTACGTAATAATCTTAATATTTGAATTTAAATTAACTGCTTGTGTTTAAAGAATGATGCAATACTCACACATGACATCGAGATAAACATCAGGAGAGATGTGATTGTGTCCGTGTACAGCACAGCTATATCTGCCTGCATCCTCTCTTCTGACTGACTGCAGCAGGAGTTCATTGTTTCTGTCTCCTCTCTCAGTTAATGGCTGTGAGTTTCTGTACCAGATGAATGTTGCTCTGTCAGTCAGAGTGCAGCTGCTTTTACATGTCAGACGGACTGAATCTCCCTCTGTCACTCTCTCAGGAGACTCCACCTGAAGATCTGAACACAACACACACATTATATCTAGTGCTGCTGTCATACACTGATTATTATTCAACATAATGCACAGAAGAAGAGATAAACCTCATGAAAGTCACCTGTGACAGTAAGAGTCACTCCTGGATCACCAGTCCATCTTCCATCAGGTTTATCAGAGATGAATCTGAAATAGTACTTGTGTGAATCCTTCAGTGTCACATGACTCAGTCTGATGGTGCATTTCTTCTTTTCATCTCCCAGATACTGAAGCCTCCGACTGTATTCAGGGTCCTCAGACAGATCTGGAGGCTCGACATTATTTCGTACAAGTGTTTTGGTCCAGAAAACTTTCTTGATTTTATATTTAGAAGGGTATTTATAAGCGCAGTTCATTATCACTGATGAGTCCTTTAGTGCACAGATGTGTGAAGGACTGTAACTCACACGCCAATCAGCACTAGAAACCCCTGAAACACAGAATTCATCATGAGCACAATATCTCATCAAAATGCGTTATATAATTTGATAGCTATTTTATCCTCAACTCTATGAAATGCTAGAAAAATGAAATACATACAACAAATCTACTGAGTGTGTCTACAGAGTGAACAGTTGCAGTGACTCACCGTGAATCATGAACAGGAAGATCAGAATAAGAGGAGCCATTCTGACTGACGTCACCATATAGCAACACCTACAACAAATGTACAGAAGTTTTTCAAAATGATATTTTTGGTATTTTGTAATTAACTGTAATTACAACGCCTCTTACAGTGGATAGAACCCCTTTGAGATCAGCAGAGGGGCTTCCCGCCAAAATTGGACGCCCACCTATTACAGTTTATCGGTTTTGGCTCAATTCTCGAATTCTCTGAAGTTTTTTTTTTTTTTCTCAAAACAATAAGTTCATCACTCTGAACAGTCTTGTTCACATCAGATTTGAATTTCTTATTGATTTAAGTAAATTTCATGTGTTTTGGCTGATGTGTGCAAAAGAGTAAGTACAACTGTCTACAATTTGCAGAGTAACTAAATGCACATGGCTTGTTCTCAGTTGATTCTAAACATCACACCATCCATTCAGTTATCAAAAATCTGTCGGGCATGCGTGTATGTTCCATAAATACATATGGCCTGGAATACGTCCGCCAAATTCACAGCAAAAACTCCAGTGTTAATTTAACTCTCAACAGAGTTTATTTGACTCCACACTCAAGAGTGTTAAAATGAACTCTGAAGCAGTGTTGAAAATAATAAGATAATTAAGTGATTAACTGAGTGATGATTGACCATTAGTGATGAACGCCTTATGATAACGAGGAGAATTGCTGAAGGAAAGAGTGGCCGGTTTTAAGTCACCATTATGGTGATCAGTGTTTGCTTTAGTTGGAGAGAGTTAATTTAACACTGGGGTGTTTGCTGTGTTGCAAATAGCCTGCCATATTAATGAAATAGGAATCACAATCTTACCAATCAACCAATAAAGTTATAGTAGGCCATATGGAACAGCAACAGCAGTTTATTTTTGTAGAAATGTGTCATATGTAAACTGAAAATTCATAGTTGTGGTGGTGGTGTTAGGGAAATTCATAAGAAAGTGTGTTCTTTTTCTTTTTGTGTACTACAGTAGGCTACTGACTTTTCCCAGTAAATTTAACCTATTGAAATCTATATCTAAAAAACTCACAGAGATACACAAGAGCATTCAGCTAGACAGAACTGACATTATTGTATAGTATAAAAAGCAGTCAGTGTCAACAAAAAAAGCATGATATTTGAACAATCATGAATAATTGAATTGAATAATTTCCATGGTGAAAAAACATCTAAACAACTCTTTTGACCAGTGTGACTCACACAATGACAAAAACACTTTATTTTGGTGGCATTGGCTTATTAACTTACAGACACAATAACTAGGTTTTGAAACATGTATTAAATGTTTTGGGTAAGTTACACTACTCTATACAATAGAGTGCTGATTTCCCAGCAAACAGTTGAGACAATTGAGGTTACAGTTTAGAGAATGTTAAGACTGTTTCAGAAAATGTGCCAAAGCATAATGTATTCCTGTTTCTTTAGTAAAAAAATAAAGATTTCAAATTTCTTTAAAGCATAGTCTTCATCTGACCCAGACCTTTAATCATAGACTATGGAGATCCACCCTAAAAATATGAATTATTGTATGATTAAAACAGTGATAATCTGTAAATGAAGCTAATATAATCCAGTATGCAATGCAGCAAGAAGTGAACGATGCTTTTAGAGAAGCTACAGTGTTATACATGCTTTTTTATCATTCCAGCTGACAGGAGATATTCTTAAATACAGTCTCATTTCTTCTTTAAGTAAAACCTGGCTCAGCTTACCCCATTGTTGTCACTAGATGTAGTTTGAATGATTGTATATCAACAACTGATAATGGGTAAAAAAAAACAAAAAAAACAATGCTATCTCACGACCAATTCGACCTCACTCGTATGAATTTGTACGATTTGTCTAAACCGCAGTGACGGGTAGGTTTAGGGGCGGGGTTTGAGGGTAGGTCATTTGTACGAAATAATACGAATTGGGCAACTCGTCAAATACGTACGAATTGCTGTGAGATCGGGTTGGTTAAAAATACTTAAAGAAAAAACAAGGGGGGATATGGATGCCTCTCATAGGCCTCTAATCCTCTAGCCACAGATAGGTTTGCTTTAAAAACTGGGACCAAATCACGGCTGGAGTTTGTTTTTCTCTCCTTTTTCCCCTTTAATTGTACTGTATTTTACATCTGCTATGTGTATCCACTGTTTGTCTACGCAAAAATCATCCAAAACTAATAAAGAAACAATAGAAAAAAAGAAAAATACTAAAAGAAGAGGGAAATATGAAAGTCTGTCTTACCGTGCTCCTTAAAGTAGAGACCAAATGACAAATAATGAGATCAGGGCCAACGTGGAGCTCTCAACACGCATCATGGTGAACCAACATGATTTAACTTCCTCTTCCTTCGGTTTGTTGCAAAAAAAGACAAAAACATTTGGAGAACTTCTTTTAGACAGACAGACAGACATTAGAGATGAAGGACAGATGAACAGCAGACAATATAAGGCAGATTATTGACAATCATTTTTTCATTTCTATGACTAACTGAAGATGAAGATTGCATAAACACAATATCATCTTTGAAATAAAACAGATGGTGCTGATAAAAAATGTTTCCTGTGGCCTACCGGTGTTCTTTTGCACTTCAGACTGTACATGGTCTATTTCAACACATACATAAAAGTAACATTTCCATGTATCATCAGCTGATTTCCATAAAAGCTCCATCCATAAGGAAGTCTTTCTGGAAAAAACACGAGGAGTGTTTGTGTTTAAGCCCCGCCCCCAGCAGATACTTCAATCCGGAGTTGTGTGCGGCTTCAGATTCGTCCCACACACCTGGGAGCATCATCATTCACCTGCGGACAGGTAAGACTGCTTCCCTCTGCTCTTTCAGATAACCGAGATCATGAGACACACAGAGCAAACAGCGATGAGGTTTTCAGGGTATCTAAATATTTCATCTTTTCTAATGAATTTATAGGTTCAAGTGTAGATTTGCAAGAAGAGGGACACGTTTGTGTTTTGTCATGCCATTATACACGTTTGTGTCCTCATAAACCATATATACACAAGAACACACACACACAAAATGAGTCAGAAACCGCTGGGTTATAGAGAATACCATCACAGTAACTTTAATAAAGAACCTCCTCCAGTCAGCTTCACCACATTAGAGGAAGCAAATCACCCAGACTTCTTCAGAATCGCCTGTATTAGTCAAATATTTCCCAGAAGCAGATCCAGTAGTATTTACTCATGTCGCTACACACACTGTAGCAGTGACTGTAGGAAGTAGAGCGGGTGTTTAGAGCTCACCGGAGGCTCTTCAGACACAGGTTTCCATTATCTCTGAGTTCTGGCGCTTGGCCTTGTTTTTTTTTTTTAGATTCTTAGTCTTTTAATGGTTAACTTCTTTACAGCTCAGACATCATTTCAGAGATAACACACACTGCTACTGATCTGAAGACTGAAGTACAAGTGTCGATCACATTATTATCCAGGTCACATTCCACCCCACTATTACACTTATACGTTTGGCATTGGTAAGATATTTGTATGAAGGCTACATTTATTTGATCAAGAACACAGTAAAATCAGTAATATTGTGAAATATTATTACAATCTAAAATAGCTTTTTTCTATGTAAACAAAAGTTAAAATGTCATTTATTTCTGTGATTCAAAGCTGGATTTTCAGCATCATTACTCCAGTCTTCAGTGTCACATGATCCTTCAGAAATCATTCTCATATGAGGATTTGATGATCAAGAAACATTTATGATTATTATCAATGTTGAAAACAGTCCTATTTTTGTGGAAACTGTGATACTTTTTCAGGATACACAGTGCCGGTCAAAAGTTGGGAAACATTATGATTTTTAATTATTTAAAAAAAAAAAAAAAAAAAAAAAAAAAAATAATAATAATAATATAAAAAAAACAGTAATATTGTGAAATATTATTACACATAAAAATGTATTTTTTTGTGTTTTAATATCATTTAAATTTCCTTCTAAAATCATAGTAAAATGCTGATTTTGTGCTCAGTTATTATTTCAGCTATTATTATTATTATTATTGGTGCTGAATTATTAATAATGGTTCTTATCAATGTTGAAACCAATTTTGAATGCTTAATAGTTTTGTGATAAATTTTTGTCTGAATTCTTTGATGAAGAAAAAGTTCAAAAGAACAGCATTTATTTGAAACAGAAAGTCTTTACTGTCACTTTTCATCAATTCCTTGATGAATAAAGATGAATAAAAGTATTATATATATATATATATATATATTACTTACCCCAAACCTTTGAATGGCAGTGTATCATAGTTTCTACAACAACAACAACAACAACAACAAAAAAACATATAAAACATGAAGCAGCACAACTGTTTTCAACATTGATAATAATCATAAATGTTTAGATAATAATTTGAATGATTTCTGAAGGATCATGTGAAAGTAATGATGCTGAACATTCAGCTTTAATCACAGGAATAAATTACACTTTACTATATATTAAAACAAAAAAACTGTTATTTTAAATTGTAATAATATTTCGCAATATTACTGTTTTTACTGTATTTTTGATCAAATAAATACAGCTTTGGTGAGCAGAAGAGACTTCCTTCAGAAGCATTAAAAAATCTTAATATTTCCAAACTTTTTACAACACTGTATTATTAAACCAGCTAACAAAAAGAACGTTCATTATTCTTCACAGTGTTAAAGGTTCTCACGGCATTCTTCTGTACACCCCTGGCTCTCTAAAGACACTTGATGTGTGCTAATGTGATATGTGATCATGTTAAAACAACTTCTTCCTTTTTTGTCTTTTAAGAATAACAAAAATCTGCGAAAATGTGCTGTAAGGGATTCCTCAAAATCATGATGTTTGTCTTCAATGGCATCATCTTTGTGAGTAAAAGTCCTTTGTTGAGCACTTACATTTCCAATATTTTATCATCCAACAATATGTATGACAGTGACTAACGCATCTATTTTAATTATGTTAATAAAAGACTTAAGAGCTCAAATGTCTTATATCTTAACCACTTCTCTGACGTCACTGAATGACTATCTAAAACTGAGCTACCATAACTCTTATCAAACAAGGAACATGATAAACGCACCTTTGCCCATGTTTCCACATGCAAACCTTTATTGCAGGCCATCATTAAACCTCCTCTTCCTCATTGCAGCTGGCGGGTGCTGCCATACTGGCAGTGGGCATCTGGGTGGCGGTGGACAGAGTCTCTCTTCTAGGGTTTTTAGATCACATTGATGGCGCACCGGATGAACTGGCACAGCTGGCAAACCTCGGCTACCTGCTGATCGGAGTGGGAGCGTTCCTGACGCTCATGGGCTTCCTGGGATGCTGCGGAGCCATGAAGGAAAGCAAATGCATGCTGCTTTCGGTGAGTGAGCCGGTTCCCATCAAATGTGTTCAGCTACACTCCCAAAAGTTCAGTCCCAGATGCAGACGTATAAGAGTCAATTTCTCGACTTTCTCCCTAGTTCTTCATCATCGTGCTCATCATCTTCCTCGTGGAAGTGGCAGCGGCGGTAGTGCTCATCATCTATGAGCCTTTGGTGAGAGCTGATGCACCGCATACACTGAAAAAATCCAGTGAAGGATTTACAATTTTCACTCAGAAATTGCTAGCAAATTTCACAAATAAAAAACACATTGAATTAACATGATATTTACAGGTATAAGGACTGAAATAGTACTTCCTAGTAAAATGTTATCTTTGTTTTGTTTACAACGTAGAAAAATCAGTGTATAACACAGACTTCACGCACCTTCTGACCAATGCATTTCCAATTGAATGAATGTTTTTTCATTATTATTGGATAATGATTGGATAAAGATTTATGGTGATTGCACCCACAAAGGACAACATATCTAGACAAACTTGTAGAAATGTCCATATTTCAAAGCATTTCATAACTGTGGGATGGTAAAGAAGGGGCTTAAAATAATAATAATTTGAGCCTTAATATGTGAGTTTTAAATTAACCCATTTAATCCCAAATTTTTCCCAGACATGAAAATATCCAAATGACCTTTCATTAGTAACCCCTTGAAATAATCAATAATTATTATTATTATTTTATGTTTTATGGAAAAGTGTGTGAAACATTGTTTTATGCAGTTTTCTGCAGTCATCAAAATTCTTATTTATATATCTCAGCCCAGTTATTAACACATCACATTCATCACATTCTGGGGTTACTATTATACATAAAAACCCACTGTAAAATCCAACAGTGATTCTAACTAACTCGTTTTAGTTAACTTTACTTAATGTCTTAACTTAATTGTAAAACTCTAGTAATCTGTACTATTCACATATACCTTTTTTACTCAGAAAACCCAAGTTAAGATTAATTGATTGGTTTGAGTGCCATTTTGACAAGCAAAAAAAAAAAAAAAAAAAAGTTTGAGGCGGGGTAATTCTTAATAGACTTTAACTTTTGCCCTCCACTTCTGCAGTTTTCTTTCTCTGTTTGCATTCACTGATTTCCCAAAGTCATCTTAAATGTTGAATTGTTACAACTGAAAAATTTGAGAGAACCACATAAGCTGAGTTCATAAACTGATGTTGATTTTCCTAAAATGTTTTAGTTTGATCACCATTATGGTGATCAGTGTTCCCTTTGGTTGGGCACTTGATCTTCATTTATATTGTTGTAACTCTCTTTCTATTGATGCAACAAGAAATCAGTTATTTGATTTCAAAGGAATGGAAGTAATACAAATTTACTTAAAGTAAATTATCAAGTACTCTCAGTTCTTAGTTACTAGAACTCTTGTGTAAGTGAACTATACTAACTAAGCATTTATCACACAACATACTATTCCTATTTCACTTGTTTTTTTAAGGCAATCGGTTTGCATGCTTTTTTTTTAAAGTAAGTCTAACTAATTCGATTTTACAGTGTACAACACTGATAGGAAAACAAAATTATTACTTTATTGAAACATACATGACATTGTTATATTAGTGCAACCAGTATTAAAACACCAATATTGTACCTTATTTGTAACATTTGAATTTTTAATTTAGTGCATTATTCACTGTAATTTTGTCATTGCAACATTTTAGTGCAACCTTTTCTAACAACTGCAATTGGATAGTTCATTGTAAGTATATGTATACCTAAATGCACTGTGTTATCCCAGTGGTCAGTATTGTTGCCATCAACATGTTTACTCATTCTATGACCACATTCAACAAAATGGAATAATTGTGAATTCATATATTAATACTAGACACCTTAAATATAATGTGTACCAAAAATCTTTGTCATATCTTTATGTTAACATAACTTTACTAACCTTTTGTTTTGGATTTTTGATGCATCATCTCATGGTGCAAACAAGAAGTAAACTGCTCTGGTCATGTGACAATTTGCACTAACCATATTTAATTGAGACCCTTTATTTTTTGTCCATATTTGCAGGAAATGCACTAAAACACCAGTCAATAAAATTTTTAGAGCTTTATAACTAAAAACATTCTTTAAACTTTCTTTACGGTCACTATTGTGAACGGTTGGATTGAGTGGGTGTATTTGAATAAATGCATCTTCCGAACTCATATTGGCAATGCAAAATACAGCACATTAAGAACCACAATGGCTTATTAAGTCTGTACAAAAATACATTTAACACCCACATACAGCTCATTATATGATCTGTTTATGATTCCTTAATCCTATATGGTTGAAATTAATCTGTCTTTACAAGCATTACAGAACGTGACTGTAAAAGGCGATTTTTAACTGCATTCCAGGTTCAGAAATTTCTGGATAACATTGGACAGGATGTTGCTAAAAGCATTAAGGAAAACTATGGAAAGGATGAAAGTTTCACTTCAGTCTGGAATACCACTATGAATGAGGTACGACACCAGCCATCATGTGTTGATCATTTTAGCAGCCATTTCTAGCTATGTCTTCTGACATTACAATCCCTAATAATGCAAACTCTTGTTTTTTTTCTAGCTGAAATGCTGCGGATATAACAACTACACCGACTTCATGGACCTTCAGTCCGTAAAAAGAACATTATTATATCCTGACATGTGTTGCACAAACAGTTCAACAGGCTGTACTGAAAATGCAGCACAGTTAGCGGTATGCTACAGAACACTTTCTGCTGAAACTTACTACCAAAGCTGAAATTGATGAGATTAATGAAGTGTAAGAATGCATATAGCCTCACTGCATTCATTTTGATGCTTTGGTTTAGCCCAGTGGGAAATATATAATTGAGCATTAAAGCAGTTCACTTTAAAATGAAAATTAGCCCATGATTTACTCACCCTCAAGTCATCCTAGGTGTATATGACTTTCTTCTTTCAGATGAACACAATCTGAGTTATATTAATAAATGTCCTGACGCTTCCAAACTTTATAATGGCAGTGACGGGGTCCATTGAGTTTGAAGCTCAAAAAAGTGCATCCATCCATTATAAACGTACACGACACAGCTCCGGGGGGTTAATAAAGGCCTTCTGAAGTGATGCGTTTGTGTAAGAAACATATCAATATTTAACACGTTATAAAGTAAAATATCTAGCTTCAGCCAGACCGCCTTCTGTATTCAACTTACGGAAAAAGCGTAACTGCCGTGGCGATGACGTCGGATGTAGCGTAAGAGTTTTGAACTGCGAGAGGCGTTACACTTTCTGTGTAAGTTGAATACGAAAAGTGGTCCGCCGGAAGCTAGATATTGTACTTTATAACGTGTTAAATATGAATGTTTTTCTAACAAAAACCCATCGATTCGCTTCAGAAGGCCTTTATTAACCCCCGGAGCCGTATGGAGTAATTTTATAATGGATGGATGCACTTTTTTGAGCTTCCAACTCAATGGACCCCGTCATTGCCATTATAAAGCTTAGAAGCATCAGGATATTTATTAATATAACTCTGACTGTGTTCATCAGAAAGAAGAAAGTCATATACACCTAGGATGGCTTGAGGGTGAGTAAATCATGGGCTAATTTTCATTTTAAAGTGAACTACTTCTTTAAGGACAGCAAACTGAAACAAAGCTGTGGTATGGTAAAAGAAGAAATGTTGCATGTGCATAAATATGCACATGATGTGCACACGTCTAGTTTAAAAATAAAAAAACGTAAACTTTTGAAATGTGAAAAATATTAACACAGTATCACCAAATTAATTGAGATCTGTTTACAGACATATTGCAGAAATAATTGTCTAAGTAAATGCATTTTTGGTATCATGGTATTGCATTGATGTGTGTGTTTTGTGGTTGTTGTAGTCTATCCCGGGCTGCTTCGAGGCATTAGTCCAGCTGATCGAGGATAATGCAGTTCTGCTGGCTGGCGTGGCTCTGGGAATCGCCGCTTTAGAGGTATTTACTTCATTCTTACTTTTAACTTGAGGAATTCAGCACATGAGTGATCCTATAATTGGAGATACATTTGGCATTTCAAAAAGTTAAGGAAAAAAACTGTTCACTAACAGAAATCTTATTGAAAACATTCAATTTTAATAATTCAGTGCTTGCCAAACACAAGTTACTTCCTTTTTTCACTTTTAACAAAAAAGTTATTTCTTTATGGTTTTGTTTGTCAACTCTGTTACAGAGAAATGAGGCAATGTGTAGAAATAACATTGGTAACAGAGTTTGACGGTAACAGAATTGACCATTTAATTTTTTTTAGCCAAAATCTCCACTTGCTAGCATAAATGCTAAGAGCACATGGCACTAGTGAAATCATGTTAAACAACTCACTGTGTGATCAGCGATGAATTCTGTTTTCCTTTTGATATTGTGGTAACAATTTTGATGTTTTACAAAATAACTCTTGGTGTAAGAACTTTTTAGATTCAAATATTTTCTCAGAGAGAACACACACAACTTTAAGTGCTTCAGATCTTATCAGTGAGGGAAAGTGACATCATTTCCTGTGTCTTACATAGTTGTGGGAGATCTAACGGCAAAGTATGGTACGGTAACAGAGTTGACGCAAGATTTATGGAGTTATTTTTAAAAAATGTAATGTTGTAGAATTAGGAAAATGAGTATTTATGGCTTTTATAAATATAATAAATAAAATATTACCAAAAGAAAAGTAAAATAAAATATAGATTACACAATGATACATGATGGAAAAAATACAATAAATCATGATTTTCAGCTATACAAGACATTTTTTACATAAAAAAAATATACTGTTATGGCCTGTGACATCTTGAGATGCATGACAACGAATAACAAATTATTAAAATAATCAAAAATATAACCATTTGAAAAAAGCAGGAAAAAAAATAATGACTTTGGACACCAAATGTACCTGCCATTAAAGAATCACCCACATGCAAGATCCTCTATGTAGACTAATATGCCTTAATATGCACCACATGACAAAAGACAAACATCATGATGATCAGCATCTCAGTATGTGATACAATAGAATTGATGGTCTGAATAATTGACAACGCTTTAATCAGATAAATATGTGTGCATTAATAGCAATGGTCATGATCCTAATTAATCAATAAGTTTTTGTTTCACAGACCATCCTGAGACAAGATATTGAGGTTGTCAACATCTGTATAACCAAAATCGGTCGCAACTAAAATAAAAATAAAAAACGGGTAGTTCTGCAATACCAATAGATACCAGTAGATAATCACTCAAAAAAAAAAGAAAAAAAAGGGAACATTAAAATGATCAAGTAACCAACTCATCCATATTCTACTGTAAAGTGGGGACAAAACTATTTTATACAATATTTCACCTAATTTGTTTCTTTACAGATTGCAGCGATGGTCGTTTCCATGATCCTCTATAATAATGTAGGAAAATGAGACCAGGACTGACTACAGACATTTCTGTTTACATCTGTAACATTTTACTATTCTATATTTTAACTGGAGTTATGTAAATAACACTATATATGCTGCAGTATGAATGACATTTGTACTAAAATCTGTGATATTTTATGTTCTCTATTAAATTAATTTTTATCTTTTTAACCTCACGTACAAGAACATGTTTTTCTGTGCTCAGGTGCTAAGATATGACCCTGACTCCAAAGGTTTAATACCTAAAGTTATATACTACAGCTCATTAAAGACCACAGCAACATTTTCAACATTATTTACCTATGATTCATCCTGTAATATTTTTATGTATTTGTATCAATAAAATAACCGGATGTTTTTAAAGCTCTGTACCAACTATCTTCCTCCCTTTAAAACACACTCTCACTTAAAGAAGTTTCTCTATAGCCTATGAAACATTATACTGAAACATGCTCTAATCATCTCAATATATAATGACAGGGTTATATTTTGTTAAAAAGAAACTTTCTTTGCTTACCTTGGAGGTTTAATTTGTGTAGCTTAAAAAATGAAGCATAAGGCAGCAAAACACTGGTGGAAAAGTTGGTAACGCTTTAGATTACAGCCCGGAAAGTACTGCGTAAGTAAAACAAATTTACAGCGTAACTTTCTGTAATTATAGTGTAACTATAAAGTACATACATGTAGGTATAATGGAACAATATGTAATATTTGGGGAATAAAGGGGGTAACTACTAGGAAAAATAACAAATTATTTATACTGTAAGTATTTTTTAATAAGTATGAATCTACGGGCTGTAAATTAAAGTGGTGTTTGTTCCCCTCGTTTCATGTAGTTTAAGGATAAGTATGAATCTACGGGCTGTAAATTAAAGTGGTGTTTGTTCCCCTCGTTTCATGTAGTTACAGGATAAGTATGAATCTACGGGCTGTAAATTAAAGTGGTGTTTGTTCCCCTCGTTTCATGTAGTTACAGGGTAAGTATGAATCTACGGGCTGTAAATTAAAGTGGTGTTTGTTCCCCTCTTGTTTCATGTAGTTACAGGGTAAGTATGAATCTACGGGCTGTAAATTAAAGTGGTGTTTGTTCCCCTCTTGTTTCATGTAGTTACAGGCTAAGTATGAATCTACGGGCTGTAAATTAAAGTGGTGTTTGTTCCCCTCTTGTTTCATGTAGTTACAGGGTAAGTATGAATCTACGGGCTGTAAATTAAAGTGGTGTTTGTTCCCCTCTTGTTTCATGTAGTTACAGGCTAAGTATGAATCTACGGGCTGTAAATTAAAGTGGTGTTTGTTCCCCTCTTGTTTCATGTAGTTACAGGGTAAGTATGAATCTACGGGCTGTAAATTAAAGTGGTGTTTGTTCCCCTCTTGTTTCATGTAGTTACAGGCTAAGTATGAATCTACGGGCTGTAAATTAAAGTGGTGTTTGTTCCCCTCTTGTTTCATGTAGTTACAGGCTAAGTATGAATCTGCGGGCTGTAAATTAA
The DNA here is from genome assembly GCA_039654105.1 of Coreius guichenoti. NCBI lineage: Eukaryota > Metazoa > Chordata > Actinopteri > Cypriniformes > Gobionidae > Coreius > Coreius guichenoti. The sequence continues at coordinate 48,289,108 of CM077170.1, forward strand.
AGTGGTGTTTGTTCCCCTCGTTTCATGTAGTTACAGGGTAAGTATGAATCTGCGGGCTGTAAATTAAAGTGGTGCTTGTTCCCCTCTTGTTTCATGTAGTTACAGGATAAGTATGAATCTACGGGCTGTAAATTAAAGTGGTGTTTGTTCCCCTCTTGTTTCATGTAGTTACAGGGCAAGTACAATAAAAACACTTACACAATCTGATATCACTCGGAAATCTTTATTTGAAAAACAACTTTCAAAGCAGATTTACAACACTTCTTATTCGTTTCTCTTGCTTGGCTTCTCCTCTTGTTCCTCTTCTTTTTCCTTCTTGCCACAGATGAATCTTAAGCAGGAATCCCATGTCTCTAGCTATTATTAAAAGAAAATACAGTACACCCAGAAATGTCCTCACCATTTACTCATCTTTTACCCTCATGCCATCCGAGATGTATATGACTTTCTTTCTTCAAATGAACACAGAAAAATAAATAATCTCTGCTAATGAAAACTCATTTGGGTTCCTAAAAGTCGAAGCATCAAACAGCACATACAGCAATAACTACAGTAATCCATACGACCCCAATGGATGAATCAATGTCTTCTGAAGTGATACGATAAGTGTTTGTAAGAAAAATACCAATATTTTACATTTTTTTTAACTGTAGACTATGGCTTCCGACCCACAGTCACCTGCGCATGCATGAGCGGGTTAAGTTCACGCTTGACGTAACTTGAAGCGTGACGTGAGCGCGCCGAGAAACTCCGGTCACGCGGATGTTGGATGCCGTCGGTTTTATTTTATTTTTTTAATTAATGCTCACAACAGTATACAAACAATAACATAGTATATGATAATAGCAATGAGAAACAAACCAGTTCTCGAGAACGTCATGAAAGCTTAAAGCTTCACATTGCTCTTTACTCATATTGCATGCACTGGTAACAGTTGGTCGGAAGCGAAAATATTAGTCAATTATGAGAGCATTTCTGGGTGTACTTTTTATTTTAATAAATATTAATACAGAATAGCAAAAGACATGGGATTCCTTCAGTGGAAATAATGAAAATGAAGAAGAGGAACAAGAGGAGGAGAAACCAAGCAAGAGAAACAAAAAAGGGACAAAACTTGCTTTTTTCTGTCAGGACGTTAGTATTTGAAATGAAAAGTTTATTTTTAAAAATGACTAAATGAATAAGAAGTGTCATAAATCTGTTTTGAAAGTTGTTTTTCAAATAAATGTTTCCGAGTGATAGACTGTGTACGTGTTTTTACTGTATTTACCCTGTAACTACATGAAACAAGAGGGGAACAAGCACCACTTTAATTTACAGCCTGCAGATTCATACTTACCCTGTAACTACATGAAACAAGAGGGGAACAAGCACCACTTTAATTTACAGCCCGCAGATTCACACTTACCCTGTAACTACATGAAACAAGAGGGGAACAAGCACCACTTTAATTTACAGCCGCAGATTCACACTTACCCTGTAACTACATGAACCAAGAGGGGAACAAGCACCACTTTAATTTACAGCCCGCAGATTCACACTTACCCTGTAACTACATGAAACAAGAGGGGAACAAGCACCACTTTAATTTACAGCCGCAGATTCACACTTACCCTGTAACTACATGAAACAAGAGGGGAACAAACACCACTTTAATTTACAGCCCGTAGATTCATACTTACCCTGTAACTACATGAAACAAGAGGGGAACAAGCACCACTTTAATTTACAGCCCGTAGATTCATACTTACCCTGTAACTACATGAAACAAGAGGGGAACAAGCACCACTTTAATTTACAGCCCGTAGATTCATACTTACCCTGTAACTACATGAAACAAGAGGGGAACAAGCACCACTTTAATTTACAGCCTGCAGATTCATACTTACCCTGTAAACTACAAGAAACAAGAGGGGAACAAGCACCACTTTAATTTACAGCCCGCAGATTCACACTTACCCTGTAACTACATGAAACAAGAGGGGAACAAGCACCACTTTAATTTACAGCCGCAGATTCACACTTACCCTGTAACTACATGAAACAAGAGGGGAACAAACACCACTTTAATTTACAGCCCGTAGATTCATACTTACCCTGTAACTACATGAAACAAGAGGGGAACAAGCACCACTTTAATTTACAGCCTGCAGATTCATACTTACCCTGTAAACTACAAGAAACAAGAGGGGAACAAGCACCACTTTAATTTACAGCCCGTAGATTCACACTTACCCTGTAACTACATGAAACAAGAGGGGAACAAGCACCACTTTAATTTACAGCCCGCAGATTCACACTTACCCTGTAACTACACGAAACAAGAGGGGAACAAGCACCACTTTAATTTACAGCCCGCAGATTCACACTTACCCTGTAACTACATGAAACAAGAGGGGAACAAACACCACTTTAATTTACAGCCTGCAGATTCATACTTACCCTGTAACTACATGAAACAAGAGGGGAACAAACACCACTTTAATTTACAGCCTGTAGATTCATACTTACCCTGTAACTACATGAAACAAGAGGGGAACAAGCACCACTTTAATTTACAGCCCGCAGATTCACACTTACCCTGTAACTACATGAAACAAGAGGGGAGCACATACATACTTTATAATTATACTATAATTAACGAAAGTTACGCTGTAAATTCATTTTACTTACGCAGTGTTTTCCGGGCCATAATCTAAAGCGTTACCGAAAAGTCATTTGATGTCAAAATGATGGTATCACCATCACAACACATGATGGTGATATCACATCACAGCCACTATACTTAGAGAGTCCCTCATTACTAGCTTTCAGAAAATCTAGTCATTCATTTACTCACCTCCATATTATTTTCTTTCCGCCGTGACCAGAATTGCATACAACTGGTGAAAATCACACAACATAAATGTGCTATGAATCGACCAAAACTGAAGTCCATAATCACTATAATCTCCCCCACTGCAATTGCGTTCAATTTAAAAATGGTGCCTTTGGACGCTGCTCTAGGTTTGACGTCATTGACGCTAAAAGCCAACAGTTCCCGCATGTCACGTGACCGTGTTGCGCCGAAAAGCTTTTAAAAACGCGACCACGAATGGTTTTTGAACCGGCGCCAGATTAACATAAGATTATAAATCAACAATCTCTCTGCTGTTGAAGTCTTTAAATAATCCTCATCAATCGTACGGAGTGTTTTATGACACTTTTTGGACCTTTGTATTTAAATTCACATATCCACTTTCCGACCGCGGTGGCCGTTAAGTCAGCTGCAGCCAGCAACCTCTCTTCCATGCTCACACTCAACATACAAGAGACTGAACGTGATTCAGTGCCCATATACTCTGTTCTTTTTTTTTCTGTTCTTTGCTTAGAAGTAAAAATAAGTTGGAAACACCTTTGCAGCAATATACTGTTGAACATCCAGACGCTTAGAAGTAAATATTTGCTGCGTACTTTACTCTCAATAACAAAATAAACACAAATGACAGCGGTGAGAAAACAGCAGTTAAGAAAGCCTCATATCATAGTGATGTGGATATGTTTGCACCAGCTCTGCAATTCATGCTGACAGATAAGGTCATTAAAACGACACTGTTTATGATAGTTTGATTATAAATTAGGCCTGTATTTGATATTATATATAGACCAGAGGTTCTTAATTCTGGCTCTCAAGTTCCACTTTCCTGCAGATCCAACCCTAATCAAACACATCTGAAGCTAATCAAGGTCGTCAGGATCACTGGAAAGCTGTAGGAAGTTGAGTTTGATCAAGGTTGGAGCTAAACTCGAGGGCCAGAGTTGAGAACTCCAGCTATAGACTATACAGATATGTGAGACTATCCACCTTATTATTCAGGAGCGGGCTTATCTCTGTATTTGTAATTTGAATGTGTCTGGATTGCAGTGTCATTTGCTTCTAAACTCGTCGTTGTGCTCCTCAAACCATTCCTGAACCATTTTTGCTTTGTGGCAGTGCGCATTATCCTGCTGAAAGAGCCACAGCCACCAGGGAATACCGTTTCCATGAAAAGGTGTACATGGTCTGCAACAATGCTTAGGTAGGTGGTATGTGTCAAAGTAACATCCACATGGATGGCAGGACCCAAGGTTTCCCAGCTGAACATTGCCCAAAGCATCACACTGCCTCCGCCGGCTTGCCTTCTTCCCATAGTGCATCCTGGTGCCATGTGTTCCCCAGGTAAGCGACGCACACGCACCCGGCCATCCACGTGATGTAAAAGAAAACGTGATTCCTCAGACCAGGCCACCTTCTTCCATTGCTCTGTGGTCCAGTTCTGATGCTCACGTGCCCACTGTTGGCGCTTTCAGCGGTGGACAGGGGTCAGCATGGGCACCCTGACTGGTCTGCGGCTATGCAGTTCAATTCAGATTTATTTGTATAGCGCTTTTCACAATACATGTCGTTTCACAGAAAATGCATGCGTTTACATTACAATTTAAAGTGATTTGTTATCAGAGGAGACTGTGTCCACGTTATGTATTTCAGAAATGTTCATATACAAAACACAAAGTTAGCTAACAATATATTATTAATCAATATAAAAATAAATTAAGGCACAGACAATGGGCTAAGTGAAATAAGAGTACATGTTGTTAACAATGATTATGGTATATAGATAATTGAGCATGGGTGCGTGTTGATGCAGAGCTGCGTCATCTGAAGTCCTCGCAGGAGTTGGAGTCATCTCTTCACAGGTGTTCATCTGAAGTCTTCATGAGAGGCTGGATCCAGACTGGAGCTGACGGACTCTCTAGTTACCTCGGGATGGGCGTCTCAGAACAGAACAGGAAAATAATTAGCGTAGCTGCAAAGCATTAAGCAAAGACAATCAAGTGCACTAATATAACTGGAGTACAAGGTTATGAGATGCATTATGTGAATGCTTGGCTAAAGAGATGCGTCTTTAATCTAGATTTAAACTGGGAGAGTGAGCCTGAGCCCCGAACATTATCAGGAAGGCTGTTCCAGAGTTTAGGTTCCAAATATGAAAACGTTCTCCCTCCTTTAGTGGACTTAGATATCCTAGATACTACCAGAAGCCCACACAGCAAATTTCCCAGTGTTAAATTAACACTGCTCAGTGTTTATATAATCCACACTCAGAGTGTTATAAGTAACACTGAAGTAGTGTTGAAGTTAATTAGGTAATTAAGTGATTAATTGAGTGATGATTGATCGTTAATGCTGTTAACAAGCAGAATCACTGAAGGACAGAGAAACACAAGAACTACAACTGACTTCAGCCACAGCTTTAGATGAAATCAACTGAAGATAAAAGAAGACATTAAATCTCTGAAGATCTCAGCAGAGGAGAATTAAACAACTCCACAAACAGCATTACCAGCTTCACGCATTACTAACCAGACTGACTTTATTTCTGTCAGACGTCTACAGAATTTATTGTTGAGAAATGATGTTGATGTTTTATTGGTTAAATTTATGCCATTATGGTTTGCTTTAGTTGGGATTGTGACCCTTTTGTCTTTCTACAGCAAGTTTATTTTAAGCAACTGCAGTAGTGTTTCATAAACGCTTGGGCATTACAGAAGTAAAAGTTTGAAAATGCAATCAGCATTTTCTGCTTTAAAGACTTTTAAATGAACATCATAAAGTGACCTTTACTAAAGGTGAATTCTCCCTTAAATAAATAAATAAATAAATAAATAAATATATATATATATATATATATATATTTATGTTCAGTTTATTGACTAAAGTTCAGGTAGAACAAAGCTGAAAAAACAAATTCTATTAAACAATTGTCAATGGTGGAAAAAATCAATTATTATCTCTGATGATACACACTTAGACATCAACACAATCCTCAACAGTGGTGACAATTATTCATACTGCAGTGCATGCTGGGATTTTTGTACTATGGTGATACCCAGCATTGCAGCATGAAACTTCTTGTTTGTCCCCATTGCTGAGATTCATATGCTGATTCTTGATGTCTGTGTGTGTCCGAATAAAACAGTAGTTTAAAATCTATTATGCGCTACACAGTTTTTAAATTACACACGATAAATGATTGCTGCAAAACTTTTTCTTTCATGCTATAGTTTCACAGGCTTGGCAACACAAAATCTTGATGTATTTATGACAAAACATCAATAAGTGACTTTAGATGATAAGAATATAATCATTGTGTAGTGACTTAACTCACTGATCTTATGACTGAGTTTAATATACTGATAACTTTGCTTAATTGTGATTCAAGAAAAGATCCACCACAGTTTTAATCAAAAAAGCTAAATAAGTTGATTGTACAGATTGTATACTAAGCACTTTGACCTCCTGTTAGATTTACTCACACACAGACATCAAGAATCAGCCTATGAATCTCAACAATGGTGACATGCTTCATGCCGCAATGCATTCTGGGAGCCATGGATGAGTTTTGCATGATGCACCCAGAATGCATTGAGGCATGAAACATGTCACCATTGTTGAGATTCATAGGCTGATTCTTGATGTCTGTGTGTGAGTAAAACTCACAGGAGTTAGAAGTACTTACTGTGTGATTAAACTGAAGAACAAAACTTATGTACACATTTTAAAAATTGTTTGGTTTATCTGATTAAAACACTGCTGGATCTCCTGCTGTAGAGTCACAAGGCTACTATAATCAATGAGTCTCAGGAGACAAGCAAATAAAGCCACAATATGATAACAACTGTATCATCAACAACAAGCCAACATCACCTGTCATCATCAATTTTCTCTCACTGTTCTCACCATAGCAGACAGTTACAGCAACCAGAGAAAAACTGATGTTAAAAAGTCAAGGGTCAAGAGCCCAACTAAAGCAAACACTGATCACCATAACGGTGACTTCAAACTAAACATCAACATCTAAACCTCTGTTAATTCCCAATAAGAGCTTCTGCAGACGTATATGTAGCACGCCCGCCGTCCGGTGCTGCAGTACATTTTCTGTTTGAACAAACAATGAGTCAGACAAAGTTGTGCTGCTTTCAATAACAGAGTCGCTCTTGTAATGTTCATTACAATAATTCACAGATTATATATATATATATATATTGTATAAATAATTCACAATGTCTTATGCTACCTTACATGTGACTCACTCAAACCTAACATCAATAAACATGTTGCATTACTCTTGTAAGCGTCTTTCGTCTTATGCTCAAGTAGTATTTTTCTGATAACTCAATACTTTTTACCGTAAACATACATCACAATATATCACAGTCTCTGTTGTATGTTCAAATGTGTACTACTAACCACTGCAAAACTGAATATTTGAGCAAACCACTGGTTATATAAACAAAACTGAACTACTGGATACAGCAGTTTTACTTATTTAGAATAAAGATAATTAAAACACAATATACAAATATCAACAGTATATAACTATATAATATTCAAAGACTCCATATATATATATAATATATACACCTGACGATTTATCAATACATAGCTCTATATACTATAAACACAATTATAAAGCTATAAACGCAATAAACATGACATTACTTCGGGTATTCAGTGTGTTGGAGCCTCTAACCATTCAGATTTTATTATATCAATACCAGGCCTGACGCGGGACATCCATGAATGAAACGCCATTTTCATAAACACAACACTGTCACGTTTTACCATCTTAACTTTACTCAGGAAATGTATATTATCCTCCTCAAACAGCATAAACATGTTATTAACATACTGTTTCATGTTTTAAGTCCTTAGTGATCGATTTCACCCACCTGTTTGAACAAACAATGAGTCAAACAAAGTTGTGCTTCTTTCAATAACAGAGTCGCTCTTGTAATGGCGGCTTCTTCTCCGCGACTCATAGTTACCCACATAGTCTCTGATCAGCACCTTGTCTCCCCCTACTGTCCACATGAGGATATTACACATCACAAATCCAGCATAATAACACTAATTGAAACAATATCATAACCACAATAAAACAATCAAATACACTGAAAGAGGGGGGAAAAAATAATTATTCCTGTGACTATACATACAGGGTATCACATATAACAGACATAAAGTCAATATGGTTAATAATGGCTGCTAATCTAAGGCTGTGGCTGAAGTCAGTTGTAGTTCTTGTGTTTCTCTTTCCTTCAGTGATTCTGCTTGTTAACAGCATTAATGATCAATCATCACTCAATTAATCACTTAATTATCTCATTAACTCCAACACTGATTCTGTGTTATATTTAACAGCCTGTAGTGTGCACACTGAGCAGTGTTCATTTGTAACCCATGTGGAGCCTACATGGCTGTGCTGGCTGGGAAATGGTGACAGTTAAGGGGTTAAATCCCAGTGTGCCTCCCACCCAATAAATCGCAGTAAGCTTTGTGCTTTTGATATGAAAACAAAGTCTCAGATTTCAAATTCTGTCCATTTTACTTTAAAATTCAAAAAATAAATATCGTTTTGCCTCTGTTTATTGTTTAATCATTAAAATTTTGCTGTGAAATTACAGTATATTCCAGGTCAATAATTGCATTAATTTGCAGTAATTCCACAGTAGAACTTCTCTTCTATTGAACTGCATTAAAAACATTTTTTATTATTGTAAAACACAATTTACTGTAAACAAACAATATCATACTGTATTTCTTCAGTGCATATGTGCTATGAAGGTACCCAGCATGCAGTGCAACATGAATAGATTATGCTGTGGAGTTTCTTGACTCTTGTTGGTTTTATTTGTGCTGCCAAACTTATTTTTGCATTTTCAGTTTGTGTTGTTTTGTTTTTTTTTAATGCTCAGAATGTATCTTTTATTATTATTATTTGTTGAACGTCACCATTGTTGTGTGTTGCATGTTGAGTATTGATGTCTGTGCATCATTAGATGATGGAAGAAAATAAATCTTGTGTTGCAAGATGATAGCACACATTTCAAAGATAACTCTCAACAGCTGAGAACTATTGAGAAATATCCATCTACAAATAATTATGAAATATATTGGTAAATGTTCATGCTTAAATAATGCTAAAACAAAATCTTCATTGCTAAGAACGCTTTGACTAAACTATTTTATGTTCTAGCTTATCATCATTTAACAAAAAAAAAAAACATTTGATTGTCACACTTCTGACTTGGCTAGATCATAAATTCGAATATGAATATACAAGGTCCAAGACCCCAAGCTAATGGAACACTGATCACTATTAGTGATGCAAAGTCTGACTCATTTCCGCGAGCCGGTTCTTTTCGGACAGTTCGGCTCAATGAATCGGTTCAAAAAGCCGATTCATAGGTTCCTGACATCATCATGCAATGATGTCACTGTGCATTTCTTTTCAAACAACTCAGTGTCACGTTTTATCAAGGAAACATTCAAATAAAGTAATCTGTGTCGATGCATATTGAAACAATCGAATACAGTTATTTGCATGAGTGCATTTTGCTGATTATTGCCTTTCATTCCCTTAAATTAATGGCGTTTGTGCGGTCACAGTTTCATTCGCGGATCCTTTATGTCGGATACGATTGACCAATATTGAGTAGCCTACATCTTGGATAAGATTCCTAAAAGTTTAGCACATAGGCTACAGCATACATTACAGACATGCATACATGCGGATATGTTACATGTATAAAGTAGCCATAAAGAAAGAATAAATTATTGCATCGCCAACTCACATCAGAATCCGCGGTAATCCTCGGCAAACTTCGACAGCTGGTTGAACCGGCTCATTCGGTTCTTTTTGAGTCGGACTACTTCGGCTGCGTCTTGCGTCATCAACCCGGAACTAACGTCCGATTCAGTTTGATTCGGTTCGGTTAGAGACTTGCTGAGAACCGGCTCATTAGAACGATTCATTCACGAACCGAACATCACTAATCACCATCATGGTGACTTCAAAACAGTTACAGTACTAAACAATATAATTTCTTACAGTGGCATGATTAAAGAAACTTTATCATGTGAATTCACAGTAAAACAAGAGCAGTGAATTACTGTGATGTCAGCATCATTCTGCTGTTGATTCACAGTCATTTGTAAGAAAGGGACCCAGCATGCATTCATTTCACTCTGAATTTATTGTAAAATAATACTCATTAATTCTGTAAATTCCTGACACTAATTTTACAGTGCATTTATTATACCTTATTTTATTTTTTATGTTTTTAATGACTTTTTATTTTTAATGAAAGCGACAAAGTGAAAGTGATTTTTTACAGTGTTCCTTGCTGCATTTTCTTGCAACAAATCATGTTGTTAAAGTGCCAGTGTTTACACTCTTGGGGATTTTCTTGTGTTTTTTTTTTTTTTTTTTTTTTTTTTTTTTTTTTTTTTTTTTTTTTTTTTGCTAAAGAGGAAAAAAGATCTGAATTTTAGTTCCCATGGTAAGAATATCTTTATTATCTGAAAGAGTTTTAGCATCTAATGTTGATCAAAGGAAAAAAAGGCCAAACATCCACATGTGTTCAACTGAATGTCATACTTTGTGGGACCGCCTCATTTTCAGAGCAGTGTGGACAGTTTGAAGTCCGGGGAACATGTTATTTGCTCTCAAGCTGACGTAAAATAGGAAAACAACAGACTTAGCCATGGTCAAACCATCCACAAAGAAATCATATGCATCAGGTAATCAGTGGTTCATGGACATTATTACATTTGTGATTTTATGGGTCAAAATGGTTTCATGTTTTGAATGATTTGGAAATTGATTATTTCCATGTATTATCAGGCTGCAGGATAAGACTACGTATATTACTATTGGCATGTTGTCTTTGGACATCATCCTGTTTGGTAAGTTTATAAGAAATTTTAAAGCAGATGTTAAAGTAATCATCAGATAAATACGCATTTTATTTCTCCCATTCAGCTCAATTGTATTTTAAATTACAATTCAATTCTTAAATCTGAATTAAGGCAACTGAATTTAGCAAACAAAATGCAGAATTTTTTAAGAAAGTAGAAATGTGTTTAACTTCTGCAAGTGTAGTTTTAAATATTAAAATCAATACATTGTAAAAAAAAAAATATATATATATATATGATCAATAAGTTATGACAACATTGCTTTAAATCACCCAAATAAGTTAAGCAATTTTCCACTTTTTTATGTTATACAAGATTCAACTCATTGAATCACAAGATTCAAGTCACTTTAAAGGGGTCATGACATGAGAAACCAAATTTGCCTTGATCTTTTGGCATATAAGAGGTCTTTCTACCATTAAAACCTGCAAGTTTCATAGCTTAAGACGCCCATTATAAACAAAGCATGTATTTGTTCAAGCTTTAAATACGGCTCGTTGTGGATCCTATGGGGAAAGGTGACGTCACCTAGCACCAGTCGTTTGCATATGACCGCCTCCAGCGCAAGACAAATACGCCTAAATTTGCATCATCGTCATCGCATCGTTGTCACGCCCACAGGTGTTCAGTAGAGGTGCAGCGAGTGGGTCTGAAGAAGTAGCTGTGTGTTTACTATAAGATTTGCGATGCCAAACATCATCTTTGCATAAGCTGCCGAATGATCCCGATGTCAGGCTTTACAGACAGACTTTTACGATATTTGACAGCACCGCCACAAACATGTAAGTAACAGTGGTCATTCTAATTCCTGATCTGTGATCAGTGATTTTTGATGTGTAATTATTTAAATTCAGTTAGATTTTCTTTCTCAAAATCGTGTAATACTGTTTATACATCAGTAAATCAAGCCAGTGACTAAACAACTTCACATTGCTCCTCTCAGTAGCATGAACATAATCTGTTATTTAAATTGTGATTAAACTACAGAAAGCGATCAAAGAACGTTCCCTTTATAATGGCTGAAGCTGTCAATCACACAGCGCGAGTTTATCTGGACACTTGCCAAAACTGCCGTTATAATGAATGACGCTGTTACACTGCACAGCGAAGCTCTTACTGTATTCATATCGATATCGTGTTTGCTGTTAGTTATGATGAAAGCAGTTTGTGAGAGAAACCGCGTTGCAATAACAAGATCACTGCACTTACGCGATCAACAGACTGTCTTTCGTCTAATCAATGCTCATCACTGCAACCTTTCATGTGATAAGAATAGATCTAAATATAATGCAATAATCAACACTTTTCACGATTCATTAATCTCGACAGCTGTAATAGTAAAAACTGTAGTAAAAGTATTCAAGAGGGTTCCACATGTAATACGTATTTCAAATGCAAAGATGTCAGCCAATCACAGCAGTGGGCGTTTCCACTGAAATCTCACAGCAGCCAATCACAGCAGTGGGCGTTTACACTGAAGTCTCACAGCAGCCAATCACAGCAGTGGGCGTTTACACTGAAGTCTCACAGCAGCCAATCACAGCAGTGGGCGTTTACACTGAAATCTCACAGCAGCCAATCACAGCAGTGGGCGTTTACACTGAAGTCTCACAGCAGCCAATCACAGCAGTGGGCGTTTACACTGAAGTCTCACAGTAGACACGCCCCTTCAAAGTGTTTATGCCATAGGGCAAAAATCAGGATAGAAAATTGCCTTTTATTTCTAAATTATGACATTTTATGATGTAAAAATCTTAATAACAATATAAGTGCACCTCAGGAAACATTATAAAATAATAACACAATCCACTTCATGACCCCTTTAATGTAATTAAAGTTAAAATGATTTAAACATCCAAGTTGATTGTACTTAAAAATTCAAGGCAGCAACTTTTTATTTTATTTTACAGTGAACAGGAATCTATTGAAGCTTGTTGCGACTTTTTATCTCACAATTCTTACTTTTTCCCCTCACAATTGCAAGTTTACATCTTGAAATTCTTATTTTCTCAGAATTGTGAAATATAAACTCGCAATTACCTTTTTAAACAAGCTTCCATAGGAATCAATAGATCTTTATGTTTGATCTTTATTTTTATGAAGTTATCTAAAGTTCAAAACACATTGTGGTGGAATTGTTTTACAATATTGAATTTACTGTATTTGATGGTATGCGCTCTTATTTGAACAACCTGCAATTCAGAGAGCCCATTATTTGCAATGAGATGCTGATCATACACAGGTTAAATGAGTTTGTCAAAATGACAAACCACATTGAGTCACTCAGAGAGTTTAAAGACAACACCTCATCAATTGCCTCAAACGTAGTGAATCGGTAGGGTAGACCGTGTACAGTTGGAACAGAGGGACAGTTGAAACACGTTAAATAACTTGCGTGTGCATCACACCTGACTCTGACTTTTTTTTTTGCTCACAGTAAAATCCCCGGTAATAAATTAACACCGCTCTGTGTTTATATGGGAACCACTAGTGTTAAAAGTAAAGCAAAGGGACAGTTGGCACCATTGCTGACACTGTTAAAAAAAAACTTAAAAAAAGGTCAATGACTGGCAACAGCAGCTGCCAAACAAAAAACGTCAAATTAAAGTGAAATGTCCTAATATTGAAAAGGTGCAAAGATCTCTCAAGATTTTAGCATCTTCATTTATTACAATCCAGTTTGACTTTATTTCTTTCATACAAAATATCTTATTGAGATTAACAGAGATTTAGATATTGGTGTTTTATTGAAAATAAAAAAAAGTGATCAGTGTTTGCTTTAGTTGGGTTCTTGACCCTTGACTTTTGAACATTAGTTTTTCTCTGGCTGCTGTAACTAGAGCATGTTTGTTATGGCAAAAGGACAAAAAATAATCTGATCAGATAATGTTGGTCATTTACTGATGATTATATAGTCATCATGCAGTGGCCTGATTCACTAATACTATTGTAAGGGTGGGTCGCCTACAGTGGTTCAGGCTGCAGGGTTGCCAAAAGACTAAAGAAACGTTATCAGCAAGATTGTAGAAAACTGTACATTTCTCGTCTATAACCACCCACTGCAACTTATACCAACGATGGAAATAAGCGCAGTTACAATAGCAAAATATGTGGGAGAGCGTTGCTATAATGTGACTATTTTGTATTGCAATAGGTAGCACTTCAAAGTCGATACCGAATCAAAACTAGTTAGCTCATCATTTGAATTTTGAAAGCATGAATGTTACCTGAGGGATAGAAAGAGAGAGAGAGAGGGAGAGAGAGAGAAAGAGACAAAGAGATCAAAGAAGAGAAGGCCCCCAAGAAGAGCGAGAGCCAGAGAATCAAGAGAGACAGAGAATAAAAGAGACAGAGCAACAGTTACAATCTTCTTTTTATCTCTTCCTTGACCATGTGACTGAAACCCTAATGTGAGACATTCAAACTGACCAATCAGACCAAACTTCCCCCACTGTACTAAAGGTGTGACACACATTTGGCCTACAGGCCTTCAGCATCTCTTTGTCTTTAGGAATTCCAAATGGCCCTTCTGGTAAGAAAGATGGAGGTTGAAAACAGTGAAGCAAATTTCTTTGTTCAATTTCAAATATCAAAAATCTCTGAGTATATTAGCTGATAATTTCATATGACTTACAGTGATTTACAGAGAGGCTTGTGATACTTCAGTATGAAGTTTCTGTAAATTTCTGTAATGTTTTTAAAATATAAATTCAGAATGTCTGATCTGCGGCAAAAAATTACCTATTAATGAATAATTATCACTTTTGGTCAGTGACAAGATTAGTGAATCATTTTATCTTATAATGAAAACTACATCACCTGATCAGCTTTGTTTCTGGCTTCCTTTGTAACAAAGTATGTGTTTTGGTAAACACTGTTACAAAAACCAAAAAAGTACTTAAAACAGTCAAACTGCCCAACTAAAGGAAACACTGATCACCATAATGGTGACCAAACATTTTCAATAAAACATCAACATCTACCTCTGTTGATTCTCAATAAGAGCTTCTGTAGAGTATGACAGAAATAATTGTGAAGTCGTTTAATCCTCCTCTGCTGAGATCTTCAGAGATTTAATGTCTTCTTTTATCTTCAGTTGATTTCATCTAAAGCTGTGGCTGAAGTCAGTTGTAGTTCTTGTGTTTCTCTGTCCTTCAGTGATTCTGCTTGTTAACAGCAGGTGTTCATCACTAATGCTCAATCATCACTTAATTAATCTCTTAATTATCTCATTAACTTTAACACTGCTTCAGTGTTATTTTAACTCTGTGGAGTGGGACTGGGGATTTTGCTGTGTAGTTAGTTATATAATATACAATATTATATATTAATTATAAAGCACTATTATAACAAGGTAATGTTTAAATGTTCAATTCAAATATATTTATTTCTTTTATTGTCATCTCACACATGGATCTGCATTCAATTAATTAGCATCAAACAAATAATATAATCCTTATTTTCAGTGAATAAAGATTACTTATTAAACGAAAAGTTTGAAAAAATGATTGCACAACCACCAAATAGGTGGCGATGTGCACTAAGTAGGTTATGTAAATCACCATTAAACAAAAGAAGAAGAGGAAGTAGAATGGCACGCTTTTTCTTAGCGTCTGTTTCCATGGTGAATCATCGATTCGTTGCTCTGTTGAGAATGTCTTGTGTGTTCACGGTTAACATACTCTGGGTTGTCTGAACTTACTCCTGGATGCATTTTTGGAATCAGCATACCTCGAGTAAGCAAGGTTTGGGTTAATCAATCGAGAGTTCAGGATATATGTGACGGTAAGTTAACCTTGCTTTCTGGAATACCCCCCCGATCAGAGTTTCTCTTGTGTTTTTGTTATTACAAATAATTACAAATAATTATTTCATAAACACAATTACTGTTGAAAAGGTGGGACTTAGCGCACCTGTCAATCACCACCATGACGCAGCCGAATGAAGCGAGAGAGAGAGAGACTTGCCCGGGACTGGAAAAAGAACTTTAATTTGTGTGCTATAGTGTGCGTCTATGACTGATTAACCACACACCAACCTCCCACTTATGTACCTCTGTATAAACAACTGCCGTGTTCAATAAACCCCTTCAATTGAATCTGACTGCCTTGATCCACTCCTGTGTTCTGATCAACACACCAAGAGGAAGGCTAGAAACATTAGAACCACCTTAGAATTCAATCCTAATTCAACTCCTTAACAAAGTTGGTCCTTGGAGGCGGCTCTGACAGAGCCTCTAGTCCCTTGAGTCAGTATTCCTGGAACGTGGTGGACGAGTGGTCGTCGGCTGCTTTCAGGGAGCATTCCTATGAAAGACAGCAGTTGAGAGTACCATCACAATCTAGAGTTCCCATGCCCTCGACTCAGTCTGCTCAGTTCTC
The DNA here is from genome assembly GCA_039654105.1 of Coreius guichenoti. NCBI lineage: Eukaryota > Metazoa > Chordata > Actinopteri > Cypriniformes > Gobionidae > Coreius > Coreius guichenoti. The sequence goes on from CM077170.1 coordinate 48,305,272, forward strand.
ACCGTATCATCAGCCTTGGGAAGGGACTGAGGTTCAATCATCTCCACGAACTGTCTGTAACACCGCACGCAGGCCTTCGCAACCCATGTTGCACTCTGAGTCTCTTCCAATGCCATGTCCCCACTCATTTACCACCCGGCAGTCATTGCAGTTGGCTAGCACAGCTGCCGCACCAGTGAACTCTGATTCGTCTTTCCATAGAGGGGATTATAGTTCATTTCCAACCCCAATGCAGACTGTGGACTATAGGGCCAGTTGTTCAAAAAATTTAATCTGGATCAGAATGATCTGGATTTGGAAATCCCATGTTTTGCTATCCAGGATCAGGTAATCCATTTTACTTTTGTGCCGGTTTTTCAAAGCAAAATTGTATTGGATCACCCTGATCCAGATACACACCTTTTCAGATTACCAAATCTGGATTACTAGTGCTCTACAGTGCTCCTAAAGGGACATGGTGAAAAAAAAAAAAAAAAAAAAAAAAAAAAAAAAAAAAAAAAAAAAAAAAATGCTTTTACGTTCTCTCAGAAAAGTTTTACATAGCGAGGATGTAACCTTGTGGTCGCTTGCAAAGAACTTTTGACTGGTTCATCTCTTATAATTGTATAAAAAAGTGATAAAAAAACACTTTAAATTTAATGTAATATTTTTGTTTGATATTTACAGCTGTTTGGGGATTATTTTATGGCGCCAAAATCTTTTTTACTTTTACTGTAGGCTACCGAAAGGCTTAATAGGTAGCCTAATAATGTCTACTTCTAATTTATTACTTCAACAATTAACTAATACAGAGCAAAATAAAATAATGTGTTTGTGTATTATATGATACAAATGTTGTATTTTTTTACCAGTTTTAAAGTTTTATTACATTTTTATTCCTGAAATCCACCCTTATGCTGGGATCAGTATAATCCTGATTTTTTTGGATCAAAGGTATCCCAATCTTACTAAAAAGTTACTGATGATTTGATCCAGATCAAAACCAAGATTGGATTTTGTGATCTAATCTGATTTCAGAATCCTTTTTTTCTTTTGAACAACCCATTTTCAAGATTTGATCCAATTCAATAGCTGAAATCCGATCAGATTACTTTTGAACAACTGGCCCATAGAGATCATTTTGGTCTGCCTAGCCACACAGAGAGGAATGCTAAGGAGCCGCTAAGAGAACATGTGCTGGTAGATTTCCTGGGTAAGATGCTTAGTGAGCTTCAAGTAATGAGAGATCATATACAAACTGGATTGCTGGATTAAGCCACCTAATTATCATGACTCCATTCCTGCTAGCTATCCAGATGAATCTGTCCCACCGACTTCCGGCAGATTACCTCCGCCACTTGCTGAGTACAGTACCTTCGCCCATGATTCAAATTGGTATCCAGATCAGATGTTTGAGCCTGATAGGGCTGCACACCGGCCTCACCCTCATGACAGCTGCGAGCCAGGGAGACCTAGGTATCTGACACCTATGCACAGAGCTTCTACCTTGCATCCAGATGAGAGAGAGAGAGAACCTACCGTGGTCCTACACCGACCATTCCAGACTTCATCACAGGGGATCCTAGTGAGTTTGCAAGACTAAAGATTGCTCTTGAGAACCTTTTGCCTCCTGATGCTACTGAGCTCTTCCGTTATCAGATATTGATGGATCATCTGAGATTAAATGAAGCCTGCCTGGTAGCCGACTCCTATCTCAACTCACCTTTCCCATATAGTGATACCATGGCAGCTCTGACTGAGAGGTTTGGACAACCTTACAAGTTAGCCCTCAGAAGGATGGATGCTCCCGATATTCGCCGAGGTGATACAGCAGCCTTTGACAAGTTCGCCTTGCAAATCAGATCCCTTGTCGGTATGCTGGAGACTTTGGGCCATGAGGGTCAGGCTGAATTGAGGTGTGGTTTGCATGTGGAGAGGCTGCTAAGCAAATTACCTCCTGAAATGAGGTCGGAGTTCAGAAGACACATGTTTCATCATCCTGGTGCAGTGTATAACCTCCTGGACTTCTCTGAATGGTTGCAGTATGAACCTTCAAGTCCTTCAACAAACAGCAGATAACAAATTGGATCCAGACGAATCACCGCTGCTGGCACTGTGGGCATGCACACACAGCATCTAAGTGTACCCTCAAGAAGCCATGTAGTATCTGTAAAGACAGGCACCTGCAGAGCCTTCATGAAGTTAACTCCAAACCAGTGATTGAAGGTTCTTGTCTGGTTAATTCAGCGACCGAGACTCTGTATCTGGATAGACCTACGGGATGTAGGAAAGTTCTTCTCAAGGTCATTAGAGTTCTGCTTCGTCACAAAGACAAGAACCTGGATACCTATGCCGTCCTTGACAATGGTTCGGAGAGGACGATTCTCCTATCCCCTGCAGCCACCAAACTGGGAATCCAAAGACCTGCGGAGAGCATAGCCCTGCGTACAATCCACCAGGATGTACAAAATGTCAATGGTGCTGTGGTTTCCTTACAGATTTCTCTAGTAACTCAGCCAGAGAAAATATTTTGAATCTCAGCTGCCTTCACTGCCGAGCGCCTTGGTCTAGCGGCCCATTCTTACCCTCTGAGTGTCCTGGAAAAGTATCAGCAGCAATCCCCTGCAGTCTTTTGAAGGAGTACACCCATTATTGCTTATTGGAGCTGACAATACTCACCTCATTACTCCCATATCGCCTGTTCGTCTGGGTCCCTCTGGAGGACCTGCAGCTATTCAGACAAAGCTTGGGTGGACATTGCAGGGACCTGTAAGACTCTTGAAAGATCAGCTGTCACCACAACGGTGAACTAGAGTTGAAGAGGGATGTCGAAAGGCTGTGGCAGATTGATGTCTTACTTTACCACTGTGAGAGGCATGCTACCCGATCCAAAGAGGATCAAGAAGCTATCCGTCTCTTGGAGGCCAAGACTACTCGGTCGAGGTTAACGGAATCCTCCGCTATGCAACACCCTTATTGCACAGGAAGGATTTCCCCTTCTTCTGTGCTCCGAAGGAAGCAGTGATGCCTAGTCTCAGAGGCATTGAGCGTCGGTTCGCTCGGTCACCAGAGAAGGCAGAGGTGTATAAGTCTAAGATTAAAAAGCTGGAGTTGACTGGTGCTGCCATCAAACTGCAGAACGAGGGAGAGGGAGCCACAGGAGAGAAGTGGTATATCCCGCACCATATGATCACTCACAATGGTAAAAACCGCCTAGTGTTCAACTGTTCCTTCGAGTACGAGGGGCTGAACCTTAACGACTCCTTACTACCTGGTCCAGTCCTAAGCCCCTCTCTTCTGGGTCTCCTCCTGCGGTTCAGGGTGCATTGTGTGGCCATAAGTGGGGATATACGCGGGATGTTCCATCAGGTCCTGCTACTGCCTGAGGACAGACCACTCCTACGTTTCCTATGGTCTGACCTGCGTCGAGATAACCCTCCAGATACTTATGATTGGCAAGTCCTTCCCTTCGGGACTACTTGCAGCCCCTGCTGTGCATCCTTTGCCCTTAAGCGGCATGTGGCACTGCACGGTACTCCTGATGAGGATGTAAGATTCTCAGTGGACAGATGCTTCTACGTGGACAACTGTCTACAAAGTTTGAGTTCTGTTCAAGAAGCACAACTGTTGGTGGATAAGTTACGTGCCCTCTTAGCCTCTGGCAGACATCCGGCAGTGGGTCAGTAATGTAGTGGAAGTTGTTAGTCACCTACCTCCGGAAGCCAGGTCCTCTAAGCTGGAGTTGTGGCTCTCTCAAGACAAAGCTGACCCACGAGAGTCAACCTTGGGCCTGAGCTGGCACTGCAAGCTGGATCATCTTGGGTTTAAACACAGACCTGTCACATACAATACCTTGACAATGCGGAGCATCTACCGGGTGCTGGCGAGTCAATACGACCCCCTTGGAGTCATTCTACCATATACTACCCGAGGCAAGGTAATTGTGCAGCAGCTTTGGATAAACCACCGGGACTGGGACGATCCACAACTCCCTGGTGAGCTTCGACAAGCATGGATAGACTGGGAAGAGGAGCTTCAATTTCTACCACAGGTAACGCTTCCTAGGTGCTATAACCCCTCCTATATGGATAATTCAGATGTATGCCGGGAGATTCACATTTTCAGTGATGCCTCCGAGAAGGCATGGTAAGGCTGTTGCTTACCTGTGTTCAGAAGGTCGACAGGGGGAACTCCACCTTGCCTTTCTTCTAGCCCAATCTAAAGTGGCCCCAGGAAAGCAGCAGTCAATACTGAGGCTTGAGCTCTGCGCTGCCTTGATGCGTGCACAATTAGCGAAGTTGCTTACCACTGAGCTCACTCTGAAGATAGACAAGGTCACCAACTGGACTGACTCCACTATTGTCCTCCACTGGCTCCTTTCCGAGTCCTGTCGGTACAAGGTCTTTGTAGGCACCCGGGTAGCGGAGATTCAGGAGTTGACCGACCGGACGGAATGGCGATACATAAATTCTGAAGTAAACCCTGCTGATGACCTGACTCAGGGCAAGAAACTGCAAGACTTCAGCGGCCCCAACAGATAACTTCACGGTCCAAAGTTCCTATTGCAACCTCGGGAGGAGTGGCCCTCTCACCCGCCTCACGGTTTCCTGACTCTGAAGATACAGCTGAACTTAAAGGAGGAGTTTTCTGTGGGATAACCACCACTGTGCCGTTAACTTCAAATGGAAAGAAATACAACAGCTGGAAGGATTTGGCGAAGATAGTTGCAAAGGAGCTGCATGGGGCGGCCAAGGGGATACCAACTGGTAGGGCAGGGGAAGTATCTCTTTGAGGGTCCAAAATTCGTAAAAAAAAATGGTCAAAGACTGTCAGCTGCCAAACAAAAACCATAAAATTAAAGTAAAATATCCTAATTTAAATAAAGTGCATAAAACTTTAACAGAATTTTTTTTTTATTTTAAAGGTATTTCCTGAATTACTACGATCAAATGCCTTCACTGTAAAAAAAAAAACTTCAATAAATGGTCAAATGACTGGCAACAGTACTGCCAAACAAAAAACATAAAATGCATGTAAAATACCCTAATTTAAATAAAGTACAAACAACTTTTACAGATATTTTACAAATATTTCCTGAATTATTACTAACAAACACATTCACTCTAAAACGCAAATCTCTTGCAGTTAACCAGAAATATCACACATGCATAACTTAATGTAACTTTCTGTCACTGCATCAGCAACTACACAGTTACTGCTTTTAAAAAAGCAAAATGCAGCATAATACCAATATTTACTGGCCCGTCCTGGACTGAAGCACAGGCTCTACTCTTCAGCACAATGGTGACCCACAAAACAGACAATACAGAAAATTTGACCATTGTTTACTCCTCCTCTGATGAGATCTTGAGAGATGTAATGTTTTCGTTTATCTTCATTTGATTTCATCTAAGACTGCGGCTGGACCAAAGGGGGAATCAAAGTACCACGAGAGTGATTGGAGAGCAAACAACTCCTTATGTTTTTGAATTGCTCTCATGGTACTTTGATGTCATATGCCGATCAGTCTGCATGGAGTGGATCTTGAGATCCAAAGTTGAGAACCCCAGTACTAAAATCACCAAAAAAAACAAAACAAAAAAAAACCCCATTATTCCTTTTCACCATTGCTCAAATTCATGTTAATGTTAAAAAGTCAAGGGCCCAACTAAAGCACCATAATGGTGACATCAGACTTTTCTTTTTTTTCAATATGACGTCAACATCTAAACCTCTATTAACCCCTTAACTGTCACCGTTTCCCAGCCAGCACAGCCATGTAGGCCCCACATGGGTTAGCCCAGATTAAATGAACACTGCTCAGTGTGCACACTACAGGGTGTTAAATGTAACACTGAATGTGTTGGTGTTAATGAGCTAATTAAGTGATTAATTAAGTGATGATTGAGCATTATTGAAGATAGCTGCTGTTAACAAGCAGAATCACTGAAGGACAGAGAAACAACAAGAACTACAACTGACTTCAGCCACAGCCTTAGATGAAATCAACTGAAGATAAAAGAAGACATTAAATCTCTGAAGATCTCAGCAGAGGAGGATTAAACAACTCCACAAACAGCATTACCAGCTTCACACATTACTAACCACATTGACTTTATTTCTGTCAGATGTTTATAGAAGCTCTTGTTGAGAATTAACAGAGGTTTAGATGATGTTTTATTGAAAATGTTTGGTCACCATTATGGTAATCAGTGTTTGCTTTAGTTGCGCAGTTTGACTTTTTATGTAAGTTTGTGATCTTTGTAACAGTGTTTACCAAAACACATAATTTGTTGCAGAAAAACAGATGATCAGGTAATATAGTTTTCAGCATCATAAAGTAGACTAATTCATTAATTTTATCACTGCCCAAAACTGTTTATTTGTTATTAGATTATATTCACCAACAATGCTTTCTTGCAACAGATCAAACATTCTGAAATTTGATTTATAAATATACAGTATGGGGGGGAAATCTTAAGACTCAGACATCAAGAATCAGCATATGAATCTCAACAACGGTGACATGCTTCATGCTGAAATGCATGCTGGGAGTCACTATAGTATAAAATTCCTGGCTCCCAGCATGCATTGCAGCATGAAGCATGCCGATTGTTGATGCCTGTTTGTATCTAGATAAAAAAATCCCACAATGTATTTAAAAATAAAAATTCAGAATGTCTGATCTTTGGCAAGAAAATGTTGTTGGTGAATATAATCTATTAACAACAAATAACAACTTTTGGTCAGAGATGACATAAGTGAATTATTCTACTTTAGGATGTTGAAAATTGTATCACCTGTTCATTTTTGTTTCTGTCGCCGAGTTTGGATTTCAGATCACTGATCTGATCCCTGTCCTTACGAATGGCAGCTTGGGTGGAATCGCATCTGGATTGAAGCAGACATACCGATTTTCTACTTGCTCGATTTGTCTGGTTACGGCAGTGACTGCTTTGCTGGTGTTTTCAATTCCACGTTTTAGATCTAACGTCAGCACTTCATCTATGGCAGATTTGACAGCGGCAGTAACAATTCTATCTAGATCAATCTGTTGCTCGCTCAAGGCTTGCTTCACTCTGGCCAAAATGGCGCCATATACAGACAATGAAGTAAATAATGTTATAGCTTTATGGATGCGGGCCCCAATCCGCCAGGGGCCCATATGCACATGCATATCTTGTTTGTGTATGCTTTTGCCAAATGCCTACTGATCCACATAACTTTTCTTGTATTCATCCAGAAAGTGTCTGTATCTAAAATGAACATAAAACATTTTCATATAGGGGTAAAAAATGGAATTTGGTGTGAATGATTTTCTTGGTTCTCTCTCAGGCTCTATGGGCATTGAAAGGTGGGATACACATGAGACAATATCAGCCCCCAAGACCTAAACCAGTTCCTCGAAATAATAATAATTTATCCACAATATCCACGTTTGACATGGGAATCAGTGATGAGGAGTGGGAAAGACTGCAGAAGGCTCTGGACTGGCCTAGTCCAGATCAAGAAATCACTGAGCTGGACCTGAGCACAAGTCCAGTCCACTCAACATTCTCTATTGTGGGACTCAATGAGATTTACAAAGTGGGAGAAAAGATCTCTGTTACTATTACAGCCAGAGACCACAAAAAGAACCTGAAAAGATATGGAGGAGACTTTTTCCAAGCAAAACTCTTCAATTCAAAGCTAAAGGTGTGTTTATTTTATAATGTATTATTAAAATACATTTTAAAAAAATCAATATACAAACATTTGTCATATTGGGTTTCTCTTAATTGTTGATTTATTTACAAAGTATTACATATTATGTTTAGGTTTATAAGCTTTAAAAATGTATTTGCCAACAGACATTAGTTTTCTGCATTACACTTATTCTTTTCCATTCTTCTTGAAGGCAAGTGTGTTTGGGGAGGTTGTTGATCACCGGAATGGGACTTACTCTGTAGCTCTTCTTCTGCCCTGGGAAGGTCAGGCGCAAGTTGTTGTACGTCTAGAGCACTCAAGTGAGGTTGTGCAGATTCTTAAAAAATACAGGGAGTCCTCATTCCCACGCAGCCACTATAATGGCCACTTTGAAGGGCCAGGACCCAATAAAACAAGGATCAGTGAAGTAGTACAATGTAATCTTAAGTGGGGTGCAGATGGAAGTTGGAGCAAAGGCAACTGCTGCTGTGAGTATAAGGATATAAAAACAGGGACGGTGTGGCAGTGTGAGAGACCGAAGAAACTTTCCTGTGACAAACTGGTTCATCACTCAAAAGGAAGTTTTGAAAACCCATTAAATCTTTCTGAGAAGCAACTTTTTACAAAGTGGGTAATGATTCAAAATGAATTTCAGAATAATTGTAGAATTGTATATATATACATCTCGCAATTCTGACTTTTTTTCGGAGAATTGCATGATATAAACTCGCAATTGCAAGTTATAAAGGCAGAATTGTGTGTCATGGTCAAAATTGCGAGATATAAACTTACAATTCTGAGAACAAAAAGTCACAATTATTTTTAAAATTGTTTTATTCCATGGCAGAAACAAGATTCCATATATATATATATAATTATTTTTTCTCCACAGGAAATTAACAAATGTTGCTATTAGTGGAGACAACAAAATCATTAACGTCCTACCCAACACTGCAGGCGTTGGTATGTTAAACACAGTACTTGTACATTTTGACTCATTTCCTGTTTGGAAAGAAATAAGGAGAAAGGAAATAATGGCTCTTTTTATTTAACAACAGAAATCCAGTATTGGGCTTGAGTTCAAATTTTTTTGTTTATATTTTACAAATTTGTTTATTGCATGAATATTTAACTCTTTCCCCGCCAATGTTTTTTTTTTTTTTTTTCTCCAAGTGGCCAGCCAGAGCCAGCCTTTTTGATCATTTACACCAAATTTTCATGGCCCCTGAAGTTTGTTGAATAAATATCTGAACATACAAGATATTAAAAGAAAGAACAGAGTCTTTGCTTAAAAAAAAAATATTACATTCAGAATGATGATCAAAACACAGATGGAGTAGATCGAGTCCATCAACACCCCCAAAGCTTCACAGTCATGTACTTCTTTATGAGTCAGACAGTTTATATGCTGTTGAATGCTTGATTATAGCGTTATTTTATATACATCTAAGCAATGCTTCTATCACTTGTTTCTGCTTCTTCTTCGTCTGTGTTTTGATCCGGAGGCTCTGTACTCTTTCAGAAGATGCGTAATAGCTACTGTATAACAGCGAAAACATGGATTGACGGACATTTCCGTCAATGGTAGGGAAGCGTTGTGTCATAAATTATTGAAAATAATGGCGGGGAAAGAGTTCATTTGCTCAAGTTCTCATTTCTCTTTCCATAAATGAAAAAAAAAGAAACAAACAAAAACAAGCCGTCCTCTGCTCTTTCATGATTTGCTCCAAAAAGGAAATGGTCAAAACATACACGGACCACATATCAGACAGATATCACCTGAAATGAAATGTATTACAAGAGAATTCACATCATTACAACACAGACTTTTCATGTAAATCTTTGCTTTAGGCACAATGGAGAAATGCAGGTCTGGCATGACGACACCAGTTCCTGCAGGGTTCTATCTGAAAGATGTCTGGAAGTCTTTGGTATGCAACACCAGTCAGTTCAGTGCTGCACAAATGGGAAATTGTCTTAAAAACAAGATCATCTATTTGCTGGGAGACTCCACCACAAGGCAGTGGTTTGAGTACTTAGAAAGAAAAGTGCCAGGCAAGTTATTCAATATTATGACGTCATTGTCATTTAATTTTAAAATCTGATTGCATGAATGTATAATATAAATTAAATAATTGACATACAGAGGCCCCACAAAGCATATGGACACATATTTCAAACATGCATAAATAGCTCGACATTAGATGAATAAAAGGAAGTCGCTGGTGGTGCGAAAGGTGGTGATGATTCTAGGGGCCCCCGTGATTTCATCCGAGGGAGCCCACAGCAACAACCAGCACCGGGGCCCCAGATACCCCATCTATGGCCCTGGATGAAAATATCAAACTAAGTGGCACACTTTTCAAGCAAACATCAAAAACGTTCTTAAACTTGCAAAATGTCATTACAGAAATGGCCAATAAAATTAAAAGTTAGTTTATTTTTTGTATATTTAATTTTTTGTAATGTTTTGTTAAATTTAATAGTTTGTATCTAATGCAACAACATTGAGGCATGTTCACAAATCAGTACCACTTAAAATGATAGTTCACCTAAAAATAAATATTTGGTCATTATTTACTCGCCCTCATGTTGTTCCAAAGTTGTATGACTTTCTCAAGCTATGATTCTAATTTTACATATCTTTATTAGGTATAAAAAGAATGGACCTCCACACTCCTAGTACAGGTGGACCCCTGATGGCTGTGGAGTTGAAAAATAATATCATTATTCACTGGAAGCCACATGGTGTTCCTTTGCGATTTACTAAAATGCTTATTACTGATCTACATTATATCACCAATGATATTGATGAAATAGCTGGTGGTCCTCATGCAGTTGTTGTCTTCACATTCTTTGCTCACCTGGTTTTTCACCCGATAACATTTTACGTGCATGAAGTAGCCAAAATCCGCCAGTCTGTTGTTGCTCTGCTGAGTCGCGCTCCAGAGACTACCATCATCATCAAGTCTGGAAACACTGGTGGACTAAAGGTACTCTTGGTCACTTTCCAGTCCTATTTTGTTTTCAGCAAGAAAATATGGTATATTTGTTGTACATGGAAGTCTAGGGGGGCTCAAAGATGCGTCTCAGTACACAGCAAAAACCCCAGTGTTAAATTAACTCTCTCCAGAGTTTATTTGACTCTACACTCAAGAGTGTTAAAATTAACTCTGAAGCAGTGTTAAAGTTAATGAGATAATTACGTGATGATTGACCATTAATGAAGACACCTGATGATAACAAGCAGAATCACTGAAGGAAAGAGTCACCATTTTAGGTCACCATTATGGCTTTAGTTGGGCTCTTGACCCTTGACTTTTTAAGTGCTATTTATGGCTGCTTTAACTGTGTTTATAAAACACATTTGTTATAGCACAGAAAAAATGTCTTCATGGGTCTGTTCTTCGTACGTCGCTAACTCAGTTAGCTGGGTTTGATTGTTGATGATTTGGCATGATCTCGGGTTGTTTGGTTCTTTGACGCTCATCCTGGACTTGTTATCATAGCAACAGGTCCGTAAGCTTAAACCTGTTTGGGAGCAGCTTATTTAATGTAAACAGGATTAAATTGCATCTTTTTAAGTGGAAGGGGATACTTAAAATGTTTCCCAATCACTGCTACATTATTACAATAGTTCCTTACTGAACCAGGGGCAATAATAATTTCTGATCAAACATTTTCATTAAAACATCAACATCTAAACCTCAAATTCTCAAAATTCTCAAAAAGTCAGTGTGGTTTGTAATAAGAGGGTTTTAATGTCTTTTCAGTTGATTTCATCTAAAGCTGTGTCTGAAGTCAGTTGTAGTTCTTGTGTTTCTCTTTCCTTCAGTGATTCTGCTCATTATCATCAGGTGTCTTCAATAATCAAACAATCATCACTCAATTAATCACTTAAGTATCTAATTAACTCTAACACTGCTTCAGTGTTACTTTAACACCCTGCTGGTGGTTCCCATATGAACAGCGAGCAGTGTTAACTCAACACCGGGGAATTTACTGTGCAGGGTGGGGGAGGTATATTATTGTATGTGCAAGCACTCTTGGCAATAAAGCTCTGTCTGATTCAGATCTGTGTTGTTCCAGGATATCTTTCAATCTGATTGGTATGTGATGCAGTTGGACACAGTGATGTGGGAGATGTTCAGACATATTGATGGAGTAATCTTCTTAGATACCTGGCAGATGACTTCCTGTCACTATCTACATCATGATATTCACCCAGGACCTGTTATCATTGCTAATGAAGTCGACTTGTTACTCTCATATGTCTGTCCTTCCTGATGCTTTTGTAACCCAGACTAAAATTAGCTAGTCAAAATTGAAATCAGCATATTTACATATCTAACAAAATATGTGAACAAAACAAAAAAGTGAACAACAAATAAAAAAATGAAACAATGTAACAAAAGTTTATTATAATACAAAAAAATCCTGTGTTAAATCAACACTGCTCAGAGCACATATGTCCCCACTCTACAGAGTGTTAAAGTAACACTGAATCAGTGTTGGCGTTAATGAGATAATTAAGAGATTAATTAAGTGATGATTGCGCATTAGTGATGAACACCTGCTGTTAACAAGCAGAATCACTGAAGGAAAGAGAAACACAAGAACTACAACTGACTTCAGCCACAGCTTTAGATGAAATCAACTGAAGATAAAAGAAGACATTAAATCTCTGAAGATCTCAGCAGAGGAGGATTAAACAACTCCACAAACAGCATTACCAGCTTCACACATTACTAACCAGATTGACTTTATTTCTGTCAGACGTCTACAGAAGCTCTTATTGAGAATTAACAGAGGTTTAGATTAGGGCTGCACGATAAATGAAATGAAATCGCGCTTAATGCCATTTGGCTTATCACAATTATGAAATCACAAAGGCTGAGATTATCTTTTATGCGCAGTGCAGGACGGCTCTGTGATCAGTAGCAAATGCTACTTCATCTGAAATCACTGCGAGTTTGAGTCGCTTATAACGTGCATTTGAAAAAGGAACACGTCAAACATCTTTCCAAACATGAGCAGCATTTAGTCATGTTTAATCAATCAAAGCATTTCAATCTGTTTATTCAGCTCACCGACAGTATGATATTCATAGGGATTTCCAATGACGTGTGCTATCGTACTTCTGCGGCACATATTTGGAGTACCTGTGCGAGAGCGCCCTCTGGCTTGCAGATGGAGCAGCATTCACTGATCACAGCCGTGCTGCACTGAGAAGCTGCGCATGCAATAATCGCAGCCTTTGCCAAATCGCGTGCGGTTTTATTGCGATTTATCGTGCAGCCCTAGTTTAGATGTTGATGTTTGGAAATGTTTGGTCACCATTATGGTGATCAGTGTTTCCTTTAGTTGGGCAGTTTGACTCTTGGCTTTCTATGTGAGTTTGTTGTAACAGTGTTTAACTGAAACACATAATTAGCTAAAAAAGAAACCAGAAACAAAGATGATCAGGTAAAGTAGAATGATTCACTAATCTTATTGCTGACCAAAAGTGGTAATTCATTATTAATATATTAGTTTTACCTTTCTTGCCACAGATCAGACTTTCTGAATTTAGATTTTTAAATACATTGCTGGAAAAAAAAATTTTTTACACACAAACAGACATCAAGAATCAGCATATGAATCTCAACAATGGTGACATGTTTCATGCCGCAATGCATTCTGAGAACCATGAGTTTTATATTATGGTGGCTCCCAGCATGAAGCATGTCACCACTGTTAAAAAAAACAATTAAAAAAAATCTAAATTCTGACTGTCTGATCTGTGGCACGAACGCATTGTTGGTGAAAATAATTTATTAATTAAAGCTGCAAGCAGCTATGAAAGGGCCCTCGCACCCAGGGCCACCGCCACTCGGTGGCCTCAGGAAAACAGCGAATGGTGGGCGACATGCATTTAAGCGGGTAAATATAGGAGAAATATGGCAAAGTCACTTCAATGTGCCACACTTCCTGCTGCCAGCAGGTGGCGCTTTAATTTTTTATATTTTTTATATATTTACACCGAATATTGCAGTGTAGATGTCTTCAGGTCAGGACTATTATCAAACGTGAAGTTTAAGAAGTTTATTGGTCGTTGTATGTTTGAGTTAAAACAACTTCCTGTTTTGTGGCGTAAATCACATACATCAGCACTTAGCCAAGTGTTGCATGATTTAATGTGTTTCTAGCATGTTTGGGACTTGATGGCATATTTAAATGTGTTTCTGGGAGTGAATTACAGTGTAAAGCATGCCATTTCCTGTTGCCCGCAGGTGGTGCTATGACTGTAACTGAATATTGGCATGTAGATGTCTTCAGGCCAGGAATCTTATCAAACATGTAAAGTTTGGGGCAGATTGGACATTGTATGCCTGAGTTACAACAACTTCCTCTTTCATGGCGAAACATCGAACTTTGTAAGGCTGCCACGGACACGCCCTTCAGGGAAAACTCAAGATCTTCACAATTCAACATCGCTAAGGCCTTTAGAGTAGACTGTGCAAATATGATGTTGATCTGATTAAATCTCTAGGAGGAGTTCGTTAAAGTACAATGTCTGGAAATTGCAAAATTCAAAATAAATAAATATCTCAAAATTCAAAAATGTAATTCATTTCGGAAGCAAAACATCAGACTTTGTCAGGCCGCCACGGACACGCCCTTCAGAGAAAACTCAAGATCTTCACAATTTAACATCACCAAGACCTTAAGATTAGAATGACCAAATATAATGTTGTTCTGGTTAAATCTCTATGAGGAGTTAATCACAGTGTAAAGCATGCCATTTCCTGTTGCCAGTAGGTGGCGCTATGCCTGTAACTGAATATTGGCATGTAGATGTCTTCAGGCCAGGACTCTAATAATACATGTGAAGTTTGGGGCAGATTGGACATTGTATGTCCGAGTTACAACAACTTCCTGTTTCATGGAGAAACATTGAAATTTGTCAGGCCACCACGGACACGCCCTCCAGTGAAAATTCAAGATCTTCGCAATTTAATGTTGCAATGGCCTTTAGATTAGACTGTGCAAATATGATGATGATCTGATTAAATCTCTAGGAGGAATTTGTTAAAGTACAACGTCTGGAAATGGCAAAAACTGCAAAAAATTTGCAGAGAAAATTCTAAATATCTCACTTCCTGTTGGGTTTTCAGATTTTGCTCCCAGGTACTTTTTTGTAGGTATTGGGCTGTTACATGTCTACTGGATCTGAAACGTAGCGCGAACGGCGCTTAATTGAAATTTTGTAGGTGGCGCTATTGAGCCATTTTGCCACATCTAATTCTGAAACCCATATCAGATGTACATTTTCACCACGTCTGACGCGTGTGCAAAGTTTCATGAGTTTTCGAGCATATTTAGGCCCTCAAAAATGTGATTAATTTTGGAGAAGAAGAATGATAAGCCGAGCAATTACAATAGGGTCCTCACACCTCGGTGATCGGGCCCTAATAACAAACAACCACTTTTGGTCAGTGATAAGATTAGTGAATTATTCTGCTTTATGATGCTGAAAAAACTATATCAGCTGATTGTTTTTGTTTCTGGCTTTAAGTTTTTATTTTGTTTTTTATTTTGGCATTAAGACAACGAAGAACTGTACAAAAAAACAATGACAAGAAGGGGAAAAAAGGGGGTGATTTTACAATTTTTAAATTACATCAGTTCCTTCAATTTTATACATATTTTTTATAACGTTATACATATATTTCTAGGCCAGTGGGCATGGGCAATGTGGTGATCATGCAAACAATAAAAAGGGTCAAACCTTTAAACTGTTATCATTGACATTTAATAGATGATTAAGAGAGGTGTTCCCAGGTGGCCTCGAAGCCAGCGATGTTACCAGCAAGGTTATGTCTGAGTCTCTCTAAATGCAAAGCGGTGAAGAGTTCAGACAGCCAAGACTTAAGTTGTTTTGATACCTTTTTCCGTAGACAAATAATGATGTTTTTGGCTACCACCATTCCAAATTGGACAGCTTTTTGAATTTGATGGCCGAAGCCATGAAGAGAGTCAGACCAGCCAAAAACAGCAATTGCTGGGTCAGGGGAGAGGTCACAAAAATATGCCTACAATCTAAAAATATTGCTCCAAAACTCATAAAGTTTCGGGCATGACCAAAAGAGATGTCCCAGGGAGTCTTCGGCAGATTCACATTAGTTACAGTTGGTGGAGATGGAGGGGTAAAATTTGCTAAGCTTGGCCCTAGAAAAATGAAGTCTATGTACTATTTTATATTGAATTAGTTAGTGCCTTGAGTTAATTTAACATGTATTTATGACCTTGATAGACTCTATTCTACTCTTGTTCTGGATGTTCAGTAATCTCAAAATAGGCAATACGTCATAAAAGACAACCAATCAGGTTGTGAATGTATCCATATGCTTTTAGTTTCGGTATTAAAATAGCCAATCTGAACGCTAAGCGGACCAGGACTAAATGTTTTCGTTTTTTTATTGGTCTGAACCAAGCAAACCGAACTACAATATAAAATGTCTTCTTTTATCTTCAGTTGATTTCATCTAAAGCTGTGTCTGAAGTCAGTTGTAGTTCTTGTGTTTCTCTTTCCTTCAGTGATTCTGCTTGTTAACAGCAGGTGTTCATCATTAATGCTCAATCATAATTTGACTTGTTAACACTGGGGATTTTGTTGTGTGGTTCAGGTGTGTTTGATTGGGGTTGGAGCTAAACTCTACTGGACAGTAGCCCTCCAGGTCTAATAGCCTAGAATATGATTCAATAAAAGGACAATCTACTATTTCCTTTAAATACAGGCTACTTTATTTGTGTAGTCAAATTGTCTTTATGGTTTATATATTATAGTAGGTCTATCCCTATATATAAAAAAAAAAAACATTAGAAGAAACATCTGTATATTTGTTTGTTCTAACTTCTACAAAGCTGACATGTAAAAACACAACATTTTGCTTTGGGATCTTTTGGGTGCCCTCTAGCGCCAAATCATCACAATTTCAAAACTTGGTTTAAAGCAGTATGACTTACTAACGTCTCTTTTGCTGAAATCACGTGACGGGTTGATACACACTCCAAAGCACCAATTTGAAACAATAAGCTGAAATTGGTCAGTTTATTTTTGATAATTTAATTTCTATTTAAAAAGAATAAATATAAAATAGCATTCACAGAGCCTTTAACTCTTTAGTTGACTCGTCATTCGTGAGAAAACGGCTTTATGGCTTTCCGTGTTTTAACTGTTATACGGTAGGAGGGGCGCTATTACACATCTCCTGAACGAGTACAGTATCTCCAGATCAAAACACAGACAAAAAAGAAGCAGAAACGAGCGATCTCAGATGTAAGCAGATGCACATGAAAAATAACGCACCCAACAATGATAAACAGTGTTTAGGAGTGTGAAGCTTTGGGGGTGTTGATGGACTCGATCTAGACCCTTTGTGTTTTGCTCAACGTACTGAATCTGATCTGACGTAGTCTTTGACAAAAACACGATTTTCTCAGCTTTTTGCACAAAATGTTGCTTTTTTTTATGAAACGTACCGACATTTAAGTGTTGATAAAAAAAAGAATGCATGAAGCTAGAATAAAATGTTTTGCAAATTCTTGCACATGATTCAGTCACACTATAATATTTGTAAGGTCCTTTCAGCAATAGCTCACAGTGGAAAACCTGTTTATTGATTACAAAACTGTCCATTCATCACACACTGAGATCACACATGAACATAATCCATCACTTCACTGCAGAACGAAAACTTTAAAGTGTCATTCACACATAAAGTCGCTCATTTTCATTGGTAGTAGTGACGCCACAAAAGTTGCGTAAAGTCTGCTTCATTTTACCGTGGTGTCTTGCTGTGTGGCTACAACAGAAATAAGACAAGAGAAACACATTTAGACAGAACTGAATTTGTTTGCTGTTGGTGAAATTACTCTTCGAGTCTAGCTTGTAACTGAATGAAAGTGATGTTAAATATCTATTGACAAGTATCTATTGAGAAGACCTGAGGATCTCCAACTTACTGACAGATTCTCATATTCAGAAGAGCCCGACTGGAGAACAGCAGGTCTGGGATGGACAGTCTATGGGAAAAACACATTGATTATTTATTACCTGCACAAACTCTTTTGCTCATGTAGTTTTTGATATTTCACTCACTGTGAGTGTGTTGTACAGGTCAGGTGATCTGGACTTGAGGTCAAGAGCTATATATGAGTCTGTATTGGGATTATCATTCTACAGGGATAAATATATTACACACACAAACATCTCTGCATGGGTGAAAAAGCTCATTTAAATTTCATTCTTGTATTGATTTTATTTTGTGATTTTTAGATCATCTCACCTCATACTCATGTACTGCAGATCTTCTGTTCATCATTTTCCTGTCAAAAAGGGAAAATAATGTAATTTCATTGTTTCATACAGTATATAAGTATTAATCAAATATCCTTATGCATTAGTTTGAAAGTAGATGATATCTATATATTATATTTACATTATAAATAGTATGATGATGATGATGATGATGATGAATAATCCTCCAGATGCTGCTGTGATCACAATCACATTCCTACCAGCACCATGATGAACTGAAAGAGGAAGATCCTCATGATTAACTCTCCAAACTGAGGAATGATGTGAAGATACAGGAGTGTGTTAATAAAACCCTCACCTGTGACAGTTACAGCGTCTGATCTCTGAGATCCATGTTGATTGTGAGCCTGACAGTAGAAGCGTCCACTCTGTCGTGCACTGAAACTCTGTCCAGATCCAACAGCTGAGGTTTCATTCTCCTTAAACCATCTGAAGATCAGAGCAGGAGGGTTTGAATCACTGCTGCAGCTCAGAGTCACTGAATCTCCCTCCACTATTACACCAGATCGACTTATCAACACTGAGACGCTCCTGGGTGGGTCTGAAACAGAAAAAAAAACATCAACATCATTAACAAATCACAATAAATTTGAAATCACAGACTATGTTTAAAGGCTTTAATGTCACAGTTACTGAACCATCATTAACTCACACATGACGTTTAAAGTCACAGTGGAGTATCTCTCTCCATGTTCATTGATGGACTTGCACTTGTATTCTCCACTGTCATCAGAGCTGATCTTTGAGATGCTGTAGATTCTTCCAGATCCTACAAACATTCCTCCTTTAAACCAGCTGATTTCTGCAGGAGAGTTTGAATCACTTCTGCAGCTCAGAGTCACTGGATCTCCTTCCACTATTTCACCAGATGGACTGATGAAGATCGCAGGATTCACTGGAGGATCTACAGGTGAAATATATAATATCAAGACTATAAAATACAACATAAGAATATGAAAATACATCCATGCAATACCACATGCATTATGTAATAATGGATACATATAATATCACCGGACGTCCTGTAACTGGGACAAAAGAATAAAACATCTGAACAGATTCATTTGCATCACTTTAGAAAGAGTCATGTAAATATGTGAGCTGCTCTACCTTTAACAGTCACAGTTACAGCGTCTGATCTCTGAGATCCATGTTGATTGTGAGCCTGACAGTAGAAGCGTCCACTCTGTCGTGCACTGAAACTCTGTCCAGATCCGACAGCTGAGGTTTCATTCTCCTTAAACCATCTGAAGATCAGAGCAGGAGGGTTTGAATCACTGCTGCAGTTCAGAGTCACTGAATCTCCCGCCCAAATCTGACCAGACTGAATGATGGACACTGAGACGCTCCTGGGTGGGTCTAATAATAATTATCAGATTATTTAAGACTTATTACAGTTTTTTTTAATTACTAATATGAACTGAAATGTTCAAAACAGTGAATTAGCATCTTATGTCATAATAAACTCACACATGATGTTTAAAGTCACAGCATCAGAGTATCTCTCTCCATGTTTATTGATGGACTTGCACTTGTATTCTCCACTGTCATCAGAGCTGATCTTTGAGATGCTGTAGATTCTTCCAGATCCTACAAACGTTCCTCCTTTAAACCAGCTGAAGTTCAGAGCAGGAGGGTTTGAATCACTGCTGCAGTTCAGAGTCACTGAATCTCCCTCCACTATTACACCAGATGGACTGATGGACACTGAGACGCTCCTGGGTGGGTCTAATAACAATCATTTTTTAAGACCTATTACACATTTTTAAAATTACTTATATGAACTGAATTTATCAAAACAGAGAATTAGCATTTTATGTTTTATTATAAACTCACACATGATGTTTAAAGTCACAGCATCAGAGTATCTCTCTCCATGTTCATTGATGGACTTGCACTTGTATTCTCCACTGTCATCAGAGCTGATCTTTGAGATGCTGTAGATTCTTCCAGATCCTACAAACGTTCCTCCTTTAAACCAGCTGAAGTTCAGAGCAGGAGGGTTTGAATCACTGCTGCAGTTCAGAGTCACTGAATCTCCCTCCACTATTTCACCAGATGGACTGATGGACACTGAGACACGCTTTGGTGGGTCTGAAACAGAAAACAAATATCATTAACTTCATCACAATAAAGCTGCCACACATATTCATGACAAAACACTTAAATAATCAGTTATCTTATAAGTTTGAATTGTAATCAGTAAAGCACTCTACTTCATGATGATTTTTTTCACCACTAGTAACATCATCTGATCTCATTGTATTTTGGTTATCTTTGCCACAGCAAATGTGTTTTTAATAAACACATAATTATAATAACTGAGAAAGACAAAATTAAATCTCAAGGGTCAAGAGCCCAACTAAAGCAAACACTGATCACCATAATGGTGATTAAACATTTTCAGTAAAACATCAACATCTAAACCTCTGTTAATTCTCAGTAAGAGCTTCTGTAGACGTCTGACAGAAATAAAGTCAGTCTGGTTAGTAATGTGTGAAGCTGGTAATGCTGTTTGTGGAGTTGTTTAATCCTCCTCTGCTGAGATCTTCAGAGATTTAATGTCTTCTTTTATCTCCAGTTGATTTAATCTAAGGCTGTGGCTGAAGTCAGTTGTAGTTCTTTTGTTTCTCTTTTTTCTGTTCTTTTGTTTCTCTTTCCTTCAGTGATTCTTGTTAACAGCAGGCGTTCATCATTAATGCTCAATCAACAATGTATATCTTCTTTTAGTGAACTCAACTGATATAAGTTCTGAGTACCTATAACTAATGGTTTCTAAACATAAATGAATTAATTGGTTTCCTCAAATGTAAGCTTAACTTGGGTTTGACTTTAGCTGCATCCCAATTCAGAGGCTGCATCCTTTGAAGGTCGCATTTGAAGGCCGATTGCGTCACAGCGGCACGGCGAAGGCTGTCCCAATTCGAAGGCTCCTTCAAATGCGGCCTCCAAATGCAGCCTTCGTTTCCCATGAAATGAAGGATACAACAGATAGATTCTTCGCGGCCTTGCCTATCCCAGAATTTCATGCGACATTGATTAATTTTTTGACTGTACTAAAGCATAAAAATATACCATAATATGTTTGCAGATATTTAGGAAACGTGGTAAGTTCACATACTAAAAGCAATGCTACAGCCAGTTATTCTAGTTTGAAATGTGCATTCCTTGTCGGAATGTCTGTTTTTGTTTTGGTCTGTGTGATTCCATCTGCTGCCAATTTACCCAATAGTATTTCGACACCCTGGGTTGCCAGTTGGGTGCCATGGAAGCGAGTAAACGAGTCCTGTACAAACGTTACTGCCGCTCGTCAACGGCAGCTGTCACAGTTGCTAGGCGACAAGAATAGTCCTCCATAGGCTAGGCCGTCCCATTTAACAATGCTCAGTCCGACCTTCGCAGCCTTCAAAGGATGCAGCCTCTGAATTGGGACACGGCTTTTGTGTGCCTATTGTGAGGTAGCAGTAACTGCAAGAGCTCTGAATTCATTTAAAGTGTAATTTCAGTGGTTGTACTCAATATAGTGAAGTTCCAGATATATAGTCTTTGAATGCAGTGTATAGTTTACTTATATAATATCCTTGTTTTAGTGAACTCAATTGAAATAAGTTCAGAGTACTCATAACTTTTTTAATCTTAATTGAACTGAGGTAATCAGCTTCCTCAAATGAAATGCGTTAGCTTAACTTGTTGGGTTTTACAGTATATTAATTACAAAGAAAAAAACCACATACAAACTTCAAAGGAAAAAAAATAGATAAAAATAAAATAGATACTCACACATGACATTGAGATAAACACCAGGAGAGATGTGATTGTGTCCGTGTACAGCACAGCTATATCTGCCTGCATCCTCTCTTCTGACTGACTGCAGCAGGAGTTCATTGTTTCTGTCTCCTCTCTCAGTTAATGGCTGTGAGTTTCTGTACCAGATGAATGTTGCTCTGTCAGTCAGAGTGCAGCTGCTTTTACATGTCAGACGGACTGAACCTCCCTCTGTCACTCTCTCAGGAGACTCCACCTGAAGATCTGAACACAACACACACATTATATCTAGTGCTGCTGTCATACAGTTTATGAACTTCTTTACTTGTAAGATTGACAATATTAGGAAAAAAATTATAACCATGCAGCCGTCTACTACAGTATCACATCAGACAGTGCATTGTAGTGTCACTGAGGAAAAATTCCACTCATTCACTGCTATAGGAGAAGAAGAATTGGCTAAACTCGTTAAATCATCAAAATCAACAACATGTATGCTCGAACCCATACCGACTAAACTACTAAAAGAGATGCTTCCAGAGGTCATAGATCCTCTTCTTAATATCATTAATTCATCCTTGACATTAGGATATGTACCGAAAACTTTTAAGTTGGCTATTATTAAACCACTTATTAAAAAACCGCAACTTGATCCTACAAAATTAGTCAATTACAGGCCAATCTCAAATCTACCCTTTCTGACAAAAATACTAGAAAAGGCAGTGTCCTCACAATTATGCTCCTTTTTAGAAAGAAATGGTATCTGTGAGGATTTCCAGTCAGGATTTAGACTGTATCATAGTACTGAGACTGCTCTCATCAGAGTAACAAATGATTTACTCTTATCATCCGATCGTGGTTGTATCTCTCTGTTAGTGTTACTCGATCTTAGCGCTGCATTCGATACTATCGACCACAATATTCTTTTGAATAGACTCGAAAATTATGTTGGCATTAGTGGAATTTCATTGGCATGGTTTAAATCATACTTATCTGACCGTTATCAGTTTGTAGCAGTAAATGAAGAGATGTCACACCGAACACAAGTTCAGTATGGAATACCGAAGGGCTCAGTGCTAGGACCGTTGCTTTTCACCCTGTACATGCTACCACTGGGAGATATTATTAGGAAGCATGGCGTTAATTTTCATTGTTATGCTGACGATACTCAGCTCTATATTTCTTCACGCCCTGACGAAACTTACCAATTCACAAGATTAACAGAATGCATAGCTGATATAAAAAATTGGATGACTAGTAATTTCCTGCAACTTAATTCAGAAAAAACTGAATTTTTAATCATTGGACAAAAAAACTCCACAAGTAGTAACCTAGAATACTGTCTAACACTCGATGGCTGCTCTGTCAAGTCCTCGTCGTCAGTTAGGAACCTGGGTGTGCTCTTTGATACCAATCTCTCATTTGAAAGCCACGTTTCTAGCATCTGTAAAACTGCATTCTACCATCTTAAAAATATATCTAAATTACGGCACATGCTTTCAATGCAAAATGCTGAACAGTTAGTTCATGCGTTCATGACCTCAAGGCTAGATTATTGTAATGCTCTACTGGGTGGTTGCCCTGCTCGCTTAATAAATAAACTGCAGCTGGTTCAAAATGCAGCAGCTCGAGTTCTTACTAGAACCAGGAAGTATGACCATATTAGCCCGGTTCTGGCAACACTGCATTGGCTCCCTATTAAACATCGTATACATTTTAAAATCTTGCTGATTACTTACAAAGCACTAAATGGTTTAGCGCCCCAGTACTTGAGCGAGCTCTTAACGCATTATACTCCATCACGTCTATTGCGGTCTCAAAATTCTGTCCAGTTGATAATACCTAGAATATCAAAATCAACTGCAGGCGGTCGATCCTTTTCCTATTTAGCACCTAAACTCTGGAACAGTCTTCCTAGCATTGTTCGGGAAGCAGACACACTCTGTCAGTTTAAATCTAGACTAAAAACACATCTCTTTACTATGGCATACACATAAAACATTTTTAATTTCTGTTATTCAAATCAGTTAAATGATTGTTTTAGGCTGCATTAACTAGGTCATCTGGAACCAGGAACACTTCCCATAACACCTGATGTACTCGTTACATCATAAGAAGAATGGCATCTACGCTAATGTTAGTCTCTCTGTTTATCCCGAGGTTTACTGCAGTCGGCCGGATCCGGGCCGTATCCAGACCAGATGGTGGACCTTAGCCTGGACATGACGACCATATCCCTGAAGTGTCTGTAGAGACCGTGTCAATTAAACTCCCCCCTGTAAATGCTGCATCGACACGACATCCTCATTAAACCCGTCCCCGGCGTGACAACTCCAATCTTTCGAATAATCTTACGAATATCTATTGATCTAATATGACTTCTGACTTGTAATGTTGCCAGAATCATAATCATACACTGTTCGTTCGTTGGCCAGAGGAGAACTGGCACCCCGACTGAGCCTGGTTTCTCCCAAGGTTTTTTTCTCCATTCTGGCCCTGAAGGAGTTTTGGTTCCTTGCCACCGTCGCCTTTGGCTTTTGGCTTGCTCAGTTGGGGACACTTAAATTTCAACTACATTACTGATCCGCCCGCATTGACACTATATGATAATTGAAATGAGCTGGATGACATCACCGTTTTCACCAGAGCGGCTGTACAGCCGAATCAAATTCCGTTGCATTATTTTCCTGTTACCACTGTGAAGCTGCTTTGAAACAATTGCCATTGTAAAAAGCGCTATATAAATAAAGGTGATTTGATTTGATTTGATACACTGATTATTATTCAACATAATGCACAGAAGAAGAGATAAACCTCATAAAAGTCACCTGTGACAGCAAGAGTCACTCCTGGAGTACCAATCCAAATGTCACCAACATCAGTGAGGAATCTGCAATAGTACGTTTGTGAATCCTCCAGTGTCACATGACTCAGTCTGACGGTGCTGTACCGCTGATTATCTCCCCCAAAGTCAACCCTCTGACTGTATTCAGGGTCCCAATACAGATCTGGATACTTTACATAATCTGTTATAGTTGTTTTGGTCCAGAACACGTTCACGATATGATGTCCAGGGTATGTATAAATGCAGGTCATTGTGACTGTTGAGTCCTTTGGTGCACAGATGTGTGTAGGACTGTAACTCAGATGCCACTGGCCATAAACTCCTGAAACACACATTAAAGGGATAGTTCACCCCAGATGATTCTCTCATAATCAGAGTATGTGAGTGGAGTGGAGTGGGAGCGGAGCGGCGTGATTTTGAATGGAGTGAGGAGCGGATTTTTTAAAAGTCGGAGCGTCGTGGTTTTCACTCGCTCCGAGAGCGCTCCACTACCGCTCCATCACGAGTACAATTCATGCCAACGGCCCATAATATAACTGCATTTTTAGCCAGAACTCACACGTTAAATACATTTAACTAGCTTGATTCAGATGGATCACTCAAATCAGAAAGAATGTAAAGATTATGATGACGGCGATGGACATGAGCGGGATGTTATAGTTCAAGGAATGTACCTTCTACATACTGAATATGATCAGGTGAAAGCACATTTTAAACAGTTAGCACTTATTCACACATGCAATCGCTCTCTCTAATGCATGCAAACAAATGTAATCTTACAGTGCTTATCTGCTTACAGTTATCTGTATCTGATTTTGAATGAGCAGAAATCTGTAATGTAGTTACCCATAGACAAAATAACTGATGAAAACATACTATTTTCATCTTTCCAAACAAAATTTGCACTGCAAAAGAAGCAATGATATTTAACTTTTAATGCTGATAAAGCCTAATAAGCTTGGCATGTCGTAGGAAAAAATGTTTGCACACTAGTGTTCCAATAAACCACGCTGAAACTATCTCCTATTGTTTATTTATTTTTTAATTTAATGTATGTTATAAACCAAACTTTTGTGATATTGCAGAGCTTACTTAAATACTTTAGCCGCAAATTTCCCTGGAGCGAAGACGGAGCGGTGTTTCTGATATCAGTGAGCGAGGAGTGGAGCGGGGAGTGGGAAATGGTGAACCCGGAGCGGAGCTGGAGCGGAGTGATTACTGAATGATTAGAGAGTGGAGGGGAAATTGCTGCCGCTCCACTCCACTCACATACTCTGCTCATAATTTCCTAATGTTGCCCCAAACCTTTATGCTGTCATAAACTTGTACATTAATTTAACTTGGTACATTTTAGTGTGAGAGATATTAAGGTAAACTTTAATTTTTTAAACTTTAACAATTTAACAACGATTTTTTGCAGCCAATCAGAATTGAGCATTCAGACAGACCATGGAATAAATGATATTGTATTTTTTATCAATACAAAATTTATGAAAGGGGGTTCAACACGGAGTCCAATAATTGGCAGACCCCCAGCTAAAGAATGTCACAAAGAGGTTTATTTAATAAGCGACTATGTAACGTTAATTATGTTAATTCTCCAATGACTCACCGTTAATCATGAGCAGAATCACCAGAGGAAGAGGAGGAGCCATTATGACTGATATCACTACAATATAACACACATATCATAGTCTTTAAAATAGTCTTTAGCTTCAAAAACATTTCTATAAATCAGATTTCAAAGAGAACAGTTCCTATCGAATATGTCAGTGGTTTCTACAACAGTATTAACCGGACTATATTCACATATTTACCAGCGTAACTCTTACCGTGTTCTGGTGAGTCTGATCTCGTGCAGGCGTTAAACTGATTTCACAGGTTTTACAATCCCCATGCAGACAGAAAATGTTTCTTCCTCTTTCTTGGATCCTGCCCTTGTGTGGGCAGCTTTAGACAACTTTTCACCATGATCCAATGGCATGTATTTATATCTAAAAAGTCATTAAACCCAAAACGCTTTAACAATAAAAATCCTCATTTGCTATTGTTAAGGCATTTTGGGTTTAATGACTTTTATCATCATTTTTTTTCTGGTCCACCACTTTAATTGATCAGCGAATCACAGATTTATTGACATATTGTGAAATATTGACGTATTTAGAGTTTCACTTGCTTTTTCACATATTAAAACTGAAGAAATGTTCAGGTATAAATCATATAAAAAAATAAATCTGGCTTTTTATACTGGTCACCCTTCCTGGAAACATTTTCTGAATAATTTTGAAACATATATTGAGTAAGACTGGATGTTGTCACTTTGACCACAGAGAGTTATTTTTGAACAACCTTGAAAGATTTTATTTGTGCCTTCAGTTTACTGGCAAAAAAAGAAAAAAAAGGAAGTAGTGGACAGTAGAGGTGGGTGGGACAGGAAATGACCCCATCCAGAATCCCAATACCACAATGAATCAGAGCCCACCAACAGTGTCTCAACATATGTCACTAATCGAAATAATCAGCTGATGTTCATAATCGTCCCACAATTCCCCAATGTACTGTAAATCTGTGGTGGAAAATTGAACTACAGCACGCCCTGATTGGGAGCCACTGGGGCAGATTTGAGACTGCCTATTTTCACTTTCTTTGGCATCACAAAAGACAGGCAAGGCTAACCAACTAGGCAGGAGGAGGAAGCCCCCTTTTTACCTTTTATATGCAGATTTATGTTCATGGTCCCATCATCAACTTGCACCTATTATAAACTTAATCGTATCAAGTGATAATATTCAAAGTTATTTTAAAGATCTTTTAGAGTTTCAGAACAGAGGGTGTTTTTAAAGTTTAATGTCCATCGCAATGGACATCAGGTCTTGAAAGACATCAGCAGGAACCTCATAACTTAGTTGTGAAATTTGTGCAAGCATTTTTAAAGCTAAACTACAAAGCTACAAATTTAAATGTTAATGTTTTATAAACATTCATGTTATTTAATTAAATATTACTGATATGATTTTTATGATTTGATCTCTTCAAAGTGACCATAAACAATCAATTTTTCATTGGTTTTAGTGAGAAACAGCCACAGTGGATGTGAGACGAATGAATACACAGCAACACACAAACTCACACACACTGATGCCGTGATGCTGTAAAGCACACAATCATATATTCATCAAAAGAACCAGCAATAACACATAAACACATCCACAAACACATATTTTGGAGATTTCATATCATCTTACCTTTTTTCCACGTTCTTATTGCATTGCTCATTTATGTGTTCTTTTCAAAACACTATTTCAACACTAGTTCACAAACTCTATTCATGAGTATAAAATATGAGGATTTTTATGTTGCTTCAGTCATGATGTCCATTGTATTTTGTTTCTTTAGATTCATTTCTACATTGAAGAAGAGGAAATATCAAGTAGGTAAAAAAAAATTGAAGGGGTCTGAAGGGGTTAAGTTTTCAATACCAAAGTCCATGTCACCTAATTTGTCTTATTTTCTTAGCTCAGCCAAAAAAAAAGTTATTTTATTTTATTACAGATGTTTCAGTCATGTTTCAGCTGACAACTTTTTAAATTCCCATTTATATTAATATATGCTGCAAATAATAAGTGATCTGATGTCAGCCATTGAAATATATCCAGCTGCAAATCAAATCAAATAAATGAAATCTCTCATGATATTGTCACACTTGCTGTGTATTTAATCCAGAAGATGAGAGGAAAATAAAGCAAAGGAGATTTAATGAACAGAGTAACACACTAGCTTACAATATCACCATCAATGCAAGACAAAGGACTGAAGAAACTGAGGGCTTAAATACACAGGGGTGGTAATCCACACGACCACAATGCATCCCTGAAGTGTCTGCAGAGATTGTCAACTAGACTCTCCCCTGTGAAGGCCTAATCGACACTACAGCCAGTGGCACTGATCCTAAACAAGCCTGTCTCCGGTGCGATCCAGAGATATTCACAAGTCTTTCATCTGGAGTCCGAGTCAAGTCTGAAGTCTTTATCACTGGAGTCCGAATCAAGTCTGAAGTCTTTTGTCACGAGTCCGAGTCGAGTCTCGAGTCATTTCATTTCTTACAAAAAAGATGTCATATTCAAAAATCCTTTTTTTTTTTTTTTTTTTTTTTAGAAATTATACAAAATATATGACCTTTCTATCATCTGTTTTGTTTGTAATAAAGGTCCTAAGATGTAAGGGATACATCCAGCCTGTTACGTTATAATCCATTATAATGTAAAATACAAAACAATTGTTCTGGCAACAAGACGAGTACTCATTTTCAATACAGTCAAAACAGCTAGATGTGTGAGTTAATGTCACTAACCTTTGTGGATGCGATGTCTAATAAAATGTCGTTCCAGTGTCTTTAATTGTTTTCCACACATTCTTTGCATCTAGCCGATCTGACATGGTAATAAATCCAAATGTGAGAACATATGGCACGATGGATCCTGTCATGTTTCATGGGACTCTTATGACATTTCGGAGTTTACGCGCATTACACTGACATCCGTAATCAAATTCTATAACAAGGGTCCGATCTACCACGTCACGTACATGTGAAGCAGATATTATAACATTCAAATAAAGCAATTTTTTTTTCATTTACGATAGTTAAGGATTAAAGACTTGAGTTGTTTTTAAAATATTCACGAGTCTTTTTTGTCGAGTCGAGTCAAGTCTGAAGTCATTTGAGCCGAGTTGCTGCATTCTGGACTAATTGTAAGCGCTGAAGAGATGACTGATCTAATCCAACATATAAAGAGTTACAGTAGTCTAGTCGAGAAGTAATAAAAGCATGAATTACTCTTTCAAAATCCTTGCGCGGCAGGTATAGCTTGACTTTAGCCAACAGTCTCAGCTGGAAAAAACTGGCTTTTTTACAACAGAACTAATCTGTTTGTCAAATTTAAAATCACTGTCAAAAATCACACAGAGATTATTGGTAAATGGACGAATATGCAATCCTAAAGTACCAAGAGAATCTACACAAGCACTTAAATCCCCAGGACAACAAACACAACAACCAAACAACATGGCAGTTAGGCAGTATAGGCAGTTAAGCAATGGCTGAACTGAGAATTTGTCGTTTGTTTTGATAACAATGGAAGGAAATATTGTGTTTTTTAAAAATGGACCCCAAGGGCAGCATGTAAAGAGAAAACAGCATGGGGCCCAATACCCAGCCAGCACAGCCATGTGGGGCCCATATGGGTGTCACCTGGGCTGCCTAACTGGGGCCCAGCCAGTTTTGTCCTCAGTTTCCATGGAGGCCCCACATGGATTAGCCCAGATGAAATGAACACTGCTCAGTGTGCACACTACAGGCTGTTAAATGCAACTGAATCAGTGTTTGAGTTAATGAGATAAATAAAATGATTAATTGAGTTATGACTGAACATTACTGAAGATACCTGATGATAACAAGCAGAATCACTGAAGGACAGAGAAACACAAGAGCGAACACTGACTTCAGACACAACTCCACAAACAGCATTACCAGCTTCCCTTTTTACTAATTAGTTCTGTCATCTAAGTTCTTATTGATAATTAACAGAGGTTTAGATATTGAAGTTGTATTGAAAATAATAGTTGGTTTGATGTCACCATTATGGAGATTAGTGTTTGCTTTAGCTGAGCTCTTGACTCTTGACTTTTTAACATGATTTTTTCTGGCTGTTGTATCTGTTTGTTATAATGAGAACAGCAAGAGAAAATGTGATTAGATGATGGTGGCTTCCTGTTGAAGATACAGTTGTTATCATCATATAGAGGCTTTATTTGATGATATCATGAGAATCATTGATTATAGTAGCCTTGTGACTCTAAAGCATGAGATCCTGCAGTGTTTTAAACAGATAAACTGAATGATTAAAACAGAAAAATGGTATTAAAAAAGACACAAATCTCTTTTAAACTTGTTGAAAATTGTTTGGTTTTTTATGTCACCATTATGGAGATCAGTGTTTTCTTTAATCATTGTGTAGTGACTTAATTCACTGTTCTTATCAGAATTTTTTTTATCAGAAAAGCTGATTAAGTTTTAAAATAGATTGTACGCTAAGCACTTCAAACTCCTGTGAGATTTATCCACACAGACATAAAGAATCAGCCTATGAATCTCAACAATGATGACATGCTTGATGCCGCAATGTATTCTGGGAGCCATGGATGAGTTTTGCATGATGCACCCAGAATGCATTGTGGCATGAAGCATGTCACCATTGTTGAGATTCATAGTCAGATTCTTGATGTCTGTGTGTGAATAAATATTGCAGGAGTTAGAAGTGCTAATTGTGTAATGTGTTATTAAACTGGAGAACAAAACTTATGTACACGTTTTGAAAATCATTCAGTTTATCTGAGTAAAACACTGCTGGATCTCCTGCTGTAGGGTCACAAGGCTACTATAATCAATGACTCTCAGGAGATCAGCAAACAAGGCCACTATATGATGATAACAACTGTATCATCAACAACAACAAGCCAACATCATAAATTTTCCTTTTCTGTTCATGGCGCAACAAACAGTTTCAACAGCCAGAAAAATATTAATGTTAAAAAGTCAAGGGTCAAGAGCCCAACTAAAGCAAACACTGATCACCATAATGGTGACTTCAAACGAAACTATTCTTTTCAATAAATCATCAACATCTAAACCTCTGTTAATTCTCAATAAGAACTTCTGTAGACGTCTGACAGAAATAAAGTCAATCTGGTTAGTAATGTGTGAAGCTGGTAATGCTGTTTGTGGAGTTGTTTAATCCTCCTCTGCTGAGATCTTCAGAGATGTAATGTCTTCTTTTATCTTCAGTTGATTTCATCTAAGGCTGTGGCTGAAGTCAGTTGTAGTTCTTGTGTTTCGCTTTGTTCTGTTCTTGTTGTTTCTCTTTCTTTCAGTGATTCTGCTTGTTAACAGCAGCTATCTTCAATAATGCTCAATCATCACTTAATTAATCACTTAATTATCTCATTAACTACAACACTGATTCAGTTACATTTAACAGCCTGTAGTGTGCACACTGAGCAGTGTTCATTTCATCTGGGCTAACCCATGTGGGGCCTACATGGAAACTGAGGACAAAACTGGCTGGGCCCCAGTTAGACAGCCCAGGTGACACCCATATGGGCCCCACATGGCTGTGCTGGCTGGGTATGGACCCTTGGGGGGTGCAAAGAAAGAGAAAATAGGGGCAACAGATGAAAAAAATTCACCAAAGGCACTGGAAAGGCACATCCTCGTGCTGTAGAAAACAAATTAAGTCCAACAGAGGAGGGAGGGTGGTGGCTCAGGAGGCGGACGAGGGGCTGGCGAAGGGCAGGACACAGGAGAAGGTTCCAGCAGGAGAACCCAGGGCGGAGAGAATGGAGGGAGGAGCCAGACAAGAATGAAGTGTCCAGCCAGAAACAAGGCCCTTGATGGAGTTGAAGGAGGGAGTAGCCATGGTGGAGAGGTCCTCAACTTTACCAAGGGGACAACCGATTGAGATGACAGAGATGGATACCCAGGTGGAATATGCAAGACGGAGAACTGAGGTGACACCACAGACCTGAAGGGCCAAGGTGGAACTGCAGGCTTACGGGACACAGTTGGAGGTGGAGGACGAAGGGAACAATGGAGGAAAGGAGGAGTCCGATGGAGCCAGAGGGATGGAGGGTCGAGGCATAGCCAGAGGAGTGGAAGACTGTGGTGTAGTAGGGTCGATGCCTGTCCAAGGCTAGGCCAGTGGGACGAGGGAGCCTGGTGGAGTCCGAGGATTGACGTTCCAGTGGAGCTGAGGGAGCATGGAGTCAAGGAAAAGCTGAAGGGTTGGAGGGTTGAGGGAACTGGAAACACAGAGTACCATCCTCCTCAGTACCACCATAAATGTCTACAGGAACTGGATTTAGCTTCACCTCAACTGCGGTGGTGTGAGTAGGGCTCCACTCCATCCCCTTGAACTCCACTAGTAATTCCACAGGGACGGACTATGTAACAGGCACACACACCTGGTCAGACATTCTGGGAGGCACAGGCTCTGGCTTATTACATGCTGCAGGCTCTGACTCTCCATCTGTGGTGGGCTCGTGCTTCATCTCCGTATAGCTCATGGTTGGTGACTGGCTGGTCTCTGGGGGTAGAGTGGGGCTGGCGATATCCTCCTCAGTTTGGCAGATGGTAAGTGGTGAGCCGTTACACTTAAGCACCCACTCCACATAAACAGCAAAGCTCCCTTGAGGACCTTCCCCAGACAGCTTAGCCTTCGTCAAGGAGTCCAACGTAGGAGTCACATGTGAAGTGTCTCCCATAACAGAGGAATCGGAGGAAAAACATACAGAAGATAATCCGGCTAATCATGTGACAGTGCGCCCTGCCCCAATGGACTGGACACTTCCATCCGAGCAAACCAAAACGGGCCACCCCTCCAAATCAATGAATTCAGGTGTTCCACTCACTTCCATGTCTACAGGTATATAAAATCAATCACCTAGGCATGCAGACGCTTCTACAAACATTTGTGAAAGAATGAGTCGCTCTCAGGAGCTCAGTGAATTCAAGCGTGGTATCGTGATAAGTTGCCACTTGTGCAATAAGTACATTCGTGAAATTTCCTCACTACTAAATATTCCACGGTCAACTGTTAGTGGTATTATAACAAAGTGGAAGCAATTGGGAACAACAGCAACTCAGCCACGAAGTGGTAGGCCATGTAAAATCAAAGATCGGGGTCAGCGCATGCTGAGGCGCACAGTGCGCAGAAGTCGGCAACTTTCTGCAGAGTCAATAGACTCCAAACTTTGTGTGGCCTTCAGATTAGCTCAAGAACAGTGCATAGAGAGCTTCATGGAATGGGTTTCCATGGCCGAGCAGCTGCATCCAAGCCTTACATCACCAAGTGCAATGCAAAGCGTCAGATGCAGTGGTGTAAAGCACGCCACCACTGGACTCTAGAGCAGTGGTGTGGGGTGAGGTTATTTTTCAGGGGTTGGGCTTGGCCCCTTAGTTGCAGTGTAAGGAACTCTCAATGCTTCAGCATACCAAGACATTTTGGACAAATTAAATTGTGGAAACTTTGTGGGAACAGTTTGGGGATAGCCCTGACCTCAACCCGATAGAACACCTTTGGGATGAATTAGAGCGGAGACTGCAAACCAGGCCTTCTCATTCAAAAATCAGTGTCTGACCTCACAAATGCACTTCTAGAAGAATGGTCAAAAATTCCCATAAACACACTCCAAAACCTTGTGGAAAGCATGTTGCAGCCCACCAGCAGCCCACCAGAAGGAAATGACTTTAGGCCAGAAAAACTGATCCATTGATCGGTCCCTTGACCATTTTCCACTGATAACCTATGAGGGATGCGTCGGTTGTTATAACATCGCAACAAGAGGGGACAGTGCTCCCAGATGAAACTGGGCAAGAAGGTTTAGGATATCCGTTGTCCGAGATGGAGACACAGAGGCACGCATTGTGATAGAATTGATAGTCATCCCGATGAACGTGATGGACTGTGTTCACTGAAAGACCATGTGGTCCAGCAGCAGCTGTGTATTGAGCACAGATTGGACCCTTGTCTGAGCACAGAGCAACCAGTCATCTAGATATGGTAGAATTCGCAATCCCTTGGCCCACAGGGAAGACGGCAGCCTTCATATATCTCGTCAACACACAAGGGGCTAGAGAGAGTCCAAATGGTAGAACTCTGAACTGGTAACTCTTGTTCTTAAAACTGATGCATAAAGAAACTTCCTGTGATGCATGGCAATCGGAACATGGAAATATGCATCTGTCAGATTGACACTTTCTGCCATTGACTGAAGAACGTTGGTCACGCGAAACATGCAAAACGGGAGCTTCTTTAAGAACCTGTTGAGTCTCCTCAAATCTAAAATTTGTCTAAAATGTCTCGCTTTGGAACCAGAAAATATGTTGAGTAAAACCCCTCTCTCTGAACTAGGGGGTGAACTTCCTCGATCGCTCTCTTCTTCAACAAGGAACAAATTTCTTGAGAGAGAGCTGCTGAACGAATCGGGTCTACCACAACCGTTGGAATGCAACCCGAAAACTTGTATAACCGTTGAGCAATGTCGACAAGACCCAAGGGTCTGACACTGTGCTCTCCCAGTAACTCAGATGATGTTTCATAAAACATCCGACCACCGGCCCTAGTATCTCAGGCCTTGCAGATTCGGCCTTTTGAAGTTGTGAGGGAATGCTGACGTGGACCCCTTTGGAGAACAACACTCTTTGACAAAAGGTGCCCAGCCAAATTACTACCACTAACACTAGATTTCTTCTTAGCCTAAGGAGCACCAGCAGCTGCTGAGCTGAGGTGCGGCACTTTTGAGCTCTGCTGCAAACAGATCTGTTTGCAAAACACTTGCATTCCAGTTGCGGTCTAGTCCCGCCAAACACAACTGTCTCTCCACCATAGGCAGTAAGCTACAATGCGGGTACAGACCCGTGAGTGCTTCCTTCAGATGCTGAACACCCAGGCATGATGGGCAGAGATCATGCCCATTATCAGGAAGAAGCTCATTAGGACAGACCTTGCAGTTCAGTGGGAAGGCAGTAGAAATGTAATAAGAGTAATAAGCCATTTGAACTGCAAAAATTAGAAACCCTCACAATATGCAAAATTACAATAAATCCTCCTACCTCCGGATGAACCGTGAGGAAGAGAGAAAATAGAGAGTTCTGTCTCCAAATTCAAATAATTTGACAAACACCCACAGTTAGGACCATCGGGCAGATAGTACAAGGCAAAATACAATGCAAAACAGCGCCAAAAACACAAAATTCTGAAATCACATGACTTTGCCAGTTTAATATGCACTTTAAAGCACAGATTCGAAACAGAATGTTCAATCTTTGTACCTTTTTATCATTTAATGTTTTATTTGAAAAGAATAAAAAGAAAAATCTGTCACATGGACCCTTTAATAACACAAATAAAATGTACAAAATATTATTGAAACAACTCCAAACCCGTTTATTAATTACACTTTGACTGTTTATTCACATCACACATGAATATAATCCATTACTTTCTACAGGACCTTTGAGAAACATCACTTCACTGATGAATGGAAACTCTGAAGAGGCGTTTCATTTTCATTACATTACATTTACATTTAATAATTTAGCAGATGCTTTTATCCAAAGCCACTTACAAATGAGGAGAACAATAGAAGCAATCAGACAAACAAGAGGGCAACAGTATACAAGTGCTGTAACAAGTCTCAGTTAGTCTAGCACAGTAGGGGAGACCGGGTATGGTTGTAACACTTTTTTCTTCAGCACCTAAAACTACCCTTTTTTTTTTAGCTACATGTCTGAAACTTTTAGGCAAAGTACCCACATTTGTCTACTACAAATGGCAACAATTTAAATTTCTCCAACTATATCACAGACTTTGTGAGATAATGACAAATACTAATTGGTCCTTTGTTACTTTGTTACAAAGGTAGGTTGTAACACATACTGGGGTAAGTTGTAACAGGTAGACAAAATCCACAAAAACTAATGGTACTCCAAGTGATATGCCACAACAACAGTTTTATTTTAAATGAATGGCTGCAACAATAAAATATGTGTGAATATGAGTGTATGTGCATATTGTGCGTGTTTGTGCATGCACATGTGTGCATTTGTTTGTGCATGTCTGTACGTGCACATTCATATAGGTGTGTGTGTGTGTGTGTGTGTGTGTGTGTGTGTGTATGTGTGTGTGTGTGTGTGTGTGAGAGCACGAGCAAATTAACATAAACATAGGCATTCTGTAGAATTATTAAAATCACAAAAATGTTCTTAGTTGTATGTAAGTGGATGGTTGTTTCAAAACACGTGTTACAACCTACCCCGCCACTGTCACTCATTGTTTAGCTAGCTGTATTAGCATGGTGCTTTGAAATTAGCAGGAGGTTGATACACCATTCTTTACTTGAGAAACTACACTTTGACCTGATATAACTCATACAACATTATCTACAACGGTAGAAGTACTAAACAAAATATTATCTTTTAACTTTCTTACCTCAGAATTAGATTTTCTGCTGTAGCTTCAGGAGATATAGCAACACAGACTGGAAAACCTCCATGTGGGATCGTAAAGGAAGCCAGAGGAAACTGAAACTGTCATATGACTCCTATCTTATCCGTGATTCGTGGAATTGGTAGTGTTAAACTCTCCCTGTGTTACAACTATACCCGGTCTCCCCTACACATAGCTAGGTTTTTTTTTTTTTTTTTTTATCAGAAAAAACAACGAATAGAAAAGGTAAGTGCTAGTATTAATTGGTCAGGTGCTGATGAAAAAGATGTGTCTTTAGACGTTTTTTGAGATCGGCAGGTTCCACCAGCAGGGAACAGTCCGGGAAAAGGTCATTTTACATTTATCAATTTGCATTGGTAGCTGGATGTGGGCATGACCAGCGATGCATTTTACCGTGTGTCTTACAGCGGCTACAATAGAAATACACAGGTCTGTATTTTTTTTCTTAAAAAAAAGGACATGAAACAACGCTACAAATGGTACAAATAATCTGAGTTATCTCAATTTAAAAAAAATATATATATTTCTGTCAGTGAGACGACTTGTATAATCCAGTTTGTAACAGAAAGAAAAGACTGTTTAGTATCTATTGACTAGTAGATTGACTACTGAGGACATTTTCTTTCTTTATTGATTATCTTGAGAAGATTTGAGGATCTCCAACTTACAGATTCTCATATTCAGAAGAGCCCGACTGGTGAACAGCAGGTCTGGGATGGACAGTCTGTGGGAAAAACACATTGATTGTTTATTACCTGCACAAACTGTTTTGCACTGTGTAGTTTATGATATTTCACTCACTGTGAGTGTGTCGTAGAGGTCAGGTGATCTGGACTTGAGGTCAAGAGCTGTATATGTTCCTGCTCTGGGATCATCGTTCTACAGGGAAACAGACAGAAGGACTTACAGCACAAAACAAGATGTTTTGCATGACAATCAAAAGTGTAATCACTCCAGAGTCTCTCTTCTCACATAAAATCATGAGTGTGATGATATACATGTTCTACGTGT
This sequence comes from Coreius guichenoti, assembly GCA_039654105.1. Classification (NCBI taxonomy): domain Eukaryota; kingdom Metazoa; phylum Chordata; class Actinopteri; order Cypriniformes; family Gobionidae; genus Coreius; species Coreius guichenoti. The sequence continues at coordinate 48,342,983 of CM077170.1, forward strand.
ATAAAGAAGCTCTAACTGATTTATTGGTATCATTCTGTGGTTCTTTGATCATCTCACCTCATAATCATGTATTGCAGATCTACAGTTTATCCTTTTCTTCCGACTGTTGAACAGGAAATGGAAACAAGCCATTTAATTGTTTCATTTAATAATCAAATGTACTGCATTTGTTTAAAAAAAATTATATTACTCTTTGTTGATACATTTCTATTTACATTGTGTACAGTATGATGATGATGATGATGATGATGAATAATCCTACACATGCTACTGTGATCCCCAACCAGACATGCCAGCCACGACCACGATGAACTGAAAGAGGAAGAATGTCATAATTAAATCTGCAAATTAAGAATGACGTGTTAATAAAACCCTCACCTGTGACAGTTACAGCGTCTGATCTCTGAGATCCATGTTGATTGTGAGCCTGACAGTAGAAGCGTCCACTCTGTCGTGCACTGAAACTCTGTCCAGATCCAACAGCTGAGGTTTCATTCTCCTTAAACCATCTGAAGATCAGAGCAGGAGGGTTTGAATCACTGCTGCAGCTCAGAGTCACTGAATCTCCCTCCACTATTACACCAGATGGACTGATGGACACTGAGACGCTCCTGGGTGGGTCTGAAACAGAAAAAAAAACATCAACATCATTAACAAATCACAATAAATTTGAAATCACAGACTATGTTTAAAGGCTTTAATGTCACAGTTACTCACACATGACGTTTAAAGTCACAGCGGAGTATTTCTCTCCATGTTTATTGATGGACTTGCACTTGTATTCTCCACTGTCATCAGAGCTGATCTTTGAGATGCTGTAGATTCTTCCAGATCCTACAAACGTTCCTCCTTTAAACCATCTGAAGATCAGAGCAGGAGGGTTTGAATCACTGCTACAGCTCAGAGTCACTGAATCTCCCTCCACTATTACACCAGATGGACTGATGGACACTGAGACGCTCCTGGGTGGATCTAAAAAGGACAAATGAAAGTGTATATTAATGTTTTGTGATTGTAAATCCATTAATTTGATGGTTATAGTTACACAGTTAATGAAACATCAACTCACACATGATGTTTAAAGTCACAGCATCAGAGTATCTCTCTCCATGTTCATAGATGGACTTGCACTTGTATTCTCCACTGTCATCAGAGCTGATCTTTGAGATGCTGTAGATTCTTTCAAATCCTAAAATTTTACTTCCTTGAAACCATCTGAAGTTCAGAGCAGGAGGGTTTGAATCACTGCTACAGCTCAGAGTCACTGAATCTCCCTCCACTATTTCACCAAATGGACTGATGAAGATCACAGGATTCACTGGAGGATCTACAGGTGAAATATATAATATCAAGACTCTAAATGCAATAGATAAGAATTTGAAAAACATGGACATGCAGTACCACGTAGATTATGTACTTAGAGTCAAAATGTTCACTGGTGTTTGTTACTTGGAATTGAGTAGCTAACATTCAGCCAATCACACGTAAGTGTTATGAGGACAATCATCTCTCATGCATATCTCCGATCTCTGGAGGATCTACAGGTGAAATGTTTCCAATATTATTTTTAACCACCAGTTTTTCACTAAAAACCTCCAGCTGTCAAGGAAAAGTTAAAGCTTTTATATGAATATGTGAAGAAACTGTGAAGATGGTGATGGGTCGCCTGATCATGATTAGGTCACTCACACTTTTAACTTCATGTGCTTGATGAATATTTAATTTCAAAACAATGCTTCCCCTCTTCTGCGAAAGCTTTCCATTAGATGTTGGAACATGAATGCAGGGATTTGCTCCCATTCAGAGACACAAGAGCATCAGTGATGTGTTTCAGTTCATCCCAAATGTCTTCAGTGGGATTCAGATCTGGACTTTATGAAATCAAGTTCTTCCACACCAAACTCAAATCATTTCTTTATGAATCTCACTTTGGGTATTGCCATGCTGAAAAAGTACACACTATTCTACTAAAGTGATTGTGTCAAACCCATTAATTACAAGGGCCACATGTATGTTTGCCTGTGTTAGTTTATATCACTAGAACCTTTTTAATTTGGAAAGAAACTTCAAAGAAAAAAAAAGTGCATACACTAAAAAAAAAATCATACTCACACATGACATTGAGATAAACAGCAGGAGAGATGTGATTGTGTCCGTGTACAGCACAGCTATATCTGCCTGCATCCTCTCTTCTGACTGACTGCAGCAGGAGTTCATTGTTTCTGTCTCCTCTCTCAGTTAATGGCTGTGAGTTTCTGTACCAGATGAATGTTGCTCTGTCAGTCAGAGTGCAGCTGCTTTTACATGTCAGACGGACTGAATCTCCCTCTGTCACTCTCTCAGGAGACTCCACCTGAAGATCTGAACACAACACACACATTATATCTAGTGCTGCTCTCATACACTGCACTGTTAAACCTTGCTGTAAAAAAACGGCCAAATTCTGACAGTAACATACTATTTTCCATGAAAACAGTAATATGCCGTAGAAACAATGCATTCTGGGTAATATTTGTCGTTTTCGAGAAAATAGCCTACAGGAATATACTGTGAGTTAAGGCTGTGATCCAAATCACACCCTCATTCACTATTCCCTACATTAGTTCACTAATATAGTCCACTTGACAGAGTGAATGAAAAGAAGTGAATGAATATGAACACTTGACAAGCAGAATCACTGAAGGACAGAAGAACAGAAAAAAAGAGACGAGATGAGTAGAAACACAAGAACTATAACTGACTTCAGCCACACTGAGTGTGAAACCAGTTTACAAACCAGTTTGACATTATTTCTTTCATACTTGTACAAAAGTTCTGGTTGAGAACCAACAGAGGTTTAGATGTTTTATTGATCATAATAACGTTTGTAGTAACCATTATGGTGATCAGTGTTTGCTTTAGTTGGGCTCTTGAGCCTTGACTCTTTAACATTAACTTTTCTTTGGCTGCCATGAAAGTGAGTTTGTAAAGCACATTTGTTATGACAAGAAAAAGCCAAGAGAAAAGTTGATCAGGTGTTTTTGGCTGTTGAGGCAATGCAATAATTATCTTGGGCTGGTCTGATTCACTGATCTCTTTTTGTGTCTAATATTTAAATTTATGGGGCTTTTTTATATTTACTGATTAGTGTCTCTGTGATTTTAAAGCATGAAATCGAGCAATGCTTCATTCATTAGTTATTTTGAAGAATATTAAAACCATACTGTAATGTTTCAAATGTTTTCATCTCTTAGACACACACAGACATCATCAATCAGCATATGAAGATGGATTTCTTGTGTTTCTCTTTTTTCTGTTCTTGTGTTTCTCTGTCCTTCAGTGATTCTGCTTGTTAACAGCAGGTGTTCATCATTAATGCTCAATCATCACTTAATTAATCACTGCATCTCACTGCAACACAGTGTGAATGCTTTTACTCTCTGTAGTGTGGACACTACAGGATTTTCCTGTGGGGTTGAAAATAAAAAGACACACCCACAAAATGTATTTTAACAGTAATAAACTGTAAACTAAAAACAGTTATATACTGGCAACACTGTTGCCAGTAGTTTACCGTAAAATTTAGTTTTGCGTGTCACCATTGAGCTGAAGAGAAGTCAAGTCAAGTCAACTTTATTTATATAGCGCTTTTTACAATGCCGATTGTTTCAAAGCAGCTTCACAGTGTTAACAGGAAAATAATGCAACAGAATTTGATTCGGCTGTACAGCCGCTCTGGAGAAAACTGGTCAGTCATCTAGCTCATTTCAATTATCATATAGCGACAATGTGGGCAGATCAGTAATTTAGTTGATATAGTTCATTTAGTTTAGTAATTACATTTATTTGGATATTTAGTTGAACATTTAGTGTCCCCAACTGAGCAAAGAGCCTGTGCTTCAGTCCAGGAGAAGACCAAGAAACACTGATGATATGCTGCGTGTTGCTTTAACTGATGGTGACTGTGTAGTTGCTGATGCAGTGAAAACCTCTTTATTTAAAATATTCTTTAGTGGACTCAAGTGAAATAAATTCACAGTAATAATATGCTTACATTACTAGCGCATTATAAATACTAGTTTATACATTTGAATGGCAGTTGGTCAATTTAAGGCAGTCGGTTTCTGCAAATGAAATGAGTTAACTCGAGTAGATTACAGTAAAGAACTGTACAATTAACAGTAAATAACTGGCAACAGTGTTGCCAAAAAGCCTGGCAAGGTCTAACAGTGTGATTATTATTCAACATAATGCACAGAAGAAGAGATAAACCTCATGAAAGTCACCTGTGACAGTAAGAGTCACTCCTGGATCACCAATCCATCTTCCATCAGGTTTATCAGTGATGAATCTGAAATAGTACTCGTGTGAATCCTTCAGTGTCACATGACTCAGTCTGATGGTGCATTTCTTCTTTTCATCTCCCAGATACTGAAGCCTCCGACTGTATTCAGGGTCCTCAGACAGATTTGGAAACTCGTCATCATCTTTTACCAGTGTTTTTGTCCAGAACACGTTCTTGATCTGATGTCCAGTAGGGTATGTATAAGTGCAGCTCATTGTCACTGTTGAGTCCTTTAGTGCACAGATGTGTGAAGGACTGTAACTCACACCCCAATCACTCCACTGGCTACAAACTCCTGAAACACACAATAAAGGGATAATTCACACAAAAATTATTGCTTCATAATTACTGACCCCTCATGTTCATCATATTCATATTTTTTTTGTAGAACACATGAAATGCTGATATTGCAAAAACATTATCATAATCATTATTGATGCACATATTCATATTGTACATTAATTGCAGTGAGAATAATTTAAACATTTAGCTGAATTTTATTTTATTTTAATTTAGCTTTGACTGATGTTTACTTGTTTTAACTTTTTTTCACAGACATTTATTTGTGAAAGGGTTTTAACAGGGGGTTCAGTGACTGCCAGACTCCCGTTGAAGACCTGTGATTTGAAAGAAAGACTTTGAGAAGTGATTAAAGAAGATTCAAATATTTTCCAGCAGCAGCGACTCACCGTGAATCATGAGCAGAAACACCAGAGGAAGAGGCGGAGCCATTATCAGTGACATCACTGCTAGAACAATAATAGAGTAACACACACAATGATCATTATAATACACAATCTTTAGATTTAAAACATTTCCATAAATCATTTTTCATTGAGTATTGAATATTTGTATCATTGGTTTCTACAACAGTATTAACCGGACTATATTGACATATATACCAGCGTAACTCTTACCGTGTTCTGGTGAGTGTCTCCAGCAGGAGTTAAACTGATGAATTTCTCATGGTTACACACTGTTTATTTTAAAATGCTTGCACAAACAGAAAATGTTTCCTCTTTCTTGACTCCTGCCCACACAAGCAACTTTAGACAACTTTTCATCCAATGGCATTTATGATATCTAAAAAGTCATTAAACCCAAAATGTTTAACAATATGAAGAAGTTTGTCCTCCACTTTGATTGATCAGTGAATCATGTAATAAAAAATAAAAGTGGGTTTTTAAACTACGTTTTTATGCCCTTTCCTCCTGGAAGCATTTTCTGAAGAATTATTGAGCAAGACACTCAATATTGGAACTTATATTGCGTAAGACTGGATGTCGACACTTTGACTGTGGACAGACAAGTCATATTTTGACATCCTTGAGAGAATTTTTGCCTTCAGTTTATTGGCAAAAAAGAATAGAAACAGGAAGTGGTGGGCAGTAGCGGTGGCTGGGACAGGAAATGACCTCATCCAGAATCAGTTCACTCACACACAAGCGCCAGCCCGTAATGAAGAGCACATGCACGGCCCACGGACAGTCTCAATGTACGTCACAGATCAAAAGTATTTCTCAGCTAATGTTGCTTAATACAAAGCCCCTAAAAGGACATGGTGATTGAAAAAGCATGAGAGAAAATGTTATTTCAATGCTTTTGCTCGCAAAAGTTTCCTGGATAGGGAATGCAAAAGATTTGAGAGTTATTGAATGTTATTTCCACCACCATGTGACTTTAGGGGCTCCATAAAATGTTGTTTTAGTCACATTGGTTAAACCAACATGATTGACCTTCTCTTCACACACGTACACAGAAATTGCACTACAAATAATCATCACTGGTGACTTTAATAGACCGAGGTGTACATAAAGCTTTGTTTTTATCCTCTGTTGCACATTTGCAGATTTTGTGCGAATAGCCCAAATATTAACATAAATCCAGCTATCACATATGCTTATTTTGAGTTTGACCACACTCAAGCTTGAATTTGGTAAAACTGATATGGTCTTTTTATTTGCTCACAGAAAAGATTTGAAGTCAAACTTTAAGAAACAAATTACCAAGCTAGTTACATCACAAAAGGTTTTTTACTCTCACTAAACACAGTGTTGTGGGTTCTTGGCTCTTTCCTTTGTATCCTGCTCTGTAAAAGATCACAGACACTGCGTTCCTGCCGTCTATTCACCTGATTTAATGAGTAATAAATAACTGAGTGAATTAGCATGCTAAATTGACAGCCATACTTTCAAAATATTGTTCAATTGTTTAGGCTTTTGTCTTCATGATGCCTCTATCACTCATTTCACACGGCTGTAGATCACAGACGCCTCTTCCACAGTCTGCACATTTGATCGCCTAGAGAACATAAAATAAAGAGAAAAAAAATGATGTTATGTATCAGATTATGTGATGATAAAGTCATTTTAAAAATACAGACACCTTGTGTATCACATTTCTTTCCTGAAACCTCAGTGGAACACAAAGTTATTAGGAAAAATGTCCAGATTTAAAGAACTGTACATTCTCCTTTCATCATAATCATAAAAGTAACATGAGGGTGAGTAGATGGCAAATGTCTTATTTTTGGGTGAACTGTCCCTTTAAGCTCGTCCTTCTCACCTCACGGCAGCTTCAGGCTGAAGAATGCTGATGTTGTCATACGGGCTTTCCTTCTTCTCTAATCTCTTCGTCTCTTTCTTTCTGTGATGTTGGACACTTGCGTACTGGATCTCCTCAGTATCTCTGCATTCAGGATATTTTTCGTCTCTTCTGGGTTTGCTGGAAGTAACACTGGCGTACTGATTGTCATCACAATCGGCCGATTCAGAAACATGAACGTCTCTCCCTGTTACACTACAGCACAGATTGTCCTGAAACGGAAGGAAATTAATTATTATTCTCATTTAAAGGAATAGTTTACCCAAACATGAAAATTATCCCATGACTTACTCACCCTCAAGTCATCCTAGGTGTATATGACTTTTTTCTTTCAGACGAATATAATCCGAGATTTAATAAAAAAAAAAATATATATCCTGGCTCTTTCCAAGCTTTATAATGGCAGTGAATGGAGTTTTTGAAGGCCAAAAAGCACATCCATCCATCATAAAAGATACCCACACAACTCCGGGGGTTAATAAACGCCTTCTAAAGTGAAGTGATGGGTTTGTGTCAGAAAAATATCCATATTTAAATCTTTATATCCTAAATTAACTAGCTTCGGCAGACAGCTACCATTCACTAAAGCACTGAAGAGCCAGGATTTTTTTTTATTAAATCTCTGATTGTATTCATCTGAAAGACAAAAGTCATATACACCTAGGATGACTTGAGGGTGAGTAAATCATGGAGTAATTTTCATTTTTGGGTGAACTAATTAAAGCCATGTCATAAAGATTGTATTTACGAGTTGAACGCACATGAACGCCACCATAAAGTCGTAAATACCAGTGGGAAGCTCTGGATTTTCTTTAAGCCCCGATCTTTACGAGTTGGTGGCGTCAGTGAGAAACATGGCGAAATACTTAAAGGTTAGCAGTGATATTGTCAGGCATTTCTATTTACAGCAATAGCATATGATAACTATGATAGCATTATAACAATATAATATGTAACGATTACGTTTACAGTGGCTTCATAAATTAATTAAAAACATAATAAAGCAAAACACACCTGATGCACATTCCTTGTCCTTCATTTTCTAGAAGTAGATTTTAAGAACATTGCTGTATTTTTGTGTAATTAATAAGGAGAAAGTACTCCGCCATCTTACTCCGATGAAAGTGACTTGAGCGCACATGACGTCGTAAACACGACTTCCTACCTCGTAAATACGAACTTCCCAGGAGGACTTGAACGCACAATAAACCTTTAAGGGCCAATCACACAGAACCCATTTTTCCATTTCAGTGCGCTACTTTTCCATTGTTTTTCTCTGTACACACACTAGATGGATTGACTGTTGCGCTCACGTGCCACAGCGTTCTATAAAAGCGGCGGTCAAATTAAAAGGTTGTAAACTTTTAAAAACGCATCTCTAGACTTTCTGGGGTTTTTTTTTTTTTCGTTCCACTGACTTGTCTCTCACATTTTGTATGAATGGCCCTGTCTTAGTAGATTATTCACATGTTGTGTTTGGATGATTTACCTGTTTCGCTGTGAGGTCATCAGCTGTAGCACCTCTTCGTTTTCTCCTGATTTAACAGACGTTAAACTTGTAAGCTGCATTTTAAAGATTAATTACTAATCACATCACATTTTCACCTGCACTAGTCTGAAAGTGAATTACATTCATACACTCACTGTAACTGAGAATGATTTATTTATTTATAACTTACATTATAAACAGAATGATGATGATGATGATGAATCCTAAACATGCCACTATGATCCCCAACCAGACATGCCAGCCAAGACCACGATGCACTGAAAGATGAAGAATAAGTTAAGATTAAAGTTACACAACTGTCGTGAACCCTTTATAAAACAAAACCCTCACCTGTGACAGTTACAGCGTCTGATCTCTGAGATCCATGTTGATTGTGAGCCTGACAGTAGAAGCTTCCATTCTGTCGTGCACTGAAAGTCTGTCCAGATCCAACAGCTGAGGTTTCATTCTCCTTAAACCAGCTGAAGTTCAGAGCAGGAGGGTTTGAATCACTGCTGCAGTTCAGAGTCACTGAATCTCCCTCCATTATTACACCAGATCCACTTATCAACACTGAGACGTTCCTGGGTGGGTCTGAAACAGAAAAAAAAACATCAACATCATTAACAAATCACAATAAATTTGAAATCACAGACTATGTTTAAAGGCTTTAATGTCACAGTTACTCACACATGACGTTTAAAGTCACAGCGGAGTATTTCTCTCCATGTTTATTGATGGACTTGCACTTGTATTCTCCACTGTCATCAGAGCTGATCTTTGAGATGCTGTAGATTCTTCCAAATCCTACAAACGTTCCTCCTTTAAACCATCTGAAGATCAGAGCAGGAGGGTTTGAATCACTGCTGCAGCTCAGAGTCACTGAATCTCCCTCCACTATTACACCAGATGGACTGATGGACACTGAGACGCTCCTGGGTGGATCTAAAAAGGACAAATGAAAGTGTATATTAATGTTTTGTGATTGTAAATCCATTAATTTGATGGTTATAGTTACACAGTTAATGAAACATCAACTCACACATGATGTTTAAAGTCACAGCATCAGAGTATCTCTCTCCATGTTCATTGATGGACTTGCACTTGTATTCTCCACTGTCATCAGAGCTGATCTTTGAGATGCTGTAGATTCTTCCAGATCCTACAAACGTTCCTCCTTTAAACCAGCTGAAGTTCAGAGCAGGAGGGTTTGAATCACTGCTGCAGCTCAGAGTCACTGAATCTCCTTCCACTATTTCACCAAATGGACTGATGAAGATCACAGGATTCACTGGAGGATCTACAGGTGAAATATATAATATCAAGACTATAAAATACAACATAAGAATATGAAAATACATCCATGCAATACCACATGCATTATGTACTCAGCATCATATAACCAGCTGGACTTTCTCTCACTCAAATAATGGGATGCATTTTGCACACATGACCTGAGTCTGAGTTCTGTTGTTACATGCAGATAGAGGGATCAGAATATAAACAACATCAATCAATGGATCCATCATGCCTTATGTCAACAGGGAGAGAGAGAGAGAGAGAGAGAGAGAGAGAGAGAGAGAGAGAGAGAGAGAGAGAGAGAGAGAGAGAGAGAGAGAGAGAGAGAGAAAATTGTTCATGTTACCAACAAGCCAAGCCATGTTTTGACCCATATACTCACACATGACATTGAGATAAACACCAGGAGAGATGTGATTGTGTCCGTGTACAGCACAGCTATATCTGCCTGCATCCTCTCTTCTGACTGACTGCAGCAGGAGTTCATTGTTTCTGTCTCCTCTCTCAGTTAATGGCTGTGAGTTTCTGTACCAGATGAATGTTGCTCTGTCAGTCAGAGTGCAGCTGCTTTTACATGTCAGACGGACTGAATCTCCCTCTGTCACTCTCTCAGGAGACTCCACCTGAAGATCTGAACACAACACACACATTATATCTAGTGCTGCTGTCATACACTGATTATTATTCAACATAATGCACAGAAGAAGAGATAAACCTCATGAAAGTCACCTGTGACAGTAAGATTCACACCTGGAGTACCAATCCATTTTCCATCATGTTTATCAGTGATGAATCTGAAATAGTACTCGTGTGAATCCTTCAGTGTCACATGACTCAGTCTGACGGTGCATTTCTTCTTTTCATCTCCCAGATACTGAAGCCTCCGACTGTATTCAGGGTCCTCAGACAGATTTGGAAACTCGTCATCATCTTTTACCAGTGTTTTGGTCCAGAACACGTTCTTGATCTGATGTCCAGTAGGGTATGTATAAGTGCAGCTCATTATCACTGTTGAGTCCTTTAGTGCACAGATGTGTGAAGGACTGTAACTCACACCCCAATCACTCCACTGGCTACAAACTCCTGAAACACAACATTCACAAGGAAATAATGATAATGCCCATCTATGAGTTAAACAGGGCCATAAACATTCACTAAAACTAGTTATTTACAAAACTATATATAAATGAAGAACTACACTTATCATGTGATATGTGTGAAATCTACAGACATCAGACAGAAGGTGATGAAATGCAGAAAGCAGAACAATGAACACTAACCGTGAAAAACATTTTGCACTAATAGTTAGCAGCTTCCACAGTTAGCATTATGTTAGCAAAAACCTAAATAATGCAATTTTGTTTGGAAGCCAAAAATAAACATTTCACTACATTATAGTAGATATTTACCAATGATTACTTTTTCCTGGGGCTACTAGTAAAGTTAACTGATTAATGCTGATTGGTCAAAACCTTTGTTTCTAGTAGTGACTTATTGTAAGTCACATGGCATTTACAGGAGAGACTCACCTGGACTCATGAGCAGAAACAGCAGAGCAAGAGGAGCCATTATCAGTGACATCACTACAGGAAACTAAACAACATGTATAAACATGTCATCTTTAGTTTCATAAACACTACAACAACATCAGTCTATTGTATTATACACTGTAAATATGATAAAAAAAATAATCTTCTAGTAGATTTCCACGGTTGAAACCCATTTAAAGACAACATTAGGCACACGAGCTCTGGATATTCAGAGGTTATTATGAAAGAAAATGTTTCTCACTTCAAGTTTCTTGTGTGACTGGAGATTCATTAGTTAGACAATATTCATTACTGAACAAGTGTAACACATACCTTTTCGTAGTTTCAGCCGCTGCAAACAGACTCCAGGAGAGTGAACTGCAAATGCAAGCTGAAAACTTTCTTCTGCTGTTTTACAATGTTTTACTTCCTCTTTTTTAAAGTCTATTTTAGCGACATGCCCCATGCCAAGACAGGAACAACCCAAATTAAACCACTTGCAAAGAATGTAAAAAGATAAAACACTCTTGTCAGTGTCCTGAAAAGAGTTTTTTTTTTCTTTAAGAGAAGTAGTTCTTCATTTTTATAGACAGCAAGTTTGTGTACAATAAGATCAAACTGTGCAAGTTTACATGTATGTTCAGTAATATTCTACACCTCTGGAACTCCCAGGAACATGGATGGGTGTGTGGATGGATACAGGGATGGATGGACGAACGTGTAGATGGATGGATGAATGTGTGGATGGATGGATGAATGGAATGAATGTGTGGATGGATGCAGGGATGGATGAACGAATGTGTAGATGGATGGATGGATGGACGAATGGAATGGATGTGTGGATGGATGGACGAATGTGTAGATGGATGGATGAATGTGTGGATGGATGGATGGATGTGTGGATGGATGCAGGGATGGATGAATGTGTAGATGGATGGATGAATGGAATGAATGTGTGGATGGATGCAGGGACGGATGAACGAATGTGTAGATGGATGGATGGATGGACGGACGAATGGAATGGATGTGTGGATGGATGGACGAATGTGTAGATGGATGGATGAATGTGTGGATGGATGGATGGATGGATGGACGAATGGAATGGATGTGTGGATGGATGGACGAATGTGTAGATGGATGGATGAATGTGTGGATGGATGGATGGACGAATTTGTAGATGGATGAATGGAATGGATGTGTGGATGAATGGACGAATGTGTAGATGGATGCAGGGATGGATGAACGAATGTGTAGATGGATGGATGAATGTGTGGATGGATGGATGGACGAATGTGTAGATGGATGAATGGAATGGATGTGTGGATGGATGAATATGTAGATGGATGGATGAATGTGTGGATGGATGGATGGACGAATGTGTAGATGGATGAATGGAATGGATGTGTGGATGGATGGACGAATGTGTAGATGGATGAGTGGAATGATGTGTGGATGGATGCAGGGATGGATGGATGAATGTGTAGATGGATGGATGCAGGGATGGATGGATGAATGTGTAGATGGATGGATGTGTGGATGGATGCAGGGATGGATGGATGAATGTGTAGATGGATGGATGTGTGGATGGATGCAGGGATGGATGGATGAATGTGTAGATGGATGGATGTGTGGATGGATGCAGGGATGGATGGATGAATGTGTAGATGGATGGATGTGTGGATGGATGCAGGGATGGATGGATGAATGTGTAGATGGATGGATGAATGGAATGGATGTATGGATGGATGCAGGGATGGATGGATGAATGGAGTGGATATTTTATACCTCTTTGAGGCAGGAACATGCAATTGCCTTCCTTTATATAAAGGAATCAGGTAACTACTTGGTGGATGAATGGATGGGTGGGTGGGTAGATGGATGAATTTGTGGATGAATGAATGGATTGAAGGATGTTTGAATGCATTTGGATGGATGGATGGATGGGGCAGTAACTGCATTTCCTTATATAAAAGAATCAGGCAACAAAATGATGGATGGATGACGTAACATTGAGGATGACCAGACTTCACCTCCACTGCCCTGAAGAGGGAGCTGTTTTTCAGATCATACTTCTGATTCCTTGTGTTTGTGTTTAATTATTAATGTACATTAGGGAAGTATAACTCCATAAACACACACACACACAATATCTATCTAGTATGTAGTGTGAGAACAGGTAGTGGGAGTCAAGGTTCAAGCAGGCAGTCATGAGAACCGTCACGTCCATCAGTTTCTCAGGTACGAGCTCTGTCATAACATTAATCAGTGAGAATTGCAATTTTTTCATTGTCATTGATAAACACAATTCTGCCTACTAACTGTGAATCGGCCTCTATCAGCAGTGCTTGGTCTTTCAGTGCTGTGGCTGATGGAGAACTCGCTGGCTCTTACCGTCACTGGATCAGTGGGAAGCAACATCTCAGTCACCTGCACCGTACCAGAATAACAGCAAGTACTTCTGTCAGATGAGCGGCTCGTTTGATCCGAGAGATCCTCAGTGTGTTCAGACGACCCAACGAGAGACGAGGTCTGAACGAGGGAGACTGGCTTTTCTGGACGACACCAGCGCTCATGTTCTCACGGCTCTCGTCTCTAGACTGGCTCCTGAAGACTCTGGAAACTGCCGGTGTGGTGTAGATATCGATCTGCTGCCTGATTTTACCTCTGAGATCTGGTTAACAGTCACCAAAGGTGAGACACAACAGCTGAAGACTCGCCGTCCTACTGAATATCCTTAATATATATACGAGCAGTTGAGGTGATGACTAAATATCAGCATTTGTCTAAACATCAAAGAACACCGATTTGTTCATGAGTCTAACTGTTGGGCAAAAAAATACATTCAAGCTCCATCTAAAAACGTTTTACACTGTGCCTGTGGTTTTTAAGACCTTGTGTAAACTGAGCCATGAGGACATATACAGCCAATATACAGATTGTCACAGCAGGACTGTGACAAACCCGAATCTTGATGATGACAAAAACGTTCATGTTCATGTTGACTGTCATCAACCCATCAATTATTAATGTGATCCCAATCAGTTTGGCATCATTTGCACTGAGAAACACTGACCGTGAAACAGTTACGGGGATTTTTGAGGTGCCACTGAGACTCGCATTGGTTTCAGATGGGATGTGATACAGCATCGTCTTCCTCTTAGACGTCTCATAATGAGTCAGTATGGGAACTGAATTCACTCACATGTGTGGTGAATGAATGCCAGCTGAGGTTTCGATATAGATGATGAACTATAGACCTTTTGCTTTTGTTTTCTATGCAGGGGATCCACAAGAACAAACCACAGAAGTCTTCCCGGAAGAACCTGGCGGTGAGGTTACGAAACACACACACAACATGTGGTTTGGCTTTTTCAGTCAACTCATTGTGGGCTTTGCATCAACAGAGTCTTACTCCAGGTTCATGATGATGGTGGCTTTGATGTGTGTTTGCGCCGTTTTTCGTGTGTCTGTTTGGTCTGTTTCAAGTCCTCAAGCACAACAGCCGCAGTAATTCAGGTAAGATACCTGTAAGATATTTTTCTTCAAAACTTGTTCTTTTGAAGGTCTGAAAGAGCCCCTGGATATTTCAATAAATCGATAATTAAATCTTTATGTTCTTATCAGGTTCTGCTCCCCACCGAAGGACAATATCAAACTCAGAGCAGGTGACGACAGCAAATCTCATTCATTATTAATTATGTTGTTTTAACATCAGTGTTATTTTAGAATCATTGAGATACTATTTTTATGTATGTGTACAGTAGGGATGTTAACAATTAATCGATGATCGATTAATTGTCGATAATAAATTTAATCGATAAAACTTATCGATTGTCGATTAAGCAGGGTCATGCACATGCGTGCTGCTCAACCATGAAACATGTAAAGGAAATTAAGAGAGTGAGTTATGTTTGGGACCATTTTACAGCTAGAGTTACACCTTCATCATGACTAAGTTTGCGTGTGCATTCGCAGCCTTTTGTTTTGTACAAATGTAAGTTGTAATATTGTGTTTATTTTGTGTAGGCCTATATACACCGATCAGGCATAACATTATGACCACCTTCCTAATATTGTGTTGGTCCCCCTTTTGCTGCCAAAGCAGCCCTGACCCGTCGAGGCATGGACTAGACCCCTGAAGGTGTGCTGTGGTATCTGGCACCAAGATGTTAGCAGCAGATCCTTTAAGTCCTGTAAGGTGTACATGGTCTGAAACAATGCTTAGGTAGGTGGTACGTGTCAGAGTAACATCCACATGGATGGCAGGACCCAAGGTTTCCCAGCAGAACATTGCCCAAAGCATCACACTGCCTCCGCCAGCTTGCCTTCTTCCCATAGTGCATCCTGCTGCCATGTGTTCCCCAGGTAAGCGACGCACACGCACCTGTAAGAATGGCTGAAAAAAAAAGAAAAGCTGAAGATCCAACCCCCTTGCAATAGAACAATAAAACTCACTAATCTGGAGAGAAGATCTCACAGAAAGAGTGTAGGACATCGGCCTGCCCAAACCTTCTCCCCCTCTCCCTCACCGACTCCCTTCCCTCTGATTCAAGTCACAGAATGCATATATACCACAGATGATGTATCTTGTGAATCTATTGTTTTTCCCTTTTCATGTGTGGTATCTTTTTAAAGGTCTCAGTGTGATTGGTAAAATGGTCTCAACTTCACTGCTGTCACTGGTAGGATGAGAAAGATTGAAACTTATGAGAATTCTGTTCTCCTTTTGAGTAGTCTCAGAAGATATCTGATCCTCTCCCCCGAAACCAGGTGTTTGTGTTTCAGATATTTACAACCCTTTGTTCTGGTCTGGGTATTTAAGAAAGGGTAGCAGAGCTGCCATTTGGGAACATTCTGTAGCCAGAGCCCCCATGCAGTGCTGTGTCAGTGTCTTAAACACACACACACACACACACACTGTATGTACAGTGCCAGATATAATGACTCTTTGAAACTATTTTCATGTTACTTTGTAATTGTATTTTATATTTTTATGCTGAAAGTTGTGTACCATGGATTTGTGTTTAATTATTTTTATGTAAGTTCTGTCTGGCCAAAATAAATGTTAATCTTGATTTATCTTGTATTATTCTGAAATCATTATTCTAGTATGGATCAATGTGGAGTCCTTTATTTCCGCAAATCTTGTGCCAGAATAGATCAAACCGAGGACCCCATGACTGAAGCATGGAGCGCAGCATGCGGGGTAATCCGATTTCTGACTATTACTGTATTAGCAAGTTGCAGCTCTCGTGTCTATTAATCAAAGTACACTTTTTGTTGAGTAAGCAGGTGCGACCACTTCAAGGTAAAATATTCACTCTGCAATCCGCTGACTAATATCAGAACTGGCCAGTTTGTGTTCGTGAACGCGCGACTCGCGACGCGTCTGTTTCTGTGCGATATCGGGTCCCTTGATGAACGAATATTTGAAAATAAGAGATACTAAGAAAAATCAACGATCCAAATTAAATCACGAATCATCAGCTGTTAAATTACGAACGTAACAAATTGAACGAAGTCACATAAAATTGGAGTCAGATCACTTTATTCATGGAGTCAGATTTAAAATTAGATGTTAATAAATTAAGTGAATTTAACAGAAATGCTGAAAAGGCTTACACGCAGAATCCTTCAACCAAGCCGTTAGATTCCGTTTTTGGGCTAATGGATGGACCTTACACACCCGGCCATCCACGTGATGTAAAAGAAAACGTGATTCATCAGACCAGGCCACCTTCTTCCATTGCTCCGTGGTCCAGTTCTGATGCTCACGTCCCCACTGTTGGTGCTTTCGGTGGTGGACAGGGGTCAGCATGGGCACCCTGACTGGTCTGCGGCTATGCAGCCCCATACGCAACAAACTGCGATGCACTGTGTATTCTGACACCTTTATATCAGAACCAGCATTAACTTCTTGAGCAATTTGAGCTACAGTAGCTCATCTGTTTGATCGGATCACACGGGCCAGCCTTCGCTCCCCACGTGCATCAATGAGCCTTGGCCACCCATGACCCTGTCGCCGGTTCACCACTGTTCCTTCCTTGGAGCACTTTTGATAGATACTGACCACTGCAGACCAGGAACACCCCACAAGAGCTGCAGTTTTGGAGATGCTCTGACCCAGTCGTCTAGCCATCACAATTTGGGCCTTGTCAAACTTGTGGAAATCCTTATGCTTGCCCATTTTTCCTGTTTCTAACACATCAACTTTGAGGACAAAATGTTCACTTGCTGCCTAATATATCCCACCCAGTAACAGGTGCCGTGATGAAGAGATAATCAGTGTTATTCACTTCACCTTGCCTGATCGGTGTATATCTGATTTAACTCATATAGGACGCATTTGGTTAAAGGGCATATTGCAGGTTAAATTTTTTTCAAAATGAATATATAACCTTGTATGAAAATACCATATGAAAAGGTAATGCAGGATTTAAAAAGACATGAGCACAAATTTAGTAGATAAAGTGGCCGTTTCATTGACTGTTTGTAAAAAACGCTTTTTTTTTTCAACATGGCGTCATATTACGTCACGAGAGAGAGTCGTTTGCCGGGCTCTGCATTGGCTCAGTGCAGAATAGGTTGGTATTCAGTACGAGTCAGTGTATTTTCAGTAGTTTTTCTATTTCAATTTATCATCGTCATGGTAAATTATTGTGTGCTGCCTGTCAGGACATCGAGTCCACAGGTTTCCTAAAAAAAAAAGTTAGGAAACCTGCATGG
This sequence comes from Coreius guichenoti, assembly GCA_039654105.1. NCBI lineage: Eukaryota > Metazoa > Chordata > Actinopteri > Cypriniformes > Gobionidae > Coreius > Coreius guichenoti. The sequence continues at coordinate 48,360,954 of CM077170.1, forward strand.
TGGCGTTTTGTGCAGGTGAAGAGACAGGACTTCACTTCTGCATCTGCTTGGAAACACGCGGTGGTGTGTATAGTGTTCACTTTAGACCAGAGGATTATCATCCCGGCGACATGATGGAGTTCAACATTGTAAAACTTGTGTAAAGGATGATGTTAAATGAATAAACATCCACACGCGATGCTTCTTTGCCGTTGTTTTTACGTGAATCAATTTCAACATTGATGAATACAAAGTATGTACATTAACACAAATGCATACAGTCTCACACTTCTCAAAACAGTTTTGAATTATGTGCTGGTAATGTAAATATTTTATTCATGACATGTATGTACATTCAAGTTCACTCAAATACATACCCATAACGTCATATACATCCTCACACTATCGGTGAATCGGCACGAAATAAACCCATAACACAGAATTAATGAATAAAGGATAACATGAAACACACACAATAACACTATACTGTCTGTGGTTCGGCCGCCGGCGGGAGATGTGACGTCACGGATCCGTCAGAGATGCAGCTCGAAGAAAACGTGAACTGTGCACTGTAAGTCTTGTTTTTTAAACATCTGCTAACTACCAAATCAGCCGTGATGAGAAACCGCTATCGTTATTTCACATAACGTTTAGTGTAGACGGATATTAACAAGTGTGACTTATGCCTGATGGTCAAAGCTTATTAGTTTCTGTTATTGGTAAGTATCAATACTCCTAGATGACCAATACCAGCTTTGCTATTGTCTGATACATGATAATAATCTGTATAGTATTGTGATCTGAGCACAGTGTTCATATCGTTAGCTAGCGTGTATACACTCACCTAAAGGATTATTAGGAACACCTGTTCAATTTCTCATTAATGCAATTATCTAATCAACCAATCACATGGCAGTTGCTTCAATGCATTTAGGAGTGTGGTCCTGGTCAAGACAATCTTCTGAACTCCAAACTGAATGTCAGAATGGGAAAGAAAGGTGATTTAAGCAATTTTGAGCGTGACATGGTTGTTGGTGCCAGACGGGCCGGTCTGAGTATTTCACAATCTGCTCAGTTACTGGGATTTTCACGCACAACCATTTCTAGAGTTTACAAAGAATGGTGTGAAAAGGGAAAAACATCCAGTATGCGGCAGTCCTGTGGGCGAAAATGCCTTGTTGATGCTAGAGGTCAGAGGAGAATGGGCCGACTGATTCAAGCTGATAGAAGAGCAACTTTGACTGAAATAACCACTTGTTACAACCGAGGTATGCAGCAAAGCATTTGTAAAGCCACAACACGCACAACCTTGAGGCGGATGGGCTACAACAGCAGAAGACCCCACCGGGTACCACTTATCTCCACTACAAATAGGAAAAAGAGGCTACAATTTGCACGAGCTCACCAAAATTGGACAGTTGAAGACTGGAAAAATGTTGCCTGGTCTGATGAGTCTCGATTTCTGTTGAGACATTCAGATGGTAGAGTGAGAATTTGGCGTAAACAGAATGAGAACATGGATCCATCATGCCTTGTTACCACTGTGCAGGCTGGTGGTGGTGGTGTAATGGTGTGGGGGATGTTTTCTTGGCACACTTTAGGCCCCTTAGTGCCAATTGGGCATCGTTTAAATGCCACGGCCTACCTGAGCATTGTTTCTGACCATGTCCATCCCTTTATGACCACCATGTACCCATCCTCTGATGGCTACTTCCAGCAGGATAATGCACCATGTCACAAAGCTCGAATCATTTCAAATTGGTTTCTTGAACATGACAATGAGTTCACTGTACTAAAATGGCCCCCACAGTCACCAGATCTCAACCCAATAGAGCATCTTTGGGATGTGGTGGAACGGGAGCTTCGTGCCCTGGATGTGCATCCCACAAATCTCAATCAACTGCAAGATGCTATCCTATCAATATGGGCCAACATTTCTAAAGAATGCTTTCAGCACCTTGTTGAATCAATGCCACGTAGAATTAAGGCAGTTCTGAAGGCGAAAGGGGGTCAAACACAGTATTAGTATGGTGTTCCTAATAATCCTTTAGGTGAGTGTATATCTATAAGCTAACACTGGTCTCTCACCGAGACACCTGCTCTGTTCTCCACTGGTTCTCCTCACACAACAACTCAATTTGTCTCCTCTAATCGTCATTCTGTCTAATCCTGGCCTGTCCCTAATTGTGTGTCATTATTGTATGGCTGTGGTCTGCCATATGAGTATTAATAAACATTTATAATTTCCTCAGCGTCCAAACTGTCATTGCGATCCATTGTTTTCCTATCGTTGAAATTGACCGCACTCCCTCCCGTTACGTCACTTCCGGTTTTGGCATTTTTAGATGCGGAAGTAAAATTCTCACAAAAACGACTCCAGAAGCCTTAGTAGCGTATTTATAAGTATATTTTAAAGAAAATCTAGTTCCTACATTATTTTTCTATACATTGACTCACTGGGGTCTCTAACCTGCAACATGCCCTTTAAGAATTAACGCGGTAGTAAAGCGTGGCAGTGTAAACTAATGATTATGATTGGGACTGTCATATTACATAACATTATAAAAAAGAACACTATTTTAATAAATCGCTATGAATTCATTGGGTTAAGTTGCCGTGTTTCAGCGCGTTGTTCCAGGAAGAGCGTCCACACATTCTGATTAGCACATATCTGAGGTTGCGTTGGTGACGTTGTATTAGTTGTTATATTTGATTATTAAATAAGTAATTTAATTAAATGATCAATCACATCGACTCATTTTACAACCCTACTAGCCCTTCTTTTAAGATTAAAAACCCTTCTTATTCATTTGGTGAGGAACATGGCGTTTTGAGCAGCATTTGTACACTGTGTCATGCTGTGGACTATATGCCACTGATGTAGACGCATATTGCAGTATTAAAGGATTAGTTCACTTCAAAATGATAATTTCCTGATAATTTACTCACCCCCATCTCATCCAAGATGTTCATGTCTTTCTTTCTTCAGTCGAAAAGAAATTAAGTTTTTTGAGGAAAACATTCCAGGATTTTTCTCCATATAATGGACTTCAATGGGGACCAACAGTTGAAGGTCCAAATCAATGCAGTTTCAAAGGAAGGGCTTCAGAGGCTCTGCACGATCCCAGACGAGGAATAGGGTCTTATCTAGCCAAACCATCTGTGATTTTCTACAAACATTTATATACTTATAACCTCAAATGCGCGACTTCGGTGCTGTTCTTCTTCACAACGTATGACGCCATCACGTTGGAAAGGTCACATGAGATGGAAAACCTCCATCTCATGTTCTCCCCCAACTTTAAAATTGTCCGACATCATTGTTTTACCTTCATTTTTGTAAAGAGCGTTTGATTTAGTCTTTGCACGTTTGTTTTAACACTGGGATGGTACTTCCACGTTCGTCACGTGTGTGACCTTTCCGACGTGATGGCGTCATACGTTGTGAAGAAGAACAACACCAAAGTCGCACATTTGAGGTTAAAAAGTATATAAATGTTTGTAGAAAATGACAGATGGTTTGGCTAGATAAGACCCTATTCCTCGTCTGGGATTGTGCAGAGCCTCTGAAGCCCTTCCTTTGAAACTGCATTGGACCTTCAACTGTTGGTTGCCATTAAATTCTATTATGTGCAGAAAAATCCTGGAATGTTTTCCTCGAAAAACGTAATTTCTTTTCGACTGAAGAAAGAAAGACATGAACATCTTGTATTAAATGGGGGTGAGTAAATTATCAGGAAATTTTCATTTTGAAGTGAACTAATCCTTTAAGGCTAACGATTAATTGATCATTAATTTAAACGACGACGTGTGTAGCTTTTCATTATTTAAACAACCACGTAGGAATGATGTAGAATGACAATGCCAAGATTCATCTCTTGATGGAAATAAATGTTGTGATGTTATTTCCATCAAGAGGTGCATCAATTTTTGGATCTTGTATTGCCAATGCAAGAGTCCAGCACTCTGTAAATTCTCCTCCAGCACATCCCAAAGACTTTCAACGAATTTAAGGTCTGGACTTCATGTGTGGAAATGATTCTTCATGCTCCCTTCCAACCATTCTTTCACAACCTGAGCCTGATGAATCTTGCCATTGTCATTCTGGAATATGGCCATAATGTGTCTTCCTACATGTTTTTTAACAAATGAAAAGCTACACACTCATATAACATGCTAGAAACATAATCACAGCAATAATGATCCAATCATACACTCTTAAAGGGGTAGTTCACCCTAAAATAAAATTTAGCCCATGATTTACTCACTCTCAAGCCAGCTGTGTATGACATTCTTCTTTCAGACGAACACAACTGGAGTTATATTAAAAAATATCTTGGCTCTTCCAAGCATTATAATGGCAGTGAATGGTAAATGAGGTTTTAAAGGTCAAAAAAGTGCATCCATCCATTCTAAAAGTACTCCACACGGCTCCTGTGTGTGTGTAGCTGCAATGTACGCAAGTCAACTTACACCAAAAGACTAACCTGTGCCCCGATGCATTGACAAATGCGGAAGTGTTTTTGCTAAAAACAAAACACCGGTCACAAATTAGAAGTCTAAAACGAGAATTTTTAAAGAGAAATGTCGGAGGATTTAAGAGAAGAGGAGCTTGAGTTTGTTGCCCAGCCCTATTTGTTTGAACCGCGAGAGGCGTCAAAGCTTACGCTACTCCTACATCCTACGTCATACATTGCGTCAAGGGTTACTCTTTTGGAGCAAGCCGACTTGCATACGGTCGTCTGCCGAAGTTAGTTATTTTAGGCTATAAAGATTTAAATATGGATATTTTTTTTTAAAAAGCATCCCTTTGCTTCAGAAGGCCTTTATTAACCCCCTGGAGCCGTGTGGAGTACTTTTAGAATGGGTGAACGTGTTTTTTTGGGCTTTTAAAATCTCAGGTACCATTCACTCCTATTATAAAGCTGGGAAGAGCCAGGAAAAGAAAAAAGAAAGTCATATACACCCGGGATGGCCTGAGGGTGTATATAATATATATTAGCAGTTAGCTGCTTATAATTTATAAGTTATATTTATTTATTTCATTTAGGATGACTACCAGAGAATAAGTCTTCCAGACTCATCCAAAGCTCAAAGTGATAAAGAGGAGTTTTACAGACCCACAGGCCCGGATTATTCAAACACAGGACCGGTGGGCACAGACTCTTACTACATAGATGTTGTTTCAGCACAAACACAAGATCAGATTTACACAGAACTGGACGCCAACAGACAGAGTCACGTGTATCAGAGTCTTACAGCGGATTCTGCTCGAGAAGAGGCGATCTATCACACTACTGATCACTGAATCCTCATCAACAGCCGTCAGCAAAACCCTAGATTCCTCTGACAGCTACCATAATCCAACCTCTGTCAGCATCAAAAGTGTTTGTGTGGTTTTCACAATAAAATAAAAAATATTAAATCAACAATTAACCGATACAGCATTTTGTTAACAGAGAAAAGAAAAGTGTTAGAATGCAACAAAAATCATTCACGTTTGACTCAGGTATGGTTTTGTGAAGCATTAAAGCCACAGTACGTAATTTTTTTCAACTTCGATAGTGACGAGGGCCAACATTTTTTCTCCTTCATTCCAAGGGGCCAGATTACTAATCCACACTCACACCTTTTACACCGTTTTACTCAATTTACTTTTTATTAAGGGAAATCAATGTATAATTAATGTAATTTGTTTTTAAAGATTTTATTAAATATAAAACTTGTGCAATTATGCCAATACAAATGTGAAACTTTGTTGTCAGTTGACAAGCAATATTAGCCTACAAATATAAAATATCAATTTCATTGTCTGTAAATTTGCAACAAACAAATGTCCTATTTTTGATTACAAGCCTAGAGAATACTCAACTCAACCTCAAAGAACAGTTAAAAAAATGCTTATTCAAAAAAAGAGTTGTTCCAAATGTTATTACCATAATCCACATCCACATATTACCATGAATAAAATTACTATTTTTAAAAATGTATAAGAACATAATTAAGTGCATATATTTCTGTCATGCATTTTGGCAAAAAGGTTTTCCACTGCGGGGCTGATAACAGAGCTCTTTAGAATGTAATACAATGAGTCAGTCGTTGCCTTGGTAACGCAAGAGTTTACATGGGATATGTGATGTAAATCGTGACCACGTTATGGAGAAAGATCAGATATTTCTTTAAATTGTATTATTAATGTGTGTTCACATTGCTCCAATAGCACGTTTAGCAAGCTACGGAGAATTTGGCAGCCAGGCCATCTAATAAAACATAATATTAAAGTGTATTTGGTGTTTCCATGGTTTCTACAAAATAAAACCGGAAATTGAGGGTAACACTGGTATGATTGCTTATTTCTCTGGATTTTAACATTCTTGGAAACATTTGGGATAATGTAAGTACACAAGTCAACAAAATACATAACATTGTTCTAGTGGTTTTTGGATATTTGAATGCAAAAATTTTACACATTGTGCCTTAAAAGTATTATAAGGTAATAATATCCTCTGTTGTGTTTATCATCTTCACTTTTCTGCATTTCCAATAAACATACAGTACATAAACATAACTAAATTGTTTCTCTGAAAACTTTTGATTAAAAGTTTGATTAGATTATACAAGTTTGCTTCAAATGCATGTCTCTCTTTTTTAAAGAACCTACTGGAAAACAAGACATAAATACTGATGAAGAAAATGTATTTCAGTGTGTGTTCGTTTTTATTTGGGACCACCTGCTGGACACAAGCGAAACGACTCAATTTGCTACACATTTCTTATCAAAACGATAAAAACCCAGCCTGATTTATCAAAAATTACTAAGTACAATATTACCTTATGAAAATTACAACATTGTAGAAGATTTTTACTACTTTTTGTCTTTTTTGTAGCATCCTTATACTGTAAGTGTAAAATGGACTTTCAGAATTTTTTTTTTTTAAATGTTTGTTCCTGTGCAAACAATTATAATACAGAAAAGAGAAGGCTGCAACATTTGGAGGCACTTTACACTGATGAAAAGTTAGGGAAGTTGATTATATTGAGAAATCTCAGTTGAACTGCCTTTGTACGACTAAAGTCTTATGTTTTAGGGTTGAGGATCAGTCCCAAATAGAAACAAGGAAGTGAGAGAAAGACTGACAGACAGACACAGTTTAATACTTTGCACAACAACAAAAGCGGTTAAAATCATTCAGAATGTGGAAAGCAAGAGTCTTTTGTTTCTGCATCTGCACAGGTGAGTTGTATCGATCGCTTTACAATAAAACAGTAGCATTTTAATTTCAGACCGTAACTTCAAAACTATCCGCATCAGTATTGGGGAAATTACTTTGAAACTCTAGTTTGGTTTTTATAGTAACGCTTAAAAAAGTATCTACTACATGGCAAGCAACTACTTAATTTACTAATAAAATACTTTTTAAAAATATATATATAATTTATTGCACATAAAATTAGGATCTCAATTAGGGTGACAGCATCTGAACAGATACATTTACACTAAATACCACTATTAAAAAACCACAATGACATTTACGTAACTATTATTATATTGTTAAAGATCAGTTTCTATCAAATAACATTAAAACATTAATGTGTATATCGCTTTAAAAAAACGTAAAATACCACGCCGACTGCAATGACTCAGTCTTTTTGGTTGAACAGTTCTTGTTTTGAACTTGTTTAATCAGTAAAATGAATCAAGCGGCTTCCTAGAGAGGCTTAATTTAACATCAAGCTTGAAATCAATAGATTTTTACAGTTTTCTTTGCTGTAAAACGAAGTTGTAGATCAAAAACAGTTAATGTAGTGACAGACTCGTTGGGGAAAGTGGACGAGCTCTTGCTCGGAAAGAATAGGTCACTAGTAATTGCTAGTCAAATGTTAATCTTAAATTCGCCTACTGTCGTTTCACTTTATGAACTACAGGAAATGTTATGGACGTAATTAACTGCTGCTTATTTCTGTCGGTGTATAACAGAAATCACGATTCAATATCTAGTCATTTAATTTCGTTTCCAGTCTGTCTACTAGACATTAGTTGTGCTGTGATTGGATATGAGGGAGGAGACATTACCTTTCACGTCGGATACCCACCGGACTACGAGAAAAACAGCAAGTACTTTGGCAGATCAGACGGATTCTTCTTTGAGAAACTGGTTCAGACCGCTGAATCCAACAGGTGGGCCAGACAGGGCCGATTCGCTCTGCTTGACAACACATCTGCGCACCTTCTTACCGCCGCCATCTTTGGACTGATCTCGGAGGATTCTGGCATGTACACCTTCGGCGTGGATGTTAAAATGCTGCCTGATCCCGATACTCAAATACAACTAACTGTCACAAGAGGTGAGAGTCCTTTAACATGAATAAGGCCTATTTTTCACACACATCCCAGCTTTGCTAACTTATGAACGTTTCTTTTCTCTGAATGTTCAAAACACTTAAAACAATTTTTTCTTGGTTATGTGAACGTTATTGGAACATTACATTTTGCAAACATTAAAGGATTATTACATTTGAATGTTCTCTGATATGAGTTAAAAAAGCCAAGTAACATTTAAAAATGTTGGACGAACGTTAAACTAAAATGTTAGGGGAAAAAACGTTTTGTGAACAATGTATGTTTTTTGTGCTGACATTAACCCTTGTGTGACCCTATGGACATTTTTGTCTTTTTCATATTTTTTTTTTTGTTTTTGTTTTTTATAAATTTGCCTGTGTTAATGCCAACTGCATATATTTTGGCACAGGTGTATATTTTAATTAGAATTTTACTATTTCACCCCCATTTACTTAAAAAAAAAAAATCTATTTTGCACTAGGTAGTAGGTACACAAAATAGTTCCTCTCAGGACCTTTTGGACAAAAATGTCCCCATTGATCCCAGTGCCATTTAACTATAAAATGATGCAATCTCTGTTAATAGGCTTTCATTCTGTTGGCAAGGCTTCATAATTTAAATTTGTACAATTTTTTACCAGATGGTGCCATTTTCTCAGGTTTGGTTTGCTTATCCATATTATGGAGCCAGTTGGGTAAATTATGGAGCTATAATTGTGTTCGTGTTGGTATGGATGTCAGAGTGTGGTTTGTATATGTGTAATAAAAAAAACTATAATACTGCAAATCCATCCACTGTGTGTCCCAGTGCTTTTGCTGGCATCTGATGGGGAAAATTTGGTACTGCGCCTAAACAAACTCTTACTGAAAGCTCATTTTTTGAGATATCAACCTCAAACTTGGAACACAACTTGTTTAGATTCATGGCTTTGATTTTCTAGCAGTTTTAGAGTTCAACATGTTTCATAAAATATATATTTTATATAAAATAATGTTCATAAATAATTTTTATAACTTTATAAAGCAATATTTTTAACTTTATAACCTCTGTAACTTTTTTTTTTTTTATTTCACTTTTTAACATTTTATTTTCTTTAAAATGAGACCAAACTTAAGTCTGTGCTCCCAAGATTCAAATTTTTAGGATAGTTTTTACATGGACCTTTTTATCCTCTATGGACCTATGTGTAACTTTTTTTTTTTTTTGTAATTGACGCACAACGGTTAAGGACATTAACCCATAGTTAACGTTATATTAATGTTACTGAAAGAACGTTTGTTCATAACTTTGAGAGAACTTTTCCAAAATGTTAGCTAAAGTTCTGAGAACGTTCCCTGTTAGCTGGGATGACTGAACGCAGAAGTCATGTGGCTGATTCCTGAAAGAGCGATTCTTTAAATGTTTTATTCCTTGTCTGCACAGGTGAACCACAGAGACCCACAACATCATTACCAAGAGGTACAAGAGAAAACAGGAAAATAATGTTTATTGTTTATTCACACACAAAAAAATACTTGTACAATATATTAATTAACATCGTTCAAATGTTGTTTTAGTGATTGTCAGCAGCACGAACAGTCCTGCAAAAAACACAGCAAAGAACTGGACCAAGACAAGCAATACAGGTGATCTGTCTGTCTGTGTATCATAATATTCTCTCTTTCCTTGGTACAGTTCATTCATTCTATCATTCGTTTTGTTTATCTTTCAAACTGTTTCTCATTTGTTCATTCATTGTCATTTGTTCTGTCTTCTGTGGTTGATTCTTTTTATTGTTTGTTTTATTGTCTTTGTTCTGTCTATAGTTTGTCGTTCATTCGATCATTCTGATGTTTATTCTGTCAGTCGTTCACTCATTCCGCTATTTGTTCATTCTGTCTGTTTGTTCATTCTCTCAATCATTTGTTCCTTCACTTAGTCATTCGTCCTGTCCTTGTTCTATCATTTGTTTTGTCTATTTGCTCATTACACCATTACATTTTAATTTTTCTAACATTCATCCTTTCATTTTTTCCAGTTATTTGTTCATTCATTCATTCATTCAATGGTGCAAAATGTTTTTCATATTTTTCCCCTCCAGCATTTGCTTATTAATTCTGACATTTATCCTGTCATCGTTTGTTCATTCATTTGTTCTTTCGTTCATTCATTCCACCATTCATACCATTAGTCATTGGTTTATTGTAACTTTCGGTTACAATTTAACATGTTCGGATTTGTATTGTTTGTCTGTTGTTCATTCTCATCATTCTATCTTATCCTTATCTTTTAATTACACACAAAAAAACTTCTCAGAAAACACACAGCTAGTTGTGTCTTGGTGTTCATTAACAGATTTAGGGACAGATTTACTAAACAGGGCAAATTAGCATGAGAGCGCAATTCCAAAAAAGTGCGTCTGAAAGGGAAACTCCTACAAATTCATATGCAATAAGGTCATATGCGCTCAACATATATGTCTCTAATTGGCCATTGTGTTCACACGCTCAACATATATGTCTATGATTGGCCATTGTGTTCACACGCTCAACATATATGTCTGTGATTGGTCATTGTGTTCACACACTCAACATATATGTCTATGATTGGCCATTGTGTTCACACGCTCAACATATATGTCTCTGATTGGCCATTGTGTTCACACGCTCAACATATATGTCTATGATTGGCCATTGTGTTCACACGCTCAACATATATGTCTCTGATTGGCCATTGTGTTCACACGCTCAACATATATGTCTATGATTGGCCATTGTGTTCACACGCTCAACATATATGTCTCTGATTGGCCATTGTGTTCACACGCTCAACATACAGTGGGGAGAACAAGTATTTGATACACTGCCGATTTTGCAGGTTTGCCCACTTACAAAGCATGTAGAAGTCTGTAATTTTTATCATAGGTACTCTTCAATTGTGAGAGACGGAATCTAAAACAAAAATCCAGGAAATCACATTGTATGATTTTTAAATAATTAATTTGCATTTTATTGCATGACATAAGTATTTGATACATCAGAAAAGCAGAACTTAATCTTTGGTACAGAAGCCTTTGTTTGCAATTTCAGAGATCATACGTTTCCTGTAGTTCTTGACCAGGTTTGCGCACACTGCAGCATGGATTTTGGCCCACTCCTCCATACAGACCTTCTCCAGATCCTTCAGGTTTCGGGCTGTCACTGGGCAATATGGACTTTCAGCTCCCTCCAAAGATTTTCTATTGTGTTCAGGTCTGGAGACTGGCTAGACCACTCCAGGACCTTGAGATGCTTCTTACGGAGCCACTCCTTAGTTGCCCTGGCTGTGTGTTTCGGGTCGTTGTCATGCTGGAAGACCCAGCCACGACCCATCTTCAATGCTCTTACTAAGGGAAGGAGGTTGTTGGCCAAGATCCGCGATACATGGCCCCATCCATCCTCCCCTCAATACGGTTCAGTCGTCCTGTCCCCTTTGCAGAAAAGCATCCCCAAAAAATGATGTTTCCACCTCCATGCTTCACAAGTGGGATGGCGTTCTTGGGGTTGTACCAACCCATAAGAATTCCGGCTCTCACAGACCTGTTAGTTTTTCTTTAAGAAGCCCTCCTGTTCTCCACACATTACCTGTATTAACTGCACCTGTTTGAACTCGTTACCTGTATAAAAGACACCTGTCCACACACTCAATCAAACAGACTCCAACCTCTCCACAATGGCCAAGACCAGAGAGCTGTGTAAGGACATCAGGGATAAAATTGTAGACCTGCACAAGGCTGGGATGGGCTACAGGACAATAGGCAAGCAGCTTGGTGAGAAGGCAACAACTGTTGGCGCAATTATTAGAAAATGGAAGAAGTTCAAGATGACGGTCAATCTCCTTCGGTCTGGGCCACCATGCAAGATCTCACCTCGTGGAGCATCAATGATCATGAGGAAGGTGAGGGATCATCCCAGAACTATACGGCAGGACCTGGTCAATGACCTGAAGAGAGCTGGGACCACAGTCTCAAAGAAAACCATTAGTAACACACTACGCCGTCATGGATTAAAATCCTGCAGCGCACGCAAGGTCCCCCTGCTCAAGCCAGCGCATGTCCAGGCCCGTCTGAAGTGACCATCTGGATGATCCAGAGGAGGAATGGGAGAAGGTCATGTGATCTGATGAGACAAAAATAGAGCTTTTTGGTCTACACTCCACTCGCTGTTTTTGGAGGAAGAAGGATGAGTACAACCCCAAGAACACCATCCCAACCGTGAAGCATGGAGGTGGAAACATAATTCTTTGGGGATGCTTTTCTGCAAAGGGGACAGGACGACTGCACCGTATTGAGGGGAGGATGGATGGGGCCATGTATCACGAGATCTTGGCCAACAACCTCCTTCCCTCAGTAAGAGCATTGAAGATGGGTCGTGGCTGGGTCTTCCAGCGTGACAACGACCCAGAACACACAGCCAGGGCAACTAAGCCAGTGGCTCCGTAAGTGGCTCCGTAAGAAGCATCTCAAGGTCCTGGAGTGGCCTAGCCAGTCTCCAGACCTGAACCCAATAGAAAATCTTTGGAGGGAGCTGAAAGTCCGTATTGCCCAGTGACAGCCCCGAAACCTGAAGGATCTGGAGAAGGTCTGTATGGAGGAGTGGGCCAAAATCCCTGCTGCAGTGTGTGCAAACCTGGTCAAGAACTACAGGAAACGTATGATCTCTGTAATTGCAAACAAAGGTTTCTGTACCAAATATTAAGTTCTGCTTTTCTGATGTATCAAATACTTATGTCATGCAATAAAATGCTAATTAATTATTTAAAAATCATACAATGTGATTTTCTGGATTTTTGTTTTAGATTCCGTCTCTCACAGTTGAAGTGTACCTATGATAAAAATTACAGACTTCTACATGCTTTGTAAGTAGGAAAACCTGCAAAATCGGCAGTGTATCAAATACTTGTTCTCCCCACTGTATATGTCTCTGATTGGCCATTCTGTTCACACGCTCAACATATATGTCTCTGATTGGCCATTGTGTTCACACGCTCAACATATATGTCTATGATTGGCCATTGTGTTCACATGCTCAACATATATGTCTCTGATTGGCCATTGTGTTCACACGCTCAACATATGTCTATGATTGGCCATTGTGTTCACATGCTCAACATATATGTCTCTGATTGGCCATTGTGTTCACACGCTCAACATATATGTCTATGATTGGCCATTGTGTTCACATGCTCAACATATATGTCTCTGATTGGCCGTTGTGTTCACACGCTCAACATATATGTCTCTGATTGGCCATTGTGTTCACACGCTCAACATATATGTCTCTGATTGGCCATTGTGCTCACATAGTTTTTTAATGCCAAAAGAGGGTTTGTGCTGGCGCAAGCTGTTAGTAAATCTGGCCTATAATGTTGTCACCAGTCCTGAAGAGATATGTGAGGGTTTCTCTCACTCTCTCTTCCTCTCTTTGTTTCTTTCTTTCACACAAATTAATCGTGTTTTCATCAGCTGTGTCAGATCGTTTCCTCTTTCTACAGAATCTTACGTCAGGTTTGTGACCGTGTTGAGTCTGGTGTGTGTCTGCACACTTCTAGTTGTGTGTCCATTCGCTCTGTTTAAGGTTTTAAAATGGGCCGCCACCTGCAAGCTGTCAGGTGAGTTGGCTAGAGGAGACTTCCTCTTTTCTACACAATCTTCACTTATTCACGCTTTAACATTTATCATGCAGTTAATACATGTATTTTTTCTCTCTGTCCAGTTTCTGTGTCTTATCACACCAGGACGACATCAGATCACATTGTTGTAAGTCAGTAATCTATCATATCACATTCATGAATATTACCACATTAAAACTGATGAAGTTCACCGATTTCCTTACTTATATGAAGCTTCCTCTTTACAGGATGAGTATGTGAAAATGAGCCCAGTCGTACTTGCAAACTCACCCGCGGCCCAAAGTGGTAAAGGTTCTTATGTCAAGGATTTCCACAGACCTACAAACACACAACAGACTCCCGACAAAGACGCCAACTACATAGATTTCACTCTAGCAGACGGTCTGGATCAGATCTACACAGAAATGAACCCTGATTTTGCTCAAGAGTCAGTTTATTACAGTATTGATCAAACTACTGACTGACAACAGCCTGTCCTGTTTTCCCACAACAATCTTATATGTTGATTTTATGTACACTACCGTTCACTAAGTTTGGGGTCAATAAGTCTCTTATTCTCACAAAGGCTGTTTTTTTGATGAAAAATACAATCAAAACTGTAATATTGTGAAATATTATTACAATTTTAAATAACTGTTTTCTATGTGAATTTCCTGTGATCAAAGCTGAATTTTCAGCATCATTACTCCAGTCTTCAGTGTCACATGATCCTTCAGAAATCATTCTAATATGATGATTTGATGATCAAGAAACATTTATGATTATTATCAATGTTGAAAACACTTGTGCTGTTTTAGATTTTCGAGAAAACTGGAATACATGTTATTTTTCAGGATTCTTTGAGGAATAGAAAGTTCAAAAGAACCTAATTTATTTTAAATAGAATATTTTTCTAACAATGTAAAAGTTATTTTTACTGTCACTTTTGATCAGTTTAATGTGTGAATGAAAGCATTCATTTCTTTAAGAAATGTTACCCCAAACTGTTGAATGGTAGTGAATTGAATTGTACTCCTGAATAAATAAACTTTAATGTATAATTGTGTAAAACTGTAAATATATAGGAATATGAATATTGTCCGATGAACTCTGATGCATTAAATGCACTGTAAATCTAATGTTCACTGTCTCTAGCGAGGGGAAGTTGCTAATCGACATAGATACTGGCTCAGTGACCGTATAGAAATGGTGAGAGTAAAGATCTCGTTACGTCACAGTTGTATCACCGCAGATGTCTCAAGAGGATGGAGAGACAAAAATATAGAAGTAAATACTTTATCGTACCACAAAGGAGGAAGGCGAACTGTACTGTAAATTTCACACAGTTTTTTGCTTTTATAAAAGTGTAAAGTGAGTTTTTTTCAGCATGTGGAGCTTTCTAGTTGTCATGTCCTGCATATTTACAAATTTGCTAATCTTAAGGATACAAGTAACTAAAGATTCTGTCATAACAAAAATAGAAAAGACAAAGTGTTTGTAAATTGTTGACTGCGTAAATTCCAGCGTTTAACAGAATTTAACATTTAAGATGAATGATGCTCTTGACTCGCATCATCTCCAGCAGTGTCTTTGAATCCTGTATCTGCTCCAGTGGGAGGGAACGTCACATTTCGATGTTCTCACCTTCTGGCCGATGGGAACATCAAATATTTCTGCAGAGGTTATTGTGTGGACGAGTTTATTCTCATTCGATCTAATAGAGAAGAGAACCCAACTCGCACAGGCAGACACACTTTATATGACGAAGGATCGGACTTCACTGTGACCATCACGCACATGCGGCTTTCAGATTCTGACACTTACATCTGCACAGTGGAGAGACTTCTTAAAGACACTTACAATTATGTGACTACATGTATTTGAGGGTAAGTTATTCATTGAATATATTTAATATAAATTGTTGGGAGTTGATATAAGCTGTACTTTTCTAATAAGTTGTGTTTACTGTTTGTGTCAAATGGCGTGCTGGTGGTTAGCGGAAACGTGACGCTTGTGTATTTGTTAGGGGTGTAACGGTACACAGAAGCCACGGTTCAGTATGTACCTTGGTTTTGGGGTCCAGGTTCGTTACGAGTTCAGTGCATTAACATGCAGTGACAATGGCAGATGCACAAAGTTCAATATTGCACTTTTTCAAGAGATTATGGAAAGATGAGCGAGAAGGAGAAAAAGAGTCTACTTCTCCTTTCCATGAGGAGACAGTGAGTGATGCAGTCCTGAAGCTTCCCTAACCAGGCATCCCGTTTTTCCCGGGACAGCCCCGTATTTAAGCTCTATTTTTAGTGTCCTGACTTATTATGAAAAAATCTTTTTTTTTGTACCGTATTTCTTCTTTCTTAAATTGTCTTTGCTAGGTGATATAAAAATGTATCTCATCATAGTATATTTTAGAGAACAAAATTACCATCCAGTCACAATTCATTATCCATTAACTTGCAGTTAGTGAAGGTGGGATATTAGAGAGCGCTGTGGAGATAAAGTCAGAAGCGAAGACACATTTGTCAAAATCAGTTGTCCATCACCATCCCGTCCTGCATTCCACCATGAGATATCTGGTCACCCTACATTTCCAGGACATTTCATCACTGGCCTGTAATAGTGAGACTTCAATGAGTCACGACACAAATCGGCACAATCCAAATGATTTTGTTGAAATACTCCGTCATGTATGGTCATACAGATAAGAGTAAGACATCATTCAAAACTGAAAAAAGGGGGTGTGTGTGTCTGTGTGTGTCAAAACGTGTTTTTGTAAAATAAAAAAAAAAAACAGGATGCCGCGTTCTGCCATCCCTGTTTCCTTTCCATGAAGTTTGTGGAGCACGTCACAAAAATGAATGGAAACTCAGTGTATAGGCTACTAGCAAGCTCTTACATGCCATCCAAACTCTTGGGCTGCATTTGAAATCACATACTCTCTTGAGTAGGTACTTATTTTGAACAAGTAATTTTTTTGCGATCGTTAAGTTTCAAGTTTGTTTTTATTTATATAGCACATTTAAAAACAGCAAACACGGCTGACCAAAGTGATGAACAAAACACATACTGTTTTTCTCCTACTATATAGAGCAGGAGTCTCCAAACTCAGCCCTGGAGGGCCACTGTCCTGCAGAGTTTAGCTCCAACCACAATTAAACACACCTGAATCAGGCCCTAGTAAGACCTTGA
This sequence comes from Coreius guichenoti, assembly GCA_039654105.1. Taxonomy (NCBI): domain Eukaryota; kingdom Metazoa; phylum Chordata; class Actinopteri; order Cypriniformes; family Gobionidae; genus Coreius; species Coreius guichenoti. The sequence continues at coordinate 48,378,091 of CM077170.1, forward strand.
TTAGCTGATTCAGGTGTGTTTAATTGGGGTTGGAGCTAAACTCTGCAGGACAGTAGCCCTCCAGGACCGAGTTTGGAGAATGGATGTCGTGTCGATGCGGCATTTACAGGGGGGAGTTTAATTGACACGGTCTCTACAGACACTTCAGGGATGCGTTCCGGCCGACTGCAGTAAACCTCGGGATAAACAGAGAGACTAACATTAGCGTAGATGCCATTCTTCTTATGATGTAACGAGTACATCAGGTGTTATTGGAAGTGTTCCTGGTTCCGGCTGACCTAGTTAATGCAGCCTAACAATCATTTAACTGATTTGAATAATAGAAATTGATAATGTTTTATGTGTATGCCATAGTAAAGAGATGTGTTTTTAGTCTAGATTTAAACTGACAGAGTGTGTCTGCTTCCCGAACAATGCCAGGAAGACTGTTCCAGAGTTTAGGTGCTAAATAGGAAAAGGATCGACCGCCTGCAGTTGATTTTGATATTCTAGGTATTATCAACTGGCCAGAATTTTGAGACCGCAATAGACGTGATGGAGTATAATGTGTTAAGAGCTCGCTCAAGTACTGGGGCGCTAAACCATTTAGTGCTTTGTAAGTAATCAGCAAGATTTTAAAATGTATACGATGTTTAATAGAGAGCCAGTGCAGTGTTGACAGAACCGGGCTAATATGGTCATACTTCCTGGTTCTAGTAAGAACTCTAGCTGCTGCGTTTTGAACCAGCTGGAGTTTATTTATTAAGCGTGCAGGGCAACCACCCAGTAGAGCATTACAATAATCTAGCCTTGAGGTCATGAACGCATGAACTAACTGTTCAGCGTTTTGCATTGAAAGCATGTGCCGTAATTTAGATATATTTTTAAGATGGTAGAATGCAGTTTTACAGATGCTAGAAACGTGGCTTTCAAATAAGAGATTGGTATCAGAGAGCACACCCAGGTTCCTAACTAACGACGAGGACTTGACAGAGCAGCCATCGAGTGTTAGACAGTATTCTAGGTTACTACTTGTGGAGTTTTTTTGTCCAATAATTAAAAATTCATTTTTTTCTGAATTAAGTTGCAGGAAATTACTAGTCATCCAAATTTTTATATCAGCTATGCATTCTGTTAATCTTGTGAATTGGTAAGTTTCGTCAGGGCGTGAAGAAATATAGAGCTGAGTATCGTCAGCATAACAATGAAAACTAATGCCATGCTTCCTAATGATATCTCCCAGTGGTAGCATGTACAGGGTGAAAAGCAATGGTCCTAGCACTGAGCCCTGCGGTATTCCATACTGAACTTGCGATTAGTGTGACATCTCTTCATTTACTGCTACAAACTGATAGCGGTCAGATAAGTATGATTTAAACCATGCCAATGCAATTCCACTAATGCCAATATAATTTTCGAGTCTATTCAAAAGAATGTTGTGGTCGATAGTATCGAATGCAGCGTTAAGATCGAGTAACACTAACAGAGAGATACAACCATGATTGGATGATAAGAGTAAATCATTTATAACTTTGATGAGAGCAGTCTCAGTACTATGATACGGTCTAAATCCTGACTAGAAATCCTCACAGATACCATTTCTTTCTAAAAAGGAGCGTAGTTGTGAAGATACTGCCTTTTCTAGTATTCTTGACAGAAATCGTAGATTTGAGATTGGCCTGTAATTTACTAATTCTGTAGGATCGAGTTGTGTTTTTTTAATAAGTGGTTTAATAATAGCTAACTTAAAAGTTTTCGGTACATATCCTAATGTCAAGGATGAATTGATGATATTAAGAAGAGGATCTATGACCTCTGGAAGCATCTCTTTTAGTAGTTTAGTCGGTATGGGGTCGAGCATACATGTTGTTGATTTTGATGATTTAACGAGTTTAGCCAATTCTTCTTCTCCTATAGCAGTGAATGAGTGGAATTTTTCCTCAGTGACACTACAATGCACTGTCTGATGTGATACTGCAGTAGACGGCTGCATGGTTATAATTTTCTTGCACGTAAAGAAGTTCATAAAGTCATTAGAGCTGTGCTGTTTGCAAATATCAGAAGTTGAAGCTTTATTTCTTGTTAATTTATACACTGTTTCAAATAAATACCTAGGGCTGTGTTTGTTTTCTTCTAAGAGAGTCGAGAAATAAGCAGATCTAGCAGTTTTTACGGCCTTTCTGTACGCAATCATGCTCTCTTTCCACGAAATGCGAAAAACTTATAGTTTTGTTTTCTTCCAGCTGCGCTCCATTTTTCTGGCTGCTTTTTCAAGGGCCCTGGTGTGCTTGTTGTACCACGCCGTTGGACTATTTTCTTTAATCTTCTTTAAGCGCCGGGGAGCAACTGTGTCTAAAGTGCTGGAAAAGAGAGAGTCAATAGTTTCTGTTGCAACATCGAGTTCCTCTAGGCAATCTGGGATGCTGAAGAGATGAAACTGAAGAGGAAAATTATTTACAAAGAAATCTTTAGCCGCAGCAGTGATAGTCCTGCCATATTTGAAGCGAGGGGACGTCTTTGAAGCCTTTGCTACATTAAGTATACATAATACTAGATAATGATCTGAGATGTCATCGCTCTGCTGCAGAATTTCAACAGTATCAACATTTATTCCATGTGACAGTATTAGGTCTAAAGTATGATTATGACGATGAGTGGGTCCTGACACGTGTTGCCTAACTTCAATATAGTTTAGAATGTCTCTAAATGCCAATCCCAGTGCGTCTTTTTCATTATCTATATGGATATTAAAATCACCAACAATTAGGACTTTATCTGCAGCCAGTACTAACTCTGATACAAAATCAGCAAATTCTTTGATAAAGTCTGTATGGTGCCCTGGTGGCCTGTATACAGTAGCCAGCACAAATGTCAAACGAGATTTATCATTTACACTACATAACGTTACGTAATGCACCAAAAAAGAGTCTCTATGTGCTGGGATTTATCTGACTTCTGTGACGTGAGACAGCTAGCAGGCGGTCGGGTAAGCCAGTCTGTCTGCTTCCTGACCTGGGCCCCAGTTAGTCAAGGTTTAGCTCTAAGACTATGTGCCAAATTACTAGAGAGAAGAGCGGCACCATCCTAGGAGGGATGAATACCATCTCTTGTTAACAGGTCAGGTCTGCCCCAAAAGCTTTTCCAATTGTCTATGAACCCTATGTTATGCTGCGGACACCACTTAGACAACCAGCCATTGAGTGATGATAGTCTGCTAAGTATCTCATCACTCCGATGAACAGGGAGGGGACCAGAGCAAAAGACGTCATCTGCCATCGTACTTGCGAGTTCACACACCTCTTTAATGTTAATTTTGGTGATCTCTGACTGGCGAAGTCAAACATCATTAGTGCCGACGTGAATAATAATCTTAGAGAATTTACGATTAGCATTAGCCAGCACTTGCTTTGCTTTGAAAATTTGAAATTTGCTTTGATGTCATGCGTTCTGGCTCCCGGTAAACATGTGACTATGGTGGCTGGTGTCTCTATTTTTACGTTCCGTGTATTAGAATCGCCAATAGCTAGGGCACTTTCAACAGGATTCTCAGCGTGTGCGTCACTGAGTGGGGAGAACCTGTTTGATGTTCTAATCGGAACGGAAGAGTGGTTTTTTGATCCGCGACTATGCCATCTCATAGTCACCCAGTTGCCCTGCTGCACTGGCTCTACAGCCGGAACCGAACAATGTACAGAGTTCACTAAGCTAGTCGCGTCCAAAGCAGTGTCTAAAGCTGTTACATTCTCACTACTCTCAAATAAAATCTGGATGCATGTCTCTAATTCTGAAATCTTCTCTGTCAGCCTGACTATCTCCCTGCATTTATCACATGTGAAGCCCTGTTCGCCGACAGAGAAGGATATGCTAAACATGGAACAGGCAGTGCAAGTGACAATAACAGGAGAAGATGACATGGCTTACCGTGTTTGTTGACTAATCCAACTCACCACAGTTGTTTGATGAACTCAGAAAACAGGAGACAGGAGACCCGGATGCAGAGATGGCAAGCTAACAGGCTAGCGAAAGCTAACACGTGATAGTGATTTAGATTAAAAGCTAGCAATGTCAGATTTAAAGTGGTAGGCAATATTAGACAATATATGGTGATGGGTAAGTTATATTTAGCAGTTTAAACAACAGGGAATTATATTTAAATAGAGATTCAAAAGCAAGCAGCACAGCAACAGCAGGACAAACAGGAGGCAGACAGGAGCACTGATATAGAAGGGTATGCATCAACGTCACTTTCCCGCTGGATCACGCCCCCTCAGCCGGGACTGAGTGACAGAAGAGCTGCTACATGATGGTTTGAGGAAGCCTTGTGAGCTGAAGTAGTTATGGTAATGGGCGTTTGTTTCTGATGTGCACTGTAAGCGGTAGACCAATCACAACACACTGGGCCATCTGGTCAATCAGAGCAGAGTAGACCAATCACAACAGACTGGGCCATCTGACCAATCAGAGCAGAGTAGACCAATCACAACACACTTGGCCATCTGACCAATCAGAGCAGAGTAGACCAATCACAACACACTGGGCCATCTGACCAATCAGAGCAGAGTAGACCAGTCACAACACACTTGGCCATCTGACCAATCAGAGCAGAGTAGACCAATCACAACACACTTGGCCATCTGACCAATCAGAGTAGAGTAGACCAATCACAACACACTGGGCCATCTGACCAATCAGAGCAGAGCAGCTCACAGAAAGGAGGGATTTAGAGAGACTGATTCATCCGACAAGTCGTTTGGGAATCATTGAACATTGTGGTGATGTGCAATGTATATTATGAGAAAATGAAAGTGTTTTTTGACCTTTGATGCATGTAAACCTGTTGTTGGAGACTCCAAAACAAAATGAGGAAACTTTAAAATAGCATAACAGAGGCCCTTTAAAATGATTGATTGCCATTGCATTTGATAATAAAATATCAAACTAACAATATATATCAAGCTAACATGAAGGACTGAATTCAAATACTGGTTTTGAAACTGATATAGCGTTCATCTATCACAGGTCTGGCCTCATCCTTCACTGCAGGGCCTCATCCAACATTAAGAAAAGGAGAAGAGGTGAGTCGGGATCATCTTTGTTGAACATTTCCATCATTATAAACAGTACTGTAGTTCTTCTCAAGTAAACGTCGAGGTTAACTTTCCTGCTCAAGTTTGATGAAGCAATCATTTCCTTCCTCCAACGTACAGAATGAATATGATAAAGGGAACCCGACTGTCCTGCCAAACTCACACAGAGCTCCGAGTGTCAATAGTTCGGCAGCAAACGAGGTTCACAAACCTGCCAGCACAGAAGCAGCCGACGCAGACCGCGACTACATAAATGTTGCTGCTGCCGCGACAAACAGTCTGAATCCAGATCAGATCTACACAGAACTGAACGACAGTAGACAGAGTCACATTTATCATTGTCTCACAGCTGATTCTGCTCTATCACAGCATTGATCAACCGACCAACTGAACACAGGCGCCTCAACAAACCACCAAACCCTTATTTTGTTTCAGACTTTTGTTGTTTTGTTTTGTCTTAGCCACAATATGTATTTTTTTCGCCACTAGAGGTCGCTTGTTCAAAACAAAGGCGCAGCTTGATGACACCTTGATTTCGCTGAATCATGGGAGTTGTAGTCTTCACCTCTACAGCCGGTGGAAAAGAATCGGGCTCGGGCAGAAATCCTATTTTAGTGTATTAGTGTTACTGTAGTATGAAGCAGGGTGGGGCTGAACGAGGCGCCGGAGCGATTGCTAATGAGAGACGAGCGCGACACACGACTCGAGAGCAGTGGAGTTTTTATTCTGCCGCAGACGAGCGCTTCCGCTTCTTCCGCTCATGTGTATGTGGGGTAACGCAGCGCTGTTTATCATATTACACACATTTGAGTGTGTTAAAGTGATGTTATAATGCTACTCTGTGCGTTCGCTCGGCGCTACTATGAGACACTTGTTCACACTGCAGTAAGCTAGATCGATGTTAGGCATGGTAAAACATGGTACTCGCGGTAAATCAAGAACACCAGATTTAAACAATAAGAGTAACTGTGTTGAGCTGTAGAACAATGATTAGTTTTCTGTCTATAAATGTCTCCAAACAGTTGCTCACCTGTCTAATAAAACACATCATATATTAAAGCGTCTTTGGTGTTTCCATGGTTTCTACAAAATAAAACGGAGGGTAACGTGAGTATGATGTCATTGATAGGCGACGCACACACACGGTCCGTGTGCTGAGTTAAAATCCCTGCTTATTTCTCTGGATTTAAACATTCTTGGAAACATTTGGGATAATGCAAGTACACAAGTCAACAAAATATATAACATTGTTCTAGTGGTTTTGGGATATTTTAATCCAAAAATCTTACATATTGTGCCTTTAAATAATCTTGTCTAATGAATGTGAAATGGGTGTGAATACGTTTTTTTTTCTCTGTCGTAAACTGTCGTGACAGTAACCGTACTGTAAAGAGCAATGTTCACTAATTAGGGAGTGGCTAATCAGGACAATGACATCATGATGACATCACAAGAAAACAAACGGTCTCAAACTTTCACAAATGGCTCTAGTGACAGTAGACTGTAGGCATCTACTGTAAAATTAGGAAACACTGTTTGAATGGCCATCTATGGAGAAAGATGTATTTGAAGCCATGTGGTGTAGTTACGACATCTACCAGCAGGGGTTAATGGGTTCTTGCTAACCAGCTAAACCTCAACCACTGGGCAAGAACAGGGTAGATTTGACAAATTAGCTTTTGAGTGAGATTTTAAATGACTTTTAATTGTGTTGTAAGATGTGTGGAGATGCTGTACATGTAATAGAAATAAAAGCTCTTGGTGTAAATCTAAAACACAATTACACACCTAAAGGAATGGAAATGTCACAATCCATCCAGGTCAGTGTGTCTTTCATATAAGCATTTAGTCTGTCATATCGGTCATTATGAAGTCTTCAGCAGGTTAACGTTACACCGCGCATCACTACCATTATCCTGTTCATTTGTTGAAAGTAACGAATTAACGTTACAATGGCGGTTTGCTTGGTGGCTGTTTTGAGAGAAGTGTTGCACTTTGCAGTATCTAGATCAATATTAGAATATGATATTAATAAAAGCTGGATGACTTGTGTTGCTAAATGACATGCAATTAATTTTAGGCAGTGGCTATTTGCACTAAGTGAAAATAGCATATTTTCTTAGCGATAGATGATATTTACACTAAGTGAAAATAGTGATATATTCTATTTACACCGTGTAAAAGTAGCAGTTCTTTGCAATATGTGTAACTAGTAATTAGATGCAATTTATACTTTATTTTGACAGATACATACTATTTGAACCTCAGTATTAACAGGATGCAATAATAACATAGAGTGTAAATGATTATATTTATTAAAATTATTAAATGGATGCCGCCTTAATGGGACAATAAAAGCCCTCCCTACACCGACCCCTAACCTACCCAATAAATGCTTTTATTATTATTAAACATTTCATTATGCACTTTATTTCCACTTTTAGAACATTTTCTTAATTTTTATTGAAAGTGAATGCCTTTCTGATGTGATTTGTGATGGGAAAAGGGAGAAGAGCGAGCTCTGAAAAGGCGGATTCAAACCCGGGTCGATCGCGTCAAAACTTAGATCCGTGAGCTTTACGCTTTACTGACTACGCCACTGAAGACTTTGAAATACACAGTTATTTTATTATTTTTTTTTTTTATCCTGTTTGGCCCAACCAGGCGGAGCTAGTGTGAATAGCACTTGCCAACAAGGCACGTTATTTGCACTTGGTGTGAATAGACACTCCGTTAATTTTAATATATATTGAATGATGGCAAAAGCTCTCTCTGATTATGCTATGTTAGCCACTTGACTGAATAGTGTTGTCTCTGAGGCATGGTAAAAACATGGTACTCGTGGTAAATCACTTAAACAAGATTTAAACAATAAGAGTAACCATGTTAAGATATATATCAGTTTCTGTATATCCAAACAGTTGCTCACTTGTCTAATAAAACACATACTAGTAAATCGTCTTTGGTGTTTCCATGGTTTCTACAGAAATTAAGGGTAGCACGGATATGATGTCATTGACAAGTAACGCAAGGACATGGTCCGTGTCCTGGTTGCTGAACGTTTGGGTTAATGCAAGTACACAAGTCAACCAAATATATAACATTGTTCAAGTGGTTTTTGGATATTTTGATCTAAAAATCGTACATATTGTGCCTTTAAAAAAATGTATAGTTTTTATACAATCACTCTGTAAATGGACCCCAAAGACCCTGAGAGTAAAGGGGAAATGAGGACTGTATGAGGTACTCTATAGCTAATTATACCGGATTTAACCCATAAACGTTTAGTTGGTATCAATGAATGTATTCTGTTTGATTCAGTGATTCCGTTTGAATAATATTTTAGACTTGAATAAAACCAGTTAATTTAGATTTACCATTTTTCCCAATTGTAGGCCTATTGACACTCCAATGTCATGAAAGAGACAGTATTCGACAAAAACAGATCTAAAATAATACATTCAGTGCATGAAGTTTCATCAAGTGTGGAAAATTCAATGCATGTATCTTTAAACACATATTTGAGGTGATTGTAGTGAGTTTACTGTTGCACACGAGAGGAACACTGTACCGCCACTGACCTGTAACTATATGCCAGCAGTGAAACGTCACAAATGTGCTCTTTAAGATGTCCTGTAGAGCTGGATGTGGTTAAAGAGACAAAAGGGGAAGGAAATGGTTAATTCAGTTGCTGACGCCACATTGTTCACTCAGTACGGAAGAGAACGAGCGTAACGTTTGACACACAGAATTTGGTCTTTTATTTAAGCGAAACGCTTGTCAAATTTCATCATGTGGGACGTCCTGCTGCTCTTTTCCAGCATCTGTACAGGTGAGTTTGAGACTCTGAGCTCTTTTACACAGAGTTTGACATGTTCTCCTGTTTTTCCTCTGTTATTGATGATCAACAGACTCATATGGATGATATCTGTAAGTTATTATTCTGGTCTGCTTATGTCTCTTGCTCACACATAACAGCTCTATATAATGATATTTGTGTTTTCAGCTGTAGTTGTTGGTGCTCCAGAGACAGTTATAGGACACAGAGGAGAGAGAGTTGACATCAGATGCAAATATGACTCTGGATATGAAACAAATTCAAAGTATTTTTGTAAAGATGAGTGTTCAGTGTTAAATCAAAACATCATGGTTAAATCAGGATCTCCAGCTAAAGACGAGAGATTCTCTCTGACTGACGACACGACGGCCAGAGTTTTCACCGTCACCATCACTGATCTGAGAACAGAGGATGAAGGCCGATACTGGTGTGTTGTGGAGAGGACTTTTACTACTAATGTCTATTCAGAGATTTTGTTGAAGGTTAAACAGGGTAAGTGATTCATGTGACACAAATGTATCTATAGTAGAGGAAATGGGTCAGCAGCTTCATATATATTATTATTTATGCTACAGTGCTGTTGAATGCTTGAATCTGATTGGCTGATGAATGTTCTAAGGTGTGCAATTATTTTCAGGGAAACACACGACTAAAGTAGTTCCAGGCAGGTTTTGACCGCATATCACTCTTATTTCAAATGTCTTTACAATATTAAACAGCAAAATAAAAAAAATAATGTTTTTTGCCACAAATTACATTTTATTATGTACGGAAAGCACATACTCTCTTTCTGTCAGGAAACACAAGGGAAAAACCAAAGACGGCAGGCAGAGATTTTAATGAAAATAAACAATCAAACATAAATCAGGAACAAAATAACACTGAAAAAAACCACAAAAGAAGACACAGGGAACAGAGAACACCTGCATTACAACAAACAACAACAACCGACAGAGAACAACTGAAGCACTGGGGTATATATACACAAGGGAAACAAGGTTAATAAGATAACAAGTGGAGTGGTAAATGGGAAACACCTGGGAAGACTAATCGACATGAAAAACTACAAAGAACTACAAAACTCAACAGGAACAGGACACAGAAAACACAGAACCTAGGCACAGATAAACTACAACATAAAAGTCCCACAAGTGCAAGACAGAAGCAGATGTGACACTTTCTCCCACTCACACACACACACACACATATACAGTACAGATACACACTCGCACAGAAACGTGTTGTCTGACGATTTTATCAGTAAAATAGTTTAGCAACTTAAAAGCTACATGACATTTCTCACTAGCGAGGTAATAACGGCGCTGATCTTACAGTTTCGTATGAGTAGACGCTGCCGAACACTGTTGAGAGATGCACAGACTCTGGTCCGCTTCGCGTCTTGACCGCATTACCACCTTGGGTGTGCATTATTTTTCTAATAATTCAATGGGTCGGAGTCAATTATTCCTTACATAAAGGTCAATGTACTGCTTGATTCATGCACAGCAAAATCCCCAGTGTTAAATCAACACCGCTCAGAGCACATATGGTCCTACTAGAGTGTTAAAGTAACACTGAAGCAGCGTTAAAATGAATGAGTAAATTAAGTGATGATTGACCATTAGTAATGAACACCTGATGATAATGAGCATAACTAGAACTACAACTGACTTCAGTCACAGCTTTAGATGAAATCAACTGAAGATAAAAGAAGACATTAAATCTCTGAAGATCTCAGCAGAGGAGGATTAAACAACTCCACAAACAGCATTACCAGCTTCACACATTACTAACCAGATTGACTTTATTTCTGTCAGATGTCTACAGAATTTATTGTTGAGAAATTATGTTGATGTCTTCTTTTATCTTCAGTTGATTTCAGGCTTTGTGGCTTTAAGTCAGTTGTAGTTGTTGTGTTTCATTTTCTGAACCAACATCACATTGTAAAATTGATTCAATGCCATTACTATTGATTTTTGGATGAAATTTCAAACATTTTTCAACATTAATTGTGGTGCAAACGTGATGTTGATTCAATGCAGTTAACATTGACACATTAACACTGATTTAACATTATTTCGATGGTTGCTTGCTATCTGGGTCTTCATTTTTGTCTTTTTTAGACCCACCCAGGAGCGTCTCAGTGTCCATCAGTCCATCTGGTGTAATAGTGGAGGGAGATTCAGTGACTCTGAACTGCAGCAGTGATTCAAACCCTCCTGCTCTGAACTTCAGCTGGTTTAAAGGAGGAACGTTTGTAGGATCTGGAAGAATCTACAGCATCTCAAAGATCAGCTCTGATGACAGTGGAGAATACAAGTGCAAGTCCATCAATGAACATGGAGAGAGATACTCCACTGTGACTTTAAACATCATGTGTGAGTTAATGATGGTTCAACAAACAAATTAGTGGACTGAGTGTAAAAGGACCATGAATATATAGTTTCCTTTGTCCTTTTCAGACCCACCCAGGAGCGTCTCAGTGTTGATAAGTGGATCTGGTGTAATAGTGGAGGGAGATTCAGTGACTCTGAGCTGCAGCAGTGATTCAAACCCTCCTGCTCTGATCTTCAGATGGTTTAAGGAGAATGAAACCTCAGCTGTTGGATCTGGACAGAGTTTCAGTGCACGACAGAGTGGACGCTTCTACTGTCAGGCTCACAATCAACATGGATCTCAGAGATCAGACGCTGTAACTGTCACAGGTGAGGGTTTTATTAACACACTCCTGTATCTTCACATCATTCCTCAGTTTGGAGAGTTAATCATGAGGATCTTCCTCTTTCAGTTCATCATGGTGCTGGTAGGAATGTGATTGTGATCACAGCGGCATCTGGAGGATTATTCTTCATCATTGTCGTCGTCGTCGTCGTCATCATCATCATCATCATCATCATCATCATCATCATACTATTTATAATGTAAATAAAAATCTATAAATAAAACGTACATAAATATAATACTTTCAAACTAATTCAGAAAGATGTTTGATTATTAATGGTAAATGAAACAATGAAATTAGTTTGTTTTTGACAGTCGGAAGAAAAGGATAAACAGAAGATCTGCTATAAACGAGAATGAGGTGAGATGATCAAAGAACCGCAGAATGACACAATTAAATGAATAAAATTAGCTTTTTTTGTACAATCAGAGATGTTTTTTTGTTTTTTTTTAATGTCTGGTCTCATGACAAACTGACAAACACTGATTGAGACATGAACTTGCGTTCAAAACCTCTTGTTTTGTGCTGTAAGTCCTTCTGCCTGTTTCCCTGTAGAACGATGATCCCAGAGCAGGAACATATACAGCTCTTGACCTCAAGTCCAGATCACCTGACCTCTACGACACACTCACAGTGAGTGAAATATCATAAACTATACAAGCAAAAGAGTTTATGCTTTCAAAAGTCATATAATTAATAATCAATCAATGTGTTTTTCCCCATAGACTGTCAATCCCAGACCTGTTGTTCACCATTCGGGCTCTTCTGAATATGAGAATATGTCTCCTCAGTAGCACCTCAGGTCTTCTCAAGAAGAATCTCCTCGCTATTACTCAATAGATACTAAACCATCATTACATTCAGTCTTTTCACGCTATTCTATACGAGCAATCTCACCAACAGTAATCACATTTTTAAAATCTCTGAGAAACATTAGTTGTACCATTGTAGTGTTTGTTACGTCTGTGACTGTATTCTTGGATATGTTTTTTTTTTTTTTTTTTTCCCTCTCTGTTGCTTCCGCTGTCTCTCCTCCTATCCTGTTTCTTGTAGGTCGTTCCGCCCAAACTGGACGTGCCGTCGGCGCGTGCGGTGGTTGGTTACGGGGAGCGACAGACACTGAGCAGAGTGTTTCTAATCCTGTCTAACGTTGTTGAAGTTGTGCCGGTGAACGGTTATTGTTGAGTGAGCTATTGGTGTTCTCGTTCTTTTTATTTTTTTCCCTCTCATTGCTTTCATTTTTCTTTTGTTAGTGGAGTGTGTCCCACTGTTATACCAAGTACTTGCTTATTTATGATCGTTGTAGGGGCTAGGTGCCTTTTACTTTTGATATACTTTTCTCCTGTTTATGTTTAGTTAAGGAATTTATGTTTAGCCTATTGACACTCCAATGTCATGAAAGGCAGTATTCGACCAAAACAGATCTAAAATAATACATTCAATGCATGCAGTTTCATCAAGTGTGGCTAAATCAATGCATGTATCTTTAAACACATATTTGAGGTGATTGTAGTGAGTTTACTGTTGCACACGAGAGGAACACTGTACCGCCACTGACCTATAACTATATGCCAGCAGTGAAACGTCACAAATGTCGTCTGTCATGTTTAATACTTCCATATTTTGCCACCTTGGAATTATAAGGTTCTATCTGCATTCTGAGAGGTTTTGAGAAATTGAGCTTTAAAGTTTGTAGTGATTTATGGTTGTAAATATTAATATTCATATTCAGTATTAATATTGAGTTTTTGGTCACACGTCACCCAAGGTGAGTGTGAGAGTGTCAGATGATTCCTTCCTATGTTACGGGGCAGCAGCCAAGGAATTTCACCTTGACTGAATTATAATTATATAAATTGTAGGAAGTTCGTCATCTGATCAATCTGAAGGATTTAGTGAAATTATGGCGATCTTGTAGAGCCTCTGATTATCAGCACCAGAATGACACAGTTTGCAATAAAATGAATTTATTCACAAAAGCATAGACAAGAGCAAAATATCACACTCACTAAGGAAAATTGAATCAATAATCAAACAGAAACTACAAACTACTACACAAATGAACGTTAACTAAATGAATGCCAAGTAGATGAGCAACGGATTGGACGAAGCAATGAATGAGTAAATAGCAGTCAATGGGGGAGTCAGTTGTGGTCTTTCTGGATTCTGGTATGAAATAGTCATTAACCATTTACTATGAATACAGATAACGTGTCTAGTGTATCTATCTGTATACGCTGACCCTAGATAAACAGGAAAAAAACTAATCAAACCTGTCACAGCAGTAGTTCTCCCCGCCACCATGTTTAAAGTTTATGGCACGCCCATCTCGGGAATTTGGGTATCAAAATTATTTCCGAACTTCCCAGTATTTTTACCTAGGAAACTCTTATTTGCGATAATTTCGATAGTACATGAAGGCAGTATGATATACAGTGCGCAACCCCGCATTTGTGTGCAATTAAAGAGTGCACAGTATAACGTCTGGCAGGAAAGCTCGGTTTTCTGAGATGAGAGAGACTTTTTATTTCGTAACAAGCTATGAAAATAACGTTAGAATAATGACACTGACATATAGCCTGACAACATATCATCTGGCTGCAGATACTGAATCAGGACAACACGTTTTTCTCAGGCACTCCGTAGATAGAACCTTTTTGTTTTCTAAATGAGTCTCAAAATGTACACAGCCAATCAGCTGATTTCAGGCTGTGTGGCTTTAAGTCAGTTGTAGTTGTGTTTAATTTTCTGAGAGCGCAAGCATGATGTTGAACCAACATCACTGTTACGGTCATAGCCATAACATAAAGGAGGGTCAACACAAATGGCTCGGTCCATTAGGATAATTTAAAGACATAGAGGGGACATAGAACATAGAAAGAGACAGAAGAGGAGAGCAACGGGACCGCCGCCGAAGTCCCGCCTCCCAGTTGTTGCAACGAAGCTCCTTATATTCACATTCGAGAGGTCCGCAGGTGTAGGGTATCTGCTCATAAAAGACATAAACAGGTAACAAACATTTCTGACCCCTAGAGGGCAGACAAATCACTAGGAAAGGAAAGAGTAACCGGTCAAGCTACATGCACATTCACAATCACATTATAACATTGATTCAATGCCATTACTATTGATTTTTGGATGAAATTTCAACATTAATTGCGGGTGCAAACGTGATGTTGATTCAATGCAGTTAACACTGACACATTAACATTGATTTAACATTATTTCGATGGTTGCTTGCTATCTGGGGAGATGGAGTTCACAAGAACAAGACTTTTGCACAGTGTTTTTAAGAAATCCTCAATGATGAGTGGAAAAATAGTCTGCAGGTGCATTTGAAATGTTTTAACTAATCATCTTGTAATGAATGTCATTTCAGTTCTACTTTCTGACTATGCATTATCATATGCAGTAAAAGACAACAATACTCAAGCACTGTAAAAGGTTTAGCCACAAACTCAACTGACTGGCTTCTCTCCTGTATGATTGTCTCTTCAGACTTTAAAACGGCACATGATTTATGAGCTTCTACAACTTTTGAACTCCTTTCCACAAATTGATCATAAATTTTAAGTGCAAACAATAAGTGCAACCATAATCAAAGTACTCTCTCAATATTCACAGTCCAAATAGAGACCAAATTTTTCTTTAAGCATGATACAGAGCTAAGAGATGGTTACAACTACACAGCCCAGCCTAATATAGTTTTTATATTGGGAGATATTTGTATGCATCACGGAGCCGGTTTTAAAATGCGGGGTATTGAAATGTTTGAATGTGCTCGCGTTTTACTTTTTTACCTTCAATTTCGCGATCGCACGTACTCTTTGAATAGGGAGTGGCGGCACTGAGCACGCATTCTATAAGATAAGACATTTGTCAGACGCTTAGGCTGTGTTGCGCAATGAATCCTCCGCCATGGTCTTGTCAGTCATCCTGCCTTACTCTCGTCACATGACCAGTGAACTGTGATTCCTGCTGCAATGTGTGCGACTCTGCAGCTCGTGTTGGATGAGCTGGATGGTATTGAAGTGACCGTTATCCAACTGAATTAAATGTTTTTTATTTCTATAGAAAGCAAAACGACAGTGGAGGCGTAATGTAAACGTAGCAGTGGCATATTCTATCCTAACTTCACCCTCACACTCCGTCATGGCAATATCGCGAGACTATATCACATTTTAATCTCATGAGATCTCATCACACCTATAAGTAAGAATATGTGAATAACTGAATTTTGACAAAAATGTCAGATAGAACCTTATAATTCCAAGGTGACAATTTGCCTCCAAACGATCGGAAGGATGTGAATTATTCTCGTGTGATAATTCCCTCAACTGTAAATTAATTGTCTAATGCCTTCACAGAGTCCTTAGCAAGGACTGTTTTAGAAGCCCAATTGCATAGCCACAACACTGAGGAAATTACATTGTTGTTTAATGAGACATGTACAAATGTAGTCTAGACTGACTTGCACCACTAAAATCAAAGGTTTCCAAACTTAGCTCATTTCCATGGTTTAACCATCATACCCTTGCTCTTAGATAGGAGTGCCATAAAGCAGAACGTAATTGAAAAAAGATACATGCTACATGTCTCCCTGGAGATTTTTAGCACCTGATCCTCTTTGTTTCTGGCTTCCTTTGTAACAAATGATGTGTTTTGGTAAACACTGTTACAAATACCACAAACTCAGACAAAATGCCAAGTCAAGCTGGCCAACTAAAGGAAACACTGATCACCAAAATGCAATTGCATATGTTGAGCCCAGTGCTGTTTGCGACAATGCATAATGCGACATATTATGAAAATCTGACTTTTTCCGTGTTTAAGTGCTATAATCGGGTCCCCGGTGCATCTACAACTCAGTAACTTTGTTTTGGTAAGCCTTTCTCTGCAAGCATGTGAAAAGACGAGCCGCTCAGATTTCTCTCCCCTTCTGATGTAGGAAGGGGATCTATTATAATATTACCTCCTCTTAATCTGCTCGTCTCCACCCACGGCGCTGACAGACTGTTCCGTATTAGCATAGTTTCCGCCCTCAGTTGTACACTGTCCGCCATTTTCTCCACGCTCGAACATCACAACAATGTCTCGTAAGCAATGCAGGTGCATTGCCTGAACGAGGAACAATTCAAGGCAGGTTTTGCTAAAAAGTTAAAGCTCAAGGATGGATCAGTACCAACTATTCGTGATCCAGCTTACAGTCTCCGGAGCGATACTGGTCACGGCAGAAATGAAAGGGAGAGCGCGCACTTGTCACAAACGCCGGTGAAGATTCCACCGTCGGACACCAGAGGTCGAACTCACCAGAGTACTAACCTCCATTTCGGACTTCATTTCCCATACACCCTCACTCCTGGACTGATTACTGCACACCTGTTCCTCATCACCCTGCCTATATAAACTCTGCTTTCACACTTATTCAATGTGAAGTCTTGTTTGCCCTGGCTGCATTTCTGAGCGTTATTCCCTGTGATTATCCTGCCTGTGTTTGACTCGGCCTTGGACTACCGTTTACAACCCTGTTCTGCCTGCCCTTGATCTTTGTTTGCCTGGACTTTGATTCTCATTTGTTTGCTGCCTGCCCTGACCTATTGCCTGTTATGACCACGATTGATGCACTGCCTCTGATATTGCTGTTCACCCTGGTTTACCGACCCACCCCTGCTTGTACTGTGAATTTGTGTTATTTTAATAAACTGCACATGGATCCCAATCTGCAGCCTCGTTACAGCACTTTATAATGCTTTATCTGAGTTGTTTTATGGATATAAAGTTTACGAGTTTATTAAGCAAACCCTGAAAAGGCATAATGTCTGTATATATTTGTTTACTGTTAGTTGTATGAGTTAGTTAGTTGATGATAATGCAAGAGAGAGAGAATTTATGGACAAGACTTTCAAGGGATAGTTCACCCAAAAATGAAAATTAACCAAAGATTTACTCGCCCTCAAGTCATCCTAGGTGTATATGACATTCTTCTTTCAGACGAATAAAATCAGAGTTATATTAAAAATGTCCTGGCTCTTCCAAGCTTTATAATGGCAGTGACTTGTTGGTTAATTTTTGAAGTCCATAAAAGTGCATCTATCCATCATAAAAGTGCTCCACACGGCTCCAGGGGGTTAATAAAGGCCTTCTGAAGCGAAGTGGCACGTTTGTGTAAGAAAAATATCCACACACCTAGGACGACTTGAGGGTGAGTAAATCATGGGATAATTTTCATTTTTGGGTGAACTATCACTTTAACGTGCACTTCTTGTACCGTTTTATTCAGCTCTTAAGGTGATTTTCTGGACTGAAAACAGACCCATCATCTTTTGTATGATGAACAATCAGTAAAGTTTTGGCCATCATTCGGACGGGGTCCACTACAACATGCTTATACTAATAGTGGATATAAGCAAGATGGCAGCATAATTAATTATTAAACTAAACTATACCTGTTCTATCTTCATGCAGCATATTCTCTGGCTCTGAAGGCATTAGTGTCCGAGTCTGGTTTGAACTGAATACCTTTAGTTTCTGACATGTTCTGTTGTTGTTGCATGAGCTCTTGAAGCTCCACCCTCTTCTTGAAGGCACAGGCAGGGAGCACCAGCTCATTTGCATTTAAAGGGACACACAAAAACGGTGTGTTTTTGCTCACCCCCAAAAAGTGGCAATTTTAACATGTTATAAAACGTGACCTGTGGGGTATATTTTGAGCTAAAACTTCACATACACACTCTGGGGACATCAGAGACTTATTTTACATCTTGTAAAAAGGGGCATATGATGTCCCCTTTAAAGCAAAAATAAAACAGCATTGGGCTCATCTCTCTCATTCGGCAAGAATCCAAATATGCTTCCATATTTGCCATGAGACGCTAGGTTGTTAACTATTATTCATCATGTAAACAAGGATTTGTACTTTACTTGTGTTCCAATATCCACGGAAAACAGCATCCTTCACATGCGCAAAAATGTGGAAAAGGCTGTATGCACGGTTTTCGGTTGTAGGTTTGTTTCATAAATGAGACCCGGTGTCTTCTTCTATCTTCAGTTGATTTCATCTAAAGCTGTGGCTGAAGTCAGTTGTAGTTCTTGTGTTTCTCTTTCCTTCAGTGATTCTGCTCATTATCATCAGGTGTTCATCATTAATGCTCAATCATCACTTAATTAATCTCTTAATTATCTCATTAACTCCAACACTGCTTCAGTGTTACTTTAACACCCTGTAGAGTGGGGCCATATGTGCTCTGAGCGGTGTTGATTTAACAGTTGCTGTGTATTTCACTAGCAGATATTATGCTGACACGTCTGTTTAGAGAGTTTTTAGGTGTGATTGGCCCATCTGTGTTCTTAGTATTACTCTTACTGAAGTCTTCTCATGATTATTTAATTATTCTTTTCAGTGTGTCAGTGTGTGTTTGAGTGCAGGTACCTGTGCTGGTGTGGTTAGTGTGTGCGTGAGTGCAGGTACAGTGGGGAGAACAAGTATTTGATACACTGCCGATTTTGCAGGTTTGCCCACTTACAAAGCATGTAGAGGTCTGTAATTTTTATCATAGGTACACTTCAACTGTGAGAGACGGAATCTAAAACAAAAATCCAGAAAATCACATTGTATGATTTTTAATTAATTTGCATTTTATTGCATGACATAAGTATTTGATACATCATAAAAGCAGAACTTAATCTTTGGTACAGAAACCTTTGTTTGCAAATTACAGAGATCATACGTTTCCTGTAGTTCTTGACCAGGTTTGCACACACTGCAGCAGGGATTTTGGCCCACTCCTCCATACAGACCTTCTCCAGATCCTTCAGGTTTCAGGCTGTCGCTGGGCAATACGGACTTTCAGCTCCCTCCAAAGATTTTCTATTGGGTTCAGGTCTGGAGACTGGCTAGGCCACTCCAGGACCTTGAGATGCTTCTTACGGAGCCACTCCTTAGTTGCCCTGGCTGTGTGTTTCGGGTCATTGTCATGCTGGAAGACCCAGCCACGACCCATCTTTAGTGCTCTTACTGAGGGAAGGAGGTTGTTGGCTAAGATCTCGCGATACATGGCCCCATCCATCCTCCCCTCAGTACGGTGCAGTCGTCAAGTCCCCTTTGCAGAAAAGCATCCCCAAAGAATGATTTTTCCACCTCCATGCTTCACGGTTGGGATGGTGTTCTTGGGGTTGTACTCATCCTTCTTCTTCCTCCAAACACGGCGAGTGGAGTTTAGACCAAAAAGCTCTATTTTTGTCTCATCAGACCACATGACCTTCTCCCATTCCTCCTCTGGATCATCCAGATGGTCATTGGCAAACTTCAGACGGGCCTGGACATGCGCTGGCTTGAGCAGGGGGACCTTGCGTGCACTGCAGGATTTTAATCCATGACGGCGTAGTGTGTTACTAATGGTTTTCTTTGAGACTGTGGTCCCAGCTCTCTTCAGGTCATTGACCAGGTCCTGCCGTGTAGTTCTGGGCTGATCCCTCACCTTCCTCATGATCATTGATGCCCCACGAGGTGAGATCTTGCATGGTGCCCCAGACCGAGGGACCGTCATCTTGAACTTCTTCCATTTTCTAATAATTGCGCCAACAGTTGTTGCCTTCTCACCAAGCTGCTTGCCTATTGTCCTGTAGCCCATCCCAGCCTTGTGCAGGTCTACAATTTTATCCCTGATGTCCTTACACAGCTCTCTGGTCTTGGCCATTGTGGAGAGGTTGGAGTCTGTTTGATTGAGTGTGTGGACAGGTGTCTTTTATACAGGTAACGAGTTCAAACAGGTGCAGTTATTACAGGCAATGAGTGGAGAACAGGAGGGCTTCTTAAAGAAATACTAACAGGTCTGTGAGAGCCGGAATTCTTACTGGTTGGTAGGTGATCAAATACTTATGTCATGCAATAAAATGCAAATTAATTATTTAAAAATCATACAATGTGATTTTCCGTCTCTCACAGTTGAAGTGTACCTATGATAAAAATTACAGACCTCTACATGCTTTGTAAGTAGGCAAACCTGCAAAATCAGCAGTGTATCAAATACTTGTTCTCCCTACTGTACCTGGGCTGGTGTGGTCAGTGTGTGTGTGAGTGCAGATACCTGTGCTGGTGAGGTCAGTGTGTGTGTGAGTGCAGGTACCTGTGCTAGTGTGGTCAGTGTGTGTGTGAGTGCAGGTACCTGTGCTGGTGAGGTCTGTGTGTGTGTGAGTGCAGGTACCTGTGCTGGTGTGGTCAGTGTGTGTGTGAGTGCAGGTACCTGTGCTGGTGTGGTCAGTGTGTGTGTGAGTGCAGGTACCTGTGCTGGTGTGGTCAGTGTGTGTGTGAGTGCAGGTACCTGTGCTGGTGTCTATTGTGTCTTTTGATATCATATACTCATATATGCTATTCAAACCAGACCTCTACTCTGACAAAGTACATGTCTAAATTCTGCTGTCACTTCTCTAAAAAGTGAGACATGTTCCCCTGCAAAGTCGGGTATCCGGTTTAAGTTTAGCATACAGTCCAGACATGTTGGAAATACTTGTCTGGCTCTTGCTGCTCCTATAGTGTTAAAACCACAGTGTCGAGCTACACTTGCAGAATATATAACCAGAGGCCAGAGCTGATTCTTAGAAGAGATATTTCTGACATGATTAACATACTTCCTGATCTGATCTGAACTTTGGTATAAATATTGGCAAAGCTCATGCATTGGGGGCTCGCTCCCATCTTCCTTTGCTCTCCTGACAACATTATTTTACTCAGAGATATTTGGTTAAGGACTTGTTTATTGTTACTTATTATTAAAAGCTGATTATAACTTACAGATTCAATTAGCCATTCATGGTTTTATTATTCTTATTATCCTTTTTTTCTCTACTTAAAAATCATAAAATAATTTTTGATTCATCACTTCTCTGACTGGATCTCACTGCTTCAGAAATATTAAAAAATGTAATTTTGTAGTATAAAAAGGGCAACAGAAAAACACTTAAATATAAAGACAGAACAGAAACAGAGAGGACAGGAAACGGGTTGTGGTTGGTGAATTCACAGATAATTTCCTGGTCAAAACTGAGAGGCGTTTTCACACCGAACGCCTCGTGGAAACAGACACACAGTCACTGAACCGTTTGACATCACATGAGACGAGAAACAAACGTGTTATTTTACTCTCCACCGATATGAGAGCAGAATTATTGGGTGTTTGAGTTTCAGAAAGTGATGTGAGGAAATGCTGAGAGTCTCAGACTGATTTTCTGAACTGAACTGATGAAGAAATGAAGTTCCCGCTGACAGTTTGTGTGTTTCTGCTGACGGGTAAATGCTCAAGATCTCTACTAAACGTGTTTATCTAATATTATGGCTTATGTTAGCAGTGTACATGAGTAAAGCTGTGTGTGTGTGTGTGTGTGTGTGTGTGTGTGTGTGTGTGTGTGCAGTGAGCAGTTCACTGTCCGCAGACATTACAGTGACAGGAACGGAGGGAGGACGAGTGAGCATTAAGTGCCCTTATCCAGAAGGATATAAAGAATATCACAAATACTTCTTCAAAGGACCTTTCAAAAAAAAAGTCCTTATACTGCAATCTGATGGTGTAAAGACCAGTGGCAGATTCTCACTGAAGGATAATCGTCAGACCAGATCATTTACAGTGACCATCAGTGACCTGAGGATGGAAGATGCTGGACTGTACGGCTGTAGAGCTGGATCTGAACACTACAAACAAATCCAGCTGAATGTGATCAGAGGTGCTTGATATTCAATACTGAACAACAATCTGCTTCATCATTCATGTTTATGCTTCGTGCTGTAGTTAATGATTGTGCTATTAATATATTTGAATGGCGTGTCTGCTCTTCTTCATTTCTCAGCTCCAGAGACAGCAAGACCTGTCCAGATCTCAACATCCACCATTCGTCCGTTCACAACCACCAGCTCTGACCACACCAGCACAGGTACCTGCACTCACACACACACACTGACCTCACCAGCACAGCTACCTGCACTCACACACACACTGACCACACCAGCACAGGTACCTGCACTCACACACACTCTGACCACACCAGCACAGGTACCTGCACTCACACACACTGACCACACCAGCACAGCTACCTGCACTCACACACACACTGACCTCACCAGCACAGGTACCTGCACTCACACACAATCTGACCACACCAGCACAGGTACCTGCACTCACACACACTGACCAAACGAGCACAGGTACTTGCACTCACACACACACTGACCTCACCAGCACAGGTACCTGCACTCACACACACACTAACCACACCAGCACAGGTACCTGCACTCACACACACACCTGCTTCGTGCTGTAGTTAATGATTGTGCTATTAATATATTTGTTTCGGCGTGACAGCTCTTCTTCATTTCTCAGCTCCAGAGACAAAAAGACCTGTCCAGATCTCAACATCCATCATTCGTCCGTTCACAACCACCAGCTCTGACCACACCAGCACAGGTACCTGCACTCACACACACTCTGACCACACCAGCACAGGTACTTGCACTCACACACACACTGACCACACCAGCACAGCTACCTGCACTCACACACACACTGACCTCACCAGCACAGGTACCTGCACTCACACACACTCTGACCACACCAGCACAGGTACCTGCACTCACACACACACTGACCAAACCAGCACAGGTACCTGCACTCACACACACACACTGACCACACCAGCACAGGTACCTGCACTCACACACACACACTGACCACACCAGCACAGCTACCTGCACTCACACACACACTGACCTCACCAGCACAGGTACCTGCACTCACACACACTCTGACCACACCAGCACAGGTACCTGCACTCACACACACACTGACCAAACGAGCACAGGTACTTGCACTCACACACACACTGACCTCACCAGCACAGGTACCTGCACTCACACACACACTAACCACACCAGCACAGGTACCTGCACTCACACACACACCTGCTTCGTGCTGTAGTTAATGATTGTGCTATTAATATATTTGTTTCGGCGTGACAGCTCTTCTTCATTTCTCAGCTCCAGAGACAAAAAGACCTGTCCAGATCTCAACATCCATCATTCGTCCGTTCACAACCACCAGCTCTGACCACACCAGCACAGGTACCTGCACTCACACACACTCTGACCACACCAGCACAGGTACTTGCACTCACACACACACTGACCACACCAGCACAGCTACCTGCACTCACACACACACTGACCTCACCAGCACAGGTACCTGCACTCACACACACTCTGACCACACCAGCACAGGTACCTGCACTCACACACACACTGACCAAACCAGCACAGGTACTTGCACTCACACACACACTGACCTCACCAGCACAGGTACCTGCACTCACACACACACTGACCACACCAGCACAGGTACCTGCACTCACACACACACTAACCACACCAGCACAGGTACCTGCACTCACACACACACCTGCTTCGTGCTGTAGTTAATGATTGTGCTATTAATATATTTGTTTCGGCGTGACAGCTCTTCTTCATTTCTCAGCTCCAGAGACAAAAAGACCTGTCCAGATCTCAACATCCATCATTCGTCCGTTCACAACCACCAGCTCTGACCACACCAGCACAGGTACCTGCACTCACACACACACACACACTGACCACACCAGCACAGGTACCTGCACTCACACACACACTGACCACACAAGCAAAGGTACCTGCACTCACACACACACTGACTACACCAGCAGAGGTACCTGCACTCACACACACACTAACCACACCAGCACAGGTACCTGCACTCACACACACACTGACCACACCAGCACAGGTACCTGCACTCACACACACACTGACCACACCAGCACAGGTACCTGCACTCACACACACACTGACTACACCAGCAGAGGTACCTGCACTCACACACACACTAACCACACCAGCACAGGTACCTGCACTCACACACACACTGACCACACCAGCACAGGTACTTGCACTCACACACACACTGACCACACCAGCAAAGGTACCTGCACTCACACACACACTGACTACACCAGCAGAGGTACCTGCACTCACACACACACTAACCACACCAGCACAGGTACCTGCACTCACACACACACTGACCACACCAGCACAGGTACCTGCACTCACACACACACTGACCACACCAGCACAGGTACCTGCACTCACACACACACTGACTACACCAGCAGAGGTACCTGCACTCACACACACACTGACCACACCAGCACAGGTACCTGCACTCTCACACACACTGACCACACCAGCACAGGTACCTGCACTCACACACACACTGACCACACCAGCACAGGTACCTGCACTCACACACACACTGACTACACCAGCAGAGGTACCTGCACTCTCACACACACTGACCACACCAGCACAGGTACCTGCACTCACACACACACTGACCACACCAGCACAGGTACCTGCACTCACACACACACTGACTACACCAGCAGAGGTACCTGCACTCACACACACACTGACTACACCAGCACAGGTACCTGCACTCACACACACTGACCACACCAGCACAGGTACCTGCACTCACACACACACTGACCACACCAGCACAGGTACCTGCACTCACTCACACACTCTGACCACACCAGCACAGGTACCTGCACTCACACACACTGACCACACCAGCACAGGTACCTGCCCTCACACACACACTGAGCACACCAGCACAGGTACCTGCCCTCACACACACACTGACCACACCAGCACAGGTACCTGCACTCACTCACACACACACACACTGACTACACCAGCACAGGTACCTGCCCTCACACACACACTGATACACCTGCTCACATTTTTACTCACATGCATTCTGCTGAAAATATTGCTGATGGGACGTTACTGTGTTTATATACACTTTTCATAACTTTCATCAAAACATTAATAGTTAGTCTGATTATATTAAAAACAGAGATATCAAAGCTTCTATACACATTTCTAATGCTGCATTCATGATCACGATGCAATTCCCGTTATTACACGTTTCCAGCAAGTTCTGACCAGACAGTTCATGTCTTTTACAAACTTGCACCAGCTTGGAAACTCTGAACTTCATCAAAGCTTCAGCTTCTGCATACAGCTAATTGATTGCTGTGTCATTTTACAGCCAGTTTTCTTTAGCCCAACTAAAGGAAACACTGATCACCATAATGGTGACCAAACATTTAAATAAAACATGAACATCTAAACCTCTGTTAATTCTCTAAAAGAACTTCTGCTGAGATCTTGAGAGATTTATTGTCTTTTATCTTTAGTTGATTTCAGGCTGTGTGGCTTTAAATCAGTTGTAGTTGTTGTGTTGCAAGCATGGTGTTGAACCAACATCACATTGTAACATTGATTCAATGCCATTACCAGGGATTTTAGGATGAAATTTCAACATTTTTTCAACATTAATTGTGGGTGCAAAAGTGATGATGATTCAATGCAGTTAACATTGACACATTAACATTGATTTAACATTGTTGCGATGGTGGCTTGCTATATGGGTTATTGTGATCATAAAATACAGCATATTACTACAAAATTTTAAATGGCCAACATGGGAAAATTGGATATGATTCAGCTTGATATCAAACTATTAAAGGTCAAACTATTCTGAAGTTATAGGCAAAAATATAAATTTTCTATTTTTCGCCAACACTAGGTAGCGCTGTGCCGAAACTCTTCACGTACCCTCAGGGCATGATGGCTATAGAGTGGTGCAGGTATGAGATCACTTTGTAGGCCAAATCACAGAAACGAGTTAGCATTTTAGCACGTCCAGTAGAGCTGCACGATTAATCGTTAAAAGATTGCAATCTCGATTCAATCACCCACGCAATCTTATTTCTAAATGACAACGATTCCGCTATGTCTATTACCATGGCTGTTTCACATCACAAGCGTCAGCGGAGCACGAGCAGTGTGTATTTTTCCACTGCCCATGTTAATGAATGAGAGAGTCGGCCATCACGCTTTCAATGTGAATGCTCTCATTCATTGATATTGGCAGCGAAAACACGCGCTGCTTGCGCTCCGCTGACGCTTGTGATGTGAAACAGGCTTTAAACCAAACACTTTAGGGATATTGGTTACCCTTTTAAAGTACGACCATCACACAACATTCAAATCTGCGCTCGCACTGCTGCTGATCCGGAGAGGGGACAAATGTGTACTGGGATAAAAGTTTATAGTTTGGGTATGAACATTGATATCTAGTGATCAAAATAGAGCAAATCACCTTTTTGAAAGTGTTTTTTTGACATTAATTTTTAATTCATACAAGTCATCGCTTATTACGCCAGGAGGTGGCGACAAGAGAGAGTTTAAAAAAAGTGTTTGTCATTGAATCATTCATTCAAGAGATTCATTCACAAACGCTGAATCATCCAATAATGAAACAAGTCTTTATGAATGAGACATGAATCCATTCAAATAATTTTTTTAATTATTTCGTTCAAATACATTTATTTTTTTAAATAGACTAAAGCAATGAACATTTTGTCAGAACCTCTAGTAAATTGTTATTTTGTTTAGGTGTCTAAATGTCTCAATTTTAAACAAAAAAATCGTGATTCTCAACTTATCCAGAATCGTGCAGGTCTAACGTCCAGTTCTATCGTCCTGAAGTCAATGGTTTTTTTAATGGGATTTTGGTTAAATGGCTGAAATAAGGTCTGGGGTTAGTGATGGTGACATTTAATTTGTGGAACCGTGGTGACACGCCGACGTGGTCCCTTGAACTACCTGCGCCGCAATGGTCCACTGAACTACCTCCAACGCCATGGTCCCCTGAACTACAGTGGGGAGAACAAGTATTTGATACACTGCCGATTTTGCAGGTTTTCCTACTTACAAAGCATGTAAAGGTCTGTAATTTTTATCATAGGTACACTTCAACTGTGAGAGACGGAATCTAAAACAAAAATCCAGAAAATCACACTGTATGATTTTTAAATAATTAGCATTTTATTGCATGACATAAGTATTTGATCACCTACCAACCAGTAAGAATTCCGGCTCTCACAGACCTGTTAGTTTTTCTTTAAGAAGCCCTCCTGTTCTCCACTCATTACCTGTATTAACTGCACCTGTTTGAACTCGTTACCTGTATAAAAGACACCTGTCCACACACTCAATCAAACAGACTCCAACCTCTCCACAATGGCCAAGACCAGAGAGCTGTGTAACTTGGAAACTCTGAATTTCATCAACGCTTCAACTTCTGTGAAAAATAAACCAAAATTGCAGCACAAATGAGATTTACAGGTTGTGATGTTCCTCAACACTTGAATCAAATGTACAACAACTGAATGATTGACGTGTTATTTTACAGCCAGTGTTTTCTTTAGCACTTAAGTTTCTGAGACTGTGTTTCTGAGTAAATTCATCGTCACATGAGTGCAGCATTAATTTACGTGTTTTTCATGCATTCATTGACAGAAACTTTTATCCAAAGTGACACTGTATCGTTTCAGATAATAAAGTGTCTTCTAAATGAGCACTAATGTAATGTGATTATCAGTAATAAGTTTTATGAATAGAAAAAAACAACTCTTTGATCACATGATCACTCTTTGAAAGGAAATTGCTTTAAACATTTGTTGAGACACATTTTAGCTACTGTATAAACCTAAAATGATGCACATATCAGCTTTCATGCGGTTAACTTGGTTTGACATCAACCGTAAAGAGAAGCGTTTCCTTCTGAAGACTTGAGGTTTACCATTGCAGTTTCACTTCAGTTACACAATATAACAACTATATATTTCCAATATTACAATATTCTAAATGGTACACTAATCAAAGTTATGTCTGTTATTGTTCATTTAACAGTATAATCAGAATCAGCAGTGTGTTGTTTCCTCATGTAAATATCACGTGTTTAGCGGTGCGTACAGACCTGGCTTCTGTTGCTGGTGGTCTGGGTTCGGTTCTGCTGGTTCTGACTCTGTGTTCTGGAACGTTCCTCATCCGGAAAAAGAGGAAGAGGAAAAGTGGTACAGGTAACAGTTTTTTTTTTTTTTTGATTATTATTATTATTATTATTATTATTATTATTATAAGTATTATAAAGTCTTGTTTTTGTGTGTGAATTGACTTTTCTCTGTTTTCATGCAGCCTTATTTGAGCAAAATGTGCAGCACAATACAGAGGTGTGTGTGTTCAAATCTTTACCTGTAGAAGATCAGAAATACATTTAGGGCGTCACACTTGACGTCTTTTTTTAAGCCGTCTGTTTTACATTATAATCCTATGGAGTAAACCATGTTTTCAAAAAAGTTGTGAGCGCTTTTTTAAATGCCAACGCCAACATCTTTTTCTGCAGCTCAGAGCGTCTTTTCAAGTTGAAAAAAGTTCAACTTTTCTGATAAAAATGCCCTACGTCAAGCACCTTTTTGATGGCTGACCAATGACAAGCGAGTAGCAAGACATGACTCATTTCCATAACAACAAGAAATGGAGAAGGTGCTGGTAGATCGACTAATTGTGCTAGTGTCGGAGCAATGACTTGTAGCAGGTCTTCAAACTGACTTTTTTAAGTCTAAAATATGCTGCAAACCGCGCATCGTCCAACCGGAGCTCCTGGACTAAATTATTGTAAGCACCATACTGTTTTCTTCCCCGTATAATGTCGTGCACCCACAAATGTCGTTATGAACCAACATTCTCCTCCCCGTTAACTTCAAAAGCCAACGCAAGAGCCAACTTTCTCTTTCTCGACATTTTGTATCTCTGTACCACACAGCACTCTTGTTGGAGCTGTTGTTATAGCAACAAAAGACGCCCTCGGCTGCTATTTGGAACCAAACGCTTCCAGCTTTTTTTTTTTTTTACTGAAAGAGCGCTCTTGTCAACTTTTTCTTGTGAAAAAACACAAGTGTGAACACAGCCTTATTGTTTACATTTATAATACAATTATTGTTTATTGATCAGAGTATTATTTATGTAAACTAGTAAATGATTGAGTATGTGTTGTTTTTCAGACTGACCACATATATGAAGAGATTCCAAACAGTGACATTGCCAAGGTAACATCTTCATCCAATAAGACGCCTGCATCTTCATCCAATCAGACGCCTACATCTTCATCCAATCAGATGCCTGCATCTTCATCCAATCAGATGCCTGCATCTTCATCCAGTCAGATGCCTGCATCACACCTCAACACCTGCCCTAAAGTCTCCAACATAAAGTCGCCTGAAGCAACACAGGACAGCAGGACAGAACTGATCTACGCAACAGCAACACATCCACAAAACATCACAAGAAATGAGGGTCCGATATATTCAGTGATCAACCATTAATGAAAAAGACTGTCAAAATCTGCATGAAAAAAATGAATCAACATTTTTTACACTTTTCTGTACAAGACATTTTTTTCAGTATTTTGTGTAATATTACTAATGAGAAAAGTTACTAACAATTAAAAATACATGAAAAAAACAAAAAAATTCAGTGTTCTTTGTAATTAGACCACCTCATCTACAGTTCAATAAAACCAATAAAAATGTTTTTTTTGTTTGTTTTTTTTAAACCTGCTACAAGCAGTGAAAATTAGTATGTAAGCAAGCATGTCAGGGAGAATTAGGTCATGGTCATGATTTTAAATATGAAGTTTAAGTGCAATAGGCAGTAACGTTGACAAGATATTGCATTAAACACTATTCAACTCTTTTATATCAAATTTGACAATGAGTTATGTGAAAACGGTTTGAGATATTAAACAGTTTTTAAAAACTCTTTTACCTGCATGATCTGATGATTATCTGTGTGAAATTGTGTTAGCAGGAGTTCGAAATAGTAAAGTGCCCTATTGATATGGGGAGAACTCCCTTTTCTCCGATATACTATAGCCTGATTGAATCACGCAGTGAAACTGCACAAACCTATGGCGCCGCAGCCCGCCGAAGTGGGGATACCCGTCTATATAAGCAGGCAAATCTCGCCATAGAACTCCAGAATCTTTCTCCTTCAGTGCAAAATCATCTCCTCGCTGACTCCGAAGACAACACAGAAGCCTCGCCATCGAAGCAAGCCTATGCAGCGGACCAACGGCACCTCACAGCTGACTCAGCGCTCTCCCCTACGGCTATCCGGCGAAAGCTCGGCGTACTTTTACGAAATGTGTAGTCGCGGCTCTTTCCCCTCTGAGACAGATGGGAATCTGCATACTCAGCTACCTCGACAATTGGCTGCTTATAGCCCAATTGGAACGGGAGCTTTGCGCCCACAGATCCCAGCCCCTCTGTCATCTGGAGAACCTGGGCTTCAGGGTCAACTTTGACAAGAGCTCGCTACTCCCCAGCCAACGAATTCCTCTCTGAGGCTAGAGCTCCGTCTACTAGACGTCTACTCTACGCCCTTAAATGGTCTGCCCTGTTCGGGTTTAGGGTATATCGAATGCTCTGCAGTTAGTTTTCTTCTACACTTCGGAGGCCGCACCAAGGGATAGGTCATGAAGCAGAGACTGTCCCACTGGATAGTTGGCACAATTGCACTAGCTTACGCCTCGATGGGCCTCCAGTACCCCATCAGAGTGAGGGCCCACTCCACCAGAGGCCTCCTCCTGGGCGTGGTCCAGTGGACTATCCATTGGCGACATCTGTGCAGCGGCTGACTGGTCCTTGCCGTTCACCATCACCAGGTTTTACAACTTGGACAACCCTGCTCTGCATGCACAGGTCCTGTCTATTTAGTTGGGTCTTGACCTTGACACAAGCTCAACCCGCACAAAACGTCTTCCCCTAAGGGCTCTGACATTGTGGTCTGAGCCCCTTAGTCTCGGGCGAATGTCCTCGCCCTAATTAGGCGCTCGCCGCTTCCAGTCGGAATATTCTGGAGTTCTATGGCGAGATTTGCCCGCTTATATAGATGGCTAGCCCCGCCCATTTCAGCGGGCTGCGGCGCCATAGGTTCGTGCAGTTTCACTGCGTGATTCAATCAGGCTTCAGTATTTCGGAGAAAAGGGAGTTTTCCCCATAGCGTCTCTATGATGCAATAATCGTTCCCGTTATCTCAGGGAACCGAGATTCCGTTAGTAACCGAGTACGTTTTAGACAATGCTTTAAAATTGTGGGCAAAAAAAAAGGCTGATTGTCTGTATATTGTATTGTAAACCTGTTTATCGCTAGATTCTGTTGGACCCAAAGACTACAAAGAGGTAAGATTTATGGCATCAAACAAAATTCACCAAGGCTATAAGCATATTTGTAAATTTCTTTATCTTTTGACCACTAGGTGGCGACAATCCCAATCTTCTTAGGCTCCTTGGTGCTAATTACACAAACCAAGTTGTGTAACGATACGCTATTGCACTCATAAAATACAGCATATTTCTACAAAATTCTAAATGGTCGACATGGGAAAATTGGGTATCATTCGACTCTATGTACCACACAGTGAATGTAAAGAGATCAGTGTTATGATTTTTGGTCAAACTATTTTTAAGTTATAGGCAAAAATATGCATTTTCGTTCTAGCAGTGTGAGCAGCACTGGGGAATCCCCTTGCTGCAGGGAGAGTGAGACACATGGGATATGGACCGGCGTGAGCTCACTTAGTCCAGTTCACTCAGCCCTGCAACTCCATTCGGCACTGTGCCGAAATTCAAGTGTTGTGGAGATACAGCCTCATGTCCACTTTGGTATGCTCGCCATCAAATTCATTAAAGCGCTATAAAAGAACGGTTTGGTCTATCAAAAGGTTTTAATAACTTCTAGCCAGCATGGTCTGAAGATGATCTGGGCCAATTTACTTTGGACCAACTGTCTTGAACAAGTTTAGAAAAAGTAGGATTGTCGGAGCCGATACCCTCGTGGGCAGCACTCATATAGCGAAACTGTATGGAGTGAATTTTGTGCAAATTAAACAAACAAATCCAGCATTTTGCAAACAAACACGATCTGCTTTGCAAAGGAAACTCGACTCGCAAACAAACAGAAAGCCATGTGCAAATACAAAGGTCAGTTTGAGCGAAAACGCAGAGTAACAAATATATGTATTGTGTTTTGCAAATAAATGAGTGAGCATACATCATATTTCACAAATAAATACAGACCATCCTACAAATTGCATGTAACCTTTGAACAAATACCAAATCTAGTCCATACAAATACATACCTGTCTGTTACGATCTCTCAGCTTAATTTTCTCACAAATGCAGATTTCAGGCATGTAATAATTCACTCATCACAACTGAGTTTGATACACGATACTGATCTTGCAATACAGTACAATGGTATAGTTTTTAATTATTACTTTTAACACTGTTCATTAAATTGCATCAGAGGTGAACTTAGGCTGGGCTTGGTCCTTCTCCCCCGTGCACAGGGAAATGGTGACAGCAGAAAATACATATTCATCATTCTGCTTATAATATACACTCACCTAAAGGATTATTAGGAACACCTGTTCAATTTCTCATTAATGCAATTATCTAATCAACCAATCACATGGCAGTTGCTTCAATGCATTTAGGGGTGTGGTCCTGGTCAAGACAATCTCCTGAACTCCAAACTGAATGTCAGAATGGGAAAGAAAGGTGATTTAAGCAATTTTGAGCATGGCATGGTTGTTGGTGCCAGACGGGCCGGTCTGAGTATTTCACAATCTGCTCAGTTACTGGGATTTTCACGCACAACCATTTCTAGAGTTTACAAAGAATGGTGTGAAAAGGGAAAAACATCCAGTATGCGGGAGTCCTGTGGGCGAAAATGCCTTGTTGATGCTAGAGGTCAGAGGAGAATGGGCCGACTGATTCAAGCTGATAGAAGAGCAACTTTGACTGAAATAACCACTCGTTACAACCGAGGTATGCAGCAAAGCATTTGTGAAGCCACAACACGCACAACCTTGAGGCGGATGGGCTACAACAGCAGATGACCCCACCGGGTACCACTCATCTCCACTACAAATAGGAAAAAGAGGCTACAATTTGCACAAGCTCACCAAAATTGGACAGTTGAAGACTGGAAAAATGTTGCCTGGTCTGATGAGTCTCGATTTCTGTTGAGACATTCAGATGGTAGAGTCAGAATTTGGCGTAAACAGAATGAGAACATGGATCCATCATGCCTTGTTACCACTGTGCAGGCTGGTGGTGGTGGTGTAATGGTGTGGGGGATGTTTTCTTGGCACACTTTAGGCCCCTTAGTGCCAACTGGGCATCGTTTAAATGCCACGGCCTACCTGAGCATTGTTTCTGACCATGTCCATCCCTTTATGACCACCATGTACCCATCCTCTGATGGCTACTTCCAGCAGGATAATGCACCATGTCACAAAGCTCGAATCATTTCAAATTGGTTTCTTGAACATGACAATGAGTTCACTGTACTAAAATGGCCCCCACAGTCACCAGATCTCAACCCAATAGAGCATCTTTGGGATGTGGTGGAACGGGAGCTTCGTGCCCTGGATGTGCATCCCACAAATCTCCATCAACTGCAAGATGCTATCCTATCAATATGGGCCAACATTTCTAAAGAATGCTTTCAGCACCTTGTTGAATCAATGCCACGTAGAATTAAGGCAGTTCTGAAGGCGAAAGGGGGTCAAACACAGTATTAGTATGGTGTTCCTAATAATCCTTTAGGTGAGTGTATATAGCCTACTCTGCTTAAAATATATTTTATTTTTAATTTATTAAAAATATTTAATAAAAATGGAAGCTCAAATGTGTGCCCTTCAGGATTTACCATACTTGATGTGACATTAACATCTCATACGAAACTAAATCTGTCTAAACTTTAATCCACAATACATATTGTTGCATTTTTGTATTGCAATATATTGTGACACGATACACCCTTACATTATTTCTCAAAAATTTTATCATCAAATGTACAAATTACATAAAAGTAAATACTTTTTTATATCCCGTTACACTACAGTGGATAAATGGTATAGAGGATGGATGCATGCATTTTAATGAGAAAAAACTAGCCCTAGCTTAAATGTTTTCAGCCATGTCTCTACTGATTTTGCACTGATCGGTCACAATAACATCTTTAAATTATATTGAAAAAAAAAAAAATTATATTTTTTATATTGAAATTATATATTAAATTATATTTTTTATATTGAAATAGGGTTGGCATAGTGAAAATCTCAAAAAGATTAATAATAGATACAGTAAGACAAATACTGCAACCTGTTCACCGCTCATTTTCGTCAGCTGAAAACGTGTTTCAGGGCTTCTCAGGGGAGACAAGCGTAAATTGACCCAAAGCGCCATCAGCTGTTCTGGTAGAGGAAGTTGCTCAACTGCATTTGTGAGAAAATTAAGCTGAGAGATCGTAACAGACAGGTATGTATTTGTATGGACTAGATTTGGTATTTGTTCAAAGGTTACATTCAATTTGTAGGATGGTCTGTATTTATTTGTGAAATATGATGTATGCTCACTCATTTATTTGCAAAACACAATACATATATGTGTTACTCCTCTGCGTTTTCGCTCAAACTGACCTTTATATTTGCACATCGCTTTCTGTTTGTTTGCGAGTCGAGTTTTCCTTTGCAAAGCAGATCGTGTTTGTTTGCAAAATGCTGGATTTGTTTGCTTAATTATGGCACAAAATTCACTCCATAAAACTGTTCCTCCAGCAGCTCGAGTTCGATTCCTGGCTCCAGATCCTTTTCCTCTCTCTCCACCCATGCTGTCCTGTCTGATAAAATGACCAAAACTATGACTTAAAAAAAAGAAGAAAAAAAGGGTTTTCAGAAAATTCTGAATATTTTTCTAGCCCTTACAGTTCAAACGTTATTAGCATAAACATGAGCACAACTTTGAACTGTTAGTGGCACTAAAGGGTTTGAGTTAGAGATTTCACATGTGGTTTACCCCCAGGGGTGGGTGATCACGCCAGCGATACCACCTCGTTTTTTTTTCTTACTGGTGCAGAAAAGAGACTCAAAATACTCCATCAATTTTGGACATACAGATAAGAGTTTTACATCATTCAAAACGGTGAAATGTATTCTTTTAATTGTGTACACCCACAGTAAAATCAAAATGTTATGCTTTTTGCAAAATAAAGAAAACAAACATGATGCACAATCTGCCGTCTCTCTTTCAATGAAGTCCATTCTGCTACTTGTCAGAAAATGAACTGTAATTTAGCGAATACTTGTCACACAAACATGAGACATATGTCTAAAGAAACGCTGAAATGTCAAGTTTAAAATAATGTCAAATATGTATATAAAAGTAAAAGTCAAATCGAAAACAAATACTCTCTATGTAATCTGTTTGAAAAGAGAGAGATGTCAGTCGTTCATGACAATCTTCATTCAAAATGATTCGGTGTACTTCGAAATCTCGGCGTTCAGTGAAATCTGTTGCAAACTGAACTCAAGAAAAATGGACCAAAACTATTGAAGGTTAACTTAAATGAAACTGAGGCCAGTTATGAAACCTTAAATATCTTAATGTTGTTTAAAAGTTTAATACTTGTCAAATTTCATCATGTGGGACGTCCTGCTGCTCTTTTCCAGCATCTGTACAGGTGAGTTTGAGACTCTGAGCTCTTTTACACAGAGTTTGACATGTTCTCCTGTTTTTCCTCTGTTATTGATGATCATCAGACTCATATGGATGATATCTGTAAGTTATTATTCTGGCCATCTGAAGCACCGGGAGTTTTCCCGGTGGGCCGCTGGACAATGTGGGCCGGCCCGTTGCTATGTAAATATACATGAAGAATAAATTATAGTAAAATTACGTAGCCTATATCCTTCCTTCAGCCCAGACGAATGGCCCGTGCGGCCCACTTGAGGCAAAAACTCTCGTCTATTTAGCCTGATCAGTCTCATTGGTGTAAAAGTGCTCGTCAATGTCAAAATGTTTAAGATATCCAATCAAATCGAAGGAGGCGGGATTTATTGTCCACAGAAACCGAGCAGCACTTGAATGCGATCCAAGGTAAGATAAACAGCTGAACATGACGAGTCATTACAGCAATCACACAATGCGCAAATAAAACATTCTCAAACGTAGGCCTACACTAAAACATGTTAAAACTGGCAACTTTCATATTCAAGTAGCTTCATATTCTTATGTCCCGTGTAGGAAAGTGTCATATACTAAAATAAATATATAATTTGCTAATTAGTTCACATTCACTTGCATTATTTTACACACTGGCAATCAAAAGTTTGAAATAATTAAGACTTTTTAATGTTTTTGAAAGAAGGCGGGTGAGTTTATTTGATCAAAAATACAGTAAAAACACAAATATTAAGAAATATTAATACAATTTGAAAACAGCTGTTTTCTATGTGAATATATAGTAAAGTATCATTTATTCCTGTGATCAAAGCTGAATTTTCAGCATCATTAGCCTACTCCTACTCCTTCTAATATGCTGTATTTTTCATAAAAATACTCCAAGACCATCGCATATTAAACTTCATTATATTTGTGATATTAAACTTCAATGTATGGAAAAGAGATTTCAAAATTTGTAAAAAATAAATTAAAAAAAACGTACTATTTGCCATGTTCACCAGGAAAGGCGCATTATAATGATAAGCATTTCAATAAACAAATAAAAAAATAAAAAGCATTTTTATGTTAGTAAGTAGTGTTTAAAATTGCTTTGTGCATAATGAGCTGGGTTTATGGTGAGGTGTGTTGCGGACCGGGTCGGGTGTGATGGGCCGCTTTGTGCCAGAAAGTCCAAGGCCACTTTTTTTGCCCCAGTCTGCCCCTGCTGGTCTGCTTATGTCTCTTGCTCACACATAACAGCTCTATATAATGATATTTCTGTTTTCAGCTGTAGTTGTTGGTGCTCAATCAACACTTTCTTGCAACAGATCAGACATTCTGAATGTTGATTTTTAAAATACATTATGGACACACAGACATCAAGAACCAGCATGAATCTCAACAATGGTGACATGCTTCAATGCCACAATGCAGAATGAAAAAGGATATCAGATCAAGTATCAGTGTTTACAGGTGAATTACTAGAAATTTTGCTAGCAATGAACAAAATAAAAGAAATGGGATTAAGCAAAACTCTCATATGTTCAGATTCAAGCTCGGCCCTGATAAGTCTGGAAGCTCAACAGTCTGAAACTAGACAAGATATATTGATGGAGATTCTTCATATATAATGCAGCAGACAAATAATACAGTTCAGTTTTTATGGGTTCCTGTGCATACTGGAGTATCAGGGAACGAGGAAGCAGATAAATTAACAAAAGTAATGGAAAAGGAAAATTGTACGAATATAAATGTGTAGTAAATCAGAAATCAAATCAATAATAAAAAAGGAGTTAAAACATAAATGGCAAATTTATTGGGATAATGAACAAAAGGGTAGGCATCTACATTTGATACAACCATTGAAGGAGGAGGAATTCAGGTGGGAGGAGGAAAGAAGATTGTATTTTATCTAGACTCAGACTGGGACACACAGGACTTAACTCAACAATGCATATAATATGAAAACACCTTACAGGATTATGTGATTGGTGTGGAGTTAGAGAAACAGTGGAACATGTATTAATACAGTGTAACAGATATACAGAGGAAAGATGAATTGCAAAAGAAAGGAGAACAGAATTTAACCTTAAAGATGCTTTTGAATCCAGTAAGAGAGGGTAGTCTATTAATACGATTTATGGAAAGAACTCAGTTAATTCAAATAATATAGCCAGAGGTATTTTTTTATTTTATGATTATTATTATTTTATTTGTTTTTGTCTGGGGAGAGAAAGAAAAGTGTTTCTGATCCATATCCCACAGATGGCATTAATGCTCTGTTTAAGAATGCGAGCCTCCAATAAAGAAGAAAAAGAAGAAGAAAAATCCCACAATGTATTTAAAAATCAAAATTCAGAATGTCTGATCTGTGGCGAGAAAGTGTTGTTGGTGAATATAATCTGTTAATAACAAAACCACTTTTGTTCAGGGATAACATTAGTGAATAATTCTACTTTATGATGCTGAAAACTATATCACCTGACCATCTATGTTTCTGGCTTTCTTTTAAATAAATTATGTTTTAGTAAACACTGTTACAAAGACCACAAACTCACATAAAGCGCCAAGGGTCAAACTGCCCAACTAAAACAAACACTGATCACCATAATGGTGACCAAATATTTTCAATAAATCATCAACATCTAAACCTCTGTTAATTCTCAATATGAACTTCTGTAGACGTCTGACAGAAATAAAGTCAATCTGGTTAGTAATGTGTGAAGCTGGTAATGCTGTTTGTGGAGTTGTTTAATCCTCCTCTGCTGAGATCTTCAGAGATTTAATGTCTTCTTTTATCTTCAGTTGATTTCATCTAAGGCTGTGGCTGAAGTCAGTTGTAGTTCTTGTGTTTCTCTTTTCTTCAGTGATTCTGCTTGTTAACAGCAGGTGTTCATCACTAATGCTAATCGTCTCATATATTCACTTAATTAATAACTTAATTTCTTGACTGCAATGTATATCTTCTTTTAGGGAACTCAACTGCAATAAGTTCAGAGTACTCATAAATCAAGCATTCTGCATTAGTTCAGGCAGGCCACATAGTCAAGCTGAACCAATTCCTATGCACTCAATTGGCAACTCTCAAACAGGGCGCCTTACTTAAGCGCAGCTAAAGTTCAGTCTGCCTGCTTGGCTGCTTCCACTGCACGCTGCTTTGCAATCAAGATAAGGGAATCTTATCTGTCTTTCTATTGCTATATCACTATGCGTTTTTGTGCGGTCTGCTTTATCAATTTATCATGAAGTAACCATACACGAGGCTCTTTAAAGTAAAATTGGCTTTGATTCGATCATGCATGTGAGCATTATCATGATTTAAAACGCAAACAATGTATTCAATATTTACATACGAAGTATGCGAGCAGCTGCACTTTCAGCAGAATTATATCAGGGCATATACTATTTCATAACTATGGGAGGAACAGCGATCATGATAATGTTGGATACTTTATTGTCAGCTTATTAGTAGACTTCACTGCTGTCACGTAAGAATGATCATTATTTCAACTTACCCGGAGTGTGCCAAGGTGGTTCAAGGTAGGCTATTTCTCAACGAAAGCAAGAGCACACCCGTTGATGCTGTAATTATATCATTTGGCAAACGTTTCACTGAGTTTCTGTGTCTTGGGCTCTGGAAAGTGTCAGGTGTTCCGTTTGCGGTGCGTTTTGCAGCGATGGGCGGTGGCGATCATCACGGACATGTTTGATCCCTAGCGGTGGCCGTCAGAATGTTTATTATTAGTCAGGATCACTCACTGCTCAAACGCTGTGTTTTTGCTTTGACAACAGAATATATCGTGTTTCTCAGGACCTAATTAAATGGTGAATTCGGCAGGCAAAACAGCATCTCACTAGGAATTGTGCAATCGGGAATTTAGCGAGAGGAATTCATCCCCACACGGATTTCACCTCAGATTCATTCAGGTTCATGAACTTGGACACAAGATTTGCCGCATTGATCATAAGTTGTCTGATTTGGAGTTAGCATTGCTTCTCGCATCGCTGCATTATTGTCATGGACTCGCTTAAGTTATACTAATGTGACTGACTCAAGAACAATTTCAGATGAGATCTGCACTCCCCACATGAAGAAGGATATCAAGCATCCATGTCACAGCTGGCTATATTGGCTTAGGCTGCTTAGTCTTCTAGTGTTTTCAGTAAAATGCTGTAATGACTGAGACAAATCAGACACAATTATTTATTAATTATATTTAATTAATGATCCAGCAAACTCACTCTCCCAACAAAGTTTTGTGAAACCATCCCCCAAAACTGCAACTAACATCCCTAGTGCAGCTAACACAGGGCCTCAGGACACATGGAGACTGATAAGGTTTATGACCAGAAGGAATTAGCAGAGAGCTGTGACTCTCACTTAATTCTTTTTGAAAAGGACAAATAAACCATCTTAAACCCATATAGCCTATATATAACCACTTGAGAAATATATAAACATATCCATCTCATGATTTTTCTTTTATATGGTTTGGTCTATGTATTAATTCAATCTCTGTTAGATTTATGTTTCAGAATTGCATACTATGGTTAATGAAAATCATGTGTATGGCATGTTTGGTCTCTACGAACTCCAAATGTCGTTCCCCATTTGTTAATTTACATTACATTTTGCTAACTCTGTGCCATATTAGTATTATAAGAATCGTGAAGGTTCTTCTCTTTAGCACCCAATCAAATTACATATTCAAATGCCCTTCTAGAAGACAAAGGATCGTAAAACTTTCCTCCGAAAGCACGATTGGCTCACTGACACCTTGGAGGAGAGGCTACTCTCGGAGGTTAAAAAGGCCCCCCGCACAGATCTTGCGCTCTTCTTCTTTCTATGGCTGCCCCTGCCTGGCTGATGGGCGTGGGGGGACCCCACTGTCTTCACTCTCCACCCAGGAGAGAGGACTCTTCCAAAAGAGTCAGACTGAAATTTCCTCACTCCATCTCGGAAGGAAATTGCAACTTCGCCATCACTGCACTGAGAAACCATCAGCGCTGTTCCTGCCTCTTCTGGTTGCCGTGCGTGTGTGGGACGGAAACCCGGTTCGACCACACGGTCACGGGCTGGCATGTCCAACACCTCAAGCCATGTGCAGCTTCCTTGACCATGACGGAGTCGAAACTAACCGTAAGAAGTTCATCATATCTTCAGTCAATGCAGAAGAAATCGATTGCAACTTCAACACCATCGACTCACAGAACCATCCAATCAGGAACCTTACGAAACTGCTTCAACTGCAACGGCAATGCAAGTATCGCCTATTTTAACTAATCAGAGGGTTAGGTTAAGCAATAAAATCCCCCTAATGAGGTGCTTTGAAAATAACAAGCTGATGGTTCTTTTCATGGTTAATGACTCTTCTTCATTCCTCTGTTCTGATCCGGTTTTTCATTCTGTCACTTTCCATTTTACCCATGTATGTGTGATTTGTATGTATGCGTTTATGTTAGTTTAGTTGTGTTTGTGATTTAGTTAATAAAAATTGTGCACAATACATATCTGGTTCTGACTCCCTGCCTGCAAACAAATTGTCACTTAAATGATCGATTTTTTTTTTAACGGGCCCTAAACGCTGTAAATGCAAAGGAAGAATTATTTTTCTGTGGCCATGAAAAATATCCTTTTCTTAGAATTAATTAATAATCAATACTGAGTGTTCACAGGATGAACTGATTGATTGATTGTGATGTTAATGTAGCTACATCAAGTTAATCTCATTAACATTCAAATATTCATAATTAATCATAATGAGTAATCATGTTCTACCTAGTTGCTATTGAAACGCACTTGTTCTTAAGCTATAGTTGCTATTGGTTCTTAAAGCTATAGTTGCTATTGGAAACATGCTTGTTTTTAAAGCTATAGTTGCTATTGGAAACACGCTTGTTCTTAAAGCTATAAGAGTGTGCACTCATACTATGAGCTCACCATGTGAGACCACTGATCACTGATAGTGTTGAGAAAAAAGTAAGTAGAATGTACCTCAGGTGACTGATATTTGAACCGCCTCCTCTCAACCTGCTCAACATTTTGAATTCACAATGAGCTCACGTATCAGCACAACAAAAAACAGCAAAGTGAAAGACCATTGCCTTATGTACTGGTTGTCTTATTGTTGTGGGCTTTGTATAGGTTGAGGGCTAATTGTTATAATACACAAGAGAGCCTAGTGGAAATATTACAAATGGGTCGTTGCCTTACCTCCAATCCACACCGGCCGAGTTTTTGGCCCCAGTAAATAAATACTAATTTCCAGCCCTCATTTTAATAAACTCAGCTGTCTGCTACTTGTTCCATAAACCAAAATATTAGAACAAGTTTACACCACCTAACAAATGAAGCCGCACAGTGGTAACACAGGGGTTAAGTTCACGTTTTTAAGAAAGAAAGACCCCTGGATTTTAACACTTCTTTCGCTAGCTATTTGTGCAAATTAAAACACAATACTTACATTTATAAATGTATTCCTCGGCTACCACAGAACTATCATCCATCATTTTCTTTAAAAATGTCGCCACTGGTGTTCTGAAATATTTGGTGTTTGAAATTTTCGGTGACACTCGGCGGAGCTTACATGCAGATTCACAAGTTTCCTGTTTCGTGTTAAAGCACCACTGAAAATATTAGTGCACGTTCCTATTTTCTTTTCTTTTTTTTTATTAATGCCATAGTACATAGCAAAACTGTAAAAGTTACATACAATAAAATGATAATGAAGGGTCATGGGCGGCCAAGGCTCATTGATGCACGTGTGGAGCGAAGGCTGGCCCATGAGGTCCAATCACACAGACAAGCTACTGTAGCTCAAATTGCTCAAGAAGTTAATGCTGGTTCTGATAGAAAGGTGTCAGGATACACAGTGCATCGCAGTTTGTTTCGTATGGGGCTGCATAGGCGTAGACCAGTCAGGGTGCCCATGCTGACCCCTGTCCACCACCGAAAGCGCCAACAGTGGGCACGTGAGCATCAGAACTGGACCACGGAGCAATGGAAGAAGGTGGCCTGGTCTGAGGAATCACATTTTCTTTTACATCACGTGGATGGCCGGGTGCGTGTGCGTCGGTTACCTGGGGAACACATGGCACCAGGATGCACTATGGGAAGAAGGCAAGCCGGCGGAGGCAGTGTGATGCTTTGGGCAATGTTCTGCTGGGAAACCTTGGGTCCTGCCATCCATGTGGATGTTACTTTGACACGTACCACCTACCTAAGCATTGTTGCAGACCATGTACACCCTTTCATGGAAACGGTATTCCCTGGTGGCTGTGGCCTCTTTCAGCAGGATAATGCGCCCTGCCACAAAGCAAAAATGGTTCAGGAATGGTTTGAGGAGCACAACAACGAGTTTGAGGTGTTGACTTCCCCAGATCCAATCGAGCATCTGTGGGATGTGCTGAACAAACAAATTCGATCCATGGAGGCCCCACCTCGCAACTTACAGGACTTAAAGGATCTGCTTCGTGCAGT
Organism: Coreius guichenoti; assembly: GCA_039654105.1. Classification (NCBI taxonomy): domain Eukaryota; kingdom Metazoa; phylum Chordata; class Actinopteri; order Cypriniformes; family Gobionidae; genus Coreius; species Coreius guichenoti. Next base: position 48,421,697 of record CM077170.1, read on the forward strand.
GGCTACTAGAGAGAAGCAGAGGCTAAACAGGCTAAAAAGAAGGAAATGTACCTATTTATTAGCTTTAAATGTAGACCATGTTATTACAAAAATTACAAAAATAATTAATAATAATAATAATAATAATATTAATAATAATAATAATAATAATATTAATTCACACAATTTTCTTTTATCTATTTTCTGTTGTAAGCAGCTTTTCTTGTTAGTAAGCCATAACTGGCTATGAACCTTATTTATAAATTATATACTTTATAAACTGCGTTTTGTACAGAAAAGTGTGTCAAAATATTGAATAATTAACAATGAAGATTTTACCAGATTTTGACAGTCTCTTTCATTTTTGATTGATCACTGAATACATTGGACACTCGTCTGTTGTGACGATTTGTGGATGTGTTGCTGTTGTGTAGATCAGTTCTGTCCTGCTGTCCTGTGTTGCTTCAGGCGACTTTATATTGGCATAATAATCACAGTCTGTATCTGTCACCTGATTGGTTGAGTGGGTGTGACTGGGGTTTGAATCAGGCTGCTGATTGGTTACTGTGGCGTAAACAGTAGAGACTTTTGGGCGGGTGTTGAGGTGTGATATAGGCATCTGATTGGATGAAGATGCAGGCGTCTGATTGGATGAAGATGTTACTGCGGTGACGTCACTGTTTGGAATCTCTTCATATACGTGGTCAGTCTGAAAAACAACACATACATCAATAATTTACTAGTTTACATAATCCTCTCTGTTGATCAATAAACAATAATTTAACATGTATTTCTGATCTTCTACAGGTAAAGATTTGAACACACACCTCAGTATTGTGCTGCACACTTTGCTGAAATAAAGCTGCATGAAAACAGAGAAATACCAAGTCAATTCCCACACTAAAATAGAACTTAATAATAACAATAAAAATAACAAACAAACTGTACCTGTCCTGCATTTCATCTTCCTCTTCTTCAGGATGAGGAACGTTCCAGAACACAGAGTCAGAACCAGCAGAACCAAACCCAGAACGCCAGCAACAGAAGCCAGGTCTGTACGCACCGCTAAACACGTGATATTTACATGAGAAAACAACACACTGCTGATTCTGATTATACTGTTAAATGAACAATAACAGACTTATAATTGATATAAATCATTTTTATTATAGTACTATAAAATATTGTAATAGCCCATATTGTTGTTATATTGTGCAACGGAAGTGAAACCGCAATGGTAAACCTCAACTCTTCAGAAGGAAACGCTTCTGTCTGCGGTTGATGTCAAACCAAGTTAACCACATGAGTACGTGCCTCCACATGTTCAAACCAATTTCCTTTCTCCGAAATGAGCTTATGGCGTGAGCTTATACCCATGAACGTTATGGGTAGTGTAGTCATTGCTACACTGTAAAGTGATGGCACTGTGGAGCCATGTGCTTTTTAAACCATTTTCATAGGTTTAACATTACATTATCAGCTTGGAAAATACGCTAATTTGACTAGAAACACGGAGACTGGAAATGTAAAGCATTATTCCAGTACGAGTCGGGCGAGACTTCCGTGTTCAGAAAAAGGTGGATAGAAGTAAGGGATAATCTACGGCTAGCTGTGCATTAAACAATTTTAATGCATGACGTGAAGGCAAAGAACCGCCCAATGCAAAGCAGAGCGCATTGAAATTGTTTAATGCACAGGTAGCCATGGATTATCCTGCTTATACCATGGTCATTTGCCAACATTGAAAAAGTATAGCTGTTATTGATGTTTGCAGTGCAATAGCTGACCAGAAGGGTAAAAGTGATGGTTATTTTCACCAGTTACGGCGGCTCGTTAGATCTAGCATTCTAGTATTCAGAGATAAAGTAGGGAGTAAAATTACATTTATTTGAATGAAGGAATTATAGCATTTATTTAGTTTTAAAAATGTGCTAAAAGTATTTGACTATTAAACTATCACTATACCTATAAGTTCACTTGTAGTATAGTTGCAGTACAAACGGAAAAAATTGGTTGTAAACTAATTGTGCACTCAACGTTTACTACTGTTTAAGTACACACTTACTTAGTTTACACTTAAAGTACACTTTTATACACTAAAAAGTGGGCCAATTTAGTCCCAAGTAGTATTGAAATAGTACTCGTCGTTCAAGTATACTTCTAGTACATTGATATTAGTATACTTACTACATAAAGTATACTTAAAACATACTTGAACTTTACTAAAGTATACTTAATAAAATGAACTTGAAATATACTTGTTTTTTGTAAGGGTCAGGCGAGATTGGGCAAAAATTCCCCTTGCAAAACTTCAACAATTAGTATCCTCAAATCCCAAACATTTAAAAAGTGTAATTAAAAAGAAAGGTGATGGGACAGTGGTAAACATGCCTCTGTCCCAACTCTTTTGGAGTGTGTTGCAGACATCAAAATCAAAATGTGTTTATATTCACGAAATACAATTAAGTTGTTTAATGAAAACATTGGAAATATTTTGCCAGTTAAAAAAGTTAAACAAAATGAATCACTTACCCTGTTTAACCTTTAACGAAATCTCTGAATAGACATCAGTAGTAAAAGTCCTCTCCACAACACACCAGTATCGGCCTTCATCCTCTGTTCTCAGATCAGTGATGGTGACGGTGAAAACTCTGGCCGTCGTGTCGTCAGTCAGAGAGAATCTCTCGTCTTTAGCTGGAGATCCTGATTTAATGATGATTTTGTTTAACAATAAACAATCCCCTTTACAAAAATACTTTGAATTTGTTTCATATCCAGAGTTATATTTGCATCTGATGTCAACTCTCTCTCCTCTGTGTCCTATAACTGTCTCTGGAGCACCAACAACTACAGCTGAAAACACAAATATCATTATATAGAGCTGTTATGTGTGAGCAAGAGACATAAGCAGACCAGAATAATAACTTACAGATATCATCCATATGAGTCTGATGATCATCAATAACAGAGGAAAAACAGGAGAACATGTCAAACTCTGTGTAAAAGAGCTCAGAGTCTCAAACTCACCTGTACAGATGCTGGAAAAGAGCAGCAGGACGTCCCACATGATGAAATTGATGAACAAGCGTTTCGCTTAAATAAAAGACCAAATTCTGTGTGTCAAACGTTACGCTCGTTCTCTTCTGTACTGAGTGAACAATGGCGTCAGCAACTGAATTAACCATTTCCTTCCCCTTTCGTCTCTTTAACCACATCCAGCTCTACAGGACATCAGTAATGATTCACCAATTCACCAAAACTGTTACGCTGTGTTTTATTTGGTGCAGAGAGATTGAGGGAGGGATGATCCACTTCATTATAAGGGGGTAGGAGTATCTGTGACATTTACACAGTATGTCAAATGTGTTTTACACAGCATTTCAGTCTTGTTGCTTACTGAATATTATAACTGCACTACTGCTTTATATGGCATATTTGATTAGAAGGATTTGGTATTCCCCTCTCTTCAATCTGCTGCACTCTGTGTCTCAGTTAATGAACAACTCAGCTTCTAGGGTATATTAAATAAAAAATGATTAGATCAAAATAAAATATGGTGGTAATATTGTTGTTGACCCTGTTATGTGTTAAATGAAAGTATATTCATGTAAAATACACTATATAAATGCCATCGTTTTAAATGCATGATTGTATTTTACGAACAGTACAACTTCTCAAGTATCAGTTCACTTCCTGTGTTCACTGTCATAAGTAAGAAGAGGCTTACACTTCGTAGGCCAACCGGCAGTTCACTTCACACTGGTTCCCTCCGTCAAGAGAAATGGAGTATTCTCTTCTAAACAATTAGATAATCTAAATTATAGGAAAAGATATAATAACAAGCAGAGAATTACAGATCTTGGAAAATCTCTAGGGGCCATGAAGTGTTCATAAGGTGATAAAAACAGATACTGTGAACTGTGTGTATACCACATCCTGTAAAGATGACGTATGTTGCATTATGTGTGTGGGTGAATATGGTTTCGGGGGGCAAGAGCATTGTTGTGTAACTGCCAAATATAACTATATATTATTAATGACATTTACAGTGGGGAGAACAAGTATTTGATACACTGCCGATTTTGCAGGTTTTCCTACTTACAAAGCATGTAGAAGTCTGTAATTTTTATCATAGGTACTCTTCAACTGTGAGAGACGGAATCTAAATCAAAAATACAGAAAATCACATTGTATGATTTTTAAATAATTAATTTGCATTTTATTGCATGATATAAGTATTTGATCACCTACCAACCAGTAAGAATTCCGGCTCTCACAGACCTGTTAGTTTTTCTTTAAGAAGCCCTCCTGTTCTCCACTCATTACCTGTATTAACTGCACCTGTTTGAACTCGTTACCTGTATAAAAGACACCTGTCCACACACTCAATCAAACAGACTCCAACCTCTCCACAATGGCCAAGACCAGAGAGCTGTGTAAGGACATCAGGGATAAAATTGTAGACCTGCACAAGGCTGGGATGGGCTACAGGACAATAGGCAAGCAGCTTGGTGAGAAGGCAACAACTGTTGGCGCAATTATTAGAAAATGGAAGAAGTTCAAGATGATGGTCAATCTCCCTCGGTCTGGGGCACCATGCAAGATCTCACCTCGTGGGGCATCAATGATCATGAGGAAGGTGAGGGATCAGCCCAGAACTACACGGCAGGACCTGGTCAATAACCTGAAGAGAGCTGGGACCACAGTCTCAAAGAAAACCATTAGTAACACACTACGCCGTCATGGATTAAAATCCTGCAGCGCACGCAAGGTCCCCCTGCTCAAGCCAGCGCATGTCCAGGCCCGTCTGAAGTTTGCCAATGACCATCTGGATGATCCAGAGGAGGAATGGGAGAAGGTCATGTGGTCTGAGGAGACAAAAATAGAGCTTTTTGGTCTAAACTCCACTCGCCGTGTTTGGAGGAAGAAGAAGGATGAGTACAACCCCAAGAACACCATCCCAACCGTGAAGCATGGAGGTGGAAACATCATTCTTTGGGGATGCTTTTCTGCAAAGGGGACAGGACGACTGCACCGTATTGAGGGGAGGATGGATGGGGCCATGTATCGCGAGATCTTGGCCAACAACCTTTCAACCTTCCCTCAGTAAGAGCATTGAAGATGGGTCGTGGCTGGGTCTTCCAGCATGACAACGACCTGAAACACAGCCAGGGCAACTATGGAGTGGCTCCGTAAGAAGCATCTCAAGGTCCTGGAGTGGCCTAGCCAGTCTCCAGACCTGAACCCAATAGAAAATCTTTGGAGGGAGCTGAAAGTCCGTATTGCCCAGCGACAGCCCCGAAACCTGAAGGATCTGGAGAAGGTCTGTATGGAGGAGTGGGCCAAAATCCCCGCTGCAGTGTGTGCAAACCTGGTCAAGAACTACAGGAAACGTATGATCTCTGTAATTGCAAACAAAGGTTTCTGTACCAAATATTAAGTTCTGCTTTTCTGATGTATCAAATACTTACGTCATGCAATAAAATGCAAATGAATTACTTAAAAATCATACAATGTGATTTTCTGGATTTTTGTTTTAGATTCTGCAACTCACAGTTGAAGAGTATCTATGATAAAAATTACAGACTTCTACATGCTTTGTAAGTGGGCAAACCTGCAAAATCGGCAGTGTATCAAATACTTGTTCTCCCCACTATATAATTGATGATACTTGGACACATTTTAAAGTTTTATTTCTTAAAGTGGTGGATAGTATTGCACTCACCCTTAGACCGGTGAGCGTTAAGCAAAGATTCAGTCCATGGATGAATCAAGAAATAATGCAATTATTAAGAAGTAGGAATAAAGCTCTTTCAATTTTTAGTAGAACTAAGAAACAAGAGGATTATGAAAAATGTAAAGCACTTAGTAATTTAGGTCAGAAGACTATAAAGGTGGCAAAAAGTAATTTGATAAGGGAACAAATTTAGATCAATAAGGAAGACCCCAATTCTTTGTGGATGAATAGGTTTCAAACAATTGGTAAATCTAAGTTTATAGCATCAGAATTAGGATTAGATGTAGATGGTCAGATTGAATTCGTTAAAAGTAGAGTTGCTAATAAATGTAATCTTTTATTTCATCAATTGCAAAGAGCTTAGTGGATAAGGTCCCTTTGGCTAAAGGATTTTATGGAATAGATTTTATTTAAATAATGGGATATTGCCTAACTCTTTTATTTTTACTTAAGTTACAGTAGATGAAATTACTAAAATGTTAGAAGATGGTGTCCAAGTCAACTGGACTAGATGGATTTCCAGCGAGATTTTTAAGAGATGCTGCAGATATTATACAGTATCTCACAAAAATGAGTACACCCCTCACATTTTTGTAAATATATTTGATTATATCTTTTCATAGGACAACATTGAAGAAATGACACTTTGCTACAATATAAAGTAGTGAGTGTACAGCTTGTATAACAGTGTAAATTTGCTGTCCCTTCAAAATAGCTCAACACACAGCCATTAATGTCTAAACCGCTGGCAACAAATGTGAGTACACCCCTAAGTGAAAATGACCAAATTGGGCCCAAAGTGTCAATATTTTGTGAGGCCACCATTATTTTCCAGCACTGCCTTAACCCTGTTGGGCATGGAGTTCACCAGAGCTTCACAGGTTGCCACTGGAGTCCTCTTCCACTCCTCCATGACGACATCACAGAGCTGGTGGATGTTAGAGACCTTGCGCCACCTCCACCTTCCATTTGAGGATGCCCCACAGATGCTCAACAGGGTTTAGGTCTAGAGACATGCTTGGCCAGTCCATCACCTTTACCCTCAGCTTCTTTAGCAAGGCAGTGGTCGTCTTGGAGGTGTGTTTGGGGTCGTTATCATGTTGGAATACTGCCCTGCGGCCCAGTTTCCGAAGGGAGGGGATCATGCACAGTATGTCACAGTACATGTTGGCATTCATGGTTCCCTCAATGAACTGTAGCTCCCCCATGACACTCCCACCACCATGCTTGACTGTAGGCAAGACACACTCGTCTTTGTACTCCTCACCTGGTTGCCGCACACACGCTTGACACCATCTGAACCAAATAAGTTTATCTTAGACCACATGAGGGCATGGTTCCAGTAATCCATGTCCTTAGTCTGCTTGTCTTCAGCAAACTGTTTGCAGGCTTTCTTGTGCATCATCTTTAGAAGAGACTTCCTTCTGGGACGACAGCCATGCAGACCAATTTGATGCAGTGTGCGGCGTATGGTCTGAGCACTGACAGGCTGACCCCCCAGCCTTTTAACCTCTGCAGCAATGCTGGCAGCACTCATACGTCTCTTTTGCAAAGCCAACCTCTGGATATGATGCTGAGCACGTGCACTCAACTTCTTTGGTCGACCATGGCGAGGCCTGTTCTGAGTGGAACCTGTCCTGTTAAACCACTGTATGGTCTTGGCCACCGTGCTGCAGCTCAGTTTCAGGGTGTTGGCAATCTTCTTATAGCCTAGGCCATCTTTATGTAGAGCAACAATTCTTTTTTTCAGATCGTCAGAGTTCTTTGCCATGAGGTGCCATGTTGAACTTCCAGTGACCAGTATGAGAGAGTGTGAGAGTGATAATGCCAAACTTAACACACCTGCTCCCCATTCACACCTGAGACCTTGTAACACTAACGAGTCACATGACACCGGGGAGGGAAAATGGCTAATTGGGCCCAATTTGGACATTTTCATATAGGGGTGTACTCACATTTGTTGCCAGCGGTTTAGACATTAATGGCTGTGTGTTATTTTGAGGGGACAGCAAATTTACACTGTTATACAAGCTGTACACTCACTACTTTATATTGTAGCAAAGTGTCATTTCTTCAGTGTTGTCCCATGAAAAGATATAATAAATTAAAGCTGCAAGCAGCAATGAAAGGGCCCTCGCACCCGGGAGCACCGCCACCCGGTGGCCTCAGGAAAACAGCGAATAGTGGGTGACATGCATTTAAGTGGGTAAATATAGGAGAAATATGGCAAAGTCACTTCAATGTGCTACACTTCCTGTTGCCAGCAGGTGGCGCTTTGACTATAACCGAATATTGGCATGTAGATGTCTTCAGGCCTGGACTATTATCAAACATGTGAAGTTTGGGGCAGATCGGACACTGTATGCCTGAGTTACAACAACTTCCTGTTTTGTGGCGTAAATCGCATACATCAGCACTTAGCCAAGTTTTGCTTGATTTAACATGTTTCTAGCATGTTTAGGACTTGATGGCGTATTTAAATGTGTTTCTGGGAGTGAATTACAGTGTAAAGCATGCCATTTCCTATTTCCAGCAGGTGGCGCTATGACTAACTAATATTGGCATGTAGATGTCTTCAGGCCAGGACTCTTATCAAACATATGAAGTTTAGGGCAGATCGGACATTGTATGCCTGACTTACAACAGCTTCCTGTGTCATGGCGAAACATCAGACTTTGTCAGGCCGCCACGGACACACCCTTCAGCGAAAATTGTAAAGATCTTGAGTTTAACATCACCAAGGCCTTAAGATTAGACTGACCAAACATGATGTTGTTCTGGTTAAATCTCAATGAGGATACTCATCACAGTGTAAAACACGGTCTTTCCTGTTGCCCACAGGTGGCGCTATGCCTGTAACTGAATACTGGTGTGTAAATGTCTTCGGGCCAGAACTCTAATAATACATGTGAAGTTTGGGGCAGATCGGACATTGTATGTCCGAGTTACAACAACTTCCTGTTTCATGGCGAAACATCGACCTTTGTGAGGCCGCCACGGACACGCTCTTCGGGGAAAACTCAAGATCTTCACAATTTAACATCACAAAGGCCTTTAGATTAGACTGTGCAAATATGATGTTGATCTGATTAAATCTCTAGGAGGAGTTCGTTAAAGTACAGTGTCTGGAAATGGCAAAATTTGCGACAATTTTGCAAAGAAAATTCAAAATATCTCACTTCCTGTTGGTTTTCAGATTTCATACCAGGAGACTTTTTTGTAGGTGTTAGGCTGTTACATGTGTACCGAATTTCATACCTGTACGTGAAACGTAGCGGGAGGGGCACTTCGTTGAAATGTTGTAGGTGGCGCTATCGAGCCATTTTGCCATGCCTAATTCTGAAACCCATATCAGACGTAAATTTTCACCATTTTTGACGCGTGTGCAAAGTTTCATGAGTTTTCGAGCATGTTTAGGCCATCAAAAATGCGATTCATTTGGGAGAAGAATAATAATAGGCTGAGCAATTCCAATAGGGTCCTATTGGAATACTCACTATACTCACTTTTGTGAGACACTGTAGCTCCAATTATTACATTTATTGTGAATCTTTTTTTAGAAAAGGGTATAGTTCCATCTGACATGAAAATAGCCAAGATCATTCCATTGTACAAGAAAGGAAATAGATGATCCTGGAAATTACAGCCCGGTCTCCATTCTTAGTGTGGCTTCGAAAATTTGAGAAAAGTTTGCGTATAAACAGATGTATCAATATGTATGTAAGAATAGTTTAATTTATGATTTTCAATCAGGTTTTAGAAGATCTTATTCATCTGATACTTCTTTACTTTATTTAACAGATTTTATAAGAAAGCAGATTGATGGAGGTAAAATGTGTGGAATGGTACTCTTGGATCTTCGGAAAGATTTTGACAGTGAATCATTCAATACTGCTAGATAAATTAAGTGTCATGGGTTTTTCAAGTATGGTCATAGCCTGGTTGAACTCTTATTTAACTGGGAGAGTTCAAAGGGTAGAAATTGATGGGATACTCTCTGAGGAAACAATTATTAACAATTAAAAGGTTCCTCTAGGAAGTGTCTTAAGCCCCCTTTTATTTCGCTTATACATAAATGACATGCAAGCCTTTTGTGATTGTAATTTGTTTTTATATGCTGATGACTGATATTGGCCAAGGATGTTGGCAAAATACAAGTGATATTAGGCAGAGGTGTAAAGTCCAGGGGTCAGAAAGTAAAAGTCCTGCCATATTTTTATTCCACTCATGAACTCAGTCAGCTGATTTCACTAATTAATTCTACCTCCTGGCTGAAAAACTGTGCTACTTAGCAAATCCAGGTGTTTGGAACAAAATACAGAGCGGGACTTTTTTATCTTCTGAGCCTGGACTTTCCACCTCTGTTCACATTTTAAAGTCTCTGCTGCCCTGTGGTGGACAACTTGAGACAGTGACAATCAGGTAATGTTGTGACTCGTGACTGCCCAGCCAGCACAGACATGTGTGGCCCAGATGGGTTTGACCTGGGCTGTCTAACCAGTCAGTTTTGTCCTCAGTTTCCATGGAGGTCCCACATGGGTTAGCCCAGATTAAATAAAAACGAAGTGTGCACACTACAGGCTGTTAAATGTTAAAGAGATGAAAGTTAATGAGATAATTAAGTGATGATTGAGCATTATTGAAGACACCTGATGATAATGAGCAGAATCACTGAAGGACAGAGAAACACAAGAACTACAACTGACTTCAGCCACAGCTTTAGATGAAATCAACTGAAGATAAAAGAAGACATTAAATCTCTGAAGATCTCAGCAGAGGAGGATTAAACAACTCCACAAACAGCATTACCAGCTTCACACATTACTAACCAGATTGACTTTATTTCTGTTATACGTCTACAGAAGCTCTTATTGAGAATTAATAGAGGTTTAGATGTTGATGATTTATTGAAAATGAAAGTTTAGTTTGATGTCACCATTATGGTGATCAGTGTTTCCTCTAGTTGGGCTCTTGACCCTTGACTTTTTAACATCAGTTTTTGTCTGGCTGTTTGTTATGGTGTGAACAGCAAGAGAAAATGTGATCAGTTGCTGTTGGCTCATTGATGATAAGAATATAACCATCATGTTGTGGCTTAATTCACTGATCTTATGTCAGACTTTTATATGGGTGACATTTGTTATTAATTTTTGTTTGATTATTGTTGTGATTCTACAGCAAGTGACTCGGTTTAATCAGAAATGATCAGAATGCATTGTACACTAAACATTTTGAACTCCTGCGAAATCAACTCACACTCAAACATCAAGAATCAGTGTATGAATCTCATCAACTGTGATGTACTTCATGCCGCAATACATTCTGGGAGCCATGGATGAGTTTTCTATGATGCCCCCAGAATGCATTGCGGCATGAAGTACATCACAGTTGATGAGATTCATACACTGATTCTTGATGTCTGTGTGTCTAAAACTCACAGGAGTTTGAAAGTGTTTATAAACAGGAGTGCAAATTGTACATACCTTTTTTTAATCATTCAGTTTATCTGATTAAAACACTGCTGGATATCACGCTGAAAGTCACATGGTTACTATAATCAATGCTTCTCATGACATAAGCAAACACACTGAATACCACTACATGATGATTACATCTGTATCATCTGATCACGTTTTCTCTTGCTGTTCTCACCATAACAAACACAACTACAGCAACCAGAGATAATCTGATGTTAAAAAGTCAAGGGTCAAGAGCCCAACTAAAGCAAACACTGATCACCATAATGGTGACTATTATTTTCAATAAATCATCAACATCTAAACCTCTGCTAATTCTCAATAAGAGCTTCTGTAGACGTCTGACAGAAATAAAGTCAGTCTGGTTAGTAATGTGTGAAGCTGGTAATGCTGTTTGTGGAGTTGTTTAATCCTCCTCCTCCTTGTTCATTTAATCTGGGCTAACCCATGTGGGACCTCCATGGAAACTGAGGACAAAACTGGCTGTTAGACAGCCCAGGTCAAACCCATCTGGGCTCCACATGGCTGTGCTGGCTGGGTGGCCAGAGCAGGAGCGACAGCTCAATGTATGTATCTGCCACAATTTTTTCAGCCAAACTGACTAAATGTCAGAGGTGGAAAGTCCAGGTTCAGAAGATAAAAAGTCCCGCTCGGTATTTTGTTCCAAACACCTGGATTTGCTAAGTAGCACAGTTTTTCAGCCAGGAGGTAGAATTAATTAGTGAAATCACCTGACTGAGTTCATGAGTGGAATAAAATATGGCAGGACTTTTACTTTCTGACCCCTGGACTTTACACCTCTGATATCAAGGTAAGGACCTTTGTAAGGTAAGAGGCTGGCTCTCTGAAAACAATTGCATTTAGGTAAAACTGAATCCATATTATTTGGGTCTAAATGTAAACTGAACAAGGCTCCTAACTTATTTATCAATATAGGGTACTGTGTAATATCAAATAAAACAATTATCTTGGATGTGTTCTTGACAATGATTTAAGTGGTGCAAGTATGGCTATGAAAACTTTAGGTATGGTCAGTGCTAGGACTAAATTTCTTGCCAGATGTATTAGTTTTTTGTATAAGCAAAATTTAAAGTTGCTTGCATCGTGTTTAGTGCATTGTCATTTTGAATACGCATGTGTTTCTTGGATGTCTGATTTGTCTCGTGTATGGCTGGATAAGTTACAGAAATCTCAAAATAAACTGATATGGTTGGTTTTTATGTTTTAGTAGTTTTACACATGTTGATTTTAAGTGGTTACCAATAGAAAGCAGAGTCGTACACCTTAAAATAAAGATGGTACACAAGATAATTAAGAGCTCCTACATACTTTAATATGTATTTTTTAAGTGAGAAAAATTGTTATAATACAAGGCAGAGTCTAATGAATATTACATTATGTCGTTTTAAAGCAATATACGGTTGTAGGTCTTTCGAAATAAGTCAAATATGGGTGGTTTTAGTATGGAAGTTAAAAATTATTAGATGTTTGTATTAGTGTTTTTGGGTGGATGAATAATTGTGATGTAAATTTTGGAAATGTGTGTTCTTACTGTAGTGTTGTAATTATAATAGTATGCGATGCCAATGTAACCTGTCACTAAGAGTGAAGTTTGTGATTTACATCAAGGACCACCATGGAAACAAGTTTTGTTTAAACTTTATTGTGTCATCCTTGACAAATGAGTGTATTTTCACTAGTATGTTGTCTAATAAATGAAAATAAAATAAAATAAAGACAGTCAGGGATTAAATGTCTAGAAAGGCAGAAAACAAATAAAATGTACACAAATAGGAAATGTGTTGACGCAGGTACATAAAGCAATTGACGCAAGTAATGTAACAATTAACACAAGGTAGACCTTTTACAGGAGTTGAGTAATATAAAAAGAGGAAGTGGCTCGTGACCAAGATACAGTTACATGGACGTGGTAGAAACCACCCAGAAGGTGACGCGGCACACCTCGACAAAAACCCAATGAGATGTTCCCATAGGCTTTTGGATTATTGTAAAAAAAAACAAGCTCTGTGATCAACAAAGGTTTATGATATTTACACATTTTGTCCTGCAACAATTCAATCACAGATTAACACAATTTTGAGGCCTAAATGCAGTCGCCAGAAGTAAAAAGCTAAAGGTAGGCTGTAAACGAATGACACCATGGTCACATGACTTCAACATCACCATCACTAACCACAGACCTAATTTTTAGCCATTTAACCAAAATCCCATTAAAAAAACCACAAGGTGGTGCTGCGCCACTTTACACTTCTAACACTTTCTGGCCTTTGCATACTAGCTTGCTTGATTTACGTTAGTTACGCGCTACATTAAGTGTTTCCTGTGTGAGGTAGTTTGTGTTGTATGTTCATATGCACGAAACTACTACGATGGGATCTCAACGTTTTCAGTGCTTACACCAAACCCAAATATGTTCAGTCAATGACTGTATATTGTGTTCCATAAACATAAAACATTTGTGATAATTTGGTGCCCAAATATTTTATCTAATGTAATGTTGAATTGCTTTGCTTGCTAAGATAATGTAAACCCATGAGGCAAGAAAAACGTAAAAGCATATTCATATTAGAGCCCGACCGATTTATCGGTCTGCCGATTTTATCGGCCGATATGAGCCTGTCGCAGATATATCGGCATCGGCGTATATGCCGAGGCCGATATGCCACCGATATGAACGCGCGCCCACGCGTCTCACAGCGCGCGAATATTCACACAAAATTATGTCAAAATGCTGGTCTTGTCGAGTATCATCGTAAACATAGTCGGTTATGTCTTAAGAGAATGTAAACATGAAATTTGCCAGTCACCACCAGCGTTTTTGGTCATTTTCACAACTTTCATGGCCCACAGAATATCTTGTTGTATTAATATCTAAACATGCAATATATCAAAAGAAAGAACAGACCCTCGGTTTTATTCTAGCTTCATGCATTCTTTTTTATCAACACTTGAATGTGAGTGAGTTTCATGAAAAAAGCAACATTTTGAGAAAAAAGCTGAGAAAATCGTGACTAACTTGCATACAGATGGGATTCAGAACGATGATCAAACACAGATGGAGTCCATCAACACCCCAAAGCTTCACAGTCCTACAGCTCGTCCTGGGTCGACAGCTCATTCAGTAACATTAGGCCGTTTTGATTTATATGCTGTTTAATGTTTAATTATCGCGTTATTTTACATATGAATCTGCTTATAAGAGATCGATCGTTCTTCTTCGCCTGTTTTGATCAGATTCTGTACTCGTTCAGGAGATGTGTAATAGCGCCCCCTAGCGGATAACAGTGAAAACACGGAAAAATCTCGTCAATGGCAGGGAAGCATTTTCTCAAAAAAAACACTCACGGCTCTTGACTGAATAACTTTAATAAGGGTTAATCTATATTTATACACTGAAGATTATGAAGTGATATTTGACATTTGATTACTATTTCTGTACCTGAAAATCTAGTTTAGACCTACATGAAAACCTGAAAAGAACTGTTTATTTGATTTATATGTTTGTTCTGTTGTATTTATGTACAATGTATGTATATTATGTATATACTCTATTATATATACTACCAATGGGAAAGTGTGTCCAGACTTTTGACTGGTACTGTACTATAATATACACATGAAGAATATCGGCCGATATATCGAAATCAGACTTTTTTTACGCCCTAATATCGGTATCGGCCCCCAAAAACCGGTCGGTCGGGCTCTAATTCATATATCTTAAAACTTCTGGTTACATAAGCCTAAGCTGTTTTCAATAAAATACATGCAAAAGTTAATATCAGATCATTTTAGATACAGTTTAGGATGTACCGAATATTCTTCAGTTTTATGCAAAACAGAAATACGACAAATAGAATATCAGATCTCTATCATATGGCCAAAAATAAATGCAAAAAAAAAAAAAAAAGTTGTGTTTGACACATGAAAACTGTAACAATTAGGGCTAGACAGTGACACAAATTTCACAATTCGATTCGATACAATATCGATTATTTTGGATATATATCAGGTACAATACGTCGCAAATTTTCTCAAGGAAAACAAATCTCTGAACTAATGCTGTAAACTATGGGAGTCAGTTGTAGCCTACTATAATATTGAAGGTAAAAATTTACTGATTTGTATACAAACGCCTAAATTACACTCAATTATGTTTTTTTTTTTATAATAATAAAGTTATAATATTAACTTTACAATTACATAATCATATTTCTACTCCAATTCATTTTTTGAAATATAAACATTTAAATGGTGGCTGTCATAAAAACTTGCCAGATTTATTCATACATGCATTAAATACTGAAGAACATTAAAAATTATAATGAATATGTAATATGGTGCATATATTTATCAAAATGCTACTCTCTAGAGTTAATTTTTCTAGCTGACTAACGAGTTTATGGACACTGGATATGGTGTTTCTGAGGTAAATGTGACGTTACATTGTTTACAAGCTGTTTTACTGACGTCTTTCCGCGGTTGAAACACTGATTGAGCGATTCCACGTGACATGATATGGATTTCTGTAAATTGTACTGTATCTTTTAACCCTTTCAGATTGTTAACATGTTTATTTTGCACTGTAACTGGTATTAAGGCGGAAGAGAAGATCAGTTCATGTGCCGCTTCTCTTGAGCTGAGCTGCGCCAGAGCGATCTCACGCCACAGCGCCAAAACGGTATTTATGTTTTTTGATTTCCTAATAAAATGGACGTTATTTGAAATCTGAGACTTCATATCAATAGTAACAAAGCACAATTATTGCGTTTTAATGGATGGGAGGCACGCTACAATGTTCCTTTCATTCACCAACTGAAAACAGGATGACTAATCGATTACTGGGATTTAAGAATCGATATCAGTTCCAAGGTGTGGGAACCCTGTTTACAGTCTTTTTCTTTTATGGTTGATCACTGAATATATCAGACCTAGAGCTGCACGGTTAATCACTAAAAGATCGCAATCTCGATTCAAACTCCCACACGATCTTAGCGATTCTGCGGTGTCTTTTATGCCTGTTTCACATCACAAGTGTGAGTGTTTAAAAAAAGTGTTTGTCATTGAATCATTAATTTAAAAGATTTATTCACAAACGCTGATTCATCCAATAATGAAACAGGTCGTGATGCATGAGACATTGACTGTATCTTTTAAATAGACTAAAGCAATGACCATTTTGTCAGAACCTCTAGTTTGCATGTTATTTTGTTTAGTTGTCTGATGTTTTTTTTCTTCAGAATTGTCAGAGAATCACGTAATCCCATGAAAAATCGTGATTCTCAATTTATCCAGAATCGTGGAGCATTAAGCGGATCCTCGTCTGTTGTGATGTTTTGTGGATGTGTTGCTGTTGCGTAGATCAGTTCTGTCCTGCTGTCCTGTGTTTCTTCAGGCGACTTTATATTGGCATAATAATCACAGTCTGTATCTGTCACCTGATTGGTCGAGTGGGTGTGACTGGGGTTTGAATCAGGCTGCTGATTGGTTACTGTGGCATAAACCGTAGAATCGTTGTTGAGTTGTGATGCAGGCGTCTGATTGGATGAAGACGTTACCGCGGTGAAGTCTGTGTTTGGAATCTCACACATGCGGTCAGTCTGAAAAACAACACATGCATCAATAATTTACACTCTACTAATCAATAAACAATAATTTGAAATGTATTTCTGACAGGTAAATATTTGAACACACACCTCCGTATTGTGCTGCACATTTTTAGCTGAATAGAGAGAAAAGACCAAGTCAAATCAATTCAAACACTAAAAACAGGACTTTAAAGCCACAAACAAACTGTTACCTGTCCCACGTTTCCTCTTCCTCTTTTTCAGGATGAGGAACGTTCCAGAACACAGAGTCAGAACCAGCAGAACCGAACCCAGACCGCCAGCAACAGAAGCCAGGTCTGTACGCAACATTTTGATTAATCATTTTGATTATTGTCCTATTAAACATATTGTAATATTGGAAATATATTGTTGTTATATTATGTAACTGAAGTGAAACTGCAACGGAAGGTTCTCTTCAGAAGGTTAAAAGTGGCAAAAATGTGTCTCAACAAATGTTTAAAGCAATTTCCTTTCAAAGAGTGATCATGTGATCAAAGATGGGGCAGTTGCATTATGGGTAGTGTAGTTTGTGTGCTTGTGTGTTTGGCTGATAGAGTTCATCTGTAGTATTTCCTGTTCTTGTTGTTTCTGTTTGATGAGTCACTGACAGAGAGAAAAAAAACACTATTTATGTGTGAATGTGCCGCTCATGTGATAATATAATAAGAAATGATAATAACAATGGACATAAACACACATAACACTGTTGGCCCCGTGCTATTGCTGCATATGAACGGAGGTTGTGTTTTCTGTTCGTCACACTGATTACTGATAATCACATTACATTAGAAGACACTTTATTATCTGAGACGATACAGTGTCACTTTGGATGAAAGTGTCCGTCAATGAATGCATGAAAAACCCACATGAAGTAAAGCTGCGCTCATGTGACGATGAATTTACTCAGAAACTGCACAACAAAGAAAGTGCTAAAGAAAACACTGGCTGTAATATGACACATTAAAGGGTTAGTTCAGCAAAAAATACAAGAATGATGCGCGATGACGTGACATTCTTAAATGTTAGCATATCACTTATTAATCATTTTTTAATGTATAGTCATGTTTTGTAAATTATTAGTTCATCATTAACTAATAACTTATAAGGTGTTACCAAACATGGTAAAAATAGTCCATGTGACGACAGTGGCTCAACCTTAATGTTATGAAGCGACAAAAATATTTTTTGTGCACAAAAAACTAAACCAGGGTTTCTGCAGGTTTCACCAAGTCAAATTTAAGACTTCTTAAGACCTTTTTAAGACCATTATGAATTAAATTTAAGACCTATATCACGCAATAAAAAAAAACGTACAAAGGAAATGCAGAATCACAAAATTACTTGTAAAGCAAATTAATTTATTCAAACTGAACAAAGTATTAGTAAACTTGCACTTCCTCATTGCTCAATCTCACCAGGATTTCACTATATATATACATACATCATTTTTTTGTGATTTTTGTGAGATCAAAATGACTGATTTTGTGGTGGTTTTTTAAAATTTGCATGTTTTTTTTTTTTTTTTTCATAAGGATGCCACATTTACCATGTCAATACAGTGGGGAGAACAAGTATTTGATACACTGCCGATTTTGCAGGTTTGCCCACTTACAAAGCATGTAGAAGTCTCTAATTTTTATCATAGGTACACTTCAACTGTGAGAGACGGAATCTAAAACAAAAATCCAGAAAATCACATTGTATGATTTTTAAGTAATTAATTTGCATTTTATTGCATGACAT
Organism: Coreius guichenoti; assembly: GCA_039654105.1. Classification (NCBI taxonomy): domain Eukaryota; kingdom Metazoa; phylum Chordata; class Actinopteri; order Cypriniformes; family Gobionidae; genus Coreius; species Coreius guichenoti. The sequence continues at coordinate 48,440,260 of CM077170.1, forward strand.
AAGTATTTGATACATCAGAAAAGCAGAACTTAATATTTGGTACAGAAACCTTTGTTTGCAATTACAGAGATCATACGTTTCCTGTAGTTCTTGACCAGGTTTGCACACACTGCAGCAGGAATTTTGGCCCACTCCTCCATACAGACCTTCTCCAGATCCTTCAGGTTTCGGGGCTGTCGCTGGGCAATACGGACTTTCAGCTCCCTCCAAAGATTTTCTATTGGGTTCAGGTCTGGAGACTGGCTAGGCCACTCCAGGACCTTGAGATGCTTCTTACGGAGCCACTCCATAGTTGCCCTGGCTGTGTGTTTCGGGTCGTTGTCATGCTGGAAGACCCAGCCACGACCCATCTTCAATGCTCTTACTGAGGGAAGGAGGTTGTTGGCCAAGATCTCGCGATACATGGCCCCATCCATCCTCCCCTCAATACGGTGCAGTCGTCCTGTCCCCTTTGCAGAAAAGCATCCCCAAAGAATGATGTTTCCACCTACATGCTTCACGGTTGGGATGGTGTTCTTGGGGTTGTACTCATCCTTCTTCCTCCAAACACGGCGAGTGGAGTTTAGATCAAAAAGCTCTATTTTTGTCTCATCAGACCACATGACCTTCTCCCATTCCTCCTCTGGATCATCCAGATGGTCATTGGCAAACTTCAGACGGGCCTGGACATGCGCTGGCTTGAGCAGGGGGACCTTGCGTGCGCTGCAGGATTTTAATCCATGACGGCGTAGTGTGTTACTAATGGTTTTCTTTGAGACTGTGGTCCCAGCTCTCTTCGGGTCATTGATCAGGTCCTGCCGTGTAGTTCTGGCCTGATCCCTCACCTTCCTCATGATCATTGATGCCCCACGAGGTGAGATCTTGCATGGTGCCCCAGACCGAGGGAGATTAATTGTCATCTTGAACTTCTTCCATTTTCTAATAATTGCACCAACAGTTGTTGCCTTCTCACCAAGCTACTTGCCTATTGTCCTGTAGCCCATCCCAGCCTTGTGCAGGTCTACAATTTTATCCCTGATGTCCTTACACAGCTCTCTGGTCTTGGCCATTGTGGAGAGGTTGGAGTCTGTTTGATTGAGTGTGTGGACAGGTGTCTTTTATACAGGTAACGAGTTCAAACAGGTGCAGTTAATACAGGTAATGAGTGGAGAACAGGAGGGCTTCTTAAAGAAAAACTAACAGGTCTGTGAGAGCCGGAATTCTTACTGGTTGGTAGGTGATCAAATACTTATGTCATGCAATAAAATGCAAATTAATTATTTAAAAATCATACAATGTGATTTTCTGTATTTTTGTTTTAGATTCCGTCTCTCACAGTTGAAGTGTACCTATGATAAAAATTACAGACCTCTACATGCTTTGTAAGTAGGAAAACCTGCAAAATCGGCAGTGTATCAAATACTTGTTCTCCCCACTGTATGTTAGATGCACAATAGTCGCACATGGCAATAAAACAAACAAAATGAATGAATCTTGTTTGGTGTGCCATGCTATCTAGCTTTAATAACATGATCGCTTAGGGTGGGAAATATGACCAAAAAGTAAACCACAGCAATAAGCAATTGCTTAATATAGGTAAAAAGTTTTCAAGTAATTAAATAATCAAGTAAATGGTCAGTAATAAAATAAGAACTAATAAATACAACATAAATATTCAGATACAAACAGTGTATTAATGTTTAACATTAACGACACAGACAGGAGCGGGTATGGGCTAGGCTAACTGGAACTGGAAGAACTGGAGAACTGTTAGCTGAAGAATAAAATCCATTTTATGTGTCTGTGGTACAATCCGAAAGAGACTCGTGCCAATAACACGAAAGCTGATTGGCTGCCATATAAGATGCATGTTGGTCTTATTTGTAGTTGTAATACAGCAAACTATAGCTGGACTAGCGAAAGAAAGAACTACAACACCCACACACACTAAAGCGCTGCGGGAGCATTGCACTCGTAAAAATACTCAGCAAAATAGCTCCCTTTTCATGGTATATTATTTAACTAAAGGCCTATATTAGAAATAAACTAAACATGTTGAATTTTTACCTCAGTATGTTTCTTCTGTGATTGTCTTTACGTTTGCCGTTACGCTCATTTTATTTCTCCCTGAAAGTTTCTCACTAACAGTCAGGCAGCGTGAAATACACTATCCATTATCTATCGCTGAATTGCGCTGAATGTAATAAAATCAGAAGAATCATTCTCGTGATATGATGCTGCCATTTGTGTAAACTTGCATGAACCCATTTAAACTAGTTAGGAGGCTGGTCCGCTAGCTGTAGTTTGACTGGATTCTGCCACCGCAATTCTCTCTGATGACGACGCAGGGGGAAATCTGCGGTTTGTCCAATGATAACAGTCACTGTGTCCGTCAGACTGGAGAAATTTTCCCGGTAATGTGACCAAAAATATTTAAGACCCATTGAATTTGAATTTAAAACTTTTTAAGGCCTTTTTTAAGGAAAACCTTAAGACATTTTAAGACTTTTTAAGGACCCACGGACACCCTGTAAACAAACCATTTCGCACAGTGCAGCGCTTCTAGGTTCTACGGCAGAACGCCGGCTCACTATTGGCTGAGCACGATCCCATGATCACATGCATGTGTTGTGGTGCTTACGTGACTCGCGTAAGAGAGTGACACGGAAGAGATTGTTAAATAAAGTCGTTATTTTTGTTTGTTTTTTGCTTTTCGCTTCATAACATTAAGGTTGAACCACTGTCGGACTATTTTAACGATGTCTTTACTGCCTTTCTGGGCCTTGAAAGTGTTCATTAAATTGCTGTCTATGGAGGGGTCAGAGAGCTCTCGGATTTCATCAGAAATATCTTAATTTGTGTTTCAAAGATGAACGAAGGTCTTACGGGTTTTCAAATTCATCAGAATTTTCATTCTGGGGTGAACTAACCCTTTAAGCAATCACTTTTTGTACATTTGATTTATGTGTTGAGGAACATCACAACCTCTAAATGTTCAGTGCGCTACAATTTTGGTTTATTTTTCACAGAAGTTGAAGCTTTGATGAAATTCAGAGTTTCCAAGTTGGTGCAAGTTTGTGAAAGACACGAATTGTCTTGTCAGAACTTACTGGAAACGCGTAATTACCCAGATAGCAAGCCACCATCGAAACAATGTTAAATCAATGTTAATGTGTCAGCGTTAACTGCATTGAATCAACATCACGTTTGCACCCGCAATTAATGTTGAAAAAATGTTGAAATTTCATCCAAAAATCAATGGTAATGGCATTGAATCAATGTTAAAATGTGATGTTGGTTCAGAAAATGAAACAACTACAACTAAAGCCACACAGCCTGAAATCAACTGAAGATAAAAGACAATAAATCTCTCAAGATCTCAGCAGAAGCTCTTTTTGAGAATTAACAGAGGTTTAAATGTTGATGTTTTATTGAAAATATTTGTTCACCATCAATATCACCTGATCTTTGTTTCAGGCTTTCTTTGCAACAAATGATGTGTTTCTGTAAACACGGTTACAAAAACCACAAACTCACATAAAAAGCCAAGAGTCAAACTGCCCAACTAAAGGAAACAATGATCACCATAATGGTGACCAATAGGGGTGTAACGATATTCAAACCGAACCAAAAAACCGCAATACACCACCCGTGGTACGAACCGCGATACTCATGTCGAACCGAATGCGCCCCGTCCCAGCTCTCACTTCACCTTATGCCACAAATTTTTTTTTTCTTCCTTAATCGCTCCTCAAGTAGGGTTTACGTTTTTGGTCCTTGGGGTCAGATAGACCCCAAACTTTTACAGAGCGATTGCATAAGGAAATATACATTTTTTACATGGCAAACTATATATCATTTTTTTTTATTTACTTCTCAACTATACATTTATGCTGTGTTTTTGTGGATATTTGGTAGTTTTTTTTACCTATTTACTGCACAATTACTTAACTACGCCATAAATTGTCTCATGAATAATAAATTTTTTCATAAATGTTAATGTTTTTGGACATTGCTCTATGTGTTAGGGATAGAATACTATGGAAGCCCGTTTCCGCCACTAAATAAAAAAATAAAAAGAGTAATTGCGACTTTTTATCTCAGAATTCTGACTTTTTTTCTCACAATTGCGAGTTATAAAGTCAGAATTCATTGAATCAATGCCATTACCTTTGATTTTTGGAAGAAATTTCAACATTTTTTCAACATTAATTGTGGTGCAAAAGTGATGATGATTCAATGCAGTTAACATTGACACATTAACATTGATTATTGGGGGTGGGGGTGGGGGTGGGGGTGGGGGTGGGGGTGTGCAGGTACCTCTGCTAGTGTGGTCAGAGCTGGTGGTTGTGAACGGACGAATGGTGGATGTTGAGATCTGGACAGCTCTTGTTGTCTCTGGAGCTGAGAAATGAAGAAGAGCCGTCACGCCATTCAAATATATTCATAAAACAATAAAACATGAATGATGAAGCAGATTCAGTATTGAATATCAGGCACCTCTGATCACATTCAGCTGGATTTGTTTGTAGTTTTCATATTCATATCCAGCTTTACAGCCGTACGGTCCAGTATCTTCCATCCTCAGGTGTCTGATGGTCACTGTAAATGATCTCTGACGATTATCCTGCAGTGAGAATCTGCCATCCATGGCAAAAGTCTCTATTCCATCAGATTGTACTTTAATGGTACGGTCGCTGTAAACTCCTTTGTAAAAGTATTTGTAAGAGTATTTATATCTTTCTGGATAAGGGCATGTGATGTCCACTCGTCCTCCCTCCGTTCCTGTCAATGTAATGTTGGCAGACAGTGAACTGCTCACTGCACGCACGCGCGCACACGCACACGCACACGCACACGCACACACACACACACACACACACACAGCTTTACTCATGTACACTGCTAACATAAGCCATAATATTAGATAATAAACACGTTTAGTAGAGATCTTGAGCATTTACCCGTCAGCAGAAACACACAAACTGTCAGCGGGAACTTCATTTCTTCATCAGTTCAGTTCAGAAAATCAGTCTGAGACTCTCAGCAGTTCCTCACATCACTTTCTGAAACTCAAACACCCAATAATACTGCTCTCATATCGGTGGAGAGTAAAATAATACGTTTGTTTCTCGTCTCACGTGTCGAGTCAAACTCATACGGTTCAGTGACTGTAACTTAGCTGTGTTGCACCCTTTTTTCTTTCTTTCTTTCTTTGCCACATTCTTCGAAGGCCGATTGCGTCAACACGGCGCGACGAGGACTGTCCCAATTCCTTCGAATGGGCCCCGGGTACACTTCATTTTCCACGTTCCGCTCCGTCTAGCGCACAGTTGCGCGCACGAGCCCTTCAAAGTGTACTCCTTTGGCAGTGAGCACGGAAAGATGCGTTCGGCGCGTGCGCACATTTAAAAATTGGGCTGCACGCGGACAGGATATGTTTATGGAGATTTTATTTATTTTATATTTAATTTGTCCTCTTGTACCAGCTGTGCAATAACTTGTTCAGTTTATTCTCTTTGGTTTGATGTTGTTTTTTTTGTGTGTGTTTTTAAAGCACAGCTTTTTTTATTGAACAAAGATCACAGGGGATCACAGAAGAATACTTAAGACAGGAAAAGAAAATCTAGGTAGAGCAAGGCAATAAGGTACACTGTCATATAAGAGACATTTAACAGAGAGTCTACTAAGAAGATTAATTCACAAAACATCTAAAGCAATATAAATGAAACATACAATAAATGAATAAAAATAAATGGAAATAAATAACATGAAACTTAAAGTCAACACAGAAAAGTCTACAATTGGGCTTAGAATCAGTGACTTTACATTTATGGAGATTAAATTGGCCACAGAGAGTTAGCAGTTTTAACCTGTCGTCCATCTCCATTTGACCCTGAGTCCCAATTCAAAAACAGTACATCCATTATTTCAAAAATAAAAAGTTTGCTACAAGCAGAAAAAAACAAGCCAAGACACTTCTTTCTAGAACTCCTTTGCATAATCACATTCAAAAAACAAATGTGGTATTGTTTTAAGATACAGAATTACAGAATGTGCACTGTGAAGAGATGTCCAACTTAAACTTAGAAAGAAGAGAGTTACAGGGATAGTAAATATGAAGAATTTTAAAGTGAAGTTCTTTCAACTTGTTAGGTAACAGAAACGTATTAATACCAGTCTATATATTAATAGTAGAAACAGAAGGATAATTTAATTTCCACTTCAAAAAAGCTTTGGGAGGACAGCTGATTTTCCTAATAAGGATTCTTCTAATCCAAAAATTGTTGCATTTGACGTTGGAAAGCTCCAATCCTCCAATGGATAGTTGGGGCATGATTCTCTGTAACTACAGTATGACCTAACCACATGCAACAGTTTAGGTGAAATAGAGTTAATAACCCATTCATAAAATTTAGGCGAGGAATCCACTCCAAAAATGGCAATAAATTCAGTAAAGGAATAAAAGCAGCCATCCTCATTTAACAAATCCAAAACAAAAATGACACATTTTCTTAATAATGATAGATTTTCTTCCACGCAGCACATTATGATTGTTCCATATAATACTCATATGAGGAGAAAAATTGTTAGCAAGCTTGATCGGAAGTTTATTGCATTTGAAATCGCAGGACAATAAAAAATTTTATCCCCCACATTTTTCAAAGATCAATTTAGGTATGTAAAACCATAACAGATTAGGATCGGCATTCAGGCAGCGTTTAAGCCAACCAATTTTAAAAACCAGAGTCCAGAGCATTCACACCTCCCTCCATAGCATTTCTGATCAGAGTCTTCCTTTTAAAGGAACACTCCACTTTTTTTGAAAACAGGCTCATTTTCCAACTCCCCTAAAGTTAAACAGTTGAGTTTTACCATTTTCGAATCCATTCAGCCGATCTCCGGATCTGGCGGTACAACTTTTAGCATAGCTTAGCATAGATCATTGAATCTGATTAGACCATTAGCATCTCGCTCAAAAATGACCAAAGACTTTCTATATTTTTCCTATTTAAAACTTGACTCTTCTGTAGTTACATCGTGTACTAAGACCGACGGAAAATGAAAAGTTGTGATTTTCTAGGCCGATATGGCTAGGAACTATACTCTCATTCCTGCGTAATAATCAAGGAACTTTGCTGTCGTACCATGGGTGCAGCGGCGCAATGATATTACGCAGTGCCTGAAAATAGTCCCCAGCACACTCCCTGTGTAAGCCAAGTATAGCAGGTTGTCATGTTGGTTATGTTGACGGAAGTTAGCCTATTTTCAGGCACTGCATAATATCATTGCGAAATGGAGAAACACCATTCACCAAAGATACATTACTGTTAGTATTTTTGTAAAAAATCTGAACTATTTTGATAAAGGTAAAGCCAAAACCAAACCTACGCAAAGATTCAAACATAAACTCATGCGCGACCGTGTCAAAGGCCTTATAAAAGTCAAAAAATAAAATAATTGCATTATCGTTAATCATTTCCTTATAATCTAAAATATCTAAAACAAGCCGAATATTGTTTGCTATATGCCTACCTTTCATAAAATTGGGAAACTGAGACAATTTCTTCTAAGCATGGTTTCAATCTATTTGCGTAAAGGGAAGCTAACAATTTATAATCTGAATTAAGTAAAGTAATTGGGTGTCAATTATCTAAATAGAAGGATCAGAAAACTGGTTTAAATGAAGAAGTATAGAGCTGAGAGTAAAAACTGGAAACAAAATTAGAAACTCTGGTTTCATCTGTGACCAGATTGCCCTCAGTATATAGAGAACCCAACAAGTTCAGCCAACTCATTTCATTTGAGGACACCGATTACCTCAAACCATTTAAGTTTATAAAAAACAATAGTTATGAGTACTCTGAACTTATTTTAATCAAGTCCACTAAAACAAGGATATTTCTTAATATACAATTAAACTTTACACTGCATTCTGAAACTTCCCTATATTGAGTAAAACAGCTGATATTAAAAACTTTAAATGAACTCAGAGCGCCTGCAGTTACTGCTAGCTCACAATAGCACACACAGTAAAATCCAGTAAATTAAGCTAACTCATTAAATTTGAGGACACCGATTACCTTAATTATTTTTTAATTTTAGAAACCAATAGTTATGAGTACTCTGAACATTTCACTTGAGTTCACTAAAAGACATACATTGCAGTCAAGAAATTGAGTGATGATTGAGCATTAATGATGAACACCTGATGATAACAAGCAGAATCACTGAAGGACAGAGAAACACAAGAACTACAACTGACTTCAGCCACAGCTTTAGATGAAATCAACTGAAGATAAAAGAAGACATTAAATCTCTGAAGATCTCAGTAGAGGAGGATTAAACAACTCCACAAACAGCATTACCAGGTTCACACAGTACTAACCAGATTGACTTTATTTCTGTTTCTATGACAACCAGCCCCAGAATCAATAAAAGCATGATCTGTGAGGGGAGCAGGACAGATAGTATATGAATAATAGTTGTCAACATGCATAAACCTGTAAGCATCTAATAGAGAAAGGTTACCACAAAAATCATTAATAATAGTGTTACATCTCCATGACTCTCGTTTTGGGGGAAATCTATCCAGACATAGGTCAGGAGCTTCGTTAAAATCTCCTCCAACTATTACTGCAGTAGAGGGATATTTACATTTTAAATCAAGAATTTTAGAAGACAGATCCTGAAAAAAACAAGCTATTTTGTGCATGATTATTAAAACCATAAACATTAACCAAGATAAAGAAAAAATCCCCCAGAAGAAAAACAACAATAATCCATCTACCCTCGGAAGAGGAAAAAGAGTGAAGAATGGAGCCACTAAAATTATGGTCAAATAAAATCAAAACTCCAGCGGAGTGATTAGTACCATGACAAAATAGAATGTGTTTCTTGAAAAAAATAAACATCCCTTCATAAAAATAAAGCCTTGCGTTTAGATAAATCACAAATTCCCCATACACTGAGAGAAAAACAAGACGGTTTAACCGTCATAAGAACAATAACAAAACAAGAGAAAATGTATAATATTAACAAAAGATATATGAAACGTAATACAGAATACAGTGAAGTGCAAAACTCATCCATACCCCTCTATAAGGGTTTATAGGATCTGTTATCTGTCCTCCTTTAGCTTACCTATTACAATGATCATGCATATTTGTCAACTTTTTGCCATATCAGTACAATTCTTCCGCCAGTCAAAAGTACTTCAGTCAGAACAGCAGCAAACATCACTGGCATAAGAGAATTTAACAGTGGCTGTTAAAAGTCAGATATCATCCACACAAATCCATCTATGATAGCAAATGGACCCTTGAAACCAGCACGGCGACCCTCTTTTCGGGCTTTCTCCACAAAAGGCCACAGCTTGTTTCTGACTTCCTTCGTTCTTTGCGTCAGGTCCTCTGAGATCCTAATCTTCTTCTGTTTGAGCACTTCTGATGTTCTTGCATCAGCCCAGATGCGATTGCGGTGAGACCGAGAGAGGAACTGTACAGTTATCTTGCGAGGGCGTGCATTGCCCAATTTAGGGCCAAGCCTGTGTGCGACATCAATCGAGGACTGCAGAACATCTTCTAAGCATGGGGACACCTGAAGAAAAATGTCCATTGTGACCATCTTGACATTCTCCCCATCTTCCTCTGGAATACCTAAAATCCTTAGGTTCCATCGCCTCTTGTAGGCATCCAGCTCATCTACTTTATCCCATAAGCGCTTGTTTTCTGCAGCCAGTGTAGACAGAGTCCATTTTATCAGACTTGACAGCTGTATCCTCTGATTTTTTAGCAACAACGTCAACCCTTGTTGTGAGATCAGAGATGAGGGTGGAATTGGATGCAACCGATTTCTCGATCTCCAAAAGTTTCTCCATGAAGTGTCCTGCTTCTTACCCAGTCTCTCTATTGCTTCAAGCAAGACGACATTTGAAGGATCTGAGGCTGGGCGTCGCATTTTCGGTAAAGGGCTTGCCATGGGAGACTCGGGAAAATCCAATGTTTTGGTATAAGTATGCATACTTTTAACACTTTCAGATTTCGGGATGTCGTCCACCTCCATCATGACACCACACAAGAGTGCTAAGATCCACGTGCTGTGTAGCCTATCCAGTGAATAGTCGTTGAGGAAAATGGAGATAAAAACTCTCAAAAATGTAGGAATACACTAGACACAGTATCTTTGATGTATAGGGAGCGTAACAAACTAAAGATCGGCGCATTGAGAACAAAACAGTCTTCAGAGGGGAAGAAAAAACAAGTTTTGCACAAAGTTCAGAAAAGAGCTGAGAAAAAAGCAGCGTACACCGACGCCATCTTGAGGACGCGCAGCTAGTAGCTATGCTATATGATGTCTTTGCTACTTAAGGGGATAAGTACATTTTATTAGATGAATCTGAATTTGCTTGATTCATGCAAACGAGTGTAGAATTGTGCAATGTGTATTGTGCTCTTTGAAAAAATGGTTCATTCTGAAACGCTTAATAAAAAAATTACATGTCAAATAAATAAATGTTCAAATGCTCAAGCTTTGTTTGAATTTTTAGTGTTTTAAGCTTTGTGTTCAATTTATATTTTGTTAATCATTTAAGACATAAACTATTTACAAAAAAGTGAGGGTCTGTCTGTCTATCTATCTATATCTATCATTTCAACTTGATTGTTTTAATAAAATACTTGATATTAACATGTATAAATATATGAAGATAATACTGAAAGTATACTTGAACGTTCCTTATAGTAGTCCATAGGGCTAATGTTAAATTCATACGGTTCTGTCACCTGATGGAGTTTTGGTTCCTTGCTACCATCACCTCTGTCGCCTTTGGCTTGCTCAGTTGGGGACACTAAATACTCAGCTATATCACTGATCTGCCCGCATTGACACTATATGAGAACTGAGCTGAGCTGGATGACATCCAGAGCGACTGTACAGCCGAATCAAATTCTGTTGCATTATTTTCTTGTTATCACTGTGAAGCTGCTTTGATACAATCGGCATTGTAAAAAGAGCTATATACAGTGGGGAGAACAAGTATTTGATACACTGCCGATTTTGCAGGTTTGCCCACTTACAAAGCATGTAGAAGTCTGCAATTTGTATCATAGATACTCTTCAACTGTGAGAGACGGAATCTAAAACAAAAATCCAGAAAATCACATTGTATGATTTTTAAGTAATTAATTTGCATTTTATTGCATGACATAAGTATTTGATACATCAGAAAAGCAGAACTTAATATTTGGTACAGAAACCTTTGTTTGCAATTACAGAGATCATACGTTTCCTGTAGTTCTTGACCAGGTCTGCACACACTGCAGCAGGGATTTTGGCCCACTCCTCCATACAGACCTTCTCCAGATCCTTCAGGTTTCGGGGCTGTCGCTGGGCAATACGGACTTTCAGCTCCCTCCAAAGATTTTCTATTGGGTTCAGGTCTGGAGACTGGCTGGGCCACTCCAGGACCTTGAGATGCTTCTTACGGAGCCACTCCTTAGTTGCCCTGGCTGTGTGTTTCGGGTCCTTGTCATGCTGGAAGACCCAGCCACGACCCATCTTCAATGCTCTTACTGAGGGAAGGAGGTTGTTGGCCAAGATCTCGTGATACATGGCCCCATCCATCCTCCCCTCAATACGGTGCAGTCGTCCTGTCCCCTTTGCAGAAAAGCATCCCCAAAGAATGATGTTTCCACCTCCATGCTTCACGGTTGGGATGGTGTTCTTGGGGTTGTACTCATCCTTCTTCTTCCTCCAAACACGGCGAGTGGAGTTTAGACCAAAAAGCTCTGGACATGCGCTGGCTTGAGCAGGGGGACCTTGCGTGCACTGCAGGATTTTAATCCATGACGGCGTAGTGTGTTACTAATGGTTTTCTTTGAGACTGTGGTCCCAGCTCTCTTTAGGTCATTGACCAGGTCCTGCCGTGTAGTTCTGGGCTGATCCCTCATCTTCCTCATGATCATTGATGCCCCACGAGGTGAGATCTTGCATGGTGCCCCAGACCGAGGGAGACTGACCGTCATCTTGAACTTCTTCCATTTTCTAATAATTGCACCAACAGTTGTTGCCTTCTCACCAAGCTGCTTGCCTATTGTCCTGTAGCCCATCCCAGCCTTGTGCAGGTCTACAATTTTATCCCTGATGTCCTTACACAGCTCTCTGGTCTTGGCCATTGTGGAGAGGTTGGAGTCTGATTGATTGAGTGTGTGGACAGGTGTCTTTTATACAGGTAACGAGTTCAAACAGGTGCAGTTAATACAGGTAATGAGTGGAGAACAGGAGGGCTTCTTAAAGAAAAACTAACAGGTCTGTGAGAGCCGGAATTCTTACTGGCTGGTAGGTGATCAAATACTTATGTCATGCAATAAAATGCAAATTAATTATTTAAAAATCATACAATGTGATTTTCTGGATTTTTGTTTTAGATTCCGTCTCTCACTGTTGAAGAGTACCTATGATAAAAATTACAGACCTCTACATGCTTTGTAAGTAGGAAAACCTGCCAAATCGGCAGTGTATCAAATACTTGTTCTCCCCACTGTAAATAAAGGTGACTTGACGGTTATATCGGTATCTTATATCTGAAAGCTAGTAGTAGTTTTGTTTTTCATTCAAGTTCATGTGTTTTTCTCTGTTTCTCAGAATTCAAATTAAACGAGGAATCCGTCAAGGATGCCTATTTCACCATTACTTTTTAATCTAATTTTAAATTTTGAGGACAATGTAGGCATAGACATTCTTGGTAGGACCTTTACTATAAGCCATTTTGCAGACGACACTCTTTTATTTCTTAAAAATAAAGACGTGCTTCCATTAGTTATTGATAAAATTTCTATATTTTCAAAGGCATCAGGACCCTTTGAACCTGACCCTAAACTTTAAAAAGTGTGAATTAATGGATATCTATAATTGTGATTTAAAGGATATATTCCAGTGAAAAAAGAGGTTAAGTAACTATGATTACTAAAAATGCTGTTAATAGAGAACATTCAAATTTTGACTAAAATAGAAAGCATGAAGAAATCCTTTAATCATTGGTTATCTCGAGACCTGTCTTGGGTAGAATCCTACACTAAGAATACTAAAATTGAGGGAATATCTAAACTTATCTATTCATATCATGCTTTATATACCGCCCCAAAAGTAGATAAATCGGTGAATTCAATTTTATTTAAATTTATATGGAAAAATAAAACGCATTATTTACGTAAATTGGTTAAAGAGTATGAACATGGAGGCTTGAGAGCCACTGATTTCGAATCTCTTCTTGGTACATTCGCAATAAAATGGCTGAAAGAGTGTTTAACAAAATCACATTCAATATGGTACCATATTCCCAATCACATTTTTTAAAATAAATATTAGTGGCCTTGAATTTGTGTTGAGATGTGATCTTGATCTCTGTAAAATTCCTTAAAAGTTATCTAATTTTCATAAACAAGCTAAAAAATATAATTTTTTTGGAAAATTTTATTTACTCATAACTTTTCCCTTTACAACTCCACTAATAATATTATAGAATAATAGGGCTGTAGTTATTAATAGGGAATCTCTGTTTAAAAGCGACTGGTATAGTGTAGGGAATTATTTTTATGCATGATCTATTAGATGATAAAGGGTATTTCTTATCTCATAAAGATTTGATTACCAAATTTAGAGTTACAATTACAAAAAAAAGGATATGATAACTGGATTGTTTTTCTGATCCTTTATCTAGACCTGTAGTTTCTCTTCCCTCTTTAAAAATGTGTAACGTAGACCTCTTAGACAGTGCAATAACAAACTTTACAAAGAACTTAAATGTATTATCACTAGTTATTATCAGAGTTATTTCTGGGAGATGTTGAAACCTCAGTAAGGGATAAAGCGTTTACCTGTTATATGACATACCCAGTTGCTCCAAAGGTCAAGGAGACTCATTACAAAATTATGTTTAAGATTTACCCATGGTAATGACTTTATACAGAAACGAGGTGGATCCTTGTGGATTTTGTTCTTCTTTTCCTGAAACACTTTATCACCTATTCTTTTACTGTGAGGTTACTTCTAAATTTTGTAATCTTTTTTTTAAGTGTGATGTAAAGTCATCCTTCTCTGATGTTGTACATTTTGTTTTATTGATAGGTAAATATCATATCCATACTTGTAAATGGAAAAAATGTAAACCCTTTTAATAGCCTATATTTCTATGTGAGTTTGTTAAAATGTTTCAGAGCTTGAAATGCCTCAAAAAAACATAATATAAAGTTTTTTTGTTTTTATTCCTTCTCAAATTCAAACTGTGTTTGTCACAATGTAAGTGTGCCACTGAGCGAATATGAAATGAATGACGCCAGCATGAGTTTCAAGGCAACACAGTTTACTGCGCACTTTAATTCAAAAGACATAGACCTGTACATAGCAAAACTTAATACAAACCCGATTCCAAAAAAGTTGGGACACTGTACAAATTGTGAATAAAAAAGGAATGCAATAATTTACAAATCTCATAAACTTATATTTTATTCACAATAGAATATAGATAACATATCAAATGTTGAAAGTGAGACATTTTGAAATGTCATGCCAAATATTGGCTCATTTTGGATTTCATGAGAGCTACACATTCCAAAAAAGTTGGGACAGGTAGCAATAAGAGGCCGGAAAAGTTTAATGTACATATAAGGAACAGCTGGAGGACCAATTTGCAACTTATTAGGTCAATTGGCAACATGATTGGGTATAAAAAGAGCCTCTCAGAGTGGCAGTGTCTCTCAGAAGTCAAGATGGGCAGAGGATCACCAATTCCCCCAATGCTGCGGCGAAAAATAGTGGAGCAATATCAGAAAGGAGTTTCTCAGAGAAAAATTGCAAAGAGTTTGAAGTTATCATCATCTACAGTGCATAATATCATCCAAAGATTCAGAGAATCTGGAACAATCTCTGTGCGTAAGGGTCAAGGCCGGAAAACCATACTGGATGCCCGTGATCTTCGGGCCCTTAGACGGCACTGCATCACATACAGGAATGCTACTGTAATGGAAATCACAACATGGGCTCAGGAATACTTCCAGAAAACATTGTCGGTGAACACAATCCACCGTGCCATTCGCCGTTGCCGGCTAAAACTCTATAGGTCAAAAAAGAAGCCATATCTAAACATGATCCAGAAGCGCAGGCGTTTTCTCTGGGCCAAGGCTCATTTAAAATGGACTGTGGCGAAGTGGAAAACTGTTCTGTGGTCAGACGAATCAAAATTTGAAGTTCTTTTTGGAAAACTGGGACGCCATGTCATCCGGACTAAAGAGGACAAGGACAACCCAAGTTGTTATCAGCGCTCAGTTCAGAAGCCTGCATCTCTGATGGTATGGGGTTGCATGAGTGCGTGTGGCATGGGCAGCTTACACATCTGGAAAGGCACCATCAATGCTGAAAGGTATATCCAAGTTCTAGAACAACATATGCTCCCATCCAGACGTCGTCTCTTTCAGGGAAGACCTTGCATTTTCCAACATGACAGTGCCAGACCACATACTGCATCAATTACAACATCATGGCTGCGTAGAAGAAGGATCCGGGTACTGAAATGGCCAGCCTGCAGTCCAGATCTTTCACCCATAGAAAACATTTGGCGCATCATAAAGAGGAAGATGCGACAAAGAAGACCTAAGACAGTTGAGCAACTAGAAGCCTGTATTAGACAAGAATGGGACAACATTCCTATTCCTAAACTTAAGCAACTTGTCTCCTCAGTCCCCAGACGTTTGCAGACTGTTATAAAAAGAAGAGGGGATGCCACACAGTGGTAAACATGGCCTTGTCCCAACTTTTTTGAGATGTGTTGATGCCATGAAATTTAAAATCAACTTATTTTTCCCTTAAAATGATACATTTTCTCAGTTTAAACATTTGATATGTCATCTATGTTGTATTCTGAATAAAATATTGAAATTTGAAACTTCCACATCATTGCATTCTGTTTTTATTCACAATTTGTACAGTGTCCCAACTTTTTTGGAATGGGGTTTGTAGATTAAACATAACAGATCCCTATAATGCCCCCGGGGTGCTTTTCACGTGTATCGATAAAGGAACGGATAGCTTTCCTGTCAGGACACCTGTTGCACCAGCTGTGCACAAGTTACAACTAGACTAGTTTTGACGTAAATGGGCACTAAGTTACAACGTATGCACTATTTATTGCGTTGCACCATTAAACTTAAAAGAAGTTAAAAAGCCTAAATCTACGTATAAACTAAATATTTATGGAAGCCTCCGATCAGGAGTAACGTTAACGGATAGAATAAAATAGCAGACAGACTGAACTGCATCAATAAGCTCTTGTTTTACATGACAGACTTCAATTCTTTACACGTATATGATAATGCTGACATATACATGCTCTTACATTTTAAGAGAGAAAACATTATGTGAATAGATTACTGTTAGCGGTTTATTGATCCTTAATTTCGTTTCAAATAGCCTACAGTTTCTGAATCTTATTTATATATAAAAGCACTTAAGTTATTCATGATTAAGTATCATATTTCATGGGAACTTATTTTTATCATTAGTTACGTGAGGCAAAAGTAGTTAGAATGAAGAATAAACTGAAATTCACGGCATTTCGACAACTTACTACGATAAAATGATTTCCCCTTTGCTTTCCCCCGCCTGTTCTGGCATCCTGACGCACAGCAGTTGTCCACCATGTTGAAATAGTAAGGTTTAAACAGTCTGGTTTTAAATTATTGTTCGACCACTGTAGATACCAATGCTACAGCCGCTCTAGCGCTCCCCTGATTGCCTGCCAAAATGGCGGAGTTTAGGCTGCGTGACGTCAACCTCCGGAGCTCTATACCAGGGGTTTTCGGGTCGCGACCCATTTGTGGGTCGCAGAGTGGGAAGAGGTGGGTCGCGCAGTCACTTGGCTGCCGTTAAATTTATGTTTCAGTGAATGACACACACACAACAAACAAAGTTTAATCTAGGGGTGCACAATATACCAACATTAAACATAAATCGCTATATTACTTAGTCAGTGCGATTTTCAAATTGCAAAGGCTGCAATTTAATTTATAAATATATCAGCATTGTGTTTCATGAAACGCACATGCGTGACTTGTTGTGATAACAGTTTTCAGCGTCTCAGAGCAGCTTCATTATGCAGGGTTTGAAATTAACACCCGCCAACCTGCCAAAATTGTGGCGGGTAACTGTCAAATCACTAGCCAATTTGGCGGGTCATTTACTATGTTTACTCACTTTTTACATATGAGCGCGCTCATACGCGCCATCTGTTAATGTGGGACTCCTCCTGACATAGCGCACCAGAATCAAGTTCTCTTTCGCTCTTGAACAAACAATAACACACAGAATTATGCCAAAGTGTCCGTTTAGTCGAGTATCCTCATAAGAGCAGTCTTAAATGAGTCTTAACTGGACTTAAAGAGTTGAGAGAAAATTAGATGCGCGTGACATCGCGTCAGATCCGCGTTCGACAGCAGCAGATCTTAAAGGAACAGCAGCCACTAATGATGCTTGTCATTAATGTTAATCACAGAACAAAGGGAACAGAAAACGGTAGCTTTAATGAAAATTAATCTAGATTTAATTTATTATTTATGCAGTGCAGACTGTTAGATAACTTTATTCAATTTCTGTATATTTCCTTCCTGTTAACAGGCCACAGGTAAATATGACATTTATTATAATGGGTTTATGTGAGGATTGTTGTAAAAAAGTTATTTTTTAAAAGTCTATGTTGAAATTGATATAGCTTTCAGTTATACTCTCATTAATGTTTAAAAAAAATCACATTCATAGAGACATTAGTAAATGAAGAAATTAAACCATATTAGTATTGACATTTTTTTAATATTCTATTTTTTTGTCTTATCAAACTTTTGGTTAAGATTAAGCTTACAGTAGGCTGCTTTTTCATTTGTTTTAAATTTGTTCCGCCATGTCTGTGTAAATCAGTTGAGGCAGCAGAAACTACTCGGTTACTCTTCACATTATTTCAACATAGCCATTAGGCAGCTATTTGAATTGTTATCAAAATTTTAATAATGTACCCTAAGTTTGTATTGCAATTAAACTCATTCATACTATGACAAGGAAAATAAAAACTGCTCTAAAGAGAATTAACGCCTCCCACCCCCACCCCACATTCATGCTTTAAAATTATTTGAGTAATTATTACTTGAGATAGATTATACTTGTCTAGGTGGGTCCTGGGATGGAAAAGTTTGGGAACCCCTGCTCTATACAACCATTGGTAGGTAGAGGAAGGAATTCTGTATTATTTCTAGACTCAGACTGGAACATACAGGACTTAATTCAACAATGCATATAATAGGAAAATATCCTACAGGATTGTGTGAATGTGGAATCAGAGAAACAGTGGAACGTACTTATTAAGTGTATTAAATATTCAGAGGAAAGAATTAAGATAATTGAAGAATTTCAGAAGAAAGGTGATCAACAAGTAACATTAAAGAAGCTTTTAAACTCAGTAGAAGGGGGAAGTTTAATAATAGGCCTACAGTTTTTAAAGAGAACAAATTTGATTTATAGAATATAGATAGGTTATTTTATTATTATTATTATTTTTGCTCGAAAACTCATGAAACTTTGCACACGCGTCAAAAGTGTTGAAACGTCTGATATGGGTTTCAGAATTAGGCATGGCAAAATGGCTCAATAGCGCCACCTACAACATTTCAACGAAGTGCCCCTCCCGCTACGTTTCACGTACAGGTATGAAATTCGGTACACATGTAACAGCCCAATAACTACAAAAAAGTCTCCTGGTATGAAATCTGAAAACCAACAGGAAGTGAGATATTTTGAACAACATCATGTTTGGTCAGTCTAATCTTAAGGCCTTGGTGATGTTAAATTGTGAAGATCTTGAGTTTTCGCTGAAGGGTGTGTCCGTGGCGGCCTGTCAAAGTCTGATGTTTCGTCATGAC
Source organism: Coreius guichenoti (assembly GCA_039654105.1). Taxonomy (NCBI): domain Eukaryota; kingdom Metazoa; phylum Chordata; class Actinopteri; order Cypriniformes; family Gobionidae; genus Coreius; species Coreius guichenoti. The sequence goes on from CM077170.1 coordinate 48,459,198, forward strand.
ACAGGAAGCTGTTGTAAGTCAGGCATACAATGTCCGATCTGCCCCAAACTTCACATGTTTGATAAGAGTCCTGGCCTGAAGACATCTACATGCCAATATTAGTTAGTCATAGCGCCACCTGCTGGCAACAGGAAATGGCATGCTTTACACTGTAATTCCCTCCCAGAAACACATTTAAATATGCCATCAAGTCCCAAACATGCTAGAAACACATTAAATCAAGCAAAACTTGGCTAAGTGCTGATGTATGCGATTTACGCCACAAAACAGGAAGTTGTTGTAACTCAGGCATACAGTGTCCGATCTGCCCCAAACTTCACACGTTTGTTAATAGTCCAGGCCTGAAGACATCTACATGCCAATATTCAGTTATAGTCAAAGCACCACCTGCTGGCAGCATGAAGTGTGGCACATTGAAGTGACTTTGCCATATTTCTCCTGTATTTACCCACTTAAATGAATGTCATTCGCTGTTTTCCTGAGGCCACCGGGTGGCGGTGCTCCCGGGTGCGAGGGCCCTTTCATCGCTGCTTGCAGCTTTAATTATTATTATTATCTCTCTCTGGAATGTGATGGACTTGGGCTGTAGATGGAGGAGCTGAACACGCATCAACATTGAAAGCACGAGTCCTGATTGTTCTGGGAGTAGGGATATAATGTCTCTGATCCATTACCTACAGTAGATGGTGGTAATGCTCTTTTTAAGAATGCGAACCGCCAATAAGCCCAAATAAGAAGAAAAAGAAGAAGAAGAAGAAACGAGTCGGACCACATTCGGACACCGGCGGCATGCATTTCACGGTGATCGGTTCTGCACAGATTTTACTCATCTCAAATGAGCCTAATCTCAGATACCCGAGTATTGGGAGATGGGATAGGCTAGTCCGTGAAGGATCCTCGTTCTATCCTTCTTCATGGCCCGGGGAAAGAAGGACGTAAGCCGCATTCGAAGGGTGCACATACTTGGGACACAGCTACAGTCACTGTACAGTATGAAATGTATTATTTTACTCTCCAGTGTTTGAGTTTCAGAAAGTGATGTGAGGAACTGCTGAGAGTCTCAGACTGATTTTCTGAACTGAACTGATGAAGAAATGAAGTTCCCGCTGACAGTTTGTGTGTTTCTGCTGACGGGTAAATGCTCAAGATCTCTACTAAACGTGTTTATTATCTAATATTATGGCTTATGTTAGCAATGTACATGAGTAAAGCTGTGTGTGTGTGTGTGTGTGTGTGTGTGTGCAGTGAGCAGTTCACTGTCTGCCAACATTACAGTGACAGGAACGGAGGGATGAGGAGTGAACATTACATGCCCTTATCCAGAAGGATATGAAAACTATTACAAATTCTTCTTCAAAGGATTTTACGTAGACCGTGTCCTTATACTGCAATCTCATGGAAAAAAGACCTCACCCAGATTCTCTCTGAAGGATAATCATCAAACCAGATAATTTACAGTGACCATCAGTGACCTGAGGATGGAAGATGCTGGACTGTACGGCTGTAGAGCTGGATCTGAACACTACAAACAAATCCAGCTGAATGTGATCAGAGGTGCTTGATATTCAATACTGAACAACAATCTGCTTCATCATTCATGTTTATTGTGTTATGAATATATTTGAATGGCGTGTCTGCTCTTCTTCATTTCTCAGCTCCAGAGACAGCAAGACCTGTCCAGATCTCAACATCCACAATTCGTCCGTTCACAACCACCAGCTCTGACCACACCAGCACAGGTACCTGCACACACACACACATTGACCACACAGCACAGGTACCTGCACTCACACACACACTGACTACACCAGGTACCTGCACTCTCACACACACTGACCACACCAGCACAGGTACCTGCACTCACACACACACTGACCACACCAGCACAGGTACCTGCACTCACACACACTGACTACACCAGCACTGGTACCTGCACTCTCACACACACTGACTACACTAGCACAGGTACCTGCACTCTCACACACACTGACTACACCAGCACAGGTACCTGCACTCACACACACACTGACCACACCAGCACTGGTACCTGCACTCTCACACACACTGACTACACCAGCACAGGTACCCGCACTCACACACAGACTGACTACACCAGCACAGGTACCTACACTCACACACACACTGACCACACCAGCACAGGTACCTGCACTCACACACACACTGACTACACCAGCACTGGTACCTGCACTCTCACACGCACTGACTACACTAGCACAGGTACCTGCACTCTCACACACACTGACTACACCAGCACAGGTACCTGCACTCACACACACACTGACCACACCAGCACAGGTACCTGCACTCACACACACTGACCTAACCAGCACTGGTACCTGCACTCTCACACACACTGACTACACCAGCACAGGTACCCGCACTCACACACAGACTGACTACACCAGCACAGGTACCTACACTCACACACACACTGACCACACCAGCACAGGTACCTGCACTCACACACACACTGACTACACCAGCACTGGTACCTGCACTCTCACACACACTGACCACACCAGCACAGGTACCTGCACTCTCACACACACTGACTACACCAGCACAGGTACCCGCACTCACACACACACTGTTCACACCAGCACAGGTACCTGCTCTCAGACACACACTGACTACACCAGCACTGGTACCTGCACTCTCACACACACTGACTACACCAGCACAAGTACCCGTACTCACACACACACACACTGACTACACCAGCACAGGTACCTGCACTCACACACACACTGACCACACCAGCACAGGTACCTAAACTCACACACACACACACACACACACACACACACACACACACACACACACACACACACACACACACACACACACACACACACTGACCACAACAGCACAGGTACCTGCACTCACACACACACACACACACACTGACCACACCAGCACAGGTACCTGCACTCACACACACACACTGACCACACCAGCACAGGTACCTGCACTCACACACACACTGATCACACCAGCACAGGTACCTGCACTCACACACACACACTGACCACACCAGCACAGGTACCTGCACTCACACACACACACTGATCACACCAGCACAGGTACCTGCACTCACACACACACTGATCACACCAGCACAGGTACCTGCACTCACACACAAACACTGACCACACCAGCACAGGTACCTGCACTCTCACACACACACACACACACACACACACACACACACACACACACACACACACACACACACACACACACACACACACACACACACCAGCACAGGTACCTGCACTCACATACACACTGATCACACCAGCACAGGTACCTGCACTCACACACACACACTGACCACACCAGCACAGGTACCTGCACTCTCTCACACACACACACACACACACACACTGACCACACCAGCACAGGTACCTGCACTCACATACACACTGATCACACCAGCACAGGTACCTGCACTCACACACACACACTGACCACACCAGCACAGGTACCTGCACTCACACACACACTGATCACACCAGCACAGGTACCTGCACTCACACACACACACTGACCACACCAGCACAGGTACCTGCACTCACACACACACACTGATCACACCAGCACAGGTACCTGCACTCACACACACACTGATCACACCAGCACAGGTACCTGCACTCACACACAAACACTGACCACACCAGCACAGGTACCTGCACTCTCACACACACACACACACACACACACACACACACACACACACACACACACACACACACACACACACACCAGCACAGGTACCTGCACTCACATACACACTGATCACACCAGCACAGGTACCTGCACTCACACACACACACTGACCACACCAGCACAGGTACCTGCACTCTCTCACACACACACACACACACACACACTGACCACACCAGCACAGGTACCTGCACTCACATACACACTGATCACACCAGCACAGGTACCTGCACTCACACACACACTGACCACACCAGCACAGGTACCTGCACTCACACACACACTGATCACACCAGCACAGGTACCTGCGCTCACACACACACACACTGACCACACCAGCACAGGTACCTGCACTCACTCACACACTGACCACACCAGCACAGGTACCTGCACTCACACACACACACTGACCACACCAGCACAGGTACCTGCACTCACACACACACTGATCACACCAGCACAGGTACCTGCACTCACACACACACACACTGACCACACCAGCACAGGTACCTGCACTCACTCACACACTGACCACACCAGCACAGGTACCTGCACTCACACACACACACTGACCACACCAGCACAGGTACCTGCACTCACACTCACACACACACTGATCACACCAGCACAGGTACCTGCACTCACACACACACACACTGACCACACCAGCACAGGTACCTGCACTCACTCACACACTGACCACACCAGCACAGGTACCTGCACTCACACACACACACTGACCACACCAGCACAGGTACCTTTTAAATGAATGATTCAATGACAAACACTTTTTTTAAACACTCACTTGCCTTCAGAGACTGCAAGTTAATCCAAAAAAGATATAGACCCCAACATGTCAGAATGTATGGTTCTAAATCTAATAGTGTTTTTGTAAATACGGGGGTTCCTCAGGGCTGTGTGTTATTTCCTATTTTATTTTCCATCTATACGAATGAAATCAAGTGTGATATTAATGGTATGTCACTTTTGAAATAAGCAGCATGCAGCGATTATGGGGCAAAATGAGGCAAAATGGCAAAATGAGTGGCTAAGAAAGCATGTCAGGGAGAATCAGAGCATCACCATGAAGAAGTTCAGATGCAAAAGGCAGTAGCTTTGCCAAGATAATGCATAAAACACTACACGGCTCCTTTATATCTTCTCAGGCTCCTTCAGGACATGGTGCTGATGACACAAACCAAGTTTCGTAATAATATCCTACCCAGATAGCAAGTAACCATCAAAACAATGTTAAATCGATGTTAGTGTGTCAACGTTAACTGCATTGAATCAACATCACGTTTGCACCCGCAATTAATGTTGAATTCCATCCAAAAATCAATAGTAATGGCATTGAATCAATGTTTCAATGTGATGTTGGTTCAACAACTACAACTGACTTAAAGCCACACAGCCTGAAATCAACTGAAGATAAAAGACAATAAACCTCTCAAGGTCTCAGCAGAAGTTCTTTTTGAGAATTAACAGAGGTTTAGATGTTTTATTAAATGTTTGGTCACCATTATGGGGATCAGTGTTTCCTTTAGTTGTGCAGTTTGACTTTTTATGTGAGTTTGTGGTCTTTTGCAACAAACACATAATTTGTTGCAAAGAATGCCAGAAACAACAAACGTGATTATTTGTTATTAACAGATGATATTCACCAACAATACTTTCTCATCACAGATCAGACATTCAGAATTTTAATACAAAATACATTACGGGAAAATGTTTTGAGACACACACACACAGACATCAAGAATCAGTATATGAATCTCAACAATGGTGACATGCTTCATGCCGCAATGCATGCTGTGCGCCACCATAGTATAAAACTCATGGCTCCCAGCATGCATTGCGGCATGAAGCATGTCACCATTGCTGAAATTCATATGCTGATTCTTGATGTTTGTGTGTCTAAAAAAAAAAAAAAAAAAAAAATCCTATAATGTAATTAAAATCAAAATTCATAATGTCTGATCTGTGGCAAAGTTTTGTTTGTGAATATAATCTATTAATTAAGTGATAATTGAGCATTATTGAAGATAGCTGCTGTTAACAAGTTGTTTAGGCTCAATATTCCAGAAACATAACATACGTTATCATTGTTACGCTGACGATCTCCAACTATATTTTCCAATCAAACCAGGAAATTACTTTTCATTAGATCATCTCTACGCATGCCTCAATGAAGTTGAGTGACAAATAACTCACTGCAACTGAATGAAAATAAAACCGAAGTGCTGGGTCCTGCTGCTACCAACAACTCCATTAAAACACAGTTAGGCTCCTTAAGTAACAACCTACACAATCGTGCAAAAAATCTTGGCGTCCATTTTGATCCTCTTCTTCAATTTGACAAGCATGTAAAGAGTAGCTTTTTTCAACTCAGATCTATAGCAAAAGTGAAACACTTTCTTTCTAGTAAAGACCTTGAAATTGTGATTCATGCACTAATTTCCTCTCGTTTGGATTACTGTAACTCTGTACATTGGCCTACCTCAATCTACACTGTCTTCGGTTACAGATGGTTCAAAATTCAGCAGCCAAAGGGATCATATCTCCCCTGTCCTTGCCTCTTTGCATTGGCTACCAGTAAAATTTAGAGTCGACTTTAAGATCCTTCTTTTCGCATACAGGGCACTGCACAATTCGGCCCCAGATTATATTTGTGATCTTATCAGGCCATACACAGCCTCTAGGTCACTAAGATCTTGTGATCAGTTACTTTTTTCTGTCCCTTGTTCTCGTTGTAAATCAAATGGTGATCAAGTTTTCTCTGTAGCCGCCCCAAAGCTCTGGAACAGTCTACCTTTGAACATCAGGGCCTCTCCATCACTGGATGCTTTTAAATCCAGTTTAAAGACTTATGTTTACTCTCTAGCGTTCGAGTGATGCTGTGCATGTACTTTATATTAACTGGTGTTCTACGTAATGTATGTATACATTTTGATACTTGATTTTTATCTCCATTTCACAACTTGACATTTATATAGTGTATTTTACATGAATATACCTTCATTTAACACATAACAGGGTCAACAACAATATTACCACCATATTTTATTTTGATCTAATCATTTTTTATTTAATATACCCTAGAAGCTGAGTTGTTCATTAACTGAGACACAGAGTGCAGCAGATTGAAGAGAGGGGAATACCAAATCCTTCTAATCAAATATGCCATATAAAGCAGTAGTGCAGTTATAATATTCAGTAAGCAACAAGACTGGAATGCTGTGTAAAACACATTTGACATACTGTGTAAATGTCACAGATACTCCTACCCCCTTATAATGAAGTGGATCATCCCTCCCTCAATCTCTCTGCACCAAATAAAACACAGCGTAACAGTTTTGGTGAATTGGTGAATCATTACTGATGTCCTGTAGAGCTGGATGTGGTTAAAGAGACGAAAGGGGAAGGAAATGTTCACTTCAGTTGCTGACGCCATTGTTCACTCAGTACGGAAGAGAACGAGCGTAACGTTTGACACACAGAATTTGGTCTTTTATTTAAGCGAAACGCTTGTCAAATTTCATCATGTGGGACGTCCTGCTGCTCTTTTCCAGCATCTGTACAGGTGAGTTTGAGACTCTGAGCTCTTTTACACAGAGTTTGACATGTTCTCCTGTTTTTCCTCTGTTATTGATGATCATCAGACTCATATGGATGATATCTGTAAGTTATTATTCTGGTCTGCTTATGTCTCTTGCTCACACATAACAGCTCTATATAATGATATTTGTGTTTTCAGCTGTAGTTGTTGGTGCTCCAGAGACAGTTATAGGACACAGAGGAGAGAGAGTTGACATCAGATGCAAATATAACTCTGGATATGAAACAAATTCAAAGTATTTTTGTAAAGGTGAGTGTTCAGTGTTAAATCAAAACATCATGGTTAAATCAGGATCTCCAGCTAAAGACGAGAGATTCTCTCTGACTGACAACAAGACGGCCAGAGTTTTCACCGTCACCATCACTGATCTGAGAACAGAGGATGAAGGCCGATACTGGTGTGTTGTGGAGAGGACTTATAATATTGATGTCTATTCAGAGATTTCGTTGAAGGTTAAACAAGGTAAGTGATTCATTTTGTTAATAGCAGAACTTTTTAAACTGCCAAAATATTTCCAATGTTTTCATTGAACAACTTAATTGTATTTCGTGAATATAAACACATTCTGATTTTGATGTCTGCAACACACTCCAAAAGAGTTTAACTTGGATATTCTATAATCTTCTCACTTTTGTTTTGCCTCTGTCCCAACTTTTTTGGAGTGTGTCCACTTAGACTTTAGTGTGTTGAGTGTAAAATACAGTAATAATCCACTACAGGCTGTGCATTACAGTGATTTTACTGCAGTTAATGGACTTTCTTTTGCACAACATGACAGTGATTAAAACAGAGATACATGTAAGCTTGTTTGTATTTTTAAAGTACATTTAGTGTCAGTGTTTTAAGTTGATCTTTCCTGTGACCCTTCAGATAAAATGACCACTGAGGTTTCAACCATCAGCCCTTTTCCAAAAACACCGTCGTCTTTCAGTACAACAGACCTGAATCCACAGTCAGGTCAGTTCTGTCTGTCGCTTTATATGACTCTTATTTATTGAATATCGTGTATCTAAATGTGCTTGAATACATTTATATATGAGATTAAAGGTCTGTGTTGAACACTGAAGGTTCAGTCCTCAGATGTTTGCTCCGTTGTTAAAAATGTACAAGTAGTTTGGGATAAGAAAGTGTCTTTAGAATGAACATTAAAATGTTTTCAGTTGAGAGTAATCAGTGTTATGAATAAAAAAGACAACTTGTGTTCATGTTCACATGATGTGAATGGTTTGTGTGTGTGAATGTAGAGCTTATGTGTTCATGAGTGGCACATTCACACGTCACTGCTGTTTCTCTCTGTCAGTGACTCGTCAAACAGAAACTGAAACAAGAACAACAACAGGAAATACTACAGTTGAACTCTATCAGCATAACACTAGTAAGTACACAAACTACACTACCCATAATGCAACTGTCCCAGCTTTGATCACGTAGAATAAGCTCATTTCGGAGAAAGGAAATTGGTTTGAACATGTGGAGGCACGTACTCGTGGTTAACTTGGTTTGACATCAACCGTAAAGAGAAGCGTTTCCTTCTGAAGAGTTGAGGTTTACCATTGCGGTTTCACTTCAGTTGCACAATATAACAACAATATGGGCTATTACAATATTTCATAGTACTATAATAAAAATGATTTATATCAATGATAAGAATGTTATTGTTCACTTAACAGTATAATCAGAATCAGCAGTGTTTTATGCAATATAATCTTGCGTTCAGACTTGGCTTCTGTTGCTGGCGGTCTGGGTTCGGTTCTGCTGGTTCTGACTCTGTGTTCTGGAACGTTCCTCATCCTGAAAAAGAGGAAGAGGAAAAGTGGGACAGGTAACAGTTTGTGACTTGTTTTTGTTATTATTATTATTATTATTATTATTAAGTTCTGTTTTAGAGTGTGAATTGACTTGGTATTTCTCTGTTTTCATGCAGCTTTATTTCAGCAAAGTGTGCAGCACAATACTGAGGTGTGTGTTCAAATCTTTACCTGTAGAAGATCAGAAATACATGTTAAATTATTGTTTATTGATCAACAGAGAGGATTATTTATATAAACTATTAAATTATTGATGCATGTGTTGTTTTTCAGACTGACCGCATGTATGAAGAGATTCCAAACACTGCCACCGCCGCGGTAACGTCTTCATCCAATCAAACGCCTGCATCTTCATCCAATCAAACGCCTGCATCTTCATCCAATCAGACGCCTGCATCACACCTCAACCCCCAGCCAAAAGTCTCTACTGTTTACGCCACAGTAACCAATCAGCAGCCTGATTCAAACCCCAGTCACACCCACTCAACCAATCAGGTGACAGATACAGACTGTGATTATTATGCCAATATAAAGTCGTCTGAAGCAACAAAGGACAGCAGGACAGAACTGATCTACACAACAGCAACACATCCACAAAACATCACAAGAAACGAGGGTCCGATATACTCAGTGATCAACCATAAATGAAAGAGAGTCTGAGAATCTGGTAAAATCTTCATTGCTTTAATTATTCAATATTTATACACTTTTCTGTACAAAACAGTTTTTTTTTAATTGTATAATTTATAATTAAGGTTTACAGTCAGTTATGGCTTACTAACAAGATAAGATGAAAATATGAAAAAAAAACTGTGAATTAATGTTTTTTTTTGTTGTTGTTGTAATTAGTACACCAGGGGCCATATTCACAAAACAACTTAAAGCTAAAAGTAGCTCCTAACTTGCAGATTTAGAAGAAACTCTAAAAAATAATGGATGTGTCAGTCCTAATTTTAGGACTCCTAAATTTTAGCTCTAAGTTTATTTCACAAAGCATTTTAGTGCTAAAACTAGCTCCTAAATCTGTGAAATGTTAGGATTATCCCAAGCGATTCAAAGTTTACTTAAGGATGTCAGTGGCTCAGTTTTATGCTTTGCTAGCGAATACTTTGTATTCTGCCCTTTGTTTGTCATACAGTGCTTTGTGCTGCGAGATGAAGTGGATTAACTTGTCAGACGCCAATCTGGATTTTGGCATTTGCTTGTACGGTGGCTCTGAATGGACAAAACGCTTGCTACGAATGTGAAAAGCACTGAAAATCAAGCCCGAATTTTCAGAGGCAGTGTGTAAACACAACGTGATTGACACAACGTGCGGTTGTATTTATTATTTTTTAACGTGCGAAAATTTTGGATGATAATTTCGGACTGTGCAAGGACCTTTAGAGTCAGCTTTGAGCAATTGATGTTATGTATTTATTGTTTCTGAATTGGCTTACAATTGTTTAATTATGTAATTGGCATGATATATTTTTACCTGATAAATAAAATGATTTATTCGGGATTCTTCTGAAATCATTATGACCAGTAGATTAAGTGGACTATGGTATTTCCTCAAATTTGGGTCAGGATAGGTCAAACTAAAGGCCCAATGAAAGGAGCATGTGGCACCTTTTGATTTCTGAATATCCCTGACCAGGGCGTGCGATATTAGGTCCCTAATGAACGAATAATTGAAAGTATGGGATACCCAGTATAATCAAATATCTAAATTAATATTTTTCAATATTTATGATTAGTTCCTAATTAGAAACACAATCTAAACGTAGTAAAAATTCCAAATTGGAGTCAGATAAAGCGTGGAGCTAAAGTAAAATTGAAACTAAATTCTAATAAATTAAGGGAACTTCACAGAAACGCTGAAAAGTCCTACACGCATTACACCTTCGCCCACGCCACTGGATTCTGTTGTTGGGCCGACGGTGGTTCCTTACACCGACCCGAGTTTGAGTCTCTGCTCGAGGTTCAGGCTTCTCAAGCCAACATCAAGGTTTGTTCACAAACTGTAGCCTCTAATTGCAAATTGTGACATGTTACAAAGCATTCCCATCTCTAGTGTTGTTATTAATGACGTTATCAGCGAGTAGTTAACGTCAACTCAACTTTAATCACATAACAGTCTACTTCAAAAACTCTACTAATACACACCTGTGTCTATTCTCTACAACTACAAATTCCACTCTCACAGGTGCTCAGTTGTTTTGCTCCAAAAATATATTCATGTCACTGGGAGACTGGGAGGGGTGGAGGCACAGGTCTTCTCATTTCTAACCAATGGAAATACTCAACCCACACCTCTCTATGCAATAACAACTCGTTTGAATTTCATGCTATTAGTACAACTCCTGTTAAGATCCATATTGTAGTCATTTACTGCCCCCCAGGTCAATTGGGCACCTTTGTAGAGGAGCTGGATGTGCTGGTGTCCTCATTCCCAGAGGATGGCAGTCCACTTGTAGTCTTTGGTGATTTCAACATTCACCTAGACAAACCTTATGCTACAGATTTCCACTCCCTCCTAGCCTCATTTGATCTCAAATGGCTCATCACTACACATACCCACAAATCAGGCAACCAGCTTGACCTAATTTACACACGCAACTGCATTACAGACAACATTTTGGTGAAACCTCTGCACATTTCTGATCATTTCTTCATCACTTTTAATCTACTTGTGCACCACCAATCCCTCAACAAGTTACTTTCAGATGAAACCTGCGCTCACTTTCTCCTTCTCATCTTTCCTCTGTTGTGTCATCCTCTCTTCCCTCACCCACCCAAAACCTTTTTTTTTTACAGCAAGATCAACAGCGCTTCAAACACAACACACACTTTTCAAAACATTCAACTCTCTCCTCTGTCCCCCTCCACCACCTCTTTAACTGCTGAGGATTTTGCCAATTTCTTCACTGACAAAACAACAACCATCAGCAGTCAGTTCTCAGCTCCACACACACAGGATTTTAGATCAGCCACATCCACAGCCGGAAATCTTCTCTAGGGTATTGTCTCTAGGGTCATTATGGGTTTTGTTTGTAGAATTGAGGAAAAAAATAATGAATTTAATCCATTTTGGAATAAGGCTGTAACATAACAAAATGTGGAAAAAGTGAAGCGCTGTGAATACTTTCCGGATGCACTGTAGGTCTTTCAGGGTTGCTTGGACAGGGGTGGTATCCAAAGCACATCAACTGATCACGGGGTTCCTCAGGGCTCAGTGCTTGGACCTCTCCTCTTCTCCATTTACACTACATCACTGGGACCCATCATACAGGCACATGGCTTCTCATACCACTGCTATACTGATGACACACAGCACTACCTTTAATTTCAACCAGATGATCCCACAGTAGCTACACAAATCTCAAGCTGTATGGTGGACATCTCGGCATGGATGAAAGAACATCACCTGCAGCTCAACCTGGCAAAGACTGAGCTTCTCATCTTCCCTGCCAATCCGACTCTACAGCACTGCACCATCCAGCTAGGCTCATTTTCGATTACCCCGTCAAGGTCGGTCAGACGTCTTAGAGTAATCTTTGATGACAACTGTCCTTCAAAGACCACATTTCAAAGACAGCGCGGTCATGCAGGTTTGCGCTGCACAACATCAGGAAGATCAGACCTTTCCTAACAGAGCATGCAACACAGCTTCTCGTCCAGGCTCTGGTCATTTCTAGGCTTGACTACTGCAATGCTCTTCTGGGTGGACTTCCATCGTGTTCAGTCAAACCTCTACAAATTATTCACATTTGCACGTCTTGTCTTCAACGAACCCAAAAGGGCCCACGTCACACCTCTCTTCATCTGCACTGGCTACCACTCACCGCTCGCATCAAGTTCAAGGCGTTGACGCTTGCTTACTTCCACTCGCTCCTACGAGTCTACACCCCCACCAGAAGCCTTCGCTCAGCAAAGGAGCGACAGCTCGTGGTACCATCACAGAGAGGCACAAAATCACTCTCCAGAACTTTTTCGTTCACTGTTCCTTGCTGGTGGAACGATCTCCCCGTCTTCATCCGCAATGCAGAATCCCTGACAACATTCAAAAGACATCTTTTAGCACTTAACCTCATCATAAAAAAACCTATCCTTTCACTTTCCTTTAATCCCTCCTTATTCTAGCGTATGATACTCTAAACAATGTCTGAAACATATTTTGAGCATCATATTATCTCGTGTTTGTTTGCCTCTTCGAGATGAATCGCTTCCTGTATTCCTCAAATTGTAAGTCGCTTTGGATAAAAGCATCTGCAAAATGAATAAATGTAAATGTACCGGGACTTCTATATTTTAAGCTGCAGCGTAGTCTAAGTTTTTCTTGCGTACCGGTACTTCTCACATGTTACAGGTGTCTTGACGTTTCATCCCACCCGTCAGATTGTCCTACCAGGGCTTACTGCGCATGCACAGATCAATATTTAATATTTATTTTAAAAATATTTGCATTGTTTTAAGGGTAGGTTTAGGGTAGGGGTAGGTATAGATGTTTATAAAACCTCTGAATATGATGCTGGTAGCACAATCTGATATAAGCTCACAGTTTGAGCACACAGTGAGTGGGCTGTGAGGTTACACTTTTAGCTCACATTGTGACCACATCACGAGTATCCTGGGAACTCATGCTGAGATCACTGAGAGATCAAATTGTTGACTGGGAAGGACACTAAAGACCTCAGCCGCTAGACTGTAAAATCAAATTACAAACCCGATTCCAAAAAAGTTGGGACACTGTACAAATTGTGAATAAAAAAGGAATGCAATAATTTACAAATCTCATAAACTTATATTTTATTCACAATAGAATATAGATAACATATCAAATGTTGAAAGTGAGACATTTTGAAATGTCATGCCAAATATTGGCTCATTTTGGATTTCATGAGAGCTACACATTCCAAAAAAAGTTGGGACAGGTAGCAATAAGACGCCGGAAAAGTTAAATGTACATATAAGGAACAGCTGGAGGAACAATTTGCAACTTATTAGGTCAATTGGCAACATGATTGGGTATAAAAAGAGCCTCTCAGAGTGGCAGTGTCTCTCAGAAGTCAAGATGGGCAGAGGATCACCAATTCCAAGTTGTTATCAGCGCTCAGTTCAGAAGCCTGCATCTCTGATGGTATGGGGTTGCATGAGTGTGTGTGGCATGGGCAGCTTACACATCTGGAAAGGCACCATCAATGCTGAAAGGTATATCCAAGTTCTAGAACAACATATGCTCCCATAAAGACGTCGTCTCTTTCAGGGAAGACCTTGCGTTTTCCAACATGACAATGCCAGACCACATACTGCATCAATTACAACATCATGGCTGCGTAGAAGAAGGATCCGGGTACTGAAATGGCCAGCCTGCAGTCCAGATCTTTCACCCATAGAAAACATTTGGCGCATCATAAAGAGGAAGATGCGACAAAGAAGACCTAAGACAGTTGAGCAACTAGAAGCCTGTATTAGACAAGAATGGGACAACATTACTATTCCTAAACTTGAGCAACTTGTCTCCTCAGTCCCCAGACGTTTGCAGACTGTTATAAAAAGAAGAGGGGATGCCACACAGTGGAAAACATGGCCTTGTCCCAACTTTTTTGAGATGTGTTGATGCCATGAAATTTAAAATCAACTTATTTTTCCCTTAAAATGATACATTTTCTCAGTTTAAACATTTGATATGTCATCTATGTTTTATTCTGAATAAAATATTGAAATTTGAAACTTCCACATCATTGCATTCTGTTTTTATTCACAATTTGTACAGTGTCCCAACTTTTTGGGAATCGGGTTTGTAGTTAGACTTACTTAAAAAAAGCATGCAAACCGATTGCCTTAAAAAAGTGAAATAGGAATAGTATGCTTAGTTAGTGTAGTTCACTTACACAAGAGTTCTAGTAACTAAAAAAGAATACATAATAAATAAAATGCAATTGTTACCAAATCCAGATGTTTAATCCAGTGATTTATGAACAGGTGAGTCAGCAGAAACTGACTGTGGTCATTTAGTGGACAGTTTGTTGCATGAACAGATTTCTTGCTCGACTCTGATGATGTTGAAACAGGATTTTCAGTACTTTGATATTGAATCTCCAGCAGCTGGTTTATGAATGATCATATTCATGTGTTAAACCCTGTCAACCTGAAAAACAGATTTCTCCTTACTGAGATGTTTGAGGGGTCCGTTAACTAACTAATTAAGGACAAGGACACAGAAACAACTGTGGTTTACAGCTGTGTTTCCTCAACCAACACCACAACACAAAAGAGTTCATTTCAATATAATATAATATACATTCATAAGCATATTAAGAACCAAGAGAAATCCTTCTCATAATGTTCTTTGTTTTACTGAAAATGAGTCCTCACTAAGCTCGTATTGTCTTTTCTATTCACAATTCAGAAAGATCAGATTCATCTTCATGACTTGATTATTTGGTTTTATTTTAATAATCAGTGCTGTAGCAGTGTTATGTTTGATCCTGATATGTTTACAGCTGATATACATAAATATGGATCATAGAAATATATAAAAATGTATTCATTTTTAAAGCTGAATCTTAATGTGATACTTATATTCTGCAGTTTAATAGACTAATTTAACCATGTTATTCTGGATTGCAAGTGAAGCATATATTTTATATCATTATTAAATATTATGATTTTGTAAGTCTGTAGTTATTAATGTGTATATGGATGTTCAGTTCAAGGTTTGTCTGGTTAGTTTCATCTTCTCCTGCTGGTTGATGTTGAAACTACAATAATCTGTTGCCAAAGATCTTCTTTCTCCATTCATGACCAATCAAAAGTAGCTGCATATTCTGATAAGTCATTGAAAGCGATGTATAAATATCATATTTTTGGAGGCTCCTAAAAGCAACTGCTATTGAGATGCTAATGCTAATGTATAGTTTTATCAATATAACACTAGGAGGCCTTTTACTTCAATTAAACATGAGATGTCTTTGGCTCACACTTGCCAAACAGGAAGTGAAACTACAGCCACAGGAAGAGCTTTGAGACTTCAGCTAAACACACACTACATTTCCCACAATGCAACTCTTTTCTCAGAGCTCACATGATTGAGAGTGATCTTAATGTTATAATATATTAAATATTATTTACAGTTTCTGTAAACGACAGTGTTTTTGCAATGCTGTCGATTACCACAGAAAATAACCCTAACAAGCATTTATTATTATTATTTATTTGTCCTTTGCAATCAGAGTTTGGCAAGGATTCTTCCTTTAAAAAAATACTTTTTTCCATAATACATACATGTTTTGAAATATATTTTAAAAAAATAATAATTTTGTAGTATAAAAAGGGCAACAGAAAGCACTCAACGATATTAAAGACAGAACAGAAACAGAGAGGACAGGAAACGGGTTGTGGTTGGTGAATTCACAGATAATTTCCTGGTCAAAACTGAGAGGCGTTTTCACACCGAACGCCTCGTGGAAACAGACACACAGTCACTGAACCGTATGAGTTTGACATCACATGAGACGAGAAACAAACGTATTATTTTACTCTCCACCGATATGAGAGCAGTATTATTGGGTGTTTGAGTTTCAGAAAGTGATGTGAGGAACTGCTGAGAGTCTCAGACTGATTTTCTGAACTGAACTGATGAAGAAATGAAGTTCCCGCTGACAGTTTGTGTGTTTCTGCTGACGGGTAAATGCTCAAGATCTCTACTAAACGTGTTTATCTAATATTATGGCTTATGATAGCAGTGTACATGAGTAAAGCTGTGTGTGTGTGTGTGTGTGTGTGTGTGTGTGTGTATGTGTGTGTGTGCTTGTTTATGTGATTTATGAGGACACAAATTTGTATAATGACATGGGTATTACACTGGTATTACAACGTAAACGTAGTTTATGAGGACATTTCCTGTGTCCTCATAATAAAAATTGCTTAAAAAACATACTAAACAATGTTTTATTAAAAATGTAAAATTGGGTAGGTTTAGGGGGATAGAATGTACAGTTTGTACAGTATAAAAACCATTACGTCTATAGAATATCCTCATAATGTAGTTGCACCAACGTGTGTGTGTGTGTGTGTGTGTGCAGTGAGCAGTTCACTGTCTGTGGACATTACAATGACAGGAACGGAGGGAGGACGAGTGAGCATTAAGTGCCCTTATCCAGAAGGATATGAAAAGTCCTCCAAATACTTCTACAAAGGAATTTACAAACACCGTGTCCTTATACTGCAATCTGATGGTGTAAAGACTAGTGGCAGATTCTCACTGAAGGATAATCGTCAGACCAGATCATTTACAGTGACCATCAGTGACCTGAGGATGGAAGATGCTGGACCGTACGGCTGTAGAGCTGGATGGGGAGAATATAAACAAATCCAGCTGAATGTGATCAGAGGTGCTTGATATTCAATACTGAACAACAATCTGCTTCATCATTCATGTTTATGCTTCATGCTGTAGTTAATGATTGTGCTATTAATATATTTGAATGGCGTGTCTGCTCTTCTTCATTTCTCAGCTCCAGAGACAAAAAGACCTGTCCAGATCTCAACATCCACCATTCGTCCGTTCACAACCACCAGCTCTGACCACACCAGCACAGGTACCTGCACTCACACACACACACTGACCACACCAGCACAGGTACCTGCACTCACACACACACACTGACCACACCAGCACAGGTACCTGCACTCACACACACACTGACCACACCAGCACAGGTACCTGCACTCACACACACACACTGACCACACCAGCACAGGTACCTGCACTCACACACACACCTGCTTCGTGCTGTAGTTAATGATTGTGACGGCTCTTCTTCATTTCTCAGCTCCAGAGACAAAAAGACCTGTCCAGATCTCAACATCCTCCATTCGTCCGTTCACAACCACCAGCTCTGACCACACCAGCACAGGTACCTGCAATCACACACACACACTGACCACACCAGCACAGGTACTTGCACTCACACAGACACTGACTACACCAGCACAGGTACCTGCACTCACACACACACTGACCACACCAGCACAGGTACCTGCACTCACACACACACTGACTACACCAGCACAGGTACCTGCACTCACACACACACTGACTACACCAGCACAGGTACCTGCACTCACACACACACTGACCACACCAGCACAGGTACCTGCACTCACACACACACTGACTACACCAGCACAGGTACCTGCCCTCACACACACAGTGACCACACCAGCACAGGTACCTGCACTCACACACACACACACACACTGACCACACCAGCACAGGTACCTGCACTCACACACACACTGACCTCACCAGCACAGGTACCTGCACTCACACACACACATTGACCACACCAGCACAGCTACCTGCACTCACACACACACACACACTGACCACACCAGCACAGCTACCTGCACTCACACACACACTGACCTCACCAGCACAGGTACCTGCAATCACACACACTCTGACCACACCAGCACAGCTACCTGCACTCACACACACACTGACCACACCAGCACAGGTACCTGCACTCACACACACACTGACCTCACCAGCACAGCTACCTGCACTCACACACACACTGACCACACCAGCACAGCTACCTGCACTCACACACACACTGACCACACCAGCGCAGCTACCTGCACTCACACACACACTGACCTCACCAGCACAGCTACCTGCACTCACACACACACTGACCACACCAGCACAGGTACCTGCACTCACACACACACTGACCTCACCAGCACAGGTACCTGCAATCACACACACTCTGACCACACCAGCACAGGTACCTGCACTCACACACACACTGACCTCACCAGCACAGGTACCTGCACTCACACAAACACTGACCACACCAGCACAGGTACCTGCACTCACACACACACACTGACTACACCAGCACAGGTACCTGCACTCACACACACACTGACTACACCAGCAAAGGTACCTGCACTCTCACACACACTGACCACACCAGCATAGGTACCTGCACTCACACACACACTGACTACACCAGCACAGGTACCTGCACTCACACACACACTGACCACACCAGCACAGGTACCTGCTCTCACACACACATTGACCACACCAGCACAGGTACCTGCCCTCACACACACACTGACCTCACCAGCGCAGGTACCTGCACTCACACACACACTGACTACACCAGCACAGGTACCTGCACTCACACACACACACACTGACCACACCAGCACAGGTACCTGCACTCACACACACACTGAATACACCAGCACAGCTACCTGCACTCACACACACACTGACCTCACCAGCACAGGTACCTGCACTCACACACACACACACACACACACTGACCACACCAGCACAGGTACCTGCACTCACACACACACTGACCTCACCAGCACAGGTACCTGCACTCACATACACACACTGACCACACCAGCACAGCTACCTGCACTCACAAACACACACTGACATCACCAGCACAGGTACCTGCACTCACACACACACTGACCTCACCAGCACAGGTACCTGCACTCACATACACACACTGACCACACCAGCACAGCTACCTGCACTCACAAACACACACTGACATCACCAGCACAGGTACCTGCACTCACACACACTCTGACCACACCAGCACAGGTACCTGCACTCACACACACACTGACTACACCAGCACAGGTACCTGCACTCACACACACACTGACCACACCAGCACAGGTACCTGCACTCACACACACACTGACCTCACCAGCACAGGTACCTGCACTCACACACACACTGACCTCACCAGCACAGGTACCTGCACTCACACACACACACTGACTACACCAGCACAGGTACCTGCACTCACACACACACACACTGACCACACCAGCACAGGTACCTGCACTCACACACACACACACACACACTGACCACACCAGCACAGGTACCTGCACTCACACACACACTGACTACACCAGCACAGCTACCTGCACTCACACACACACTGACCTCACCAGCACAGGTACCTGCACTCACACACACACACACACTGACCACACCAGCACAGGTACCTGCACTCACACACACACTGATCTCACCAGCACAGCTACCTGCACTCACACACACACTGACCACACCAGCACAGGTACCTGCACTCACACACACACTGACCTCACCAGCACAGGTACCTGCAATCACACACACTCTGACCACACCAGCACAGGTACCTGCCCTCACACACACAGTGACCACACCAGCACAGGTACCTGCACTCACACACACTCTGACCACACCAGCACAGGTACCTGCACTCACACACACACTGACCTCACCAGCACAGGTACCTGCACTCACACACACACACACACTGACCACACCAGCACAGGTACCTGCACTCACACACACACTGACCTCACCAGCACAGGTACCTGCACTCACACACACACACTGACCACACCAGCACAGCTACCTGCACTCACACACACACACTGACCACACCAGCACAGCTACCTGCACTCACACACACACTGACCTCACCAGCACAGCTACCTGCACTCACACACACACTGACCACACCAGCACAGGTACCTGCACTCACACACACACTGACCTCACCAGCACAGGTACCTGCAATCACACACACTCTGACCACACCAGCACAGGTACCTGCACTCACACACACATTGACCACACCAGCACAGGTACCTGCCCTCACACACACACTGACCTCACCAGCACAGGTACCTGCACTCACACACACACTGACTACACCAGCACAGGTACCTTCACTCACACACACACACACACACTGACCACACCAGCACAGGTACCTGCACTCACACACACACTGACTACACCAGCACAGCTACCTGCACTCACACACACACTGACCTCACCAGCACAGGTACCTGCACTCACACACACACACACACACACACACACACACACACACACACACACACACACACACACACACACACACTGACCACACCAGCACAGGTACCTGCACTCACACACACACTGACCTCACCAGCACAGGTACCTGCACTCACATACACACACTGACCACACCAGCACAGCTACCTGCACTCACACACACACTGACCTCACCAGCACAGGTACCTGCACTCACACACACTCTGACCACACCAGCACAGGTACCTGCACTCACACACACACTGACCACACCAGCACAGGTACCTGCACTCACACACACACTGACCACACCAGCACAGGTACCTGCACTCACACACACACACTGACCACACCAGCACAGGTACCTGCACTCACACACACACTGACCTCACCAGCACAGGTACCTGCACTCACACACACTCTGACCACACCAGCACAGGTACCTGCACTCAGACACACACTGACCACACCAGCACTGGTACCTGCACTCACACACACACTGACCACACCAGCACAGGTACCTGCACTCACACACACACTGACCACACCAGCACAGGTACCTGCACTCACACACACTCTGACCACACCAGCACAGGTACCTGCACTCACACACACACTGACCACACCAGCACAGGTACCTGCACTCACACACACACTGACTACACCAGCAGAGGTACCTGCACTCACACACACACTGACTACACCAGCAGAGGTACCTGCACTCACACACATCTGCTCACATCTTTACTCACATGCATTCTGCTGAAAATATTGTTAATGTGAAGTTACTGTGCTTACATATATTTTTTCAGAGCCATAACTTTCATCAAAACATTAATTGTTAGTCTGATTATATTAAATTCAGAGATATCAAAGCTTCTATACACATTTCTAATGCTGCATTCATGATGCAATTCCTGTAATTACGTGTTTCCAGCAAGTTCCCACTGCACAGTTCATGTCTTCCTCAAACTTGCACCGGCTTGGAAATTCATCAAATTTCATCAAATCTCCAACTTCTCTCATTTGAATTAATGTAAAAAGAACCATAACTTTAATAGTCAGAGATCAAGATGTTCATCATCGCATTAATCAAATGTAAAACTGAATATTTGACAGCCAGTGTTTTCTTTAGCACTTTCAGTTTCTGAGTAAAATCGTCTCTTAATGACAGTAATAGCATCCCGACATGAGCGCAGCTTTACTTCATGTGGGTTTTTCATGCATACATTGACGGACACTTTCATCCAAAGTGACACTGTATCGTCTCAGATAATAAAGTGTCTTCTAATGTAATGTGATTATCAGTAATCAGTGTGACGAACAGAAAACACAACCTCCGTTCATATGCAGCAATAGCACGGGGCCAACAGTGGCTACGTTTACATGCAACGTTTACATGTTTATAAAGTGACATATAAATGAGTGTCCCGTCATTGTAAAATTATCCTTTCACTCAGCGTCTGTGAAGAGGAGCAGGACAATGTCCCACCAGTCCTTGTTTCAGATTCTCATCCACAGACGACTGGTTTTGGGTGTGGGATGGGGCATTTTTACTGCGTGATATTAGCACAGCAAAACGGTTCATATGCTCATTGTCTCCAAATTATGACCAGAAATGGATAAATATTAAGTCTGCTGTTTAAAACAAAACAAAAGAACAATGTAGGAGAATGGTTATTATGGGCAGACAGCTGGAAACTTGGCATATTTGTGCAGTGTGTGCATCAATTCGATATGAAGCTTGTGACATATAAATGCGCACATCAACCCGATCACTTTGTTTAGCGTTCATGTAAACTACGTTCGGATTCATCAATCGGAATGAATTCAGTCTGATTGAAACAAAAGTTGTGCATGTAAACATAGCCAGTGTTATATGTGGTTGTCTATTGTTATTATTATTTGTTATTATATTATCACATGAGTGGCACATTCACACGTCACTGCTGTTTCTCTCTGTCAGTGACTCGTCAAACAGAAACTGAAACAGTAAGAACAACAACAGGAAATACTACAGTTGAACTCTATCAGCATAACACTAGTAAGTACACAAACTACACTACCCATAATGCAACTGTCCCAGCTTTGATCACGTAGAATAAGCTCATTTCGGAGAAAGGAAATTGGTTTGAACATGTGGAGGCACGTACTCATGTGGTTAACTTGGTTTGACATCAACCGTAAAGAGAAGCGTTTCCTTCTGAAGAGTTGAGGTTTACCATTGCGGTTTCACTTCAGTTGCACAATATAACAACAATATGGGCTATTACAATATTTCATAGTACTATAATAAAAATGATTTATATCAATGATAAGAATGTTATTGTTCATTTAACAGTATAATCAGAATCAGCAGTGTTTTATGCAATATAATCTTGCGTACAGATCTGGCTTCTGTTGCTGGCGGTCTGGGTTCGGTTCTGCTGGTTCTGACTCTGTGTTCTGGAAAGTTCCTCATCCTGAAAAAGAGGAAGAGGAAAAGTGGGACAGGTAACAGTTTGTGACTTGTTTTTGTTATTATTATTATTATTATTATTATTATTAAGTTCTGTTTTAGAGTGTGAATTGACTTGGTATTTCTCTGTTTTCATGCAGCTTTATTTCAGCAAAGTGTGCAGCACAATACTGAGGTGTGTGTTCAAATCTTTACCTGTAGAAGATCAGAAATACATGTTAAATTATTGTTTATTGATCAACAGAGAGGATTATTTATATAAACTATTAAATTATTGATGCATGTGTTGTTTTTCAGACTGACCGCATGTATGAAGAGATTCCAAACACTGCCACCGCCGCGGTAACGTCTTCATCCAATCAAACGCCTGCATCTTCATCCAATCAGACGCCTGCATCACACCTCAACCCCCAGCCAAAAGTCTCTACTGTTTACGCCACAGTAACCAATCAGCAGCCTGATTCAAACCCCAGTCACACCCACTCAACCAATCAGGTGACAGATACAGACTGTGATTATTATGCCAATATAAAGTCGTCTGAAGCAACACAGGACAGCAGGACAGAACTGATCTACGCAACAGCAACACATCCACAAAACATCACAAGAAACGAGGGTCCGATATATTCAGTGATCAACCATAAATGAAAGAGAGTCTGAGAATCTGGTAAAATCTTCATTGCTTTAATTAGTCAATATTTATACATGTTTCTGTACAAAACAGTTTTTTTTTTAATTGTATAATTTATAATTAAGGTTTACAGTCAGTTATGGCTTACTAACAAGATAAGATGAAAATATGAAAAAAAAACTGTGAATTAATGTTTTTTTTTGTTGTTGTTGTAATTAGTACACCAGGGGCCATATTCACAAAACAACTTAAAGCTAAAAGTAGCTCCTAACTTGCAGATTTAGAAGAAACTCTAAAAAATAATGGGTGTGTCAGTCCTAATTTTAGGACTCCTAAATTTTAGCTCTAAGTTTATTTCACAAAGCATTTTAGTGCTAAAACCAGCTCCTAAATCTGTGAAATGTTAGGATTATCCCAAGCGATTCAAAGTTTACTTAAGGATGTCAGTGGCTCAGTTTTATGCTTTGCTAGCGAATACTTTGTATTCTGCCCTTTGTTTGTCATACAGTGCTTTGTGCTGCGAGATGAAGTGGATTAACTTGTCAGACGCCAATCTGGATTTTGGCATTTGCTTGTACGGTGGCTCTGAATGGACAAAACGCTTGCTACGAATGTGAAAAACACTGAAAATCAAACCCGAATTTTCAGAGGCAGTGTGAACACAACGTGATTGACACAACGTGCGGTTGTATTTATTATTTTTTAACGTGCGAAAATTTTGGATGATAATTTTGGACTGTGCAAGGACCTTTAGAGTCAGCTTTGAGCAATTGATGTTATGTATTTATTGTTTCTGAATTGGCTTCCAATTGTTTAATTATGTAATTGGCATGATATATTTTACCTGATAAATAAAATGATTTATTCTGGATTCTTCTGAAATCATTATGACCAGTAGATTAAGTGGACTATGGTATTTCCTCAAATTTGGGTCAGGATAGGTCAAACTAAAGGCCCAATGAAAGGAGCATGTGGCACCTTTTGATTTCTGAATATCCCTGACCAGGGCGTGCGATATTAGGTCCCTAATGAACGAATAATTGAAAGTATGGGATACCCAGTATAATCAAATATCTAAATTAATATTTTTCAATATTTATGATTAGTTCCTAATTAGAAACACAATCTAAACGTAGTAAAAATTCCAAATTGGAGTCAGATAAAGCGTGGAGCTAAAGTAAAATTGAAACTAAATTCTAATAAATTAAGGGAACTTCACAGAAACGCTGAAAAGTCCTACACGCATTACACCTTCGCCCACGCCACTGGATTCTGTTGTTGGGCCGACGGTGGTTCCTTACACCGACCCGAGTTTGAGTCTCTGCTCGAGGTTCAGGCTTCTCAAGCCAACATCAAGGTTTGTTCACAAACTGTAGCCTCTAGTTGCAAATTGTGGCATGTTACAAAGCATTCCCATCTCTAGTGTTGTTATTAATGGCGTTATCAGCGAGTAGTTAACGTCAACTCAACTTTAATCACATAACAGTCTACTTCAAAAACTCTACTAATACACACCTGTGTCTGTTCTCTACAACTACAAATTCCACTCTCACAGGTGCTCAGTTGTTTTGCTCCAAAAATATATTCATGTCACTGCGCCCTCTATGCGTGATGTGAAATACTACACAGAGCTTGCACACGCTCCTGTCACTATTATGTAGCAAATCTCCAAAACTCATGAAAAGACTCTTATAAACTGTATTTTAACTGTCAATGTATGGTCTTGTACACTCTTCTTTGTTTACTTGACAAGTAACTTCATTCTCGGGTGAATCAGTGCTTAAAGTGGACCAGTACGCTGTACTGTCAACAAAGCTGACTTCATTCCAGCCTTTGCAACTCTATCCACTCTCAATATCTGGCCTTGACTGAGACCTGGATCCGTCCAGAAGACTCAGCAACCCCTGCTGCTCTCTCTAACAACTTCTCTTTCTCTCACACCCCTCGTCAGACTGGGAGGGGTGGAGGCACAGGTCTTCTCATTTCTAACCAATGGAAATACTCAACCCACACCTCTCTATGCAATAACAACTCGTTTGAATTTCATGCTATTAGTACAACTCCTGTTAAGATCCATATTGTAGTCATTTACTGCCCCCCAGGTCAATTGGGCACCTTTGTAGAGGAGCTGGATGTGCTGGTGTCCTCATTCCCAGAGGATGGCAGTCCACTTGTAGTCTTTGGTGATTTCAACATTCACCTAGACAAACCTTATGCTACAGATTTCCACTCCCTCCTAGCCTCATTTGATCTCAAATGGCTCATCACTTCACATACCCACAAATCAGGCAACCAGCTTGACCTAATTTACACACGCAACTGCATTACAGACAACATTTTGGTGAAACCTCTGCACATTTCTGATCATTTCTTCATCACTTTTAATCTACTTGTGCACCACCAATCCCTCAACAAGTTACTTTCAGATGAAACCTGCGCTCACTTTCTCCTTCTCATCTTTCCTCTGTTGTGTCATCCTCTCTTCCCTCACCCACCCAAAACCTTTTTTTTTTACAGCAAGATCAACAGCGCTTCAAACACAACACACACTTTTCAAAACATTCAACTCTCTCCTCTGTCCCCCTCCACCACCTCTTTAACTGCTGAGGATTTTGCCAATTTCTTCACTGACAAAACAACAACCATCAGCAGTCAGTTCTCAGCTCCACACACACAGGATTTTAGATCAGCCACATCCACAGCCGGAAATCTTCTCTAGGGTATTGTCTCTAGGGTCATTATGGGTTTTGTTTGTAGAATTGAGGAAAAAAATTATGAATTTAATCCATTTTGGAATAAGGCTGTAACATAACAAAATGTGGAAAAAGTGAAGCGCTGTGAATACTTTCCGGATGCACTGTAGGTCTTTCAGGGTTGCTTGGACTGGGGTGGTATCCAAAGCACATCAACTGATCACGGGGTTCCTCAGGGCTCAGTGCTTGGACCTCTCCTCTTCTCCATTTACACTACATCACTGGGACCCATCATACAGGCACATGGCTTCTCATACCACTGCTATACTGATGACACACAGCACTACCTTTAATTTCAACCAGATGATCCCACAGTAGCTACACAAATCTCAAGCTGTATGGTGGACATCTCGGCATGGATGAAAGAACATCACCTGCAGCTCAACCTGGCAAAGACTGAGCTTCTCATCTTCCCTGCCAATCCGACTCTACAGCACTGCACCATCCAGCTAGGCTCATTTTCGATTACCCCGTCAAGGTCGGTCAGACGTCTTAGAGTAATCTTTGATGACAACTGTCCTTCAAAGACCACATTTCAAAGACAGCGCGGTCATGCAGGTTTGCGCTGCACAACATCAGGAAGATCAGACCTTTCCTAACAGAGCATGCAACACAGCTTCTCGTCCAGGCTCTGGTCATTTCTAGGCTTGACTACTGCAATGCTCTTCTGGCTGGACTTCCATCGTGTTCAGTCAAACCTCTACAAATTATTCACATTTGCACGTCTTGTCTTCAACGAACCCAAAAGGGCCACGTCACACCTCTCTTCATCTGCACTGGCTACCACTCACCGCTCGCATCAAGTTCAAGGCGTTGACGCTTGCTTACTTCCACTCGCTCCTACGAGTCTACACCCCCACCAGAAGCCTTCGCTCAGCAAAGGAGCGACAGCTCGTGGTACCATCACAGAGAGGCACAAAATCACTCTCCAGAACTTTTTCGTTCACTGTTCCTTGCTGGTGGAACGATCTCCCCGTCTTCATCCGCAATGCAGAATCCCTGACAACATTCAAAAGACATCTTTTAGCACTTAACCTCATCATAAAAAAACCTATCCTTTCACTTTCCTTTAATCCCTCCTTATTCTAGCGTATGATACTCTAAGCAATGTCTGAAACATATTTTGAGCATCATATTATCTCGTGTTTGTTTGCCTCTTCGAGATGAATCGCTTCCTGTATTCCTCAAATTGTAAGTCGCTTTGGATAAAAGCATCTGCAAAATGAATAAATGTAAATGTACCGGGACTTCTATATTTTAAGCTGCAGCGTAGTCTAAGTTTTTCTTACCGGTACTTCTCACATGTTACAGGTGTCTTGACGTTTCATCCCACCCGTCAGATTGTCCTACCAGGACAATCAGGACATTGCATTGTTTTAAGGGTAGGTTTAGGGTAGAGGTAGGTATAGATGTTTATAAAACCTCTGAATATGATGCTGGTAGCACAATCTGATATAAGCTCACAGTTTGAGCACACAGTGAGTGGGCTGTGAGGTTACACTTTTAGCTCACATTGTGACCACATCACGAGTATCCTGGGAACTCATGCTGAGATCACTGAGAGATCAAATTGTTGACTGGGAAGGACACTAAAGACCTCAGCCGCTAGACTGTAAAATCAAATTACAAACCCGATTCCAAAAAAGTTGGGACACTGTACAAATTGTGAATAAAAAAGGAATGCAATAATTTACAAATCTCATAAACTTATATTTTATTCACAATAGAATATAGATAACATATCAAATGTTGAAAGTGAGACATTTTGAAATCTCATGCCAAATATTGGCTCATTTTGGATTTCATGAGAGCTACACATTCCAAAAAAGTTGGGACAGGTAGCAATAAGAGGCCGGAAAAGTTAAATGTACATATAAGGAACATCTGGAGGACCCATTTGCAACTTATTAGGTCAATTGGCAACATGATTGGGTGTAAAAAGAGCCTCTCAGAGTGGCAGTGTCTCTCAGAAGTCAAGATGGGCAGAGGATCACCAATTCCCCCAATGCTGCGGCGAAAAATAGTGGAGCAATATCAGAAAGGAGTTTCTCAGAGAAAAATTGCAAAGAGTTTGAAGTTATCATCATCTACAGTGCATAATATCATCCAAAGATTCAGAGAATCTGGAACAATCTCTGTGCGTAAGGGTCAAGGCCGGAAAACCATACTGGATGCCCGTGATCTTCGGGCCCTTAGACGGCACTGCATCACATACAGGAATGCTACTGTAATGGAAATCACAACATGGGCTCAGGAATACTTCCAGAAAACATTGTCGGTGAACACAATCCACCGTGCCATTCGCCGTTGCCGGCTAAAACTCTATAGGTCAAAAAAGAAGCCATATCTAAACATGATCCGGAAGCGCAGGCGTTTTCTCTGGGCCAAGGCTCATTTAAAATGGACTGTGGCAAAGTGGAAAACTGTTCTGTGGTCAGACGAATCAAAATTTGAAGTTCTTTTTGGAAAACTGGGACGCCATGTCATCCGGACTAAAGAGG
Source organism: Coreius guichenoti (assembly GCA_039654105.1). Lineage (NCBI taxonomy): Eukaryota > Metazoa > Chordata > Actinopteri > Cypriniformes > Gobionidae > Coreius > Coreius guichenoti. The sequence goes on from CM077170.1 coordinate 48,488,599, forward strand.
ACAAGGACAACCCAAGTTGTTATCAGCGCTCAGTTCAGAAGCCTGCATCTCTGATGGTATGGGGTTGCATGAGTGTGTGTGGCATGGGCAGCTTACACATCTGGAAAGGCACCATCAATGCTGAAAGGTATATCCAAGTTCTAGAACAACATATGCTCCCATCCAGACGTCGTCTCTTTCAGGGAAGACCTTGCATTTTCCAACATGACAATGCCAGACCACATACTGCATCAATTACAACATCATGGCTGCGTAGAAGAAGGATCCGGGTACTGAAATGGCCAGCCTGCAGTCCAGATCTTTCACCCATAGAAAACATTTGGCGCATCATAAAGAGGAAGATGCGACAAAGAAGACCTAAGACAGTTGAGCAACTAGAAGCCTGTATTAGACAAGAATGGGACAACATTCCTATTCCTAAACTTGAGCAACTTGTCTCCTCAGTCCCCAGACGTTTGCAGACTGTTATAAAAAGAAGAGGGGATGCCACACAGTGGAAAACATGGCCTTGTCCCAACGTTTTTGAGATGTGTTGATGCCATGAAATTTAAAATCAACTTATTTTTCCCTTAAAATGATACATTTTCTCAGTTTAAACATTTGATATGTCATCTATGTTGTATTCTGAATAAAATATTGAAATTTGAAACTTCCACATCATTGCATTCTGTTTTTATTCACAATTTCTACAGTGTCCCAACTTTTTGGGAATCGGGTTTGTAGTTAGACTTACTTAAAAAAAGCATGCAAACCGATTGCCTTAAAAAAGTGAAATAGGAATAGTATGCTTAGTTAGTGTAGCTCACTTACACAAGAGTTCTAGTAACTAAAAAAGAATACATAATAAATAAAATGCAATTGTTACCATTGTTGTGTTTTGTATGCTGAATGTTGAAGTCTATGTGCAAGATATTGCCACAAATATACAGGGATTATATCAACCCAATTAAACGTTTCACAAGGTGTTTATGATGTAAGAAATTATATGAAAAATAGACTAGCTGTAAAATCCAGCAGTTGTTCTAACACTTTTTATTTAACTTAATTGTAAAAATACTAACTAATATACAACTAACTAACTAAGCATTTGTCGGTACAACATACTATTCCTATTTCACATCGGTTTGCATGCGTTTTTAATTAAGTCTAACTAATGCGATTTTACAGTGTAAGACTGTAATGTTGATCTGTTGCTCAGGTCTGCTGTCGTCCTCTATTAATGTTTAATCCAGTGATTTATGAACAGGTGAGTCAGCAGAAACTGACTGTGGTCATTTAGTGGACAGTTTGTTGCATGAACAGATTTCTTGCTCGACTCTGATGATGTTGAAACAGGATTTTCAGTACTTTGATATTGAATCTCCAGCAGCTGGTTTATGAATGATCATATTCATGTGTTAAACCCTGTCAACCTGAAAAACAGATTTCTCCTTACTGAGATGTTTGAGGGGTCCGTTAACTAACTAATTAAGGACAAGGACACAGAAACAACTGTGGTTTACAGCTGTGTTTCCTCAACCAACACCACAACACAAAAGAGTTCATTTCAATATAATATAATATACATTCATAAGCATATTAAGAACCAAGAGAAATCCTTCTCATAATGTTCTTTGTTTTACTTGAAATGAGTCCTCACTAAGCTCGTATTGTCTTTTCTATTCACAATTCAGAAAGATCAGATTCATCTTCATGACTTGATTATTTGGTTTTATTTTAATAATCAGTGCTGTAGCAGTGTTATGTTTGATCCTGATATGTTTACAGCTGATATACATAAATATGGATCATAGAAATATATAAAATGTATTCATTTTTAAAGCTGAATCTTAATGTGATACTTATATTCTGCAGTTTAATAGACTAATTTAACCATGTTATTCTGGATTGCAAGTGAAGCATATATTTTATATCATTATTAAATATTATGATTTTGTAAGTCTGTAGTTATTAATGTATATATGGATGTTCAGTTCAAGGTTTGTCTGGTTAGTTTCATCTTCTCCTGCTGGTTGATGTTGAAACTACAATAATCTGTTGCCAAAGATCTTCTTTCTCCATTCATGACCAATCAAAAGTAGCTGCATATTCTGATAAGTCATTGAAAGCGATGTATAAATATCATATTTTTGGAGGCTCCTAAAAGCAACTGCTATTGAGATGCTAATGCTAATGTATAGTTTTATCAATATAACACTAGGAGGCCTTTTACTTCAATTAAACATGAGATGTCTTTGGCTCACACTTGCCAAACAGGAAGTGAAACTACAGCCACAGGAAGAGCTTTGAGACTTCAGCTAAACACACACTACATTTCCCACAATGCAACTCTTTTCTCAGAGCTCACATGATTGAGAGTGATCTTAATGTTATAATATATTAAATATTATTTACAGTTTCTGTAAACGACAGTGTTTTTGCCATGCTGTCGATTACCACAGAAAATAACCCTAACAAGCATTTATTATTATTATTTATTTGTCCTTTGCAATCAGAGTTTGGCAAGGATTCTTCCTTTAAAAAAATACTTTTTTCCATAATACATACATGTTTTGAAATATATTTTAAAAAAATAATAATTTTGTAGTATAAAAAGGGCAACAGAAAGCACTCAACGATATTAAAGACAGAACAGAAACAGAGAGGACAGGAAACGGGTTGTGGTTGGTGAATTCACAGATAATTTCCTGGTCAAAACTGAGAGGCGTTTTCACACCGAACGCCTCGTGGAAACAGACACACAGTCACTGAACCGTATGAGTTTGACATCACATGAGACGAGAAACAAACGTATTATTTTACTCTCCACCGATATGAGAGCAGTATTATTGGGTGTTTGAGTTTCAGAAAGTGATGTGAGGAACTGCTGAGAGTCTCAGACTGATTTTCTGAACTGAACTGATGAAGAAATGAAGTTCCCGCTGACAGTTTGTGTGTTTCTGCTGACGGGTAAATGCTCAAGATCTCTACTAAACGTGTTTATTATCTAATATTATGGCTTATGTTAGCAGTGTACATGAGTAAAGCTGTGTGTGTGTGTGTGTGTGTGTGTGTGTGTGTGTGTGTGTGTGTGTGTGTGTGCTTGTTTATGTGATTTATGAGGACACAAATTTGTATAATGACATGGGTATTACACTGGTATTACAACGTAAACGTGGTTTATGAGGACATTTCCTGTGTCCTCGTAATAAAAATTGCTTAAAAAACATACTAAACAATGTTTTATTAAAAATGTAAAAATGGGTAGGTTTAGGGGGATAGAATGTACAGTTTGTACAGTATAAAAACCATTACGTCTATAGAATATCCTCATAATGTAGTTGCACCAACGTGTGTGTGTGTGTGTGTGCAGTGAGCAGTTCACTGTCTGTGGACATTACAGTGACAGGAACGGAGGGAGGACGAGTGAGGATTAAGTGCCCTTATCCAGAAGGATATGAAAAGTCCTCCAAATACTTCTACAAAGGAATTTACAAACACAGTGTCCTTATACTGCAATCTGATGGTGTAAAGACCAGTGGCAGATTCTCACTGAAGGGTAATCGTCAGACCAGATCATTTACAGTGACCATCAGTGACCTGAGGATGGAAGATGCTGGACCGTACGGCTGTAGAGCTGGATGGGGAGAATATAAAAAAATCCAGCTGAATGTGATCAGAGGTGCTTGATATTCAATACTGAACAACAATCTGCTTCATCATTCATGTTTATGCTTCATGCTGTAGTTAATGATTGTGCTATTAATATATTTGTTTCGGCGTGACGGCTCTTCTTCATTTCTCAGCTCCAGAGACAAAAAGACCTGTCCAGATCTCAACATCCACCATTCGTCCGTTCACAACCACCAGCTCTGACCACACCAGCACAGGTACCTGCACTCACACACACACACTGACCTCACCAGCACAGGTACCTGCACTCACACACACACTGACCACACCAGCACAGGTACCTGCACTCACACACACACTGACCTCACCAGCACAGGTACCTGCACTCACACACACACTGACCTCACCAGCACAGGTACCTGCACTCACACACACACTGACCACACCAGCACAGGTACCTGCACTCACACACACACTGACCTCACCAGCACAGGTACCTGCACTCACACACACACTGATTACACCAGCACAGGTACCTGCACTCTCACACACACTGACCACACCAGCACAGGTACCTGCACTCACACACACACTGACCACACCAGCACAGGTACCTGCACTCACACACACACTGATTACACCAGCACAGGTACCTGCACTCACACACACACTGATTACACCAGCACAGGTACCTGCACTCTCACACACACTGACCACACCAGCACAGGTACCTGCACTCACACACACACTGACTACACCAGCACAGGTACCTGCACTCACACACACACTGACCACACCAGCACAGGTACCTGCACTCACACACACATTGACCACACCAGCACAGGTACCTGCCCTCACACACACACTGACCTCACCAGCACAGGTACCTGCACTCACACACACACTGACCACACCAGCACAGGTACCTGCACTCACACACACACACACTGACCTCACCAGCACAGGTACCTGCACACACACACACACTGACCACACCAGCACAGGTACCTGCACTCACACACACACTGACTACACCAGCACAGCTACCTGCACTCACACACACACCGACCTCACCAGCACAGGAACCTGCACTCACACACACACACTGACCACACCAGCACAGGTACCTGCACTCACACACACACTGACCACACCAGCACAGGTACCTGCACTCACACACACACACACTGACCACACCAGCACAGGTACCTGCACTCACACACACACTGACCTCACCAGCACAGGTACCTGCACTCACACACACTCTGACCACACCAGCACAGGTACCTGCACTCACACACACACTGACCACACCAGCACTGGTACCTGCACTCACACACACACTGACCTCACCAGCACAGGTACCTGCACTCACACACACACTGACCACACCAGCACAGGTACCTGCACTCACACACACACTGACCACACCAGCACAGGTACCTGCACTCACACACACACTGACCTCACCAGCACAGGTACCTGCACTCACACACACACTGACCACACCAGCACAGGTACCTGCACTCACACACACACTGACCTCACCAGCACAGGTACCTGCACTCACACACACACTGATTACACCAGCACAGGTACCTGCACTCTCACACACACTGACCACACCAGCACAGGTACCTGCACTCACACACACACTGACCACACCAGCACAGGTACCTGCACTCACACACACACTGATTACACCAGCACAGGTACCTGCACTCACACACACACTGATTACACCAGCACAGGTACCTGCACTCTCACACACACTGACCACACCAGCACAGGTACCTGCACTCACACACACACTGACTACACCAGCACAGGTACCTGCACTCACACACACACTGACCACACCAGCACAGGTACCTGCACTCACACACACATTGACCACACCAGCACAGGTACCTGCCCTCACACACACACTGACCTCACCAGCACAGGTACCTGCACTCACACACACACTGACCACACCAGCACAGGTACCTGCACTCACACACACACTGACCACACCAGCACAGGTACCTGCACTCACACACACACACTGACCTCACCAGCACAGGTACCTGCACACACACACACACTGACCACACCAGCACAGGTACCTGCACTCACACACACACTGACTACACCAGCACAGCTACCTGCACTCACACACACACCGACCTCACCAGCACAGGAACCTGCACTCACACACACACACTGACCACACCAGCACAGGTACCTGCACTCACACACACACTGACCACACCAGCACAGGTACCTGCACTCACACACACACACACTGACCACACCAGCACAGGTACCTGCACTCACACACACACTGACCTCACCAGCACAGGTACCTGCACTCACACACACACTGACCACACCAGCACTGGTACCTGCACTCACACACACACTGACCTCACCAGCACAGGTACCTGCACTCACACACACACTGACCACACCAGCACAGGTACCTGCACTCACACACACACTGACCACACCAGCACAGGTACCTGCACTCACACACACACTGACCTCACCAGCACAGGTACCTGCACTCACACACACTCTGACCACACCAGCACAGGTACCTGCACTCACACACACACTGACCACACCAGCACTGGTACCTGCACTCACACACACACTGACCTCACCAGCACAGGTACCTGCACTCACACACACACTGACCACACCAGCACAGGTACCTGCACTCACACACACTCTGACCACACTAGCACAGGTACCTGCACTCACACACACACTGACCACACCAGCACAGGTACCTGCACTCACACACACACTGACCACACCAGCACAGGTACCTGCACTCACACACACACTGACTACACCAGCAGAGGTACCTGCACTCACACACATCTGCTCACATCTTTACTCACATGCATTCTGCTGAAAATATTGTTAATGTGAAGTTACTGTGCTTACATATATTTTTTCAGAGCCATAACTTTCATCAAAACATTAATTGTTAGTCTGATTATATTAAATTCAGAGATATCAAAGCTTCTATACACATTTCTAATGCTGCATTCATGATCATGATGCAATTCCTGTAATTACGTGTTTCCAGCGTCTGTGAAGAGGAGCAGGACAATGTCCCACCAGTCCTTGTTTCAGATTCTCATCCACAGACGACTGGTTTTGGGTGTGGGATGGGGCATTTTTACTGCGTGATATTAGCACAGCAAAACGGTTCATATGCTCATTGTCTCCAAATTATGACCAGAAATGGATAAATATTAAGTCTGCTGTTTAAAACAAAACAAAAGAACAATGTAGGAGAATGGTTATTATGGGCAGACAGCTGGAAACTTGGCATATTTGTGCAGTGTGTGCATCAATTTGATATGAAGCTTGTGACATATAAATGCGCACATCAACCCGATCACTTTGTTTAGCGTTCATGTAAACTACGTTCGGATTCATCAATCGGAATGAATTCAGTCTGATTGAAACAAAAGTTGTGCATGTAAACATAGCCAGTGTTATATGTGGTTGTCTATTGTTATTATTATTTGTTATTATATTATCACATGAGTGGCACATTCACACGTCACTGCTGTTTCTCTCTGTCAGTGACTCGTCAAACAGAAACTGAAACAGTAAGAACAACAACAGGAAATACTACAGATGTACTCTATCAGCATAACACTAGTAAGCACACAAACTACATTACCCATAATGCAACTGCCCCATCTTTGATCACATGATCACTCTTTGAAAGGAAATTGCTTTAAACATTTGTTGAGACACCTTTTAGCTACTGTATAAACCTAAAATGATGCACATATCAGCTTTCATGCGGTTAACTTGGTTTGACATCAACCGTAAAGAGAAGCGTTTCCTTCTGAAGACTTGAGGTTTACCATTGCGGTTTCACTTCGGTTACACAGTATAACAACTATATATTTCCAATATTACAATATTCTAAATGGTACACTAATCAAAGTTATAAGTCTGTTATTGTTCATTTAACAGTATAATCAGAATCAGCAGTGTGTTGTTTCCTCATGTAAATATCACGTGTTTAGCGGTGCGTACAGACCTGGCTTCTGTTGCTGGCGGTCTGGGTTCGGTTCTGCTGGTTCTGACTCCTCATCCTGAAAAAGAGGAAGAGGAAAAGTGGGACAGGTAACAGTTTTTTTTTTGATTATTATTATTATAAAGTCTTGTTTCTGTGTGTGATTTGACTTGGTCTTTTCTCTCTATTCAGCTTTATTTCAGCAAAATGCGCAGCACAATACGGAGATGAGTGTTCAAATCTTTACCTGTAGAAGATCAGAAATACATGTTAAATTATTGTTTATTGATCAACACAGAGCATTATTTATACACTAAAAAAAATTGAGCTAGCTTAAAATAATAGGGCAATTTATCGCATTCAACTTTTTAAGTTAACTCAACTAATCCACTCCAGTTAAAATCAACTTAAATACTTTTGTTCATCTAATGAGTACCAGGTAATCTTTTGAACTTAAATCTTCTTGTCAAGGCAACTAAACAATGTTTAGCATTTAGCAATACAAGCAGCTACAATCCTTGTTTTTCCATCTCCATGTTTGATTTTCAAAGTTAACTCACAACATGAACATCATTTGCCTCTTAAAACTAGAGGCACACAGTTTACCCATTTCACTCGGGCAAATAAGTTGCAAAAGTTGCAATGAGAAGCACATATAGCTCAACACACAAATTTCAAACAAGGTGATGATCAAAAATTGTAATTCAGTAAAAATATGAACGCTGAAACATATGCGGCTAAATAACAGTGATAGCAGCAGCATAAATCAATCCTGTTAATGCAAAGCTATAATCATTTTTATATAATAGTTACCACATAATTTGTTTCAAGCTGCAATGCATGCTGGGAACTGGCACAACATTGTTGAATGTAAAAATGTTTGTTCAAATAACTTAATTTGTAAAGTTGGGACAAATTTTGGACAAATGCTTGAGAATCTAAGTAAGGTCAAAAAAAAAAAAAAAACTTTTGTTAGCAACATTTTCTTCTAACAAATGTAAAAACAGATTGAACAAAGATTATTTGGGATAAGTCGGTTTATTATCTTGAGTGAACTAAACAAGAATGCTCTAAACATTTTGCTAAAAAAAATAGTTTTGTTGACCTTACTTAGATTCTCAAGCATTTGTCCAAAACTTATCCCAACTTTACAAAGTGAGTTATCTGAACAAACATTTTTACATTCAACAGTGCTGTGCCAGTTCCCAGCATGCAGCTTGAATAAATTAGATAATTAGGTAATTAACTAGTAAATTATTAATGCATGTGTTGTTTTTCAGACTGACCGCATGTATGAAGAGGATCCAAACACAGACTTAACCGCAGTAACATCATCCAATTATATGCCTTCATCTTCATCCAATCAGACGCCTGCATCACACCTTGACACCCGCCTAAAAGTCTCTACTGTTTACGCCACAGTAACCAATCAGCAGCCTGATTCACACCCCAGTCACACCCACTCGACCAATCAGGTGACAGATACAGACTGTGATTATTATGCCAATATAAAGTCGCCTGAAGCAACACAGGACAGCAGGACAGAACTGTAACAGAACGCAACAGCAACACATCCACAAAACATCACAAGAAACGAGGGTCCGATATACTCAGCGATAAAGAAAAAGACTGTCTACAGACATTGTGACTGATGTTCCAAGTAAAAATAAAATCTGGCAAAAAATCAATATGACACTTTTTTTTTTTTACTGTTATCAGTATTTTATAAAGTGTGTAATATTACTAACCAGAAAAGTTTCTAACAACTAAAAAATAATGTAAAAATGTATAAAAAATAAATTACACAAATTTCAATATTCTTTGTAATTAGTACACCTCATCTACAGTTCAATAAAGTTAATAAAAAATGTAAAATATAGCAGCATGCAGAAATTATGGGTTGTTACACAAAAGAGGCAAAATGAGTGGCTAAGAAAGCATGTCAGGGAGAATCAGAGCATCACCATGAAGAAGTTCAGATGCAGAAGGCAGTAGCTTTGCCAAGATAATGCATAAAACACTACACGGCTCCTTTATATCTTCTCAGGCTCCTTCAGGACATGAAGGTCAAACTATTCTGAATTTATAGGAAAAAATATAAATTTTTCATTATATTATCCAACACTAGGTGGCGCTGTGCCGTAACTCCTCACGTACCCTCAGGGCATGATGGCTATAGAGTGGTGCAGGTATGACATCACTTTGTAGGCCAAATCGCGTAAATGAGTTAGCATTTTAGCACGTCCAGTTCCATCGTCCCGGGTTCCAAGTCAATGGGTTTCTTGCCTGGGATTTTGGTTAAATGGCTGAAATAAGGTCTGTGGTTAGTGATGGTGACACTGAAGTCATGTGACCGTGGTGTTGTTCGTTTACAGCCTACCTTTAGTTTTTTTACTTCTGGCAACTGCATTTAGGCTTCAAAATTCAGAAAAGTTGTGTTAATCTGTGATAATTATGTTGCAGGAAAAGATGTGTAAGTATCATAAACCTTTGTTGATCACAGAGCTTGTTTTTTGCAATAATCCAAAAGCCTATGGGAAAATCCTAATGGGTTTTTGTTGAGGGAACCAGTGTGATGTGAACTGCCGGTTGACCTACGAAGTGTAAGCCTCTTCTTACTTGTGACCAGGCCCACACAGAACCTGCGCGCACAGACTTCCGCAGAAAACTCCGCAGATTTCCGCAGATTGTAGTGCCCGTCATTTGAGAAGCATGAACAATCTCGTGTGTGATTGTGAGGGGTAGTAGGCTGTGCTTATTGATGTGACATTTTTTTTTGTGAGAGAGTGATATTTGAAAATGTCTAAAATAAAATTGACCGTGGAAGAGTTAAGGAAAGGTCACTTGTCTGCAAAAATTACTTATTTATAGCTATTAAAAATAGTTAATTTATTTACTTCGGTAGGTATTTATTTATTTTGCTCTATCGTTGAATATGAAATTGTTTATTTAATGATTTGTGTACAATTGATAAAGTAATATTTTTTTCTGTCTTTTAGTGGGTGTACTATAAGAGAGATCTAGCTTTGTTTAAAAAAAACCAAATTGTTCAAAATGTTCTATTTGGATTTGTATTGTAAACCTTAAATTAAGTGAATATTTTATATTTTGGGTGCTCGAGCCCCTGGCCTTTTTCAAAATTAATCAAAAGTGCCCCTCTTCAGACAAATATCAATGATAATATTTGTGGTCAATAAAACAAAATAAATTTCACTTATAATAACATGACAATGTGTACAATAGTAACGAACGGCTCAAAAGTCGGAAAATTTCTGTTTATTTTTTACATATCAGTCGTCTGAGGCGTTGCCATAACGCGTTGCTATGGGTTGCGTGCGTTTTGATTGACTGTTCGGAAACGGCTCTCGAGCCATATATGGTTCTTTCAGAGAGTGTCTGTGGCTTTACGGGGGAAAAAAATAAACCAAACATTTTTTTTTTCATCAATAATCAAAGCTAATGTGTCGATTTAATAAAAAATCTATATATTATATATTTTTAAAATATTACATAATTCATCAATGCCCGTTTGTCATGTATAATACACCAACCAATCGTGATCTGGCAAAACAAGTTTAAATTCCACTGGGCAATGTGAATCCGTGTGAAGTGGAGCGGTAATTTTCTGTTCTAATTCATAAATCGGTTGAAAATTACATAGACAGACGAACTAACGTTTGTGGAACGATTTCCTGCGGTTTGTCTCATTTTATAAATCAAATTGCATCGCTGACAAAATGGATGTTAACTGACAACAAACAAAGCACGGCACAAAACCATGCAGCACCAAAAGTCGCATTAAAAAGAAATGGTATCTGTGAGGATTTCCAGTCAGGATTTAGACCGTATCATAGTACTGAGACTGCTCTCATCAGAGTAACAAATGATTTACTCTTATCATCCGATCGTGGTTGTATATCTCTATTAGTGTTACTCGATCTTAGCGCTGCATTCGATACTATCGACCACAATATTCTTTTGAATAGACTCGAAAATTATGTTGGCATTAGTGGAATTTCATTGGCATGGTTTAAATCATACTTATCTGACCGTTATCAGTTTGTAGCAGTAAATGAAGAGATGTCACACCGAACACAAGTTCAGTATGGAGTACCGCAGGGCTCAGTGCTAGGACCGCTGCTTTTCACCCTGTACATGCTACCACTGGGAGATATTATTAGGAAGCATGGCGTTAATTTTCATTGTTATGCTCACGATACTCAGCTCTATATTTCTTCACGCCCTGACGAAACTTACCAATTCACAAGATTAACAGAATGCATAGCTGATATAAAAAATTGGATGACTAGTAATTTCCTGCTACTTAATTCAGAAAAAAATGAATTTTTAATCATTGGACAAAAAAACTCCACAAGTAGTAGCCTAGAATACTGTCTAACACTCGATGGCTGCTCTGTCAAGTCCTCGTCGTCAGTTAGGAACCTGGGTGTGCTCTTTGATACCAATCTCTCATTTGAAAGCCACATTTCTAGCATCTGTAAAACTGCATTCTACCATCTTAAAAATATATCTAAATTAAGGCACATGCTTTCAATGCAAAATGCTGAATAGTTAGTTCATGCGTTCATGACCTCAAGGCTAGATTATTGTAATGCTCTACTGGGTGGTTGCCCTGCTCGCTTAATAAATAAACTGCAGCTGGTCCAAAACGCAGCAGCTAGAGTTCTTACTAGAACCAGGAAGTATGACCATATTAGCCCGGTTCTGGCAACACTGCATTGGCTCGCTATTAAACATCGTATACATTTTAAAATCTTGCTGATTACTTACAAAGCACTAAATGGTTTAGCTCCCCAGTACTTGAGCGAGCTCTTAACACATTATACTCCATCACGTCTATTGCGGTCTCAAAATTCTGGCCAGTTGATAATACCTAGAATATCAAAATCAACTGCAGGCGGTCGGTCCTTTTCCTATTTAGCACCTAAACTCTGGAACAGTCTTCCTAGCATTGTTCGGGAAGCAGACACACTCTGTCAGTTTAAATCTAGACTAAAAACACATCTCTTTACTATGGCATACACATAAAACATTTTTAATTTCTATTATTCAAATCAGTTAAATGATTGTTTTAGGCTGCATTAACTAGGTCAGCCGGAACCGGGAACACTTCCCATAACACCTGATGTACTCGTTACATCATAAGAAGAATGGCATCTACGCTAATGTTAGTCTCTCTGTTTATCCCGAGGTTTACTGCAGTCGGCCGGATCCGGGCCGTATCCAGACCAGATGGTGGACCTTAGCCTGGACATGACGACCATATCCCTGAAGTGTCTGTAGAGACAATAGTGTCAATTAAACTCCCCCCTGTAAATGCCGCATCGACACAACATCCTCATTAAACCCGTCCCCGGCGTGACAACTCCAATCTTTCGAATAATCCTACGAATATCTATTTATCTAATATGACTTCTGACCTGTAATGTTGCCAGAATCATAATCATACACTATTTGTTCGTCGGCCAGAGGAGAACTGGCACCCCGACTGAGCCTGGTTTCTCCCAAGGTTTTTTTCTCCATTCTGGCCCTGAAGGAGTTTTGGTTCCTTGCCACCGTCGCCTTTGGCTTTTGGCTTGCTCAGTTGGGGACACTTAAATTTCAACTGTATTACTGATCTGCCCGCATTGACACTACATGATAATTGAAATGAGCTGGATGACATCACCGATTTCTCCAGAGCGGCTGTACAGCCGAATCAAATTCCGTTGCATTATTTTCCTGTTACCACTGTGAAGCTGCTTTGAAACAATTGCCATTGTAAAAAGCGCTATATAAATAAAGGTGATTTGATTTGATTTTGATTTGATTAATGGTAAGTGTTAAACTCACTTGTATTTATGTATATTGATACACCGTTTACTATTTGATGAAACTATCAAAGTTAATGAAGCCCAAGTGCCACCGGCACCTACAGGCCTATTATGTGAAGTGTAGGCTGGCGAAATGGTGACGTGAAAGGACTTTATTATCATTTTTGATAATTATGCAGCATTATGAAAGAAGTCTCTTATGCTCATCAAGCCTGCATTTATTTGATCAAAAACAGCAATATTGTGAAATATTATTAAAATAATGGTTTTCTATTTTAATATACTTTAAAATATAATTTATTCCTGTGATCAAAGCTGAATTTTCAGCATCAATTCTCCAGTCTTCAGTGTCACATGATAATTCAGAAATCATTTTAAAATGATGATTTAATGTCAATGTTGGAAACAGTTGTGCTGCTTAATATTTTTTATAACCTGCTGTGATACTCTTTTCAAGATTCTTTGATTAATAAAAAGTTTAAAAGAACATCATGTAATAATATTTCACAATATTAGGCTACTGCTTTTTTCTGTATTTTTGATTAAATAAATCCAGGCTTGATAAGCATAAGAGACTTCTTGCAAAATCCAAACTTTTCACACACACACACACACACACACACACACACACACACATATATATATATATATATATATATATTATTATTGTTATTTTTTACATATTGGCCCTTTTTTACATTTGAGCCCCTGCCCCTGAAGAACTCTCTGCACGTCCCTGCTCATAATGAAGTGGATCATCCCTCCCTCAATCTCTCTGCACCAAATAAAACACAGCTTTGGTCAATCATTACTGATGTCCTGTAGAGCTGGATGTGGTTAAAGAGACGAAAGGGGAAGGAAATGTTCATTTCAGTTGCTGACGCCATTGTTCACTCAGTACGGAAGAGAACGAGCGTAACGTTTGACACACAGAATTTGGTCTTTTATTTAAGCGAAACGCTTGTCAAATTTCATCATGTGGGACGTCCTGCTGCTCTTTTCCAGCATCTGTACAGGTGAGTTTGAGACTCTGAGCTCTTTTACACAGAGTTTGACATGTTCTCCTGTTTTTCCTCTGTTATTGATGATCATCAGACTCATATGGATGATATCTGTAAGTTATTATTCTGGTCTGCTTATGTCTCTTGCTCACACATAACAGCTCTATATAATGATATTTGTGTTTTCAGCTGTAGTTGTTGGTGCTCCAGAGACAGTTATAGGACACAGAGGAGAGAGAGTTGACATCAGATGCAAATATGACTCTGGATATGAAACAAATTCAAAGTATTTTTGTAAAGGTGAGTGTTCAGTGTTAAATCAAAACATCATGGTTAAATCAGGATCTCCAGCTAAAGACGAGAGATTCTCTCTGACTGACGACACGACGGCCAGAGTTTTCACCGTCACCATCACTGATCTGAGAACAGAGGATGAAGGCCGATACTGGTGTGCTGTGGAGAGGACTTTTACTACTGATGACTATTCAGAGATTTCGTTGAAGGTTAAACAGGGTAAGTGATTCATTTTGATATCTGTAATTACTTCCCTTAGAGTGATTGACCAATTAGTCATTACATTTTGTAACTTGACTCATATTGTGTAATTGAATTGGTTTAAGTGTAAAATACAGCAATAAGCCGATAGTGGCTGTGCATTACAGTGATTTTACCACAAAGGGTTTTCTTTGACAACACAAAACAGTGATAAAAACAGAGATTAAATGAAAAATTATATCTATTTTAACCTAAATTCACTGTCACTGTATCAGAATCATTGACTTTAAGTTGATCTTTCCTGTGACCCTTCAGATAAAAAGACCACTGAGGTTTCAACCATCAGCCCTTTTCCAAAAACACCGTCGTCTTTCAGTACAACAGACCTGAATCCACAGTCAGGTCAGTTCATTTGTCTGTCGCTCTATCCCTTGGTTTTCACAGATAAGGCTTAAGCTAGTCCTAGACTAAAATGCATTATTGAGCTGTTTTAACTGAAAGAATCTTGCACTGACATATCTTAAAATATGTGACCCTGAACAACAAAACCAGTCATAAGGGTCAATTTAAAAAAAAATTGTGCTTAGCAATGCATATTATTACTAATAATACATTTTTGATATATTTACTGTAGGAAATGTACAAAATATCTTCATGGAACATGATCTTTACTTAATATCCTAATGATTTTTGGCATAAAAAAATTGATAATTTTGACCCATACAATGTATTGTTGGCTATTGCCACAAATATACCAGTGAGACTTATGACTGGTTTTGTAGTCCAGGGTCACACATGTCAGTGGCATTGTTTTGTCTCAAGATGCACACCAGTAATGTTTTTTTCTAGGGCACTTTTATAAAACCTACTTAAATTGAACTAAGGCCTAATCCTGGCTTAGTCTAAGCCCTGTCTGTGAAACCGGGTTTATGTGACTCTTATTTATTGAATATTTGAATATTGTGCTTCTAAATGTAATTACTGGTCTGAAATCTACATCTGTGTTGAAGACTGAAGGTTCACCAGCCCCCTCAAGTAGCTTTGCATATGAAAGTGTCTTCAAAATGACTCTAAAATAATGTTATCAGTGTTATGAATAGAAAATACAATTTCTTTCACAAAATCATATGAATGGATGTAGTGTTTCACTTACTGTATATGTATTCATGTTCTTACTGCATGAGTGGCACATTCACACGTCACTGCTGTTTCTCTCTGTCAGTGACTCGTCAAACAGAAACTGAAACAGCAAGAACAAGAACAGGAAATACTACAGTTGAACTCTTTCAGTCAAATGCTAGTAAGCATAAACTACACTACCCATAATGAAACTGCCCCCTCTTTGATCACATATAATAAGCTCATTTTGGAGAAAGGAAATTGGTTTGAACATGTGGAGGCACGTACTCATGTGGTTAACTTGCTTTGACATCAACCATCGACAGAATGTTTCCTTCTAAAGAGTCGAGGTTCCCTTTCGAGAGCGACATTGCGTCAGCTACGCTGTGGGAACTCCTCCCCTTCTCCACTTTTCTGAAACCTTATAGAATAACGGCAGTAAAATGAACTGGCCAATTATTGCGAATGATGCAAATGCATGCAAATACTGACGAGCTAGCGGGCAGTATAAAATGCCAGGGAACGACAATTGCATCAGAATCTTCTCCTTCACGCTGCTGCCATCGTTGAAGATGCAACGGAAAAACTACCAGCTTTTCACAGCATCCAAAGGCTGCCCCTCTGTAGAATCTGTGCGGGTTCCATTCACCTGCCGGACCTGCTCGAGCACTGCATCGCCTGCCTGGGCTTGGCCCACGCCAAGGCTGCATTCGGCGAGTCGGACTGCGTCCACTGCGCGGACATGTCAGTTCGTACCCTATGGACTTGCAGGAATATTGCTCGTGGCCTTACGGGAACAAGGCCCACTGCTGCCAGCGAGCCGCTGGTGGGCCCTTCCCTCCTTCGGGACGAGAATGATCCAGGATGCCATCCTCTGTTCACACCTCATTGCCCAGATTTCGCCCCCTCCCACCGTTGCGGACTCCATCTCCTTTGGCGCCGACGAGGAAGAGGACTCCATGTCCATTTCGGCGTCAGAGAAGGATTGGGCAGAGCCGGAGCGGGATCGCTCCGACCACGAGGGCCCTACAGACCTCCAAGATGAGTTCATGAGGGTCCTTGCTAAAGCCGTTCAGGAACTTAACCTGGACTGGGATGCTCCGGAGAAACCTGCCAGGAGTAAACTCGACTCCAGGTATTTCCAGTCGGGCCGCCGAAGAAAAAAGTTCCTTTTTACCCGGACGTCCACGAGCATGTGGTGAAGTCGTGGTCTGCGGCCTAATCGGCGCACATCCACACTGCTTCTCACACTCCCCCTCTTCTCCCACGTGGACGGCGCGGAAGCCCACGGTTATGTGCGCATGCCCCCCGTCGAGGAGACCGTGGCCGCTTATCTATGCCCCTCTTCGGCTTCGCTCGGAGCGGATCTCAGCCTGCCGTCCAAACCCTGCATTGCTGACCGCCCACCTTGTTGACAAGGCCTATACGTCAGCTGACGAAGCAGAGCCTCTCTGAGCGAATGGCGTGCGCATTCTAAATTATCTGGACGATTGGCTGATTTTAGCCCACTCATTGCTTATCAGTCACGCAGAATTGCTGATTCGTCATTGCGTCTGAATGTGCAGAAGAGCATGTTCATCCCGAGTCAGCCAATAACATTGGTGTGCGAGCCCGTCTTTCTCAAGAGCGCATAGAGACCATTTCTTCAACTCTGCACCGTTTCAGACCAGGCCGGTATGTTCCATTGAGGAAATTTCAGAGGCTACTGGGACTCATGGCGTCAGCTTCATCAGTCTGCAATCTGGGACTTCTTCATATGTGTCCACTGCAGTTTTGGCTGAAAACTGAGTCCCTTGGAGGGCGTGGACCTCGGGCTGTATGTGCGTGCTGGTCACTCATCTAAGGTTTCAGAAAAGTGAAGAAGGGGAGGAGTTCCCGCAGCGTAGCTGACGCAGTGTAGAAGTGACCGCTCTCAGGGAACCAAGGTTACGATAGTAACCAGAGACGTTTACCATTGCGGTTTCACTTCAGTTACACAATATAATTACAATATATTACAGTATTTCACAGTACTATAATCAAATTAATTTATATCAGTCATAAGTTTCTTATTGTTCATTTAACAGTATAATCAGAATCAGCAGTGTTTTATGCAATATAATCTTGCGTACAGACTTGGCTTCTGTTGCTGGCGGTCTGGGTTCAGTTCTGCTGGTTCTGACTCTGTGTTCTGGAACGTTCCTCATCCTGAAGAAGAGGAAGAGGAAACGTGGGACAGGTAACAGTTTGTTTGTGGCTTTAAAGTCCTGTTTTTAGTGTTTGAATTGATTTGACTTGGTCTTTTCTCTCTATTCATGCTCCATTCAGCTTTATTTCAGCAAAGTGTGCAGCACAATACAGAGGTTTGTGTTCAAATCTTTACCTGTAGAAGATCAGAAATACAAAATTATTGCTTACTGATGAACAGAGTTTTATTTATATAAACTGTGAAATGATTGATGTATGTGTTGTTTTTCAGACTGACCGCATGTATGAAGAGATTCCAAACACAGACACCGCCGCGGTAACGTCTTCATCCAATCAGACGCCTGCATCACACCTCAACAACCTTACAAAAGTCTCCACTGGTAACACCACAGTAACCAATCAGCAGCCTGATTCAACCCCCAGTCACACCCACTCAACCAATCAGGTAACAGATACAGACTGTGATTATTATGCCAATATAAAGTCGCCTGAAGCAACACAGGACAGCAGGACAGAACTGATCTACGCAACAGCAACACATCCACAAAACATCACAACTAATCCACAAAACATCACAAGAAACGAGGGTACGATATATTCAGTGATCAACCATAAATAGAAGAAAGACTGGTAAAATCTGAGCGAATCTGGTAAAAATCTGCATTTATTTAATGAATCAACATTTTTGACACTTTTCATTTCTGCACAAAACAGAGTTTTTATCAGTATTTTGTGTGTATAATATTTTTAACAAGAAAAGATACTAACAAATACAAAATAAATGAAAAATTAGATTAGTGTTCTTTGTAATTAGTACACATCTACAGTTCAATAAAACCAATAAAAAAATTACAAGCAGTGAAAAATTTGTAGCTAAGCAAGCATGTCAAGGAAAGTCAGAGCATGCTTTCAGAGCGAGTCTCCAGTTAAAGGAACACTCCACTTTTTTTGAAAAAAAATTTCCAACTCCCCTAAAGTTAAACAGTTGAGTTTGACCGTTTTCGAATCCATTCAGCCGATCTCCGGGTCTGGCAGTAGCACTTTTAGCATAGCTTAGCATAATTCATTGAATCTGATTAGACCGTTAGCATCTTGCTCAAAAATGACCAAAGAGTTTCTATATTTTTCCTATTTAAAACTTGACTCTTCTGTAGTTACGTCGTGTACTAAGACCGACGGAAAATGAAAAGTTGTGATTTTCTAGGCCGATATGGCTAGGAACTACACTCTCATTCCCGCGTAATAATCAAGGAACTTTGCTGCCGTACCATGGGTGCAGCGGCGCAATGATATTACGCAGTGCCTGAAAATAGGCTAACTTCCGTCAACATAACCAACGTAACAACCTGCTTGCACAGGGAGCGTGCCTTGTAACCATGGAGACGTTTGTGAGAGACGATTCAGAAGATATTTACTTTGGTGCAGATCCTGAACCGTATCTATTTGAACCGGAATACATTGAAGATGAGCTTTTGGAACGTGAAAGGCAAGAAAGTGTGGCTGAACTGGGGCAGAAGGGAGGAGGAGAGCAGATTCGAACCTTTACAACACACAGAACCATGGCTAATCGCACAGGTAAATCCACTACCTAATTTTCCGGCTGCAACTCTGCAACTACACAAACTTAGGCTGAATCCGAAATCGCCCCCTAAACCCTCATTCACTATTCCCTACGTTAGTCCACTATTACAGTTCACTTGAAGGAGTGAATGAAAACGAGTGAGTGAATTCGGACAGCCGCTGTGTGTACATAGGCTGTGCACTTGTTATTGTGGTGCAATGTGGGATTGAATGAGTGCACTCAATAACGTCCACTATGGTTTCGGACACCACTACAAATGGCTGTCCCCTCAAATAATGCCCTATTTGAGGGTATAGTGGGCGATTTCGGATTCAGCCTTAGTGCCGGTCACGTTGGAAGTTACCTAGCTGGGGACTATCTTTAGGCGCTGCGTAATATCATTGCGCCGCTGCACCCATGGTACGGCAGTAAAATTGGAAAATGAATGAATGGAGTGTTCCTTTAACAATTTACTGAATTCACTAGTCTCAAAATGAGCCAAGAATGGGACATCATTGGAGCTTGAGTGCCCGTGCGTTTGATGGCACAAGTTGTAAGTAAGTTACAAATGCTGAATTTTAGGATTAATTATTGTAAATGAAAATTATATTTAGATCACCACTGTCAGTTCTTTGTGAACAAAATCTGATGTAAAAGGACGAGTTGTTTAAGCCCACTGTAATGCTTGAATGCGGACGTGTCCACATCACCGTCTCAATGGGGTAGGTTTTAGGTAAAAAAACACAAAAAAAACAAAGACCCAATCATTCAAAAAATTGAAAGTGTAGGTCTACACGTTTCGGCTACACAGCCTTCTTCAGGAAGTGTTAATTGTTTTTAATGATTTAGCCCAGTTAATTAAAGGCTTTTTACTTCACCATGTGATTGCCTTGGAGTATTTCATCTTCATAATTTGATATTTTGATATATTTAATGTTTCGATAGTACATGACAAGTTTTGGTAATAAAATAAAATTACAAAACAAACATTCATCAATCAGTACTTTTTACTTTTAATACTTGAGTACATTAAAAATCAAGTACTTTTATTTGAGTAAAATTGAAAAGGAGTACTTAATACTTTTACTAGAGTAATATTTTAATAGCGTATCTGTATTTTTACTCAAGTTGATATGTGTACTTCTGTATATTGTTAGATTATGTAAGACCCAAATAATACAAAGAGGTAAGATTTATGGCATTAAACAAAATTCAATAAGGCTATAAGCATATTTGTATATTTTATTATCTTTTGACCACTAGGTGGCGACAAATCTTCTTTGGCTCCTTGGTGCTAATGACACATATCAAGTTGCATAACGATATGCTATTGCATTCCAAAAATTCGAAATGGTCGACATTTGGTATCATTCAACACTATATACTACACCAATGTAAAGAGATACGTTTTATGAGTTTCGGTTAATCTATTCTAAAGTTATGGGCAAAAATGTAAATTTTCCATTATTCGACAACACTAGGTGGCGCTGTGCCGAAACTCGTCATTTACCCTCAGGGTATGATGACTATTAAGTGTACCAAGTTTGGTTCTAATATGGCAAAGTGTTGTGGAGATACAGCCTCACGTCCACTTTGGCAAACTCGCCATCAAATTCGTTGAAGCGCCATACAAGAATGGTTTGGTCTATCAAAATGTTTTAACAACTTTTTGCCAGCGCAGTCTGAAGATGATCTGGGCTAATTTACTGTAAAAAAATGGATAAACTGCCTCAATCAGGTTAAGAAAAGGAGTGTTGGTATTCCTCTGGTGACTCGAGTTCCTCCATTCGGTCCGAATCTGTGAGAATTATAACAACCCAAAGACAAAAGAATTGATAAAATATGCTGTTATGTTCAGTCTCGGCTCGAGGTTCAGGCTTATTTATTTATCAGACGTCAATCACAGACCACTGAACCAAAACAGCAGCCACTTTTTACAGTTCCTCTTGGACCAAAACAACAAGATTATGCTGCGTTCACACCATAACAACTGTAATTTGGAAAGAGATGGAAACCTGTGACGTTACACTCGGAGCGGATTGTGACTCTAATTTATGCGTTTTAATGGCACCGCTATCAACGGCGAAATGAATCTGCAGCAGTCAGGTGGTACAGGTCAGTGCTCTTTTAGTTGTTTGTTCATCATTATTGTAATGTTATGTCCGTCTTTCTCTCTCTCTCTCTCTCTCTCTCTTTTGTTTGCTTCCTGCTGTACGTTCATGTGTTTTGGAGGAGGCGTGGCTTTGGAGACGCTCTGGAGGGAGGGTGTGATCTTATGCTTTCAAAACTAGCTTGCTATTGCTAGCCTCCGAAAATAGCCTACCCTACCTTTAATGTTCAGACCGTCCTCTATCTGTGTGCCAAATTTCACTTTCCTATGAACGGTTATATGGGCTGCCATAGACTCAAGAGCAGAAGAATAACAATAACAATAGATGCCAACACGCCATAAGTACTTAACCACTAATTATTCTTCTGTTTAGCCTGTGAGTGCTTCTCAAACAGAAGGCTGCATCCTACTGAGACTGCGTCCTTCCTAGTCCAGTCCTTCTGAGGCTTGTAGGCTCAAGCCCTCCTCAACAATTAAACGCTAGAATGAGACGGTCTAGTAAGTGTGCATGGCTACATCACACACGGTCCCACCCCCACAGTCACAACACGAAAATACTTTGTATTACAAATCTTTATATTAACTGTCTTTCTATTAATGTAACACATTGAATGACACCCGTCTGCGGTCTCCCAGTGGCTTACATTACTGTCAGTTAGTATTAGTGATGAATTTACACCAAAACAAAAGATAACAGCTAAGCTTTCATGTCCGAAAACATTATTTTTGTCTTACATTTCATAATAAACTCAGACAAGCTCAGTACCGACTCGTTTTGCGTCAGTTTATTTTCGTGAATAGACCTTTTTCACATTTCCGGGTTTCTCAGAAGCGGAAGTCATCATAGTTGGGTTAACTTTTACTATACTGCGCACCCTCGCACAGTGTAGTGTTGTACATCACCTGTAGAGGGCGCAGTGTAGAGTTGTACATCACAGTTATAGTAAGTTAAACTTTAGTGTTACTAACAAGATTTGTTGCAAACAAAAAATAATTGCAAAAATATAAAAAGTGTGAATAATTAAAGCTAATAAAAGGCAAATTCCCTTCTTTTTAGCCTGTTTAGCCTCTTCTCCTCTCCAGTAGCTGCTGCGTGAAGCGATTCTGGCGTGAGTCAGGGTCACCAGATCTGAGTAAAAGAACTAGCCCAATGACCCTAAGAATATTCAAATATATCAAAATATTCAACCTCCATACCTAAAGGGATGGTGGCTTTTGGGTTTTAAAATAGAGGGGACACACAATCACACAAAAAAGTCGGATCCCCTCCCAAGGTTTTTTTTTAACTGCTTTAAATTGGCTTTTTTTGGGGTCACTTTTAGACAGAAGTTTTACAGAAGACGACACGCATACAGCAAGACAATATAAATATAATTTCACTCACCTAGCCTATCACTTGAAGCAAAAATCCATCCTTCTGTCCTTTAAATGTCGGTGTTAAAAGAGCATGTTTGGTGAGCTGATTGCTGTGTATATCTTAGCTTAGGTGTGGGGTCTTCATTTTTAATTTGTAGCTGTTGTTCGAATGGTTGCTTGATAAATTTGTTTGCGATTAAATATTCAATATCTCTACTCTCCATACGTAGTTGGTACATCAGCGGTAGCAGTTCAAACTAATATCACGTAATTTACGTCTCTTTTATGATTGGTTGATATACAAAGGGAGGCTAGCCTCCTGTGCCATGTTTCTTTTCTCAACACTCCTAATCGCTGAAAGTGAAATACTCAATGGTGATTGGTTATTTTTTTACCAACGGAGGCACAAGTCTCTGGCTATGGATTTGCCTCCCCCTCTCCTTCTCTATCCCCTCAGACTCGTGTTTCACAGATTCGGCACATTCGGTGAAGAGATACAGAGATACAGTGGATACACTTACAGAGGTGAAATTACAAACAATAAATACACATTCTGAGACATGAAATGAATAACTGGGAATTTTATTAACATTTAATCGTCCTTCCATTTTCACCTCAAAATTTTGGGTAGGCTGTGCCACCCTTGCCTCCCCTGACAAGCTGCCACTGTATTTTACAGTCACTGTTATGCATTACACACAATTTTAACTTGATAATCACTGCATAGTCTGTACAGATAACATGGTTTTATTATTGGTGAATGGCTAAATATTTTTGGTGAATATTTTAAAACAAGCATTTCACATATAATTTATACAATGTCAAACCTCCTTCAACACACAAGGCAACAGTTTAAAAGTAGCCCAATTCTGCAAGAAAACTGCACACTTAGCAACCTCAGTGATCTGCGCTACATTGCACCCTCTAAAGGTGATGTAAAACACTACACAGAGCTTCGACATGCTCCTGTCGGCCTCATGTAGCAAATCTCCATTAAAAAAGACTCCGAAATCAACTGCAAAGAGATGGTAAACTCGTGAAAAGACTCGTATAAATGTATACATGACCTGTCCTGTGGTGTTATGTGATGTTTTAGTCCATATAAAACAACCGTCAGTTTGCTCATTAAATTAAGATTTAAAGATAACATGGAATTATTTTTCCATCACAGGACCATTTAAAATGAAGTAGTGAAGGTAAGACTTAAGATTAAAACTCAAAAGAAACTGAGACCAGTTATAAAACCTATAAAATCTTGATTTTGATAAAAAAAAATAACGTTCATGACTAAGTAGCCTACTGTTTAGATCAGTATATACGCAAAGCATGTGCTGTTTGTCAGAGAAAATGTGCTCTTTAAGATGTCCTGTAGAGCTGGATGTGGTTAGAGATTTAGAAGGGGAAGGAAATGTTCATTTCAGTTGCTGACGCCACATTGTTCACTCAGTACAGAAGAGAACGAGCGTAACGTTTGACACACAGAATTTGGTCTTTTATTTAAGCGAAACGCTTGTCAAATTTCATCATGTGGGACGTCCTGCTGCTCTTTTCCAGCATCTGTACAGGTGAGTTTGAGACTCTGAGCTCTTTTACACAGAGTTTGACATGTTCTCCTGTTTTTCCTCTGTTATTGATGATCATCAGACTCATATGGATGATATCTGTAAGTTATTATTCTGGTCTGCTTATGTCTCTTGCTCACACATAACAGCTCTATATAATGATATTTGTGTTTTCAGCTGTAGTTGTTGGTGCTCCAGAGACAGTTATAGGACACAGAGGAGAGAGAGTTGACATCAGATGCAAATATAACTCTGGATATGAAACAAATTCAAAGTATTTTTGTAAAGGGGATTGTTTATTGTTAAACAAAATCATCATTAAATCAGGATCTCCAGCTAAAGACGAGAGATTCTCTCTGACTGACAACAAGACGGACAGAGTTTTCACCGTCACCATCACTGATCTGAGAACAGAGGATGAAGGCCGATACTGGTGTGCTGTGGCGATTCTGCCTTTGCCTTTGCCTTTGCCTTTGCTTGATGTCTATTCAGAGATTTTGTTGCTGGTTAAACAGGGTAAGTGATTATATTTATTAGAAGTGTAGCTGTAGTAGAAATTAATTACAGGCCAATTGGTCATCAAATAAAATAAGTTTACAATATTGTTTCAAAGTAGCTTCACAGTAATGTAGCGAATTAGCTCAGAGGTGAAATATTAATAATTATGATTATTTATTATGATTAATTATGAATATTTGAATAAGTTAATGAGATTAACTTGATGTAGCTACATTAACATTACAATCAATCAATCAGTTTATCCTGTGAACGCTCAGTATTGATTATTAATTAATTCTAAGAAAAGGATATTTTTCATGGCCACAGAAAAATAATTCTTTCTTTGCATTTACAGCGCTTAGAGCGCATAACAAGATTGATCATTTAAGTGACAATTTGTTTGCAGGCAGGGAGTCAGAACCAAACATATATTGTGCACAAACTTTATTAACTAAATCACGAACACGGACTAAACTAACATAAACGCATACACACAAAACAAAAACATACATGGGTAATATGTAGAGTTAAAGTGGTTGAAGAACCGGGTCAGAACAGAGAAATGAAATTATGGGTTTTGTGTATCTCGTGTTTGGGCGTTCAGCACGCTGAGGCAGCGCTGGTGGATGACTCATGTTCTTACTGCGGGAACATGACCATCTCGGAGTTGCGGTCGAGACTCCATCTCGCAATGATCTTACGGTGAGCGCGCTTCCCCCAGGGAACCCTCATCCCTCCCGCACTTCGCAGCCAGTAGAGCTGCCGTCGGAACGCGGTGGGCCACCCACGAGGTGTGTACCATCCGTATCCTTCGGGGCTCCTTTCGATGATCAGATGTCCATCGCTGCATCGGAGGGAGGGTCAGAATTTTCGGGAGATCACGTGTCGGTGCAGGGGGCTCCTTCGGGAAGATCCGCTGTGCCCGATATGGATCCAGAAATGATGGCCATGCTTTCCCGGGCCACTGAGAGAGTCGGGCTCGCGTGGAACCCTCCACCGTGTCCCGAACCCTCGAGGCTGGATGACTGGTTTCTCGGGGTGGCCCGTGCTGGTTCTCTGCGCCCCACCCCGGTTCCTTTCTTTCCGGAGGTGCACGAGGAGCTCACCAAGTCATGGACGGCACCTTTTACGGCCCGAAACCGGCCTGGTGGATCCTCCTCCCTCGCCACCCTCGATGGCGGATCTGCAAAGGGTTACACGCAGGTTCCTCCCGTGGAACGGGCCGTTGCTATGCAACTGTGCCCTAACTCCACATCCAGGGGGAACCCGTGTCTCCCCTCCCGGGCCTGTAGGTACTCGCCCGATCTGATCGGAAAGGCCTACCAGGCTTGTGGAGATGCTGGGTCTGCCTTACACGCCATGGCGTTGTTGCAGGTCCATCAGGCCCAGGCACTGAAGACCTTGCACAAGGGTGGTCACGATCCCGCAGTTCTGCACGAACTGAGAACCGCAACGGACCTCGCGCTTCGTGCGACGAAGGTTATGGCAGTGGGTCGTGCGATGTCCACGATGGTGGTCCAGGAACGCCATCTCTGGCTGTGTCTGGCTGACATGAGGGAAACCGACAAGATCAGGTTCCTTAATTCTCCCATGTCCCAGACCGGCCTCTTCGGTGATGTGGTCCAGAACTTCGCACAGCAGTTCTCGGCCGCACGGAAGCAGACTGAGGCGATCAGTCACATCCTGCCACAGCGGTCAGCTGCTGTCTCCACCCCGCCGCCGGCAGCGCCTCAGCCTGCTCAGCGAGCCTCCGCTCCCGCGCCGCAACAGCAGCTTTCACCCAAGCGACGTCGAGGAGCCGGGCGCAAGCAGGCCGCCCTGCCAAGAGGGTTGGCAAGGCCAAGGGCAAGCGGCCTTGAGACGGGCGACCCGGAGATGGGGAGGACTGCTCTTCAGGAGACAGTGATCGCACCGCTCCATCCCCCGGAGGAGGGCCGTTCGGCGAATCTTTGGTTCCGTTTTCTTTGTGTTCCAGCAGTATCCAAATTTTCAATAAAAGAGCAGTTTCCTCTATCTCCGGGTCCTCAGGGGGCTCGGAGAGCTGTGGCCGGTCAAACGCCGGACCACACTCATCCTCCCCCTTCGCCAGCGGGCAGCCGTGGACGGCTCGAGGACGCAACCGAGCCTCCTCACGTACCCCCTGCCCACTCGTGGAATCAGGTAAGTGTTGCATAGCACACTCTCACCTCGTTGCGGGCCGCCTCCACGAGACAGCTGCCCCAGCCCGGTACCTGCATTCCACCTCGCTGCCCCACGGTGCCCCACGCCGGTCGTTCCTTTGGTCCCTCTTGTACGGTCTCTGCGAGCCTGGCTAGCGCTCCCCAGTCCGTCTCGCTGGCTCATTCGAACCATCAGGCTCGGCTATGCGATTCAGTTCGCCCGGCGTCCCCCCAGGTTCATGGGCGTCCGCTTCACTTCGGTGAATGCTGCAGATGCCCATGTCCTGCGTGCAGAGATCGCAGTCCTACTGGCGAAGGACGCGATAGAGCCGGTCCCTCCAGCCGATATGAAGACAGGCTTCTACAGCCCGTACTTCATTGTACCCAAGAAAACCGGTGGGTTACGGCCAATCTTGGACCTGCGAGTTCTGAATCGGAGCCTTCACAAGCTACCGTTCAAGATGCTCACGCAGAAACGCATTTTCGAGTGCATCCGTCCCCGAGATTGGTTTGCAGCGATCGACCTGAAGGACGCGTACTTTCATGTCTCGATTCTCCCTCGACACAGGCCATTTCTGCGCTTTGCATTCGAGGGTCGAGCATATCAGTACAAGTCCTGCCCTTCGGGCTGTCCCCCCGTGTCTTTACGAAGGTCACGGAGGGGGCCCTTGTGCCCATGAGAGAACAGGGCGTTGTCCTGTAGAGCTGGATGTGGTTAGAGATTTAGAAGGGGAAGGAAATGTTCATTTCAGTTGCTGACGCCACATTGTTCACTCAGTACAGAAGAGAATGAGCGTAACGTTTGACACACAGAATTTGGTCTTTTATTTAAGCGAAACGCTTGTCAAATTTCATCATGTGGGACGTCCTGCTGCTCTTTTCCAGCATCTGTACAGGTGAGTTTGAGACTCTGAGCTCTTTTACACAGAGTTTGACATGTTCTCCTGTTTTTCCTCTGTTATTGATGATCATCAGACTCATATGGATGATATCTGTAAGTTATTATTCTGGTCTGCTTATGTCTCTTGCTCACACATAACAGCTCTATATAATGATATTTGTGTTTTCAGCTGTAGTTGTTGGTGCTCCAGAGACAGTTATAGGACACAGAGGAGAGAGAGTTGACATCAGATGCAAATATAACCCTATAAAAGAAAAATCATGAGATGGATATATGTTTATTTATTTAAGATTTTAAGTTTAAGATGGTTTATTTGTCCTTTTCAAAAATTAAATTAAATGAGTCACAAGTCTCAGGCAAATTCCTTCTGGTCATAAACCTTATCAGTCTCCGTGTGTCCTGTGACCTGAGGCCCGGTGTTAGCTGCACTAGGGATGTTAGTTGCAGTTTTGGGGGATGGTTTCACAAAACTTTGTTGGGAGAGTGAGTTTGCTGGATCATTCATTAAATATAATGAATAAATAATTGTGTCTGATTTGTCTCAGTCGTTACAGTAATAAACAGGAAAACAACAGTTTCAGTGTTGCAAAGTTAATAAATAATAAAATGACTTCATTTTCAGCTATTAAGCAGCTCTACAGAAGACAATAGAACAAATGAATGTTTATGTATTTTAAGTTAAATTCAGTGTCAGTGTTTTAAAACACCTGGGAGAACCATCAGTGACTACAAGCTCCTTTGTCTGAACAAAGGGGTTTACAGCTTTTACTAACTACACAGCGATTTGTATATCATATGTTACTTGTATTTAGCCTGAGCTGTTGAAGAGCATCCGATGTAAAATCACAGGAGAAAGTCTTGATAGTTTGGTCCAATGGTGTTGAAGTTGCAATCGATTTCTTCTGCTTTGACTGAAGAATATATAATGCAATTGCAGTTATTTTGACTCCATCGAGGTCGAGGAAGTTGCACATGACTTGAGGTGTTGGGCCTGCTGGCCCTTGACCGTGTAGTTGGATCGGGTTTCCTGTCCCACACACGCACAGCAACCAGGAGAGGCAGGAAGAGCACTGATGGCTTCTCAGTGCGGTGACGGCAAAGTTGCAATTTCCTTCCGAGTTGGAGTGAGGAAATTTCAGTCTGACTCTTTTGGAAGAATCCTCTCTCCTGGGTGGAGAGTGAAGACATAACAGGCTGTGGTTGAGGCCTGCCGGCGCCCATGGGCCCCGGTGGGGTCCCCCCACGCCCATCAACCAGGCAGGAGCAGCAGTAGAAAGAAGAAGCAGAGAGCGAGATGGATCTGTGCATCTCTTTTTAAGGTCTGCGAGAAGTCACACCGCACAGGGTTGACTTGACCAATGAGAAAGGTTAAATTTCCAAGCGGGAAGATTCCTCTGTTGGAGATTTTATGGCTCTTGGTTTCAGCGTGCTCATTTGCCTGTGCATCTGGATTGGTTGTCGATAAAGAAACTATTAAAGATTCTTTTAATACTAATATGTTGCGTAGCTATCGACACATCCTATACATGATCATTTCAATCTTCAAAGTACAAATTTGTAGAGACCAAACATGCCATACACATGATTTTAATTAACCATAGTATGCAATTCTGAAACATAAATCTAACAGAAATTGAATTAATACGTAGACCAAACCCTATAAAAGAAAAATCATGAGATGGATATATGTTTATTTATTTAAGATTTTAAGTTTAAGATGGTTTATTTGTCCTTTTCAAAAATTAAATTAAATGAGTCACAAGTCTCAGGCAAATTCCTTCTGGTCATAAACCTTATCAGTCTCCGTGTGTCCTGTGACCTGAGGCCCGGTGTTAGCTGCACTAGGGATGTTAGTTGCAGTTTTGGGGGATGGTTTCACAAAACTTTGTTGGGAGAGTGAGTTTGCTGGATCATTCATTAAATATAATGAATAAATAATTGTGTCTGATTTGTCTCAGTCGTTACAGTAATAAACAGGAAAACAACAGTTTCAGTGTTGCAAAGTTAATAAATAATAAAATAACTTCATTTTCAGCTATTAAGCAGCTCTACAGAAGACAATAGAACAAATGAATGTTTATGTATTTTAAGTTAAATTCAGTGTCAGTGTTTTAAAAACACTGACTTTTAGGGTGCTTTCAAACCTGAGCGTTTGTTTCGGAACCTGGTGTGTTTTCTCCCTGGGTTTGGTTCGTTTAGGCATTTGTGAACACGGTAATCGTGCTCGGATCCGCACCAAAACAACTGGCCCGATGGCAAACGAACTCTAGGACAGTTCGCTTGAGGTGTGAAAGCAATCCGACCCAACGAACCAAATGGTATTATATTTCATAATGGGAAATGTGCTATATAAAGCAGTAGTGTCTGATTCTGTGAGTAAGCACATTAGTTATCACAGTTGAAAACCAAAAGAGCACCTCTTCATCTTAAAATGTAATGTAATTGCGCTTCTCCATGCAAGAATGCTGTCCTGATGAAGCCTTGATTCCTGCTCTAGCTGCATTATAACATTCGTATAGTGTTTGCGTGTGTCTTGTTAACCTCTAGACAGTGCTGGGAGATCCAGAGAGAGCGTGTTTGAATTTGCTGCAGTATTAATACAAATGTAATATATAATTTAACAGCAGGAATGATGGCTACACTCGTATAGTATTTGCGTGTTACAAATAAAGCCACAATAAGCTCTTGGAGCTAACTTGTCAATCATTTTGATGGATGACGCAGAGGAAACTCTGACCAATAAGAGGACAGTTGTACTCGCATGTGACTTGCGTGAACAGATTTTGGTACACATTGAAAGGTTGCTTTGTGAAAGCGAACTGAACCAAGAAGAAAATGCAACATTGTAACAAATTAAGTCCCTGTTTTGGAACTAAACAAACGATCTATAGGTGTGAAAACGTCCTAAGTTGGTTTTTCCTGTTATTCATCAGATAAGACGACCACAGAGGTTTCAACCATTAGCCCCTTTTCAAACACATCATCATACTTGTCTGCTGCTCTATATGACTCCTATTTCTTGAATATTTGAGTGCGTTGCATCTATATGTCAGTTTAAAGGACATTTAATGTGTGTTACAGGTCACGTCTCGCATGCAGGGTCTGTCATTTACATCTGTGTCGGGTTAGTCATCATGGTCATCATCTTCCTCATGGCGCTGACGGTGTTCTGCAAACAGAGAAAGAGCAAGAAATCACCAAGAGTTATGCAGTCAGGACTTTCCCAGCAAGGTCAGATTTAGATGCTAATTTCTCCAGAAACATAACAAACACACACACACATTTACTTACAGTTGCTCTCTAAATGGGGATTTCCCATAGACGTCTATTGCTTTTATATACAGCTAGTTATGAATACTATAACATAACCCAACCCTAACCGAAAAATTTTCTGCATTTTTAAAATAATAATAATAATAATAATAATAATAAAACTTTATTTACTTTATTTTTTAACCCTATCTCATAAAAACACATAACTATTGACATCTTAACCTAACCATCAGTGGAGAGTAAGCAGATATACAAATAAGAACAAGCCACCAATTTGGCAAAACATAAAATAGTATGTAGTATTTGTGTGTTGTATTTTTATATAATTTTTACAAATAAGGACAGATGTTGACAGTCAGGCACTGAGCTTATCTAAAGAAGCAGGTACACACACTTTCTAACATTTGCTGTTTGGATGTAACTTTAATTCTCCTCATGTTTTGACAGGCTCTGTCGGGCATTTGAATACAAGAGCAGAAATCACTGCAGAGGTGAGTGTTGATGATGATGATGATAATGATGATGATCTTATATCTATGAGCTCTTGAAAACACCAGCTGTAATGTCAGTGCTGGTAAAAGCTGATTGTTGCTCATTGGTTTGAAGCTGCTGGACGTCTTTCTCCTGCTCACCAGGAACTAAAACTCAACATATACTGCTAGTGATAACAAATAATGGTGCAATGTTTAAATGTGTAAGGGTTTGGAGGATAACATGAGATCTTTTGCAGGACGTTGACTGGAATGACCATAATTATCAGGAAATCAGCAAGTTCCAGGGCAAGAACACCACCACTGTCTACACTACAGCAGAAAGTCCAGATGGTTCAACGATCTACTCCACTGCAGATAAACCAGATGATTCAATGATCTACTCCACCTCAGATAAACCAGATGATCCAACGATCTACTCCACCCAGATAAACCAGATGATCTAACGATCTACTCCACCCAGATAAACCAGATGATCTGATGATCTACTCAACTGCAGATTAACCAGATGATCTGATGATCTACTCCACTGCAGATAAACCAGATGATTCAATGATCTACTCCACTGCAGATAAACCAGATGAATCAACGATCTACTCCACCCAGATAAACCAGATGATCTAGTGATCTACTCCACTGCAGATAAACCAGATGATTCAATGATCTACTCCACTGCAGATAAACCAGATGATCCAATGATCTACTCCACTGCAGATAAACCAGATGATCCAATGATCTACTCCACCTCAGATAAACCAGATGATCCAATGATCTACTCCACTGCAGATAAACCAGATGATCCAATGATCTACTCCACCTCAGATAAACCAGATGATCCAACGATCTACTCCACCCAGATAAACCAGATGATCCAGTGATCTACTCCACTGCAGATCAACCAGATGATTCAATGATCTACTCCACTTCAGATAAACCAGATGATCCAATGATCTACTCCACCTCAGATAAACCAGATGATCCAGTGATCTACTCCACTGCAGATAAACCAGATGATCCAGTGATCTACTCAACCCAGATAAACCAGATGATCCAGTGATCTACTCCACTGCAGATAAACCAGATGATCAAGCGATCTACTTCACCCAGATAAACCAGATGATCTAATGATCTACTCTACTGCAGATAAACCAGATGATCCAGTGATCAACTCCACCCAGATTAACCAGATGATCTGATGATCTACTCCACTGTAGATCATCTGGTTTATCACCAGATGATCTGATGATCTACTCCACTGCAGGTAAACCAGATGATCCAACGATGATCTACTCCACTGCAGATGATCCAGTGATCTACTCCACCCAGATAAACCAGATGATCTGATGATCTACTCATCTGCAGATAAACCAGATGATCTGATGATCTACTCCATCCAGATAATCCAGTGATTCCAATGATCTACTTTACTACAGATGAGCCAGATTCAACAGTGTACTCAAAAGTAGATAAACCAATTTCAACAATCTACTCAAATGCAGAAAGTACAGATGATCCAATGATCTACTCCACTGCAATTAAACCAGATGATCCAGTGATCTACTCCACTGCAGATAAACCAGATGATCCAATGATCTACTCCACTGCAGATAAACCAGATGATCCAATGATCTACTCCACCTCAGATAAACCAGATGATTCTCCAGAGAAAAGAGTAAAAAGTGATGTTTTTACTGACTGTGTCTCAGAGCAGTTTCATGGAGTGGAAGTGACGGGACAAAAATAATCCCTTATGTTAAGAAGAAACTTTATTTTAAGAAGATCAGGGTTTAAATGAGGAATCATACCCTCATCTGCTTAATTTTGTGGAATAGATGTCGTCTGTCAGTCACTAGAGTTACCTAAAGATGCTCTTCAGCATTTATTGATCTATTGTAAATTTCAGAGAAAGTTTATACTTTTTTGCAGTTGTGTGTCATATACTCATTATGGGTATTATTTATGTATTATTTGTTCATTTATTTGAATTGCAGGCATTGGCTTGTCTTATCAAATGGGTTTACAGGGATACAGCTCAATATATTTTTCATAATTAAGTTTCTGTGTTTCTGGCCAGGCAGCTGCTAGATGCTGAAGTGACATTCAGGACGAAGAGCTTTGACTAATTAAATGACAAGCAGAGCAGAAATTAGACTCAAAGAGATACAAATACAAACAAATAAGAACTTCACAGCGTTATGATGAAAGGCTCATCTGTGTAACAGGATCCTGATTCAAATCATAATGCAGGTGAAGCTTCAGTTTTTGGGCAAATGACTGCATATATAGTATATATTGTTAACCAAATTGTTTTACTTTAAAAAACATTTGTAACTTCCGTTCCACAGATTTACTTATGCTTTAGCTGTTATTTGCTCCTGACAAATTGCTGGGGTGTTTCCTACATGTCTAAACATGTCTGCTAAATGAATAAATGTAACATATTTAATTAAACCCTAATCATTGACTTAAACATGAACAGTATGATCAAGCATGCTGTAAAGTGTGTGTGTTTATTTTTATCCAATTTTATCCATGAATAGAGAATGTGGAAATTAAGGGTTTTCTTTGAACATGAGAGACGGGAAGTAAAGTGAAATGTGTTCACTTACTTCCTGATATTATTATATTTCTTTTTCATTCAAAAGCTGGGAGTGTAATAAAGAGGAACTAATGACAAATGATTACAGTCTCACAATGTGACAAACTTGCTCATCTCCATCAACAAAACTCTTTATATGTCAGCAGTTCCCTTTCAGTCGGTCACGTTCAATGTCATGCCAGAACGTACCGACGAATTGGGATCTCACCTGAGAGCCCAATCTCCTTTGAGTGTAAACTAAACGAGCCAATGCACATTGGCGTGCAAGATTTGCATCTCGCGCTCAGCCCTGCAGCGCGAGTATAAATATGGAAGCGGATGCAAGGTACATTCAGCTTTTTGCTTCGGGGCTGAGCGGTTCATCTGTTCCTGATGAGCTCATCTATAGTTTGAGTTCAACGAGTGTTGAGTGCTCTTCGGGAAGAAGCTTCTGTTCCGGTGTTGGTGTGACAGGGCTGTAGCGATGGCCGCGATCTCATGAAAGCATTTCCTGCTGTTCATGCTCATGCTGGTTCTCAGTGCCCCGCCCCGGTACCTTTCTTTCTGGAAGTGCATGAAGAGGTCACTAGATCGTGGACGTCACCTTTTTCAAGCAGGTCTTGTTTGTTGCGCTGTACTGGCCCAACCGGACCTGGTTCCCAGAACTGATGCTCCTCATGACAGCTCCTCCCTGGCGCATTCCTCTAAGGAAGGACCTGCTTTCTCAGAGACGGGGCACCCTATGGCACCCACGTCCAGACCTCTGGAATCTCCACGTCTGGTCTCTGGACGGGATGCAGAGGACTTAGGTGATCTACCTCAGGTGGTGGTAGACACCATAACTTCTGCGAGAGCGCCCTCTACGAGGCGCGCTTACTCTTTGAAGATCCTCAATCAGAGCTGTGCTTTCCTTCCTGCAAGAAGGGTTGGAGCGAAGGCTGTCTCTCTCCACCCTGAAAGTGTATGTTGCTCCTGACTGCACTGCACTGGCTGCAAACTTAAGTAATTTTACCTTGCTAGAGACAGCAGGTTACATCTACTGACAGTTATGCTTCAGTAAAACCTTGTTTTTTTTCAGATTGGTTGAATTCAATTATAATCAGTAATCTTAAATAATTTATTTCATTTCAACAAAACCAGTTATTGTAGATGTTACCACATGACGTACATCAATTTGAACTGACTTAATTTTTTCAGTGTGGCAAAACAAACTACCTATCAAAGGGGCGGTGTGAGGTCCAAAAAAGGTAGTTTGTTGCCTGAGGCCTAAGTAGATTGTTTGGGGGTGGAGCAGTCCTTTCAGGAAGCAAAGCCACATGGGACACAGTGCCACCAATTGGCAAGATAAATACCACTTTTTAACATGTTTAAGTTGAAATAACTTTATATAAAAAATATATGCATGTGCATCAGTATGTAAAGAAGTATGTTTAATTGTTTAAAGATTTATTTTGTTTTTATTCATATACTTTATTCAGGCAATATCACAGGGTTAGGACCATATGGTGCATTTAAGTCCTCCTGGGAAGTTTGTTTTTACAAGTTTGGAAAACTCAAAGAATGCGCATTATGTTTGTCATTTATTATTATTATTATTATTATTATTATGCTGCCACAGAGAATGATGGGAGATGTAGTTTGGTCACTCAATCCTATTAGCTCATAAACTGCCTAAATGAGTAGTGTTTTCTGGCAAACTTTATCTCTTCTTCATTAACCGTACACATAATGCGTACAAACTACATTGTACTGTCGGCATTCAGAAATATTTTTTCATGATTAAAAACAATTTGCTTCCGCCATTGCTTTCAACTCATAATTATGACTTTGTGGTGTCATTCATGTGCATTCAACTGACAACATGACATGAATGCACCAATAGTCAATGTTTTTATTATCTACTGATACTTTCAGGAAATGTACACAAGAACATTTTATGAGAGGAAGGAACATGATCGAGCAGTTTGGGTCATTCCTACTGAGGACAGTGAGCTTGAGAAGTCAGGAAGACTGGATCTTTGAGGTTTGAGAGACAGGAGGTCAGTGGTCAGTTAGGGGTTAGTAACGTGTGTGTGTGCGCAAGAGTATGTATGTGTGTTTGTTTGGTTTATATGAATATTATATGAAAATGAACATTTATACATGAGGTGTTAGTTGTAATTAGTAGTAGTTTTTGATTGTTTAATGTTTGTGATTGGTTGGAACCATTTGTGATTGATGTTTGTCAAAATAAAACCTTTTCTAATGCACATATCTCTTGTTTTCCCTATTCCACCTTTGTAGAAAACCTTGGAGTTTTTGTACCCTCATAACACATTGTTGCCCTGAGGCAACAAACCAATATATTTGCAAAAATAGTTTACTTTTCTGACCCCATTGACAGATATATTTTCTTGTTTAAAGCATAAACTCACTTACTTTGATCAAATTTCAGAAATTGTCATTTTTGAATATCAAATAAATGTATCTTGATTCAAGATAGTTTAGATATTTGTATTGGAAAATAGGACTTTGGAGTAGGAAATTGGAAAATGACTTTTTGCAGTGTACAACTGTTATTTTTGATCATTTTTTTTGGGGGGGGTGCGAATCATGTTTAAATCATGTTAAAGGGCGAATATCAGCACTAAGATTTTGTTAATCAACAGGAAGTTCAGAACAACTGAAGATACAATAAGTGCTCAAGTGAAGTTCAGTTGTGTACATATGCAAATATTGTTAAATGTTACCTTGAAGTACACAGAATAAATCCAGTGTTAAATCAACACTGCTCAGAGCACATATGGCCCCACTCTACAGAGTGTTAAAGTAACACTGAATCAGTGTTGGAGTTAATGAGATAATTAAGAGATTAATTGAGTGATGATTGAGCATTAATGATGAACACCTGCTGTTAACAAGCAGAATCACTGAAGGACAGAGAAACACAAGAACTACAACTGACTTCAGCCACAGCTTTAGATGAAATCAACTGAAGATAAAAGAAGACATTAAATCTCTGAAAATCTCAGCAGAGGAGGATTAAACAACTCCACAAATGGTCAATCATCACTTAATTAATCTCTTAATTATCTCATTAACTTTAACACTGCTTCAGTGTTACTTTAACACTCTGTAGTGTGGGACCATACAGTATGTGCTCTGAGCAGTGTTGATTTAATACTGGGGATTTTGCAGTGTTGGCAATGTGATAGTGATGACAGTGTAGCAGGAAGTGTTCTTCTATCTCTACCTCTCTCTGAGTCTCACACAGTCTCTGCTGTCGCGGCTGCCATCTCTGTCTGTGCCGTCCTCTCTCTACAGCCAGCAGTGATCACTCAGTCTGTATTTGCTAGTGTCTTTCTTACTTTATGCTCTTTCAAACAGCTCAGGTATTCTGCTGGTTTGTTATCTCTTCTTTTGCAATTGTGGCGTCTTTCCAATAGGCAATGTAATTTTGTTTTTGTGATTGTATAATTTGGTTGGGCCAGATTGTGCTATGCTGGTTTGGATGTAGTTTCAGCAGCAGCTCCTGTGCTGGTGTGAGCTCGGCTCACTGCATTTTAGGTGCTTATAGAATTTCAGAGCTCTTTATTGGATACTGATTAATAGAGGGTATTGTCCTAATTCAGTTCACAAGTTGTTTACTTTTAGGGTGCCTTTTCATAATATGATATAATTTTTTATTCTCTCGCTCTCTCTCTCTCTCAGAGGAAGTGGGCGTCTCTGTCACATTCAACACTTCATGTTAAACATGTTTTACCAGGAAATAAACACTCAAACCTCATCTGAACACACATCGAGAGCTTCAGAAGAACTGAATCTACTGACAACAGAGAAGATCATTTAATAAGAGAGAAGAATGAAGATCATCTGGACTTTCACTCTGATGATGATTCCTGGTAAGAATCTGAACTCAGAATAAATCACTAAAAACACCAGAGATTTGATGAGGAGAGTCTTTCACTTCAGTTCATGTTGTGGAATTGACTTCGAAAAACCTCAAAGAAAGTTGATTTCTGTTCAGTCTTATGAATATATTATTGTTGTATGAAGATGCTGGTTTGTTGTAGGTGTCGTGAGCTTCAGTGTGACGGGATATTCAGGAGGTGGAGTCACCATCAAATGCAAATATGATAAAAAATATAAGACAAATGCAAAGTATTTTTGTAGACATGATCCCTGGTACATATGCTCTGACATCATAAAGACTGATATTAAAGACAAATGGATTAATTCTGGAAGATTCTCTCTGTATGACGACACAAGTTCAGCAGTCTTGAAAGCGACCATCAGAGATCTGAGTGAACGTGATTCTGGCATGTACTACTGTGGAACTGATATCTTTATAGGTGAAGATTTATACATTGAAGTGAATCTGAAGGTTATAACCGGTGAGTAACTGAGAGCCTCAAACCCATGACGATCTCCACAACATCACGATACTCAACACTGACTGTAATTACTGCCGTCCACACGTCTAACTCAATGTAGTGAATGTGTGAATTACATCAGTAACACATCTTTTCCATTATAAACATAATGTCAAGTTCTGTGTGAAAAAATATTTTAGAAATTCATAATTTCATTGTTTTAGATCCAGAATTAACATCACCATCATCTCCACCACCATCTTCATCATCTGTCTCATCAGCTGAAACTCCACGGCAGAGAATGTGTGTTGTAAACTGACTCATTTTAAAAGAGATCGGCACAGTTGAGCACCAAATGAAACACGTACTGCGTACACAGATAATATTTAGCATGTATGTACAATGACTGTAATGTCAGTTTCCTCCAGATGAGTCCATTTCTTTAAAAGTTTTATGTAGTTAAAAAAAAACTACTTTTTTTTTTTTTTTGCTTGCTAAAGTTGCTCACTTGTGGATTTAACAAGCATTAGACATTAACGCATGATTTTCTGTAAAGCTGCTTTGAAATATTGTATGTCAAAAGTGATATAAAATAAAACCGGACTCTGAACAACTCTTTTATATTGTCATCTCTTCGGACAGGAGTGTCTTCAACCTGAGGTAAAACTTTCATTTTCTGATTTAAAGGTGAAATGTATATTTTATGGGTCATCAGCATCTTCAAACACAATTGCAAAATACTGTTTTCAAGCAAGTTAAGAGGGGGCTCAATGAAAAATCTGCAACAGGAAGTTGCTGCTACTAAAACCGGATGTCGGCTGCCGTTTACAACCAGAAGTAGGAGGTACCTGCCGCTTGTAGCCATCGGCAGCAAGGCAAATAATGACAAGACAGTGATATTATGAATAATACTCATAATTGTGTTTTTGATTTTAAATAATTAAATCAATTAATTTAGTATATACTTTTTACACACTAAATGTACATATCTCATTCGTTATTGCATAATATTTTATTAATAACCAGGTTTAGAAGAAATAATATAGAACATATAGAAGTCATAAAAAACATGGAGCAAAAAAGTAGATAAATGCAAACAACATTCTCTTAACATTAGGTTTACTTTATTATCTTTATCAATTAGTGGACAGAAATGGATAGTATTAGTAGTCAAGTTGTATTTTGATTATACTCTGAGATATTGATGCATTCAGAATAAACATTCAGCAAACTTATCCTGCTGAAAGAGGCCACAGCCACCAGGGAATACCGTTTCCATGAAAGGGTGTACATGGTCTGAAACAATGCTTAGGTTGGTGGTACGTGTCAAAGTAACATCCACATGGATGGCAGGACCCAAGGTTTCCCAGCAGAACATTGCCCAAAGCGTCACACTGCCTCCGCCGGCTTGCCTTCTTCCCATAGTGCATCCTGGTGCCATGTGTTCCCCAGGTAAGCGACGCACACACACCCGGCCATCCACGTGATGTAAAAGAAAACGTGATTCCTCAGACCAGGCCACCTTCTTCCATTGCTCCGTGGTCCAGTTCTGATGCTCACGTGCCCACTGTTGGCGCTTTCGGCGGTGGGCAAGGGTCAGCATGGACACCATGATTGGTCTGCGGCTATGCAGCCCCATACACAACAAACTGCGATGCACTGTGTATCCTGACACCTTTCTATCAGAACCAGCATTAACTTCTTGAGCAATTTGAGCTACAGTAGCTCGTCTGTTTGATCGGACCACACGGGCCAGCCTTCGCTCCCCACGTGCATCAGTGAGCCTTGGCCGCCCATGACCCTGTCGCCGGTTCACCACTGTTCCTTCCTTGGAGCACTTTTGATAGATACTGACCACTGCAGACCGGGAACACCCCACAAGAACTGCAGTTTTGGAGATGCTCTGACCCAGTCGTCTAGCCATCACAATTTGGCCCTTGTCAAACTCGCTCAAATCCTTACGCTTGCCCATTTTTTCAGCTTCTAGCACATCAACTTTGAGGACAAAATGTTCACTTGCTGCCTAATATATCCCACCCACTAACAGGTGCCGTGATGAAGCGATAATCAGTGTTATTCACTTCAACTGTCGGTGGTCATAATGCCTGATCGGTGTATATACAGTATATGCCAATACCCTTCTGTGCTGGTGTGAGCTCGGCTCACTGCATTTTAGGTGCTTATAGAATTTCAGAGCTCTTTATTGGATACTGATTAATAGAGGGTATTGTCCTAATTCAGTTCACAAGTTGTTTACTTTTAGGGTGCCTTTTCATAATATGATATAATTTTTTATTCTCTCGCTCTCTCTCTCTCTCAGAGGAAGTGGGCGTCTCTGTCACATTCAACACTTCATGTTAAACATGTTTTACCAGGAAATAAACACTCAAACCTCATCTGAACACACATCGAGAGCTTCAGAAGAACTGAATCTACTGACAACAGAGAAGATCATTTAATAAGAGAGAAGAATGAAGATCATCTGGACTTTCACTCTGATGATGATTCCTGGTAAGAATCTGAACTCAGAATAAATCACTAAAAACACCAGAGATTTGATGAGGAGAGTCTTTCACTTCAGTTCATGTTGTGGAATTGACTTCGAATAACCTCAAAGAAAGTTGATTTCTGTTCAGTCTTATGAATATATTATTGTTGTATGAAGATGCTGGTTTGTTGTAGGTGTCGTGAGCTTCAGTGTGACGGGATATTCAGGAGGTGGAGTCACCATCAAATGCAAATATGATAAAAAATATAAGACAAATGCAAAGTATTTTTGTAGACATGATCCCTGGTACATATGCTCTGACATCATAAAGACTGATATTAAAGACAAATGGATTAATTCTGGAAGATTCTCTCTGTATGACGACACAAGTTCAGCAGTCTTGAAAGCGACCATCAGAGATCTGAGTGAACGTGATTCTGGCATGTACTACTGTGGAACTGATATCTTTATAGGTGAAGATTTATACATTGAAGTGAATCTGAAGGTTATAACCGGTGAGTAACTGAGAGCCTCAAACCCATGACGATCTCCACAACATCACGATACTCAACACTGACTGTAATTACTGCCGTTCACACGTCTAACTCAATGTAGTGAATGTGTGAATTACATCAGTAACACATCTTTTCCATTATAAACATAA
Organism: Coreius guichenoti; assembly: GCA_039654105.1. NCBI lineage: Eukaryota > Metazoa > Chordata > Actinopteri > Cypriniformes > Gobionidae > Coreius > Coreius guichenoti. The sequence continues at coordinate 48,530,873 of CM077170.1, forward strand.
TGTCAAGTTCTGTGTGAAAAAATATTTTAGAAATTCATAATTTCATTGTTTTAGATCCAGAATTAACATCACCATCATCTCCACCACCATCTTCATCATCTGTCTCATCAGCTGAAACTCCACGGCAGAGAATGTGTGTTGTAAACTGACTCATTTTAAAAGAGATCGGCACAGTTGAGCACCAAATGAAACACGTACTGCGTACACAGATAATATTTAGCATGTATGTACAATGACTGTAATGTCAGTTTCCTCCAGATGAGTCCATTTCTTTAAAAGTTTTATGTAGTTAAAAAAAAACTACTTTTTTTTTTTTTTGCTTGCTAAAGTTGCTCACTTGTGGATTTAACAAGCATTAGACATTAACGCATGATTTTCTGTAAAGCTGCTTTGAAATATTGTATGTCAAAAGTGATATAAAATAAAACCGGACTCTGAACAACTCTTTTATATTGTCATCTCTTCGGACAGGAGTGTCTTCAACCTGAGGTAAAACTTTCATTTTCTGATTTAAAGGTGAAATGTATATTTTATGGGTCATCAGCATCTTCAAACACAATTGCAAAATACTGTTTTCAAGCAAGTTAAGAGGGGGCTCAATGAAAAATCTGCAACAGGAAGTTGCTGCTACTAAAACCGGATGTCGGCTGCCGTTTACAACCAGAAGTAGGAGGTACCTGCCGCTTGTAGCCATCGGCAGCAAGGCAAATAATGACAAGACAGTGATATTATGAATAATACTCATAATTGTGTTTTTGATTTTAAATAATTAAATCAATTAATTTAGTATATACTTTTTACACACTAAATGTACATATCTCATTCGTTATTGCATAATATTTTATTAATAACCAGGTTTAGAAGAAATAATATAGAACATATAGAAGTCATAAAAAACATGGAGCAAAAAAGTAGATAAATGCAAACAACATTCTCTTAACATTAGGTTTACTTTATTATCTTTATCAATTAGTGGACAGAAATGGATAGTATTAGTAGTCAAGTTGTATTTTGATTATACTCTGAGATATTGATGCATTCAGAATAAACATTCAGCAAACTTATCCTGCTGAAAGAGGCCACAGCCACCAGGGAATACCGTTTCCATGAAAGGGTGTACATGGTCTGCAACAATGCTTAGGTAGGTGGTACGTGTCAAAGTAACATCCACATGGATGGCAGGACCCAAGGTTTCCCAGCAGAACATTGCCCAAAGCGTCACACTGCCTCCGCCGGCTTGCCTTCTTCCCATAGTGCATCCTGGTGCCATGTGTTCCCCGGGTAAGCGACGCACACACACCCGGCCATCCACGTGATGTAAAAGAAAACGTGATTCCTCAGACCAGGCCACCTTCTTTCATTGCTCCGTGGTCCAGTTCTGATGCTCACGTGCCCACTGTTGGCGCTTTTGGCTGTGGGCAAGGGTCAGCATGGACACCATGATTGGTCTGCGGCTATGCAGCCCCATACACAACAAACTGCGATGCACTGTGTATCCTGACACCTTTCTATCAGAACCAGCATTAACTTCTTGAGCAATTTGAGCTACAGTAGCTCGTCTGTTTGATCGGACCACACGGGCCAGCCTTCGCTCCCCACGTGCATCAGTGAGCCTTGGCCGCCCATGACCCTGTCGCCGGTTCACCACTGTTCCTTCCTTGGAGCACTTTTGATAGATACTGACCACAGCAGACCGGGAACACCCCACAAGAACTGCAGTTTTGGAGATGCTCTGACCCAGTCGTCTAGCCATCACAATTTGGCCCTTGTCAAACTCGCTCAAATCCTTACGCTTGCCCATTTTTTCAGCTTCTAGCACATCAACTTTGAGGACAAAATGTTCACTTGCTGCCTAATATATCCCACCCACTAACAGGTGCCATGATGAAGCGATAATCAGTGTTATTCACTTCAACTGTCGGTGGTCATAATGCCTGATCGGTGTATATACAGTATATGCCACAGAGTCAGTAACATTTTCAGCACAAGATCCCAATCACTCCGCCCATTTGGTCTCAGTCACCTGATTCGTTACACCTGCTGCACCTAATCAGGACTACCCATAAATACAAGCACAATCCATGTCTGATCTCGTCAAAGACTAAGCGCATTGCTAACCTGACTACTCACCCGTGGCTCTTCTGTCTTCTTCGGATGATTCTTCTTCTTCGTGGACTGCTCTTCTCTGCACCTGCTGAACAAAGACACACAAACTGTTATTGAGTTAAGTCTTACTTGCTTGTTCCTGAATTCCTTTCAATAAACGTTCTCAACGATTTCCAAGCGTCTCCTCTTCTGTATGTGTGACAGTATAAATGAATGCGTGTGACAGGCGAAAAATGAAACCAAACTACCCACGCCTTGGTTGTCACCGCCACCAAATAGGAACAGAAACGTAATTGGAAAGGAAGTGAGATAGTTACACTCTACAAATCACTGTGTTAAAAACTTAATTGGCAACCCAGCGTTGGGTAAATATTGGACAGAACACGTGTTAAACTAACCCAGCAGGTTGGGTTGCACTCTTTAACCCAATGTCAGCTCATTTTGACTAAAAACTGGGTTAATTTCATCCCATAAATGGTTATTATTCCCATTATTCAATGTTATTCATATATTCATTTGTTACATTCCTTAGGTGTAATTTGTCTTTTGGCAAGGGGTAAACGGGAGTAAAACATTAAATGAAATGTGTGTGTAACTCAGTATGCAGGTAGGACAATAAAAGAAAAGAAGCCAAAACTCCACTCAAAAGTGTTTATTGTACAGTGCCAAAGTGAAAAGGTGAAAAGAGCCATATTTACGAAGGAACAAATAACATAATACAATAACAAGGTGGGAAGGTGAGCACAAGAGATGCCAAATCAAATAAATAAAACAAAACAATGCCAACTGGGTTTAATCAACTAAACTAACTATCAAAAAAAAAAGGCAGAAAGAAAAAGTCTTCAGTATCAAAACGTGATTAATACAAAACAGGACGTCCTACGTGATGCGCAACTTACTTACCTGCTCCCTCCTTCCCAGCCTCACTCAAACACAATGTGACGACTGAAGAAGACAAAACAGTGTGCAACAATACACTTTTACAACCACAATGCAAAGAACGTTACAATCAAAGATTAAACACACAGTATACAAGGATTCCAACAACAGCAATGTACAAAACAGCGAATGAACAGCAAGACGAGCATAAAAGCTGAAGACGAGATACAGGTATTTAAAGAGGGCGGCATAATGTGACTAGCTGTGTGGACTGGGGCGTCAACTTTCTTAGTGAAGACTGACAGGCTGTGGATCCAATGAGATCTGAAACACACAAACAGACTACACACACATACATATGTACAACAAACAGTCCTACGTACAGCGTACGTAACACTTCCTCCCATAAAGACTTAAACATAAATCAAAAACATCAGGCATTTGATACTCAAAATAAATAAAATAAAATAATTCTGCTCTAGATCAGTGGTTCTCAACCCTGCTCCTGAAGGACCCCCAGCACTGCACGTTTTCTTTGTCTCCCTACTCAAACACACCTGATTCACCTCATCAGCTCATTAGAAGAAACTCCAGGACAGGGATGGGCGACATCTAAACATTTTCAATAAATCAACATCTAAACAATAATCAAACAATCATCACTCAATTAATCACTTGAGTATCTAATTAACTCTAACACTGCTTCAGTGTTACTTTAACACCCTGCTGGTGGTTCCCATATGAACACTGAGCGGTGTTAATTCAACACCAGGGAATTTACTGTGTAGTAAGCACAAAAACTACACTAACCCAACTCTTTGATCACATGATCACTCTTTGAAAGGAAATTGCTTTAAACATTTGTTGAGACACATTTTAGCTACTGTATAAACCTAAAATGATGCACATATCAGCTTTCATGCGGTTAACTTGGTTTGACATCAACCGTAAAGAGAAGCGTTTCCTTCTGAAGACTTGAGGTTTACCATTGCGGTTTCACTTCGGTTACACAATATAACAACTATATATTTCCAATATTACAATATTCTAAATGGTACACTAATCAAAGTTATAAGTCTGTTATTGTTCATTTAACAGTATAATCAGAATCAGCAGTGTGTTGTTTCCTCATGTAAATATCACGTGTTTAGCGGTGCGTACAGACCTGGCTTCTGTTGCTGGCGGTCTGGGTTCGGTTCTGCTGGTTCTGACTCCTCATCCTGAAAAAGAGGAAGAGGAAAAATGGGACAGGTAACAGTTTGTTTGTGATTACTATTGTTATTATTTTTATCAAGTTGTTTTTGTGTGTGAATTGACTTTTCTCTGTTTTCATTCAGCTTTATTTCTGCAAAGTGTGCAGCACAATACAGAGGTGTGTGTGTTAAAATCTTTACCTGTAGAAGATCAGACATACATGTTAAATTATAGTTTATTGATCAACAGAGTATTATTTAAATAAACTAGTAAATTATTGATGCATGTGTTGTTTTTCAGACTGACCACATGTACCCCAGTCACACCCACTCGACCAATCAGGTGACAGATACAGACTCTGATTATTATGCCAATATAAAGTCGCCTGAAGCAACACAGGACAGCAGGACAGAACTGAAAATATAAATTACCCTTCTTTTTTTAGCTTGTTTAAGCCGGGCACAGGGTATGATTTTTGCTGTCATACGAGCTCGCAGGAGATTTCGCTGATGTTCAAACGTTTAAAACATTTGGGAGTCTGCCTGATTTTGACCACTATATATAATATTATAGGCCATTGGCTGTAACCCTTCCGAGCAGATTCAGTCACTCTTAACACACCTCACACCACAGGAAAATCTGACAAGATAATCTGTAGAACCGCCAAGATAATCGGGACTTTACCTAGGATTGTCGGAAGGGCAGAATTCGGCCCAAAATCAGCTGCAAATAGACAGTGAACTCATTGAACTAGTTTCACTGTGGCCTTGTTCACTTGAATTACTCTGTTTACTTGACAAATAACTTCATTCTGAGGTGAATGTTCAGTTTTGAGCAGATTTCAAACTCGCCATCCATGTTTTATACTCTGTATGAAACTATTTAGAACAGCAGTTACAGAATATCTGGACATTTAGTCCACCACAAGACCATTTAAAATGAACTAGTGAAGGTAAGAATTAAGAGTAAAGCTCAAAAGAAACTGAGACCAGTTACATTTTTTTTTTTTTTTTTTGATAAAACAAACATTCATATATTATGAAACTAAGTAGCCTACTGTTTAGATCAGTATATACGCAAAGCATGTGCTGTTTGTCAGAGAAAATGTGCTCTTTAAGATGTCCTGTAGAGCTGGATGTGGTTAAAGAGACGAAAGGGGAAGGAAATGTTCATTTCAGTTGCTGACGCCATTGTTCACTCAGTACGGAAGAGAACGACCATAACGTTTGACAAACAGAATTTGGTCTTTTATTTAAGCGAAACGCTTGTCAAATTTCATCATGTGGGACGTCCTGCTGCTCTTTTCCAGCATCTGTACAGGTGAGTTTGAGACTCTGAGCTCTTTTACACAGAGTTTGACATGTTCTCCTGTTTTTCCTCTGTTATTGATGATCATCAGACTCATATGGATGATATCTGTAAGTTATTATTCTGGTCTGCTTATGTCTCTTGCTCACACATAACAGCTCTATATAATGATATTTGTGTTTTCAGCTGTAGTTGTTGGTGCTCCAGAGACAGTTATAGGACACAGAGGAGAGAGAGTTGACATCAGATGCAAATATGACTCTGGATATGAAACAAATTCAAAGTATTTTTGTAAAGGTGAGTGTTCAGTGTTAAATCGAAACATCATGGTTAAATCAGGATCTCCAGCTAAAGACGAGAGATTCTCTCTGACTGACGACACGACGGCCAGAGTTTTCACCGTCACCATCACTGATCTGAGAACAGAGGATGAAGGCCAATACTGGTGTGCTGTGGAGAGGACTTTTACTACTGATGACTATTCAGAGATTTTGTTGCTGGTTAAACAGGGTAAGTGATTATATTTATTAGAAGTACAGCTGTAGAAGAAATTAACTACAGGCCAACTGGTCATCAAATAAAATAAGTTTACAATATTGTTTCAAAGTAGCTTCACAAACAGGAAAATAATTTAGAGTTGCAAAGTTAATCAATTATAAAATTACTTCATTTTCAGCTATTAAGCAGCTCTACAGAAGACAATAGAACAAATTAATGTTTATGTATTTTAAGTTGAATTCAGTGTCAGTGTTTTAGAAACATTGATTTTAAGTTGATTTTTCCGGTCATCCATCAGATAACAAGACCACTGAGGTTTCAACCATCAGCCCTTCTTCAAAAACACCATTGTCATATTTCAGTACAATAGAACCAAATCTACAATCCACCGGCATGAATCACGCAGATCACCACATCTCAACAGGTCAGTTCATCTGTCTGCCGCTCTTTATGACTCCTATTTCTTGAATATTTGAGTGCGTTGCATCTATATGTCAGTTTAAAGGACATTTAATGTGTGTTACAGGTCACGTCTCGCATGCAGGGTCTGTCATTTACATCTGTGTCGGGTTAGTCATCATGGTCATCATCTTCCTCATGGCGCTGACGGTGTTCTGCAAACAGAGAAAGAGCAAGAAATCACCAAGAGTTATGCAATCAGGACTTTCCCAGCAAGGTCAGATTTAGATGTTAATTTCTCCAGAAACATAACACACACACATTTACTTACAGTTGCTCTCTAAATGGGGATTTCCCATAGACGTCTATTGCTTTTATATACAGCTAGTTATAAATAATGTGAGCAGTGACAGGACGAAAACTATCCCTGTGTTTTTGAAGAAACTTTGTATAAATCAGGGTTTAAATGAAAAATAATGTCTTGATCTGGTTGACCTTGTGGAAAAGATGTTGACAGTCAGGCATTGAGCTTATCTACAGACATAGCACACGTCTCGTTCTAACTTTATTTCTCATGTTTTGACAGTCTCTGTCTGGCTTTTGCCTTTGAATACAAGAGCAGAAATCACTGCAGAGGTGAGTGTTAATGATGTTGATGATGATCTTATATCTATGAGCTCTTGAAAACACCAGCTGTAATGTCAGTGCTGGTAAAAGCTGATTGTTGCTCATTGGTTTGAAGCTGCTGACTCTGGACGTCTTTCTCCTGCTCACCAGCATCTAAAACTCAACATATACTGCTAGTGATAACAAATAATGGTGCAATGTTTAAATGTGTAAGGGTTTGGAGGATAACATGAGATCTTTTGCAGGACGTTGACTGGAATGACCATAATTATCAGGAAATCAGCGAGTTCCAGGGCAAGAACACCACCACTGTCTACACTACAGCAGAAAGTGCAGACGGTTCAGCGATCTACTCCACTGCAGATAAACCAGAAGATCCAATGATCTACTCCACTGCAGATAGACCAGAAGATCCAATGATCTACTCCACTGCAGATAAACCAGATGATCTAGTGATCTACTCCACTGCAGATAAATCAGATGATCGGATGATCTACTCCACTGCAGATAAACCAGATGATCCAGTGATCTACTCCACTGCAGATAAACCAGATGATCCAGTGATCTACTCCACTGCAGATAAACCAGATGATCCAGTGATCTACTCTACTGCAGATAAACCAGATGATCCAACGGTCTACTCCACCTAGATAAACCAGATGATCCAATGATCTTCTCCACTGCAGATAAACCAGATGATCCAATGATCTACTCTACTGCAGATAAACCAGATGATCCATTGATCTACTACACTGCAGATTAACCAGATGATCCAGTGATCTACTCCACCTAGATAAACCAGATGATCCAGTGAACTACTCCACTGCAGATAAACCAGATGATCCAGTGAACTACTCCACTGCAGATAAACCAGATGATCCAGTGATCTACTCCACTGCAGATAAACCAGAGTATCCAACAATCTACTCCACTGCAGATAAACCAGATGATCCAGTGAACTACTCCACTGCAGATAAACCAGATGATCCAGTGATCTACTCCACTGCAGATAAACCAAATGATCCAATGATCTACTACACCTCAGATGAACTAGATGATCTAATGATCTACTCCAGTGCAGATAAACCAGATGATCCGATGATCTACTCCACTGCAGATAAACCAGATGATCCAATGATCTATTTCACCTCAGATAAACCCGATGATCTACTCCACTGCAGATAAACCAAATGATCCGATGATCTACTCCACTGCAGATAAAACAGATGATCCAGTGATCTACTCCACCTCAGATGAACTAGATGATCCAATGATCTACTCCACTGCAGATAAACCAGATGATCCAATGATCTACTCCACCTCAGATGAACTAGATGATCCAATGATCTACTCCACTGCAGATAAACCAGAAGATACAATGATGTACTCTACTGCAGATAAACCAGATGATCTATTGATCTACTCCACTGCAGATAAACCAGATGATCTACTCCATTGCAAATAAACCAGATGATCCAGTAATCTACTCCACTGCAGATAAATCAGATGATCGGATGATCTACTCTACCTAGATAAACCAGATGATCCAGTGATCTACTCCACTGCAGATAAACCAGAAGATACAATGATGTACTCTACTGCAGATAAACCAGATGATCTATTGATCTACTCCACTGCAGATAAACCAGATGATCTACTCCATTGCAAATAAACCAGATGATCCAGTAATCTACTCCACTGCAGATAAATCAGATGATCGGATGATCTACTCCACTGCAGATAAACCAGATGATCCAATGATCTACTCCACTGCAGATAAACCAGATGATCCATTGATCTACTTCACCTAGATAAACCAGATGATCCAGTGATCTACTCCACTGCAGATAAACCAGATGATCCATTGATCTACTCCACCTAGATAAACCAGATGATCCAGTGATCTACTCCACTGAAGATAAACCAAATGATCCAATGATCTACTACACCTCAGATGAACTAGATGATCCAATGATCTACTCCACTGCAGATAAACCAAATGATCCGATGATCTACTACACCTCAGATGAACTAGATGATCCGATGATCTACTCCGCTGCAGATAAACCAAATAATCCAATGATCTACTCCACCTCAGATGAACTAGATGCTCCAATGATCTACTTCACTGCATATAACCAGATGATCCAGTGATCTACTCCACTGCAGATAAACCAGATGATCCATTGATCTACTCCACCTAGATAAACCAGATGATCCAGTGATCTTCTCCACTGCAGATAAACCAGATGATCCAGTGATCTACTCCACTGCAGTTAAAACAGATGATCCAGTAATCTACTCCACTCCAGATGAATCAGATGATCAGATGATCTACTCCACTGCAGATAAACCAGATGATCCAATGATCTACTCCACTGCATATAAAACAAATGATCCGATGATCTACTACACCTCAGATGAACTAGATGATCCGATGATCTACTCCACTGCAGATAAACCAAATAATCCAATGATCTACTCCATCTCAGATAAACCAGATGATCCAATAATCTACTCCACTGCAGATGAACCAGATGATCCAGTGATCTACTCCACCTCAGATGAACTAGATGATCCAATGATCTACTCCACTGCAGATAAACCAGATGATCCAATGATTTACTCCAACTCAGATGAACTAGATGATCCAATGGTCTACTTCACTGCATATAACCAGATGATCCAGTGATCTATTCCACTGCAGATAAACCAGAAGATCCAATGATCTACTCCACTGCAGATAAACCAGAAGATCCAATGATCTATTCCACTGCAGATAAACCAGAAGATCCATTGATCTACTCCACCTAGATAAACCAGATGATCCAGTGATCTTCTCCACTGCAGATAAACCAGAAGATCCAATGATCTACTCCACTGCAGATAAACCAGATGATCCATTGATCTACTCCACCTAGATAAACCAGATGATCCAGTGATCTACTCCACTGCAGATCAACCAGATGATCCAGTAATCTACTCCACTCCAGATAAACCAGATGATCCAATGATCTACTCCACTGCAGATAAACCAGATGATCCAATGATCTACTCCACTGCAGATAAACCAGATGATCCATTGATCTACTCCACCTAGATAAACCAGATGATCCAGTTATCTACTTCACTGCAGATAAACCAGATGATCCAATAATCTACTCCACTGCAGATAAACCAGATGATCCAATGATCCACTCCACTGCAGACAAACCAGATGATCCAATGATCTTCTCCACTGCAGATAAACCAAATGATCCAATGATCTACTCCATGCAGATAAACCATAAGATCCGATGATCTACTCCACTGCAGATAAACCAGATGATCCAATGATCTACTCCACTGCAGATAAACCAGATGATCCAGTGATCTACTCCACCTCAAATGAACTAGATGATCCAGTGATCTACTCCACTGCAGATAAACCAGATGATCCATTGATCTACTCCACCTAGATAAACCAGATGATCCAGTGATCTTCTCCACTGCAGAAACCAGAAGATCCAATGATCTACTCCACCTAGATAAACCAGATGATCCAATGATCTACTCCACTGCAGATAAACCAGATGATCTAGAAGATAAAAGAAGAGATTAAATCTCTGAAGATCTCAGCAGAGGAGGATTAAACAACTCCACAGACAGCATTACCAGCTTCACACATTACTAACCAGATTGATAAAAACAGATAAACCAGATGATCCAGTGATCTACTCCACTGCAGATAAACCAAATGATCCAATGAACTACTACACCTCAGATGAACTAGATGATCCAATGATCTACTCCACTGCAGATAAACCAGATGATCAATTGATCTACTCCACTGCAGATAAACCAGATGATCTACTCCATTGCAAATAAACCAGATGATCCAGTAATCTACTCCACTGCAGATAAACCAGATGATCCAATGATCTACTCCACTGCAGATAAACCAGGTGATCCAGTGATCTACTCCACTGCAGATAAACCAGATGATCCAATGATCCACTCCACTGCAGATAAACCAGATGATCCAGTGATCTACTCCACCTCAGATGAACTAGATGATCCAATGATCTACTCCACTGCAGATAAACCAGATGATCCAATGATCTAATCCACTGCAGATAAACCAGATGATCCAGTGATCTACTCCACATCAGATGAACTAGATGATCCAATGATCTACTCCACTGCAGATAAACCAGATTATCTACTCTACTGCATATAAACCAGATGATCCAGTGATCTACTCCACTGCAGATAAACCAGAAGATCCAATGATCTACTCCACCTAGATAAACCAGATGATCCAGTGATCTACTCCACTGCAGATAAACCAGAAGATCCAATGATCTACTCCACTGCAGATAAACCAGATGATCCATTGATCTACTCCACTGCAGATAAACCAGATGATCCAGTGATCTACTCCACTGTAGATAAACCAGATGATCCAGTGATCTTCTCCACTGCAGAAACCAGAAGATCCAATGATCTACTCCACCTAGATAAACCAGATGATCCAGTGATCTACTCCACCTCAGATGAACTAGATGATCCAATGATCTACTCCACTGCAGATAAACCATAAGATCCGATGATCTACTCCACTGCAGATAAACAAAATGATCCAATGATCTACTCCACTGGAGATAAACCAGATGATCTAGAAGATAAAAGAAGACATTAAATCTCTGAAGATCTCAGCAGAGGAGGATTAAACAACTCCACAGACAGCATTACCAGCTTCACACATTACTAACCAGATTGATAAAAACAGATAAACCAGATGATCCAGTGATCTACTCCACTGCAGATAAACCAAATGATCCAATGAACTACTACACCTCAGATGAACTAGGTGATCCAATGATCTACTCCACTGCAGATAAACCAGATGATCAATTGATCTACTCCACTGCAGATAAACCAGATGATCCAATGATCTACTCCACTGCAGATAAACCAGATGATCCAATGATCTACTCCACTGCAGATAAACCAGATGATCCAGTGATCTACTCCACTGCAGATAAACCAGATGATCGGATGATCTACTCCACTGCAGATAAACCAGATGATCCAGTGATCTACTCCACTGCAGATAAACCAAGTTATCCAGTGATCTACTCCACTGCAGATAAACCAGATGATCCAATGATCCACTCCACTGCAGATAAACCAGATGATCCAGTGATCTACTAAACCTCAGTTATAAACCAGATGATCCAGTGATCTACTCCACCTCAGATGAGCTAGATGATCCAATTATCTACTCCACTGCAGATAAACCAGATGATCCAATGATCTACCCAAGATAGCAAGCAACCATCGAAACAATGTTAAATCAATGTTAATGTGTCAACGTTAACTGCATTGAATTAACATCACGTTTGCACCCGCAATTAATGTTGAAAAATGTTGAAATCACAAAATAAAATGCACACAAACATGTCCCTGCTCTTGATATACAATCACTGATGAAGACATTTGATTTTAATGAGGGGAAAAAAAACCTATACGATGGCAGATTCAAAACCAGAACGTCTGACATGCTTAACAAAATTTCTACCACCAGACCATTAACGCACACTAACTTTTATATCGGATCTGTGTACATAATCACTGTCTTGAAGAATTTGTACTATATAATGATTTTGATATATGGATGAAACTATTGCATTAAAATGTTTCTATGAATTCCAAGTCAATAAATTAAACTCAATGTACTGTTGAAACTGAATTCTTGATTTTAGAGAAAGTTTACAGTTTTTTGCAGTTGTGTGTCATATTATAATTATTACGGGTGTTATATGTGTGTATTATTTGTTTATTTATTTGAAATGCCGGCACTGGCTCATCTTATGGGATTAGATTCCTGCTGAAAGTACTGCAGTCACGGATTTCCTACTGATGCTCACTCGTACAGGGGAAGATAACTGTTAGTTGGCAATTTTCGAGCTGGGGTAAAATCTTTCTGTGGCAGGACACTGTTATATTGTATGTATGTCTGCAACTCAACACTGGTATATGTCTACCTAGCAATCCTTTATCGTTAAATTTGCCATCCTAACGATGACCTGTCACAGTTGTGCCTGTCTGATGACCCATCACTTTATATTCACCTTTAATGCGCCTACCTCTGGATCTGGCACCACGGGACACAGCTGCCACAATGGCCTATGCAACATCACTCTTATGTGTGACTGGCTCGTCTATACCTGTTATGGCTATTAATGTTAGATTTTTTTTTTTAGTATGCATACAATAATAATAATAATAATATATGCTTGCTTGTTGCCGCTTCAATTCCTGCCTTTTACACAAGAGACTATAGGCTAACATATGAAGCCTACCTCACTTATATGCCTATTTTTGCTTGTGAAATACAGTTAAAGCAAGATTTGCCATTGCAATTGTTTAGATCATTGCATATTTTTTCACGTATTGTTTTCCTGTAAACAGATTTGTAGCTTTTATCTTCCATGTACAGTATGTCATTGACAAGAGTGTTGGTTTTATAAATTGTATATAAATTTTGTGTAGCACTGAGATTATAAAATTATACAGTTAAGCAATATCACATGATTATATTATTAAAGCGATTGCAGATGTTTACTGAGTTGTTATATAAATCAAATGATGTTTACACGACAACAATGTACTAAAAACAGACGACAGCATTGTCTGTGGGGAGAAAACTGCTATCAGTAGGCTGTTCCAGTTCATTAAATGACAATCTTATATATTCATTTTTGAAAAGTTACATAAAAAACAGCTTTACCTTGTGCCATCTCGTCTGTCAGACATTTAAGTTTCAACCCGTCAAACGCATAGCGCGACCACGGCCGCGACGCTAGTGCGCTAGATCAACAGCGCTCCTATTATAGTCAGTGGAGCACATGGCGGCAGGACAGCGATGTCGTGTCGTGTTTCAGCCCTGGGTGCGCATTCATTTGGCTTACATGTAAACAAAAAAGGTAAAATGTGAGACTACAGACATTTTCCTCTTTGCACAGTAATAATTTGATAGGAATACTATATAATACAAACCTTAATTTCATTCAGGAAGTTTCCCCTCAGGACATTTTCTCTCAGAACAAAACAGAAAATGATCGTTGACAAATGTATCCAGTTTTAACCGGTTTGGTACAGACTACCCAACATTGGGTTACACTGACCCAGCACTGTATGTGATGACCCAGCCGCTGAGTTACAGAAAAACTACCCAGCTCTGGGTAAAAATATTAAAAATAACCCAATAAAATGACCCAACAGGCTGAACCCAGCATTTGGGTTAAAAAAAATAACCCAGCATATTTCATATTTCAGAGTGACCCAGCACTGGGTAAAATGTTAAAAATAACCCAATAAAATGACCCACAAAGCAAATTTCCCAGTGTTAAATGAACACTGCTCAGAGTTTATAATCCACACTCAAGTTATAAGTAACACTGAAGCAGTGTTGAAGTTAATTAGGTAATTAAGAGATTAATTGAGTGATGATTGCGCATTAGTGATGAACACCTGCTGTTAACAAGCAGAATCACTGAAGGAAAGAGAAACACAAGAACTACAACTGACTTCAGCCACAGCTTTAGATGAAATCAACTGAAGATAAAAGAAGACATTAAATCTCTGAAGATCTCAGCAGAGGAGGATTAAACAACTCCACAAACAGCATTACCAGCTTCACACATTACTAACCACATTGACTTTATTCCTGTTTTAATGAACATAATCGTTTCATTTCAAGTCACCATGATGGAGATCAGTGTTTGCTTTAGTTGGGCTCTTGACCCTTTTATTTTTTAACTTCAGTTTTTCTCTGGCTGCTTTGAATGTGTGTTTATAAAGTACATTTGTTATGACAAGGGAAGCCAAGAAAAAACGTGGTTAGGTGATGACGACATAATCATCATGCTGTGGTCTAAATAACTGATCTCATTCAGAGCCTTATGCTTTGGTTATAGTGGTATTGTGTTAATAACTTTTGTTTTATTCATAATAGTGGCCATGTGATTCTACAGCGTGAGCTCAAGCACTGTTGCGGTAATCTAATAATATGCAGGGTTTCCAAAATAATAGTGCACAAAAGGTTTTAATCTATGGCATTACTTAGACACATACAGACATCAAGAAACAGTGTATGAATCTCAACAATGGTGACAATCAATGAAAAGCTTCATGCTGCAGTGCATCCCATCATGCATTGCGGCATGAATAAATTATGCATCTGAATTGAGACAAATTTTCTTTGAATCTTACTAATTGCTTTTACTTTTGCTGTTTTTGTTGTGATGTTTTAGTAGCTTGTTTTATGTTCAGAGTTGATCTGTTTATCTGAATATTTTTTGATTGTCACCATTGTGGCGATTCATACGCTAATGCTTGATGTCTGCGTATGTCTGTTTTTTTTAAATCCTGCATATTCAATTACCACAAAAGTGCTGAATCTCATGCTGTAGAATCACAGTGTTACTATTATGAACCATACAAAATTGATAAAACATTACCTCTATAACCAGAGCATTAGACTCTGAATGAGAACAGTGATTTAGACCACTACATGATGATTATGTCATCATCAATAAAAAATACCAAAATCATCTCATTTTCTTTTGGTTTACCTGGCCATAACAAAAGTGTTTTATAAACACACAGTTAAAGCAGCCAGAGAAAATTAGAGCTGAAAGTAAAGGGTCAAGAGCCCAACTACATCAAACACTGATCTCCATCATGGTGACTTCAAATGAAACTATTAATTTCATTAAAACAGAAATGACAGACATAAAGTCAGTCTGGTTAGTAATGTGTGAAGCTGGTAATGCTGTTTGTGGAGTTGTTTAATCCTCCTCTGCTGAGATCTTCAGAGATTTAATGTCTTCTTTTATCTTCAGTTGATTTCATCTAAGGCTGTGGCTGAAGTCAGTTGTAGTTCTTGTGTTTCTCTTTTCTTCAGTGATTCTGCTTGTTAACAGCATTAATGCTCAATCATCACTCAATTAATCACTTAATTACCTAATTAACTTCAACACTGCTTCAGTGTTACTTATAACACTCTGAGTGTGGATTATATAAACACTGAGCAGTGTTAATTTAACACTGGGAAATTTGCTGTGCAGCAGGCTGAACCCAGCATTTGGGTAAAAAAAAAAAAAAAAAAAAAAACCTTTTTCAGTGACACAGCACTGGGTAAAAATGTTAAAAAATAACCCAATAAAATGACCCAACAGGCTGAACCCAGCATTTGGGTTGAAAAAAATAACCCAGCATTTTTCAGAATGACCCAGCACTGGGTAGAAATGTTAAAAATAACCCAATAAAATGACCCAGCAGGCTGAACCCAGCATTTGGGTTAAAAAATAACCCAATAAAATGACCCAGCAGGCTGAACCCAGCATTTGGGTTAAAAAAAAAAAAACCTTTTTCAGTGACCCAGCACTGGGTAAAAATGTGAAAAATAACCCAATAAAATGACCCGGAAGGCTGAACCCAGCGTTTGGGTTAAAAAAATAACCCAACATTTTTCAGAGTGACACAGCACTGGGTAAAAATGTTAAAAAATAACCCAATAAAATGACCCAACAGGCTGAACCCAGCATTTGGGTTGAAAAAAATAACCCAGCATTTTTCAGAGTGACTCAGCACTGGGTAAAAATGTTAAAAAATAACCCAATAAAATGACCCAACAGGCTGAACCCAGCATTTGGGTTGAAAAAAATAACCCAGCATTTTTCAGAATGACCCAGCACTGGGTAGAAATGTTAAAAATAACCCAATAAAATGACCCAGCAGGCTGAACCCAGAATGTGGGTTAAAAAATAACCCAATAAAATGACCCAGCAGGCTGAACCCAGCATTTGGGTTAAAAAAAAATAACCCAGCATTTTTCAGAGTGACTCAGCACTGGGTAAAAATGTAAAAAAAAATAACCCAATAAAATGACCCAGCAGGCTGAACCCAGCATTTGGGTTAAAAAAAAAAATAACCCAGCATTTTTCAGAGTGACCCATCGCTGGGTAAAAATGTTAAAAAATAACCCAATAAAATGACCCGGCAGGCTGAACCCAGCATTCGGGTTAAAAAAATAACCCAACATTTTTCAGAGTGACACAGCACTGGGTAAAAATGTTAAAAAATAACCCAATAAAATGACCCAACAGGCTGAACCCAGCATTTGGGTTGAAAAAAATAACCCAGCATTTTTCAGAATGACCCAGCACTGGGTAGAAATGTTAAAAATAACCCAATAAAATGACCCAGCAGGCTGAACCCAGCATTTGGGTTAAAAAATAACCCAACATTTTTCAGAGTGACACAGCACTGGGTAAAAATGTAAAAAAATAACCCAATAAAATGACCCAACAGGCTGAACCCAGCATTTGGGTTGAAAAAAATAACCCAGCATTTTTCAGAATGACCCAGCACTGGGTAGAAATGTTAAAAATAACCCAATAAAATGACCCAGCAGGCTGAACCCAGCATTTGGGTTAAAAAATAACCCAATAAAATGACCCAGCAGGCTGAACCCAGGATTTGGGTTAAAAAAAAAAAAACCTTTTTCAGTGACCCAGCACTGGGTAAAAATGTGAAAAATAACCCAATAAAATGACCCGGCAGGCTGAACCCAGCATTTGGGTTAAAAAAATAACCCAACATTTTTCAGAGTGACACAGCACTGGGTAAAAATGTTAAAAAATAACCCAATAAAATGACCCAACAGGCTGAACCCAGCATTTGGGTTGAAAAAAATAACCCAGCATTTTTCAGAGTGACTCAGCACTGGGTAAAAATGTTAAAAAATAACCCAATAAAATGACCCAACAGGCTGAACCCAGCATTTGGGTTGAAAAAAATAACCCAGCATTTTTCAGAATGACCCAGCACTGGGTGGAAATGTTAAAAATAACCCAATAAAATGACCCAGCAGGCTGAACCCAGCATTTGGGTTAAAAAAAAATAACCCAGCATTTTTCAGAGTGACTCAGCACTGGGTAAAAATGTAAAAAAAAATAACCCAATAAAATGACCCAGCAGGCTGAACCCAGCATTTGGGTTAAAAAAAAAAAAATAACCCAGCATTTTTCAGAGTGACCCATCGCTGGGTAAAAATGTTAAAAAATAACCCAATAAAATGACCCAGCAGGCTGAACCCAGCATTTGGGTTAAAAAAATAACCCAGCATTTTTTAGAGTGTATGTAGCTATGTAAATAAACACAATACGTATGCAAATAAATTATTGCATATCAAATCCACCTGTTACTATCTCCTCTGTAACACTATCATTTCCTTTAATCTGTTGTGAAATCTGGCATAGTCAATGCAGAAATGGTACATTCAGTCTTAGAATTAATTTACCAGGTTACCTATGATCGTTTAACAACAACAAAGACAATATTTGAGGATGGCACATTTACGGATCGCCAGGTGTGCATAGCAATGACAGGTCAAAGTCCTAAAATCTTCCGAGGGGTACATTGGCAGTTTTAATCCTTATTTTTCAAAAGAAATGTAATGTTTCAAAACTTACTCGGTTACCTAACGTAACCTCGGTTCCCTGAGGTAAGGGAACGAGTATTGCGTCTTGCTAGACACTTTGGGAAAACTCCTTTTCCTGAAAATACTGAAGCCTTTTATAAAATCACACAGTGCTACTGCACAGCCATAACAGTGCTGAGGCTTACTCGCACGCTATTGGCTGGCCAGTGGGCACTGCACGAACCAATGGCAGAGTGGCGTAACTGCGCGAACCAATCGGCGCGAAGCCCGTGAAACTAAGTGCAGAGCCCGCCAAGTGGGCGGGGCATCTGCCTATAAAAGACGCTCGAATTGCCATAGGATTCAGGTTCTTTCGACTAAAGTACCGAGTATGTTCCCTTTCGAACGGTCAGTCGTATTGTGTCTTGCTAGACGCTTTGGGAACCTATTCAATCACGTCGTGCTATGATAAGCGCAACAACATGTACCTCCCCAATTTGGGGCGCTATCATAAGGGCCTCAAACTAGAGTTATTGACATATCGTGGTATATCCCTTATGTGAAAACTGGGCTCGTAGAGGCCAGCCATAATCATAATGAAGGGACTTGTGTTAAGCACTGGGACATTGGTTGAAGGCCCTGAGTGCTAACTTATGAAGGATCGGGCTTGCTGAGGCCGGCTCGCTACCATTATTACACAGAAAGGATATGTGCCTGCAGCGCAGGGACCTCCAAACTGTAAAACCTGGCTAATGTAGACGGCGAGGACCAGCCGACCGCTCTACAGATATCACCAATGGATACTCTACTGGACCACGCCCAGGAAGAGGCCATTCCTCTGGTGGAGTGAGCCCTGACACCTATGGGGCACTGAAGGCCCATAGAATCATAGGCTAACACAATAGCGTCCACTAACCACCTGGATAGACCAAAGCTTACAAAAAGCTGCTCCGACTGTCTGAAGTGGGAGGAGCGCTCAATGTATGCTCTCAGCGCCCTGACTGGGCAGAGCAGGTGCAACTGTCTCTCATCCTCTGTGGAGGGGAGAGCAGAGAGTGTGACCACCTGTGCTTTGAATGGTGTTGAAAGCACTTTGGACACGTAGCCATGTCTTGGTTTGAGGATGACCTTAGAGTCACCTGGGCCAAACTCCAGACAGGAAGCGCTCACGGAGAGCGCTTGTATGTCGCCAACCCGCTTAACTGATGCCAGTGCTAGTAGCAGAGCAGTTTTTAGCGAGAGTGGCTTTAATTCGGCCGTTTGCAACGGTTCAAAGGGAGGCCCTTTCAGTGCTCGTAGGACCAGCGATAGGTCCAGGAAGGCACCTGTTTTTGTTTGTTCCCTGCATTTCGGCGACGATTGTTTTATAAACAAGGCCCAGTTCGAAGGTATTCGTAAGTCGTCTAATGCTGAAAGATGGAGCGGTCCCAACGATAAAGGTTCATGGTCGTGCGTTGGAACCGCAGGCGGTGAGTAAAACTGCTTCAAATGTCTTTGTGTTTTTGGCTATCGGTGCGTAAGTGCACATCAAGTAAACAACATGATCACGTATAGTTAATTTATCAGAGCATGCGATGTACGGTGTGTGTTTAAATACATTTGTTTAGCTGACAACTATAGGTGTCTGTTTGTTTGTGTCTGCACGCGCTTGTGATTCTTTAGCTCCGCCCACACGATACGCCTCCATCCGCTCGGTTTATTCGGAAAGACTCTGTACAGCGTATCTTTCTTTTAGAAATATAATAAAACTAAAGACTTTTCGGAGATATGAAGGATGCAATACTACTCTATAGGTACTCAAGATTGACATGAGATTGACAGAAACTGAGTGTAATACCCCCCCTTTAGGCCCGCCCTAATTTACATGAAACTCGAACTGTAAGATTTTGGAAACGCAAGCGCAGAACGTGGAAAGAAGAGTGAAGACAGCACAAGCATAAAAGAGTAAAATATGAGCAGAAAATGTAAGAGAGCACAATATACAGAGTAATAAAACAAAGGAAAACAACTTTTAAGAACACATAAATATAAGTTTAAGATTTGTGCAATATAATTTTTAATGTGTTTAAAGTTTTGATTCATGCTTGTAATTTTTTTAAATGCGCTTTAAATTTTTTAATTAATGCTTATTATATTTTGATCCGTGACCACGTTGTTTGCTATTCTGATCATTTTGTATTATTTTTTTCAGTTTGTGCAATATATGTTTTACAATACTTTCGGCGGGAATTTAATCCCATATTCGTCTTATCAAGTGGGTTTACAGGGATACAGCTCAATATATTTTTCATAATTAAGTTGTGTTTCTGGCCAGGCAGCTGCTAGATGCTGAAGTGACATTCAGGACGAAGAGCTTTGACTAATTAAATGACAAGCAGAGCAGAAATTAGACTCAAAGAGATACAAATACAAACAAATAAGAGCTTCACAGCGTTATGATGAAAGGCTCATCTGTGTAACAGGATCCTGATTCAAATCATAATGCAGGTGAAGCTTCAGTTTTTGGGCAAATGACTGCATATATATTAAACTTTTTTTAACTTCTGTTCCACAGTTTAACTGCTTTAACCGTTATTGTCTCCTGATAAATTGCTGGGGTGTCTAAACATGTCTGCTAAATGAATAAATGTAACATATTTAATTCAGCTCTGATCATTGACTTAAACATGAACAGTATGGTCAAGCATGCTGTAAAGTGTGTGTTTTTTTCTGTAGTTTATCCATGAATAGAGAATGTGGAAATCGATGGTTTTCTTTGAACACGAGAAACGGGAAGTAAAGTGAAATTGTGAGGAACGTGTTCACTTACTTCTTCATATTATATTTCTTTTTCATTCAAAAGCCGGAAGTGTAATAAAGAGGAACTAATGACAAATGATTACAGTCTCACAATGTGACAAACATGCTCATCTCCATCAACAAAACTCTTTATATGTCAGCAGTTCTGTGTTATGTTTTCTTCTAGTTTGTTCTTATTTCGTTGATGCATTTTTTTTACGTGATCTATCTCTCTCTGTTTCAGTTGTATCTGTGACACATATACTGCAGCAGAAAACAAAGGAAGAGGAAGTCAGCATCTCGTCACATTCATGACAAAAAACACTACCAGGAAACACTGAAACACACAGAGAGCAGAACTGAATCTACTGATACAAAAGAAATGTTTAAGAGACAAGAATGAAGATCATCTTCACTTTCACTCTGCTGACGATTCCTGGTAAGAATCTGACAAAAAGTTTGCAAGCAGTTTGAAAATTTAAGCCTCATAATCAACATATTCAAGTGTTGTATTGAAATGTGCTGGTTTGTTGTAGGTGTCATGACCTACATGAGCGTAACAGGATATTCAAGGGGCGGAGTCACGATCAAATGCGAATATGAGAAAAAATATACTCCAAAAACAAAGTATTTTTGTAGAGGTCAGATGCCAGATACACTACAGATTGGATGGTGCTCTGACCTCATCAGGACTGAAGAGAAAGATAAATGGGTTCATTCTGGAAGATTCTCTCTGTATGACGACACAATATCAGCAGTCTTCACTGTGACCATCAGAGATCTGAGACAAAGGGATTCTGGGACGTACCAGTGTGCAGTTGATATCCCTAAAGAAATAGATTTCTACACTGAAGTGAAGCTGAACGTTATAACAAGTGAGTAACCCAGATGCATTTTAAACTTGACCATCACTAGTGCTGTTATTTTTTTTGGCAATTTAAAATTAATTTGCAAAAATAGTTTTGCTTATAAGTTATTTTTTTAACCCCATTGGCAGATCACTTAATTTTATAAAATTTGCAGAAATTATGTCATTTTGAATATCATATAAATGTACACAGCAAATTTCCCAGTGTTAAATTAACACTGCTCAGTGTTTATATAATCCACACTCAGAGTGTTATAAGTAACACTGAATCGGTGTTGAAGTTAATTAGGTAATTAAGTGATTAACTGAGTGATGATTGATCATTAATGCTGGTAACAAGCAGAATCACTGAAGGACAGAGAAACACAAGAACTACAACTGACTTCAGCCACAGCCTTAGATGAAATCAACTGAAGATAAAAGAAGACATTAAATCTCTGAAGATCTCAGCAGAGGAGGATTAAACAACTCCACAAACAGCATTACCAGTCTGAGACTCTGAGTGTGGATTATATAAACACTGAGCTTTTTGCTGTGAAATTTGCTGGGAAATTTGCTGTGTATCTTGATTCAAGATTGTTTAGATATTTGTATTGGAAAATAGAAAATGACTTTTTGCAGTGCACAACTGTTACTTTTGAGCAATTTTTAGCACAAATCATGTTAAAGTCGACACTAAGATAGACGTATTAGTCAACAGGAAGTTCAGAACAACTGAAGATACAGTAAGTGCTCAAGTGAAAGTCAGTTGCATACATGTATATGCAAATATGGATAAATGTTCCATAAAGAATGTTTTAAGGAGGAGGATATTTATATATTCCCAGTTGGTATTGTGTGATGTATTGTGTGGTGATAGTTGAATATATTGGTGTAGTATATATGATCACAATGAGAGGCAGGATGTTTGCTTAGACATTTTCATAGGAGTCTCATATAATCCCCTGTAACGAGATGAGTTCTCATACTCAAGGTTTATAAAAATGAAGGTTCATGAGCAGGTATTTACCATTTACAAAAAGGAAACTTTATGAGATTTCAAAGTGTGCACATCATTTGTCACAGCTAATGTCTTTGTTTTTAAGAGCAAAACACATTCCCACCACCCTTGTCATCGTCATCATCACCACCTATTTTGACAAATTCCCAGCCATCAACATCTGATTTCACATTGGCTTCTCCATCTATCTCGAATGGTATTCTGGTATTTCTTATCTTCATACATTTGCCTGCAGACATTAGAGGGAATCAGATTCTCATTGTTTTCATCTGTTTTCTCAGGTTCGTCTGTGATCATCTGTATGACTGTGATTCTGCTTCTGCTCATCGTTGGAATCATGTCATTCATAGTGACTCTCTACAAGAAGCATCAGACTCGAGGTAAACCAGCTATCAATGTTCTCAGAACTTGAGCTAATGTTCTGGTAAGGTTCTCTCAAAGTTATGAACAAATGTTCTTCCAGTAACGTTAATAGAAGTTCTCTAGTCTTTAATAATGTTTCTAAAATGTTAGCACAAAAAAATGTATTTATACATGGAGTATTTCTTTCTGAAATGTTTTAGGACTTTTGTCTAACATTTTTTAAATATTAGTATGTTCTGAACATTCCGAGAACATTCAAAAGTAACGTTCCCATAATGTTCCCAAGAATGATAAAATGTAATGTTTCCTTACTGTTCAAATAACCAATACATTTTTCTTTTAACCTTTAAAAAAAAACTTTACGTTTTAAACATTCAGAGAACATTCGGCAACAACATTTTCATAACTTAATAATGAGAATGTGAGGAAAACTGTAATGTGTGGCTTCTAGCATGCACAACGATGAAGATACAAGGGGAATTCCAAGTATATAAAGTCTTTGTTTAACTAAACAAAACATGCAGGAGATCACAAGAACAAAAACACACTTAGTGTCAAAGATTACACCAAACAATGAACTTACCTAATTGTTTATTGTTTATTGTATTTAAACCCTGATTTCTGTAAAAAAACAGGTGTGGAATGGATGATTAAACTATGGAAATTAACAATGACTGGGAACACAGGCAAAATGAGAACAGGGAAAACAAAACCAAAACGCAATGAAACTTAACTGAACTAAACATAACCCTGACATTACACCCCCCTCCCAAAGCGCGTCCTCACACCGTGACAGTATAGTCAAACAGAGGAAGTAGGGTGGGGTTCCGCTCTGGTGGTGGACACAGAACAGGAGACATACAGTACTTGGGAGAGGCTGGCAGAGGGAAACACCACAGAAGAGATGAAGAAGGGAGGAGAAAGGCAGGAGATGGTGGATGGAAGAGACAGTTGAAGACCCTGAGCATAGCTAGGATGACGGCCCACCGTGGGACTGATGGTGGGAGGAGCCAGGGTGGAGTCAGATGTCTGATCACCAGCGGTCGAGCCAGAAGACCCAGATGGAGCCGAGGAGACACAAAGACCGTGCAACACTGTAGGTCCCGGAAGCCAAAGCAAAACAGCGGTGACGAACGGCAGAGGTGGAGCCCGGGTGCCGGAAGACTGAGGACCAGCCGGTGGGGCCGAGGACCAAGGTGGAGCCGGGGGGAAGGGGGAGGCTGTTGGAACAGAAAGGGTGGTGGGACAAAGCACAGCTGAAGGGCCAGATGTCCGTGGCGTTGGCTGAGCGACAACTGACCAAAGCATAGCTGGAGGGACAAGGGAGCCTGGTGGAGGCGTATTGACAATGGTACCAGGTGAAGCTGAGGGAGGGAGGAGCCAAGGTGGAGCTGACTGGTTGATGGGCCGAGGCGGAGTGATGGACTTGGCAGCCCGATGCAGAGCCAGGCTATCCATTTGCCAAGGCGGAGCTGGAGACAGGAAGACCTGAGGCGGATCGTGCAACAGAGTGGAATAAACAGAGGAGGAGCTGAGGAACTGAAGGGAGCCAGCAGAGGCAGGGGCTAGGAAGTGACTCCTATTGGCAGAGAAGACGGGAGAGGGAGGCTGGGTGAGACCATCATCAACAAAGGAGACTTGGAGCTGGATGGGACCAGCAGAGACGCACAAGACTTGGAGCTGGGTGGGACCAGCATAGATGCAGGAGACTTGGAGCTTGGCGGGATCAGAGGAAACGGGAGACTTAGGGAAATAACCTCTTCCTCAAACCATTGCATTGGGATCTGGCATGGCTCACACTCAGTGGTGGGAGTATGGGCGAGGCTCCATTCCATGCTGCCATACTCCACAAGGATGCCCTCCTTGACGGACGTTGTTTCTAGCTCTTTACCTGGTCAGACTCACTGTTGGGCTCAGGCTCCGTTACAATGTTGGGCTCAGGCTTCGGCTCTGCCTCTAGCATCGAGGAGGGCTTGGCCTCTGTGTCTGCAGTGGGTTCTGGCTCTTGGTCCAAGATGGGAATGGCTGGGCTCTGGGTCTGGAGTGTGGCTGGTGAATTCTTCCTCAGGGTTTACAGTAAATACAGAACTAAGACCAGGCGTGAAACTAATGAGTAACTATGTAAATTAATAATGACAGGGAACACAGGGAAAACAAAACCAAAGCACAATAAAACTAAACAGAACTAAACATAATCCTGACAAAAACGTTCTTAGAACATTCTTCCTATTCTTTCTATGTGCTGTTTTGTCTTGAAACCACAACTAGTTGGATAGTTTGCTTTGCATGTTATTTGTTACCCATTTAGAAGTTTATCATAGTCATTTATTTATCAGAATAATGTTTACATTCGTTTGAGAGTGAATTACATTAATGTTTGTGGAATGAGTGAATCGAAAGATGTTGTTTCCCTCTGCTGGTCACAGCTAGTCAATGCACTGTGAAATATTATTACATATTATTATTAAATGTGAATTATTATTATCATTATTACTATATTTAATGTAGTGTATTTGTTTTACAGACCCAGATTCAGCCTCTAAAATATCTGAACCTGGAACAGAAAACAGAGAAGCGGTTTGTAAAGTCAAATTGTTTAATAAGAATGTGTCTGAATTAATGACCTTCATCAAATGCTGTAAATAATTTCTCATTTCCAGGTTCATCAAATGCAGTATGAGGAGATTAAAGCCACCAGACTTCACTGTAAAAGCGCCCAGTTACCCATAAACCCCTCTGATTCTTTTAAAACGGTTTATGCTACTCCACAATTACCCACAAACCCCTCTGATTTTTGTAAAACGGTTTATGCTACTCCACAATTACCCACAAACCCCTCTGATTCTTGTAACACTGTTTATGTTACTCCACAATTACCCACAAACCCCTCTGATTCTTCTAAAACGGTTTATGCTACTCCACAATTGGGCCTACCCTTAAACCCCTCTGATACTAATACAGTTTATTCTACTGTTTAACAGTGCAGAAGTTCAGTTGTTGTTTCATCATCATCATCATCATCATCATCATGTACTGAATTTAATAGAAGTATTAGTAAGTACAAGAACTTGCTACTGCCAAAACATACACTGATAGGCTGCTGTGTAAGACATACTGCTGCTGAACAAATAGCATATATATAAATTACCCATAGCAGATCTATACAGGTGGAGCTGGGGAGGGGGGAGGGCAGATGAACTTTATAACAAACTGCTATAGTGAATGCTCACCAGCCATTTAAATGTTGTGAGCCGCAAGCTCATTGGCTGCAGATGCTCATGAACCAATCAGCTTGTGCCAAGTATTTAACGCCGTGAGTATCATCAGTTTGCATTAAGGATCCATCAGCCTGCGCCATCTAGAGTTTCATGACGGAACTTTATGAGCCAGTGATTACAGGAAATACATGTTAGTGATCGACCGTTTTCTGATTGTTTACGGTCATTTGCTTAATATACTTAAAAATGTATGCATTTGTGTATAACTAAAGGTAATTGTTCTTTACAACAATAAAATTATTATTTTAACATCAAATCTTGTTAGTAACTAATGTTCTTGTTCTTACAAACTCAGCAGCTAAAGTCTGTCCAGACAAATCACTCATTAATGATCTGTTGATTTATGTAATGTGTTTCATTGTCATACGCAGCTTCTGAAGGTCACTTATTCAGATGAGAACAGGAGCTCACCAGCACAGACTGTGAGTGTGTTTGTGTGTCGTGATAAATCTCAGTCACATGATCAGCCGCATTCCGTGATGCTGAACATCATCTGAACACTAGAGGGAGCCGTATGAGACTCACACTTCAATTTCTCCTTTATTAGTTTCACTTTCATTTGTTCATGGTTCAGGTTTTGATCCGATTTGTTTCATATGTCATTCAAGCAAAACTAGATGGGAAAACTCAACAGATTGTGATTTTTCTGAATGTGAATTCACTTATTATATTTAATAAATGTCATTAAAACTGAAAGATGTAAATGATGTGAAATTAAGTCCTAAATTTGTCTCCATTTTAACATGACATCTAGAAAATTGTCAAAAGTTAAATCTTTACCATATTAATACATTACAAATCAGAAACACACATTTATAAGGAGACCATGTGAACCGCTGCTGTTTGCCTATATGTGTGTCCATCAGATGTCACTGTCAAATGAAGCACATGTGAAGTATTAGTTTCACTTTCCTCTTTATTAATCTCTCTCAGAGGAAGTGGGTGTCTCTGTCACATTCAACACTTCATGTTAAACATGTAACCAGGAAAGAAACACTCAAAACTCATCTGAACACACATCGAGAGCTTCAGAAGAACTGAATCTACTGACAACAGAGAAGATCATTTAATAAGAGAGAAGAATGAAGATCATCTGGACTTTCATTCTGATGATGATTCCTGGTAAGAATCTGAACTCCTGATCCAACAATCACATCACGGAAGAACCAGAACTGACATTAAATAACGACCAGAAGTTTAATTAACATGGTAAAGTTTTCTTTTAAAGAAAGGAATCTCACTCCAGTATATATTGTTGCATGAAGATGCTGGTTTGTTGTAGGTGTCGTGAGTTCCATGAGTGTGACAAGATATTCGGGACATCAATAATCATCATCTGAAACTCACAGACATCAACAATCAGCATATGAAACGCAACAATGGTGACATGCTTCATTTACAGCGTGAATGAATGAAGTATTTAAACGGCGCTTACTCTTTAAAAAGGGGAAAAGACTGAAAGAAATTCTGGGTTTACAGAAGAAAACCTGCTCCCGACCAGGTTAGGTTGACAGAGTAAGTTACCAAGTTACCTCTCTTTGAGAAACAGGCTTTACTTACCCTGCTTTCTTGGGGTTAACATACCTCCCATTCTGAAAGGGAAAACCCTGATTTTCCCTCATGTCAGGGTTAACATACTCAGAGATTTCTTTAGTTTATGTAGAACTAAATTTATCCATGAATAGACAGGGAAATCGAGACGGGAAGTAAAGTGAAATTGTGAGAAGTGTGTTCACTTACTACTTCATGTTATTATAATTGTTTTGTTTTTTTTCATTTAAAAGCCAGGAGTGTAATAAAGAGGAACTCATGACAATTGATTACAGTCTGACAGTGTGACAAACATGCTCAACAACTTCATCAACAAAACTCATGTCAGCAGTTCTGTGTTGTGCCGTCTAAAACAATGCTACTTTAGAGAGAGAGATTCTTCTGTATGGCTGTGAAATCTGGGTTTCCACCTTTCAGAGTTCTGCAAAAACATCCTACACTGTAAAATCTAATTAGTTAGACTTAAAAAAACAAAAAAACTGTAAAAAAACAAGTAAAGTGAAATAGGAATAGTATGTTGTGCTGACAAATGCTTAGTTAGTGTAGTTCACTTACACAAGAGTTCTAGTGACTAAAAAAGAACTGTAGAGAGTACTTGATAATTTACTTTAGATTTACTCTTGACTTACTATAGCTACCATTGTTGTGTTTTGATGCTGAATGTTGAAGTCTGTGTGTGACTCAAACATGATCAACTGTAAGATATTGTCACAAATACAGAGGGATTATATCAACCTAATTAAAAGTTTCACAAAGTGTTTATGATGTAAGTGTTAGCAATACAATTGTAAATGATCATTAAATGATATAAAGGGATGTTACATTACTTGTTAAAGGTGACCTATTTTCTGACTAAATCATGAACTGTAGTTAATAATTCAATCAGAAGTTACCCACTGAGCAAAGTTATGCCCAAAAGACATATTTTCAACGTCTTTGTCACAAGAGGCGTACGTTGAAAAGACGTCCACTGAGGAGCCAGAATGAAAGTTTTTATGACGTCTGTTTCTGACGTGTTCTGCACGTCCGATATAGACGTTCATGTAATGTGTTCATATGTGTTTGTCCAAAAATCATCAAGATAAAAGAAATTTGCTTACACCTTTAGACAACTTAGCATCTGTAATTCACACATCTTTGGATCATGAGAGAAACCAGATCTGAAGGAAAGACTCTCTGGCTCAGCTGGGATTCAATCCAGGATCTTCTAGACAGTGTTTCCACTGAGACACGTGTGCTGCCCTTAATCACAGACATAAGAGACAGACACTTTGACTATTTCTGTCAGACGTCTACAGAAGCTCTTATTGAGAATTAACAGAGGTTTAGATGTTGATGATTTATGTTTCATTTGAAGTCACCATTGTGGTGGGAAGTGTTTGCTTTAGTTGGGATCTTGGTCTATGTGTTTCTTGAGTTAGCTTTTCTTTGGCTGTTGTAACTGTTTTTGTGAAACACTTTTGTGTGGCAGAAAAAGCCAAGATAAAGTGAGATCAGGTGTTATCAGGTCAAGTAATCACACACAAGCATAAAGATTTTACATATGATTCATCACAACATGTTCCAAGTGCCCAACCAATGGGAACACTGATCACCATAATGGTGATTTTTTTTTTTTTTTTTTTTTTTTTTGCTTGACAATATGGCACACAAAGCAATCAATTCATCTAAAGTAAACAAGGAATAGTATGTGAATATCAGAGGTGTAAAGTCCAGGGCTCACAAAGTAAAAGTCCTGCCATATTTTTATTCCACTCATGAACTCAGTCAGCTGATTTCACTAATTAATTCTACCTCCTGGCTGAAAAACTGTGCTACTTAGCAAATCCAGGTGTTTGGAACAAAATACAGAGCAGGAATTTTTATCTTCTGAACCTGGGGCCTCATTTATAAAATGTTGCGTAGAAACTGTCCTACGTTTGATCTAAGATCATTTCTCAAATGTGTGTACGTGTGATTCCGAAAAACGAACGTACGCACAAAAAAACATGCGTACGCCTCTCTTTCGCATGTGAAATATAGAAATCCTTGTAAACGTCCCCTAATTAATATCATTAGCATATAAAAGAGCACCATTCAGCGTCCACATTTTTTACTTGAGAATGGCGAGCAGCAAAAAAAATGTATTACTGCTAAATAATTTAACTTTAATGCCATGTAATTATGCTAACAGGATTTTGAAAAAGCACGCAGGCTATATGTTTTATTTTGAACAAGTAGCAGGGTATTCTTGTAATTGATTCATTTGTAGTTATTTTTTCAGGCTATTTTTAAAACATTTGCTGCATGGTTAAGGTATGTTAAATATCAGTCAAAACTGTTGAGAAAAAACCCCCCCGAAACTGCTGGTTTACTTTTGTGTACGCTCAGAATAAAAACAAAATATAGTGCTTTTATTTGTAAAACATTTCATTTAACTTGTGGAGTGCGTCAGTCAGTGTAGCCTACACTTGTTTTTTCTTTCGTTTTGTTAATGTGTTATGTAAGTGAAACATATTTCGTGTAAGCCTATTTATTTTATTCATATATATCACATCAATTTCACACGTCTAGTACAATTATGTGGTTTTGTTTCATTAATACAGTGTATACTTTTTTCTTGATTTACCCTAAAAGAATGGAAGTGAAATGTGACAACATGCCCCATAGGTAACAAGACCATATGACAGCTTAAAATGTTATCTTATCTAATCAAAAAAATATCAAACTAAAATATTTTGTCAATAAAATAAAAAAATTTTCATATAAAATAATGGCATTTTTATTAATTAAAACAACAAACACACTGCAAAACACATACAGCATAGTTCATAATAATTTCTGAACATTGACTATAGTATTCATAAAAATATAGAATAGAATAGCATAATTCTAATAGGGGCACATTATAACGCAGTGTGACAACATGCCCCACCTGCACAACTGGGATTTAGTGTCTTCTGCTGGTTAAGTAAGTATTAAATAACTACCGCAACTGTTAAATTACAGATATAAGATTAAAATAATATCAGATTTGTCTAATTTTAAATAAACACAAAAAACAGAGATGAAAAATTAACTTAAGAAATGTACTTTTGCTATGGTTAAATAAATGTTCAGTGATATCTTCCGAAGATTTTTACATTTTGGCGCATTTTTTTCTCTATGTACTGTTGATATGGCAACAACTAAATACACTAAGTTTCGTCATGATGTGTGGAAAGTTTTAAAGTGAAACCCCGCGTTACTTTCTGCCCCGCTCTATCAGGAAAAATAACTATTATTAGGGAAAATAACTATTATTGGGATAATAATAATAATTATTATTATAATTATTATTGCTATTGCTTATAAATTTCCAAATATCTGCAGTACTCCGACTCTGCCACAAGAAAAAGTGTGTACGTCTGCACAGACCCTGACGTGGCGGTAAGCACTTTTCCACGTCAAAGACCATTTTCATAAATATGAACTTTGCCGTGGATTTTAACGGTCGCACACTCTAAGATCAAACCTGTGCGTACGCACGTTTTATAAATGAGGCCACTGGACTTTCCACCTCTGTTCACATTTCAAAGTCTCTGCTGCCCTGTGGTGGACAACTTGAGACATTGACAGTCAGGTAATGTTGTGACTCGTGACTGCCCAGCCAGCACAGACATGTGTGGCCCAGATGGGTTTGACCTGGGCTGTCTAACTGGGGCCCAGTCAGTTTTGTCCTCAGTTTCCATGGAGGTCCCACATGGGTTAGCCCAGATTAAATGAACACTGCTCAGTGTACACACTACAGGCTGTTAAATGTAACACTGAATCAGTGTTGGAGTTAATGAGATAATTAAGTGATTAATTGAGTGATGATTGAGCATTAATGATGAACACCTGCTGTTAACAAGCAGAATCACTGAAGGAAAGAGAAACACAAGAACTACAACTGACTTCAGCCACAGCCTTAGATGAAATCAACTGAAGATAAAAGACATTAAATCTCTGAAGATCTCAGCAGAGGAGGATTAAACAACTCCACAAACAGCATTACCAGCTTCACACATTACTAACCAGACTGACTTTATGTCTGTCAGACGTCTACAGAAGCTCTTATTAACAGAGGTTTAGATGTTGATGATTTATTGAAAATAATAGTTTTGTTTAAAGTCACCATTATGGTGATCAGTGTTTGCTTTAGTTGGGCTCTTGACCCTTGACTTTTTAACATTAGTTTTTCACTGGTTGCTGTAACTGTCTGTTATGGTAAAAAAAAAAGCAAGAGAAAGTTAATGACAGGTGATGCTGGCTTGTTGTTGATGTAGTAGTTATTTGTTGATCTCCTGAGAGTCATTGATTATAGTAGCCTTATGACTCTACAGCAGGAGATCCAGCAGTGTTTTAATTAAAAAAATTGAACGATTTTTAAAAGGTAAAAGCTACTATAATTTTTTTCCGGTTTAATAACACATCATACAATAAGCACTTCTAACACCTGCGAGTTTTACTCACACACAGACATCAAGAATCAGCCTATGAATCTCAACAATGGTGACATGCTTCATGCCGCAATGCATTCTGGGTGCATCATGCAAAACTCATCCATGGCTCCCAGAATGCATTGTGGCATGAAGCATGTCATCATTATTGAGATTCACAGGCTGATTCTTGATGTCTGTGTGTGAGTACATCTCACAGGAGGTCAAAGTGCTTAGTGTACAATCTGTTTTAAACTTGTTCAGCTTTTTTGATTAAAACCATGCTGGATTTTTTTCTAGAATCACAATAAAACAAAGTTAATAGTATATTGCTCATACTCAGTCATAAAATCGGTGAAATAAAGAGTCGTGGTTGATTTTCTTTATTATATGTCTATTGATCATTTTGTCACATTTTAATGTATTTGGTGTTGTAATGAGGCTCTGTGCTCTGGTTTTGAGGGTGTATTGAGTTTTACGCCTACTTTGTGAGTGTTTTTTTTTTTTAAATGTACTGTGTTGGAGCGTATTGTTAAAATTCTCTCTCTCTCTCTCTCTCTCTCTCTGTTTCAGTTGTACCTGTGATATACAGCAGCAGAAGATAAAGGAAGAGGAAGTCAGCATCTCGTCACATTCATAACTAAAACACTAGGAAACGCTGAAACACACATTGAGAGCTTCAGAACTGAATCTACTGTCAACAGAGAAGATCATTTAATAAGAGAGAAGAATGAAGATCATCTGGACTTTCACTCTGATGATGATTCCTGGTAAGGAAACAAGCCTCATAATCAGCATACTGAAGTGTTTTATTAAAATGCTGCAAAGTATTTTTTGCAGAGGAAAGAAGCCAGATAATCCAAAGACTGACAGGTGCTCTGAGCTCATCAGGACTGAAGAGAAAGATAAATGGTTTGATGATGGAAGATTCTCTTTGTATGACGACACAAGTTCTGTCTTCACAGTCTTCAGTGAGACCATCAGAGATCAGAGTCCACAGGATTCTGGGACGCACCGGAGTGCAGATTCCAACAAAGATTCCAACACTGAAATGATAAGAAGTGAGTAACGCAGATGCATTTTGAACTTGACCATCACCAATGCTGCTGTTTTTGGCCATTTAATGCACAAGTATATTCAATGGTAAAATTAGTTTTTCTTTTAAATTAAATTTATTTTTCTGACCCCATTGGCAAATATTTTCTTGTTTTAAGCATAAATTTAGTTTTTATAAAATGTACAGTAATTTTGCATCTCAAATGAATGCATCTTGATTCAAGATTGTTTGGATATTTGTATTGGAAAATAGAAAATCAATCAAGCAATTTTTAGCCCAAATCACGTTAAAGTGCAAATATCGGCTCTAAGATATATTATTTTAGTCAACAGGAAGTTCAGAACAACTGAATATATAAAAAGGGCTCAAGTGAAATTTCTGAAGTTACAGATATAAATATATGCATGGCTAAATATTCCCCTAAACAAGACAACGATGAGCTCAAGTGTCTTAAAGAAATGGTAAAGCGTGTTTGGAGCGTCAGTTCTACTAGAGACATACTGAATGTAAATATTTATATAATCCCATGTGGTGCTGTGTGATATAGCTGAAGATGTAGTATGATCATAATGAGAGGTGGAAAATTTACAAAAAGGAAAAATCTGGGGGTTATTAAAGTTTTTAAAGCTTGAAAATGTGCACTGTTTGTCACAGCCAATGCTTTTCTCTATTTTTAGAGCCAAACCCAAAACCTTTGTCATCACCATCACCATCATCACCATCATCATCATCACCATCATCATCACCATCATCATCATCATCATCATCATCATCATCACCACCATCATCATCATTATCATCATCGTCTCTGATCGTCTGTGTGACTGTGATTCTGCTTCTGCTCATCGTTGGAATCATGTCATTCATAGTGACTCTCTACAAGAAGCATCAGACTCGAGGTAAACCAGCTATCAATGTTCTCAGAACTTGAGCTAATGTTCTGGTAACTTTGCATGTTATTTGTTACGCATTTAGAAGTTTATCATAGACATTTATGTATATGAATAATGTTTGCAGTCGTTTGAGAGTGAATTACATTAATGTTTGTGGAACGAGTGAATAGAAAGATGTTGCATCCCTCTGCTGGTCACAGCTAGTCAATGCAAGTCTGATATCTTGAGCATCAATGTGAATTATTATCATTATCATTATTACTATATTTAATGTAGTGTATTTGTTTTACAGACCCAGATTCAGCCTCTAAAATATCTGAACCTGGAACAGAAAACAGTGAAGCGGTTTGTAAAGTCAAATTGTTTAATAAGAATGTGTTTGATGGCCTTCATCAAAAGCTGTAAATAATTTCTCTTTCTATTCCCAGGTTCCTCAACTGCTGTACGAGGAGATTAAAGACACCACACTTCACATTGACTGCAAAACCACCCAGTTACCCATAAACCCCTCTGATTCTTGTAAGACTGTTTATGCTACTCCACAATTACCCACAAACCCCTCTGATTCTTCTAAAACGGTTTATGCTACAGCACAATTACCCACAAACCCCTCTGATTCTTGTAAGACTGTTTATGCTACTCCACAATTACCCACAAACCCCTCTGATTCTTCTGAAACGGTTTATGCTACTCCACAATTACCCACAAACCCCTCTGATTCTTCTGAAACGGTTTCTGCTACTCCACAATTACCCACAAACCCCTCTGATTCTTCTAATATGGTTTATGCTACTCCACAATTACCCACAAACCCCTCTGATTCTTCTAATATGGTTTATGCTACTCCACAATTACCCACAAACCCCTCTGATTCTTCTAAAACGGTTTATGCTACACCACAATTACCCACAAACCCCTCTGATTCTTCTAAAATGGTTTATGCTACTCCACAATTACCCACAAACCCCTCTGATTCTTCTGAAACGGTTTCTGCTACTCCACAATTACCCACAAGCCCCTCTGATTCTTCTGAAACGGTTTATGCTACTCCACAATTACCCACAAACCCCTCTGATTCTTAGTACGGTTTACGCTACAGTTTAACAGTTTTTAATAGAACCTTTAAGGTTTCTGTCAGGTGACTCATATTTGGGACCTTTTATGGGTTTCCATCATGGGATTTTATAGATTTAGCTTTAATTCAGTACTTTTGTTTAAATTCATTACATTTTATGAATTAAGTAGCTTGTAAACATACTTTATCACTAGAAAACATATAAATAACCTATTAAACATGAAAATATTATGCGATAATTTAAGATATCTCTCTTTATTTAGAACATCTTTGACATGAAGGGTCCTTTAAAATTGACTCAAAAACCCGCGGGAACCCTTTCAAAGAGAATATGCAGTTATGAGTCAATGATTACAGCAAATACTGTACATGTTGGTGATTGATTGTCCTTTTTCAAACTGTTATTTACTTAATATGGTGAAAATTTATATATTTGAGTATTAAAAAAATGCTCTTTATGACAATAACGTGTTGCTTTTAACATCAAACCCTATTAAAAACTAATGTTCTTCATCTTACAACCCGTCTATGATTATAATTATAATTATAACTAAAATTATAATTCGTCTATGAAGTGTAGTTTGATGTCGATGAGAACAGGAGCTCACCAGCACAGACTGTGAGTGTGTTTGTGTGTCGTGATGAATCTCAGTCACGTGATCAGCTGCTGTCCGCGGTGCTGAACATCATCTGAACACTAGAGGGAGCCGTATGAGACTTCAATGCCTCCTTTATTAGTTTCACTTTCATTTCGTGGTTTCCAGCAGGTTTTGATCTGATTTGTTTCACATGTCATTTAAGCCAAAATAGGTTGGAAGTTACAAATATTTAGTAATCAATCCGAAACATGTAGATATACAATAAGATATTTTACATAAAAAATGTTTACATACATTATTTTTACAAATAAAACAAATAGCTGAATTTATAAAAATGACCCCGTTCAAAAGTTTATGAACCCTTGATTCTTAATACTGCGTGTCGTTCCCTGGATGATCCACGGCTGTGTGTGTGTTTTGAGTCCACTGTTTGTGGACTGAACAATGTTCTTCAGAAAAATCCTCAAGCTCCTGCAAATTCTTCAGTTTTCCAGCATCTTTTGAACCCTTTCCATCAGTGACTGTATTATTTGGAGATCCATTTCACACTGAGGAGGATTGAGGGACTCAAACACAACTATTAAAAAAGGTCCAAACATTCGCTGATGCTCCAGAAGGAAACGCGACGCATTAAGAGCCGGGGGTGAAAACATATTTCTGTAAGACTTTGAATATTAAAGTGTAAATTAACACCTGAGCACTCTTGTGGGTTTGCTACTGTTGCAATTAAAAAAACATGAAGGTAAAACATGACAGGCAGACATGATGTAAGCAACACAGCTACAGCTAATAAAATTGATAATGGGTGTGCGAATTATCAAGAATTGACAATAGTCAATCGTATCGGTGGCACCGAGGGGCCCCCAAATAAAATTCTCCTTAGGGCCTCATAAAGGCTTGGGCCGGCCCTGCTTCTGTTGCTCTTAATGCAAATACATGTTAGTGATCGACGAACTTCAGTTTGCTATTTGCTACCAGTTATATGGTAAGTCACTTTACCATAATAGTTGTGTATATTATGTAATTTGCTCAAGATATATATAAAAAAATTTATTTGTTTAGATAATTGTTCATTATGTGGCAAACGCTGTCAGGTTCGAAAAGGGTTATAGTTTAACAAAGGCAACTGAGATTTCTCCTTCGATTACACCACCTGCGGGAAATAACAGCCAATGGGCATGCAAGTCGTTCCCAAAGACAGGGTGAGCATGGAGGCGTGGACAGAAAGTATAAAGACAAAAATCACTTTATTTAAACATACAAAAATGAATAAAAAAAAAAAAAAACATCCAATCAATACAATTTCACACAAGGTCTCAAATCAAAAATGATACATGCAAACCCACAAGTGCAATAAAACATTATAGGAATATAACACTATGAATATACACAAAATGTTAATCACAGCACTCCATGTGGACACAGCAGTACATGATAACCACGGCCAACCCCTCACACTGTAAAGATTTAACTACACACACAACAAAAATAAACAGTGACACAAGAAATCAAAAGTTATCTACAAACTTCAGAACTCATTCAAGAACGCCCCTCTTCCCCTCCAACAAAAAGTACTGTTACACCTTTGTAACTTAGATAAAAAGCAATTACACTCACAATAATCAAAACAAAATTAAGTATAATATTTGGATAAATGCCATCGTGTGTGTTATTTGAACTGTTTGTGTGTTTTTTTTCAGACATTTTGCTAATTTATATTGTGTTATTGTGTACGATAATGTTGCATTAGAGTGCATACGGTTCATATGTTTAATTAAAAGTCTGTTAAAAATTTAATATTTAATAACACAATAAAAATATTGTGTTAATGCATAGGATGTCAACACTGAAAAAAAAGATTTTTACTGCTTGTTCAAATTGCTTAATTAAAATGAGCTAAAGCAACACAATTGCTATACATTTTATCCTAACTTAATTTGATTGTGTTCAATCCACTTAAATATAAGTCAAATCGAAGTTTACTTAATCCGTTTGTGTTGAGATTACATGAATGATTTGTGTTGCATTAACTGAAACTGGGCTGGGCTTGTTAGTTCCCAGCATGCTTTGCATATGGCTAAATCAAGAGAGTAAATGTTGTTATTTTATATGTAAAAGTGTTATTTTATGTATTTTTGAGCAAGATGATAAAGGGGGAGACTTGATTGTGTTTAATAGTGTTTAATATTCAATTATGTTGGAATTATTAGAACAATTTAAATTACAGTGGGTTACCATTGTGGAGAAGAGCGGAGCATTTGCGTAGGCTGTGGATTGATACAGCTAATGTCAAAACGGCTTTGCTGAAGGAACTTTTAATGTTTAGCATTTAAAATGCTAATGTGTGCTATTATTAGCTAAAAGTTTGTCAACTAGCTAGTGCAGTATTATAATTCAGTTGAAAATGAAGTGGATGAATGAATATATGAAATTGAATACCTGAATCATGTCAGGGAGCCATATAAAATTCACTTTGAGACTACTTAATTGAGTCACTTAAAATGTATTCATTCCATGATGTTGAAGTTACATGAACAAATTATGTTTGTTTAACTTAATTGATTCATGTGGGACCGATGTACATGATTAAATCATTTTTTTTTTCAGTGAAATGTTTGATTGTAATCAGGTGTTTTATTCTGTTTTCTTTAAAGGTTATCAACCTAATTTGAGCTTGATCTTAAACCAACCTTTTCTACTGAAATAACTACTGTTCCCTTTCGTTCAGTCACTCCGAGTAACGTCAGTGACTGACGAATGGGGGTTTCGCTTAGAAGCCTATCATCTTCGAGATCTAGAAAACGCCCAATGGCAGCGCCAATGCCATGGGCATGCGGAATTTGCATAGCGTAACTCCGCCCCACAGTGTGGGTATATAAGGAAGTACGCTGGCAACATCGCATTATGTTTCTGCTTCGGAGCCAAGAGCATCTATCTCTTCACTCCTTAAGCCTTTTTGGGTATATCGTCAAGCTTCTTCGAGACGAACAGCTTTCCAGTCGGTGTTGGTGTTACGGCGCGTTCCAGCGAGTGTTTACTTCCTGCCTGCTGATCTGTGCAGTGATCTGCATCCAGCTGGTATTCGTTCCCTGGGCGCTTCGGCATCGCTGTGAAGCTCCCTCTCACAAAAGAGCTCGCATGTGGCACGTCTTTTTAAAGACGGTTTGCCCGTGCACTTCTGGGTGAGGTCGATCTCTGTTGCCATCTGATGGGCACAATCGCTGCGTGACGTGTTTGGGCTTCAGCACGTTCAAGCAGCGTTTGTGGATGCGTCATGTTCTCACTGCGGGAACATGACCATCGCGATGTTGCGGTCGAGACTCAATGACCTCCGCAAGGAAAGAGAGTCCCCTCTGCCACACCCCAATCTACCGTCTCCGAGAGAGATGGTACTTTGGCTGGTGGCCAGGGTGACCTGAGGGTTACGGTGTGGCATAACCCCGACGATCATTCCTCGGGCCACACCCCCCTCTCGCACATCGCTACCCGCGAGTGATCGGACTGAAGCAGCGGGACCGTCTGCGGACGCCCCGTGTGTTTCGTTCGGCGCTCCAGTTGGTGATGAGATGTCGATCGCCGCAGCTCAAGGTGGGCTGGAGTCCTCTGGGGATGAAGATTCGGCTATGCCTTCTGCTGCCTTCGGGCGTGCCAGCATTGCCCGAGTCCGACCCGGAGTTGACAGCCATGTCATCTCGGGGGATGTTTGGTCTTTGGGTGTGACGCGTCCTGACAGCTGTTGGGCCCCGCCCCCAATTACTTTCTCTCCCGGGATACATGAGGAGGTCACGTGGTCCTGGAAGTCCCCGTTGTCTTTCCGCGACCGTTCGGCGGCCTCCTCCGCCTTCTCTGCCCTCGATGGGGCCGCGGCCAAGGGTACACTGGGGTCCCCCCTGTTGACGCTCAGTTGCAATCACGGTCGAGACTCAATGACCCCCGTATGGAGGGAGAGTCCCCTCTGCCACACCCCAGTTATCCTCTCCACGTGACGGGATGTTTGGCTGGTGGCCAGGGTGACCTGAGGGCTGCGGTGTGGCATAAACCCCGACGAGTATTCCTCGGGCCACACCCCCCCCTCTTGCACAGAGTGCTTCAATGTGGCGCGGTGATCCTAAGCACCCCTCCAAGGCCTGTAGTTCTCGTCTACTCTGGTGGCGAGGGACTGCAGAGCAGTCTTCCAGGCCAGGATGCTCGTGGCATGCACGAGGGTAGAGCTGTCCCAGGGCTCTTAATGAGCCGCGTGCCGCCACCGACCTCGCCCTCCGGGTGACGAAGGTGACCGTGCGCTCCCTGGGTCAGGTGATGTCCACAGCTGTGGTCCAGGAGAGACGAGGCTCAGCCTGGTCGATATGAGAGAGGCTGAGCGAACCCGGTTCCTCAACGCTCAGATATCCCAGGCTGGCCTCTTCGGCGGCACGGCCAAGAACTGCGCCCAACAGTTCTCGGCCGTCCAGTAGCAGACTAAGGCCATTAAACGTACTGCCCCGGCGGCTGTTACTCAGTCTGCTTGCCGCCGAGGGCGCCCTCCTGCGGCTTCGACCCTCCCGCCGCCCTTTCCGGGCCGCGCCGTAGGGATGGTCGCAGGAAGGCGCCCCCGTCCGCTCCCAGCCCCGCAGCCCGCCTACGCCAGGCTAGCGGCGCTCCTGACGCGGACAGCTCAGGGATGGGCAGTTCTTCCAAGGAGTTGGTAGCAGGGCCACTCCTTCCCCCGGTGGAGGGCCGGGGGAGAATCTTCTGTTCAGCTGCTGGCCCCCAGGTTAGCAGCACCCTATGTGGAAGAACTAACTCACCCATCCCTGAGCACCCAGAGACCGATGGCAGTGTGCGCCGCCCCCGGGCCACGCCACTCTCGTCCCTCTCTAACGCCAGTCTCCTCTCAGAGCAGACCCCAGTGGAACACGCGTCCTTCCCTGGTCTCCTCTGTCAGGACGCGGCTGATGACCGTGCCCTCACAGCGGGACGCTACGCCTCCCACGTCTGGGCTTCCGTTCAGGATGTTGACAGCGAAGCGCCTTTTCGAATGCGTTCGTCCAGTAGATTGGGTTGCAGCGATCGACCTGAAGGACGCCTACTTCCATATCAGTACGAGGTCCTCCCATTCGGGCTAGCTCTGTCCCCTCGCGTCTTTACGAAGATTGTCGAGGCAGCCCTTGTGCCACTCAGGCAACACGGGGTTCGCATCCTGAACTTCCTCGATGACTGGCTGTTCCTGAGTCACTCTCGAGAGCAGGTGTGCGAACACAGAGACCTGGTGCTCCAGCACTTAGCTCGTCTGGGCCTTCGGGTCAACTGAGAAAAGAGCAAACTCTGCCAGTGCAGAGGATCTCTTTTCTCAGTATCGACTCGGTCGCCAGGTGCGCGCAGCTTACGAGCGAGCGCGCGCAGTCACTGCTGACTTGCCTCCGTCAAATCAGGAGCAAGAGTGCGGTTCCACTGAAGTTATTTCAGAGGCTCCTGGGGCATATGGCATCTGCAGCCGCGGTAACGCCGCTCAGATTGCTTCATATGAGACCGCTTCAGCACTGGCTTCGCGATCGAGTCCCGAGATGGGCATGGCAGTCGGGCACGCTCCGGTCCCAGTGACTCGGGCCTGCCTGCAGACCCTCACCCCGTGGTCGAACCTCAGTTTTCTACGGGCCGGTGTGTCCTTAGAACGAGTTTCCAGGCATATTGTTGTGTCAACAGATGCCTCCACCACGGGCTGGGGTGCCATGTGCAATGGACATGCTGCCGCGGGCTCCTGGACAGGACCCCAGCGCCTCCTGCATGTCAATTGCCTCGAGTTGCTGGCAGTACGGTTCGCCCTGCACCGCTTCCGAGCGCTGCTCAAGGGTCAACACGTGCTAGTCCGGTCAGACAACACGGCCACAGTAGCGTACATCAACCACCAGGGTGGTCTGCGTTCCCGCCGCATGTCTCAACTCGCCCGCCATCTCGTCTTATGGAGTCAGAAGCACCTGAGGTCCCTTCGTGCCATCCATATCCCGGGAGTCCTGAACCGTGCAGCCGACGAGCTCTCACGGCTTCAGCCACTTCCTGGAGAATGGAGACTCCATCCCCAGACGGTTCAGCTGATTTGGGAACAGTTCGGCGACGCACAGGTAGATCTGTTTGCCTCCCACGACTCTTCCCATTGCCGCCTGTTTTATTCCCTGACCGAGGGCCCCCTCGGCACGGACGCTCTGGCGCACAGCTGGCCGCGGGGCCTCCGCAAGTATGCGTTTCCCCCAGTGAGCCTTCTTGCACAGGTTCTGTGCAAGATCAGGGAGGACAAGGAGCAGGTCCTTTTGGTTGCCCCGTATTGGCCAGGCCGGACCTGGTTCTCCGAACTTGTACTCCTTGCGACAGCCCCTCCCTGGTCGATTCCTCTGAGGAAGGACCTCCTTTCTTAGAGACGGGGCACCCTTTGGCACCCGCGTCCTGATCTTTGGAACCTCCACGTGTGGCTCCTGGATGGGACGCGGCAGGTTTGAGTACCCTACCACCTCAGGTGGTGGCTACCATCACTTCCGCTAGGGCCCTGTCTACA
The DNA here is from genome assembly GCA_039654105.1 of Coreius guichenoti. Taxonomy (NCBI): domain Eukaryota; kingdom Metazoa; phylum Chordata; class Actinopteri; order Cypriniformes; family Gobionidae; genus Coreius; species Coreius guichenoti. The sequence goes on from CM077170.1 coordinate 48,573,784, forward strand.
GAAACGACACGCCTATGCGTTGAAGTGGAACCTCTTCGTCACTGGTGTTCTTCTCGCCAAGAAGACCCCTGGAAATGCCCGATCGGGTCCGTGCTCGCATTCCTCCAGAAGGGTTGGAACGAAGGCTGTCTCCTTCCACCCTCAAGGTTTATGTGGCCGCTATATCAGCCTACCACGACCTTGTGGAGACGAAAAAGGTGACCTGGTCATCAGGTTCCTGAGGGGAGCGAGGAGACTGAATCCTCCTCGCGCTCCCCTCGTACCCTCTTGGGATCTCTCAGTAGTCTTAAGTGCTCTGTAGAGGGCTCCCTTCGAGCCATTGCGGTCAGTCGAGCTTAAGTTCCTGTCTATGAAAAGACAGAGCTCCTGATCGCCTTGGCCTCCATCAAGAGGGTAGGGGACCTGCAGGCATTTTCGGTTGACGAAGCGTGCCTGGAATTCGGGCCGGCCTACTCTCACGTGATCCTGAGACCCCAGCCTGGATATGTGCCCAAGGTTCCCACCACTCCGTTCCAGGTGGTGAACCTGCAAGCGCTGCCTTTGGAGGAGGCAGACCCAGCCTTGGCACTGCTCTGTCCAGTACGCGCCCTCCGTGCTTACGTAGACAGAACGCAGTGTTCAGGACCTCAGACCAGCTCTTTGTCTGTTATGGTGGGAAGCTGAAGGGAAAGGCTCTCTTCAAGCAAGGTTGTCTCACTGGATAGTGGACGCCATTGTTTTGGCTTACCTGACGCAAGGGCGTCCATGACCCCTAGGGGTCAGGGCTCACTCTTGGGCTCTAGCGCATGGCGCCTCGCTAACAGACATTGCAGAGCTGCAGGCTGGGCGACACCCAACACATTCGCCAGATTCTATAATCTCCGAGTGGAGCCAGTGTCCTCTCTTGTACTCGCCTCTACTAGTGGCCGGTAATGGACTAGGCTCAGGTGTCTTCGCTTGCTCGCCATTCCACTCCACGGACTGGATACGTGCGATATTTTCCTCAGGTAGTTTCCCTGAAGCCCTGAGTTCCTCCAGCACTGTTGATGCCGACACCAGTACGTCTGCCCACTCGCTCAGGCCCTCGTGTTGGCTAGGTGCCACCGTGTGCATGGTTCCCCCGTTGGGCGACCCCCACATGTGTATTCCCACTGTAAGTCTCCCTGAGCAGGTGTCTTTCCCTTGGCAAGCCCCTTGCCACCCCTGGGGGTAAAATTCTTCCACCTTCGGCTGGTTACCCCAGAGTTTCCCATATGTAGCCCTGAGCGGGTCATATGTGTTCTTAAGTCCTCCCTACGGGTAGGCATTTGGCGCATACTTCCACCTGGAATATGCTTCCCAGTGTACCTTGGTATTCCTGTGTTAAGTGGGAGTCCTTCGTCTGTACTAGCTTACGACAGGGAGCTCACGCTTACGCAGGGCACTGGATGACAGCCGAGTGGCGTGATTATATTGGGACCCCCATTCGTCAGTCACTGACGTTACTCGGAGTGACTGAACGAAAGGGAACGTCTCGGTTACGTATGTAACCCTCGTTCCCTGAGGAGGGAACGGAGACGTAACGTCCCTCTGCCACTTCCGCTGTACCGTTGGAACAGCCGGGAGTTCAGTCTTGGCTCCTCAGCAGGTAAACATAATGCGATGTTGCCAGCGTACTTCCTTATATACCCACGCTGTGGGGTGGAGTTACGCTATGCAAATTCCGCATGCCCATGGCATTGGCGCTGCCATTGGGCGTTTTCTAGATCTCGAAGATGATAGGCTTCTAAGCGAAACCCCCATTCGTCAGTCACTGACGTTACGTCTCCGTTCCCTCCTCAGGGAACGAGGGTTACATACGTAACCGAGACGTTTCAAGTCACTTATCTAACTTCAAACTAAGCTCAACTGTTGGAAAGCTGCTCTAATCAATTGTGAAATTGAATGGAATGGATGTGAATGGAAATCAACACACTGCAAACCAACTAAGACTGTAACAAGTTTATTGAAGATTTAAAGTAAATGCCATTTTTGAGCTGACCCTTGTGTCTGTGGTTGACCGCTCTCTTTTTCGAGTTTTTCCAATAAATAACTCAACAGTTACACTTAAATAAAAAACAATTACAAACCCGATTCCAAAAAAGTTGGGACACTGTACAAATTGTGAATAAAAAAGGAATGCAATAATTTACAAATCTCATAAACTTATATTTTATTCACAATAGAATATAGATAACATATCAAATGTTAAAAGTGAGACATTTTGAAATGTCATGCCAAATATTGGCTCATTTTGGATTTCATGAGAGCTACACATTCCAAAAAAGTTGGGACAGGTAGCAATAAGAGGCCGGAAAAGTTAAATGTACATATAAGGAACAGCTGGAGGACCAATTTGCAACTTATTAGGTCAATTGGCAACATGATTGGGTATAAAAAGAGCCTCTCAGAGTGGCAGTGTCTCTCAGAAGTCAAGATGGGCAGAGGATCACCAATTCCCCCAATGCTGCGGAGAAAAATAGTGGAGCAATATCAGAAAGGAGTTTCTCAGAGAAAAATTGCAAAGAGTTTGAAGTTATCATCATCTACAGTGCATAATATCATCCAAAGATTCAGAGAATCTGGAACAATCTCTGTGCGTAAGGGTCAAGGCCGGAAAACCATACTGGATGCCCGTGATCTTCGGGCCCTTAGACGGCACTGCATCACATACAGGAATGCTACTGTAATGGAAATCACAACATGGGCTCAGGAATACTTCCAGAAAACATTGTCGGTGAACACAATCCACCGTGCCATTCGCCGTTGCCGGCTAAAACTCTATAGGTCAAAAAAGAAGCCATATCTAAACATGATCCGGAAGCGCAGGCGTTTTCTCTGGGCCAAGGCTCATTTAAAATGGACTGTGGCAAAGTGGAAAACTGTTCTGTGGTCAGACGAATCAAAATTTGAAGTTCTTTTTGGAAAACTGGGACGCCATGTCATCCGGACTAAAGAGGACAAGGACAACCCAAGTTGTTATCAGCGCTCAGTTCAGAAGCCTGCATCTCTGATGGTATGGGGTTGCATGAGTGTGTGTGGCATGGGCAGCTTACACATCTGGAAAGGCACCATCAATGCTGAAAGGTATATCCAAGTTCTAGAACAACATATGCTCCCATCCAGACGTCGTCTCTTTCAGGGAAGACCTTGCATTTTCCAACATGACAATGCCAGACCACATACTGCATCAATTACAACATCATGGCTGCGTAGAAGAAGGATCCGGGTACTGAAATGGCCAGCCTGCAGTCCAGATCTTTCACCCATAGAAAACATTTGGCGCATCATAAAGAGGAAGATGCGACAAAGAAGACCTAAGACAGTTGAGCAACTAGAAGCCTGTATTAGACAAGAATGGGACAACATTCCTATTCCTAAACTTGAGCAACTTGTCTCCTCAGTCCCCAGACGTTTGCAGACTGTTATAAAAAGAAGAGGGGATGCCACACAGTGGAAAACATGGCCTTGTCCCAACTTTTTTGAGATGTGTTGATGCCATGAAATTTAAAATCAACTTATTTTTCCCTTAAAATGATACATTTTCTCAGTTTAAACATTTGATATGTCATCTATGTTGTATTCTGAATAAAATATTGAAATTTGAAACTTCCACATCATTGCATTCTGTTTTTATTCACAATTTGTACAGTGTCCCAACTTTTTTGGAATCGGGTTTGTACACTCACAATAATCAAAACAAAATTAAGTAAATAATCCACTCAAAAGGAACACATACAAATAGAAAATCAATTCAATAACAATTTATACACAAAAATACAAAACAAAGAAACAAAACAAACAAACACACAGGCACTGAGGGGAGGAAACAAAATGGCCAACAATGACCAGATTACTTAAAGGGGGGTCTAATGCTATTTTATGCCTTCTGACTTATTTACACTGTTAAAGAGTTATGGACAAAATAAAAAAAAATAAAAAAAGTTGGACGTATGACGGAGTATTTCTGTGCCAAATACACTCCTTCAGGATTCGAACAGAAAGTTTTTTTCCGAGTATGGCTCTGTATGACGTCATAAAGTGTGGAATTCCTTGTATGGGCACTTCTCTCGGATGAGCGCACACACACACACACACACATCAACCAGAGCGAGAGCAAGAGCGCGCCCATCAACAAGCTTCGTTCGGGTTACGCGAGCCGTCGGCGGCGCTGCCATTGTGTTTTTAGACCACGAAATCAACAATGTCACTAAAGAAGTGTGTTTCTGGTTGTGAGGGAAAGATCACCTTGTTCAGCTTCCCAAATAACCCAACGTTGAGGAAACAGTGGATGCAGTTTGTATTTCCGGAGTTCTGCAAGTGTGTGTGTTTGTTTCTGGTCATGAGTGGAAACCGCAGGCGGTGAGTGAAACTTTTTTTTTGTTGGCAATCGGAGCGTAAGTGCATATAATGTGAACAACACCAACGTATAGTGAATCGAACGTTATCCACGTTATGCCATGATGTGTGTATGTGTGTGTGCTCGTGACTCTTTAGCTCCACCCACTGCACGCCTCCACGAGCTCGGCTGTTTTCGGAAAGAATCGGTACAGCGTATCTGTCTTTTATAAATATGATAAAACATGAAGAATGCAATACTACTCTATAGGTACTCAAGACTAACATGAGATTGGCAGAAACTGTGTGTGTTATGTACCCTTTAATCTTAATGGTGTGACCAAAAAGAGAATTTTTTTTTTTATTTTCTTGATGTATCTATACTGTTGACTTACGTTGACCTTTTGTTCTTTCTATGTACGTGACTTTTGCTCCTAGGTTGAGAAAACCACTCGTGCATAGATGTCTAATTTTCAGTTTGGCCCCTGAGGCCCATGTCTGAGTTTGATAGCAAAAAGAGGAACTTGGCATTGCTCATATGATTCTGAAAGGGTATAAAGGATGAACGGTTTCCGTGCTGAGCCAGTCACTGCCTTGACTGAAACCTTTTCTTTTATGCACTTTGGCTTACTGCAAGAGAGCTCTCCATAAACTTTACTTTTTCTCCTAGGCAATAAATGTATATTACTCAGATTTCTACATATATTTTTACTCAAATATATGATTTTATATTTTTACTTTAAAATACTAGAAGTGGTGATCAACTGGCTATGTATCTTTCGTTATTAAATGTCAACAAATGTTGAAATGTTTATTAAATTCATTATCATTTATGGTTTGATCTTATCTTATCTTATGGTTATCATTGGCTACTAAGAAATACATTCATTTTATCAACAGTCCTTCGTCTGACTGGATCTCCTCCTTGCATCACTTAGCCTCCCAGCTAACTCACACTAGCGCAATGCTGTGTCGGTGGCTTCAACACAAAACAAGGTGAGATCCAGGCAAAACTGCAAGTTAAAAACTATAACAAAACAATAAAAAAACAGCATTGTCACTTGATGTATTGTATATTTGGCTCCAATTAAAAGTACCGGAAACCCCTGGATGTGCAGTTAAACCTGCCAAACATGAAACAGGAAAATGACTCATAAAACACTTGTAAGATTGAAAATAATCAAAGATATCTGAAAATGAGCAAAGACATTTGCTTTACTGTTTCACCGCCCTCTTTCTTACCACAAGGGCCATTTTGGGTTTCACTTTGGGTTTCAGTCACATGGTCAAGGAAGGGATAAAAGAAGATTGAACGGTTGCTCTTGGCTCTCTTTTCTTGGGGCCTGCTCTCTGGCTCTTCTTTTTCTGCCACTTCTTTCCTCTGCTCTTCTTGTCCTCTGGGTCCCTTTCTCAGGGCACTCTTTCTTTGCCTCCTCTTTTCTTTGTCTCTTTCTCTCTACACTTTAATATGTTTAATAGGTTTAATATGGAGCTGGCCCACCCAGCTATAACAGCTTTAACTCTTCTGGGAAGGCTTTCCACAAAGTTTAGGGATTTTTGACCGTTCTTCTAGAAGCTCATTTGTGAGGTCAGGCACTGATGTTGGACGAGAAGGCCTGGCTCGCAGTCTCCGCTCTAATTCATCCCAAAGGTGTTCTATCGGGTTGAGGTCAGGACTCTGTGCAGGCCAGTCAAGTTCCTCCACACCAAACTCGCTCATCCATGTCTTTATGGACCGACGCTTTGTGCACTGGTGCGCAGTCATGCTGAAACAGGAAGGGACCATCCCCAAACTGTTCCCACAGAGTTGGGAGCATGAAATTGTCCAAAATGTCTTGGTTTGCTGAAGCATTAAGAGTTCCTTTCGCTGGAACTAAGGGGCCAAGCCCAACCCCTGAAAAACAACCCCACACCATAATCCCCCCTCCACCAAACTTTACACTTGGCACAATGCAGTCAGGCAAGTACCGTTCTCCTGAAAACCGCCAAACCCAGACTCGTCCATGGGATTGCCAGACAGAGAAGCGTGATTGGTCACTCCAGAGAACACGTCTCCACTGCTCTAGAGTCCAGTGGCGGCGTGCTTTACCCCACTGCATCCCACGCTTTGCATTGCACTTGGTGATGTAAGGCTTGGATGAGCTGCTCGGCCATGGAAACCCATTCCATGAAGCTCTCTACGCACTGTTCTTGAGCTAATCTGAAGGCCATACGAAGTTTGGAGGTCTGTAGCTATTGACTCTGCAGAAAGTTGGTGACTTCTGTGCACTGTGACCCTCAGCATGCGCTGACCCCGCTCTGTGATTTTACGTGGCCTACCACTTCGTGGCTGAGTTGCTGTTGTTCCCAATTGCTTCCACTTTGTTATAATACCACTAACAGTTGAGCGTGGAATATTTAGTAGTGAGGAAATTTCACGAATGGACTTATTGCACAGGTGTCAACCTATCACGGTACCACGCTTGAATTCACTGAGCTCCTGAGAGCGACCCATTCTTTCACAAATGTTAGTAGAAGTGTCTGCATGCCTAGTGCTTGATTTATACACCTGTGGCCATGGACGTGATTGAACACCTGAACTCAATGATTTGGAGGGGCGTCCCAATACTTTTGGCAATATAGTGTATATGCTAGCTACGATTAATGGTATAAGTTTTGGTAACACTTTACTTGAAGGGGTGTGCATAAGACTGACATGGCACTTTCATAATCATGACATGACACGTCATGAACATGAAGGAGTTTTTATGCATGTTTATGACAGCTGTCATTAAGTGTCATTCGCTCAATTATGTCATTTTTAATGCAAAGATGACATTGTTTGAGATGACTTTGTTATGACAGCTTGACATAAACCAATACATCATAACCTGTCAGTGTCTTTGTCATGACAACTTCACATTACCAAGACAACATAACCTGTCATAAACATGACATAGCAGATTAATTATCAAACTTAAGAAACTACTTAGCTTTATGGGTTAACATTACATTAAACTGTCATGTGATTGGTTTTGACATTGGCTGTCATAAGGCCATTATAATGTCATGAATTTTTTTATGGCCACTTTTTTCAGTGGTACAAGTTGAATTTGTCATTAAAATGTCATTAAGTGTTAATACTCTGTCAAATTATTTTATAACAGTGTCATAAATATTTTTCTTGACCTAAAATATGGTGTCATAGTGGAAATCGTACTCCTGAGTCATTGAAAACTGACCTCAAAATGATAGAGTGTCACCACTGGTTAGGTGTGTCTTAGCTAGACTTATCCATGATGTAAAAAAGCATTTCAAGAAAATATAAATGTGTGGGATGCTGTAATTAACGGTTTTTGCAGTGATATGGACCAAACGCTGCATGGCTTAACCGACAATTGACATTTCGACTGAAGAAAGAAAGACATGAACATCTTGGATGAGATGGGGGTGAGTAAATTATCAGGAAAATTTCATTTTGAAGTGAACTAATCCTTTAAATTTGATAATTAATCTGCTATGTCATGTTTATGACAGGTTATGTTGTCTTGGTAATGTCAAGTTGTCATGACAAAGACACTGACAGGTTATGATATATTGGTTTATGTCAAGTTGTCATAACAAAGTCATCTCAAATAATGTCATCTTTGCATTAAAAATGACATAATTGAGCGAATGACACTTAATGACAGTTGTCATAAACATGCATAAAAACTCCTTCATATTCATGACGTGTCATGAATGTGACCCCATGTGACCCCTTCAAGTAAAGTGTTACCTAAGTTTTTATCATCTCATACATCTATTTTGTACCTATTTTAAGTGTAACCATAACCATATATTGTCATTAAACCCTTTCAACGACAAACTATGTGCTAGTTTGGATTTGGTATTAACTTTGAAGTGCTACTTATTGCAGTACAATATCGTCACCCTATTGCAACGCTCTCCCACATATTTTGCTATTGTAACTGCGCTTATTTCCGCAGTGGGTGGTTATAGACAAGAAATGTACAGTTTTCTACCATCTTGCTGATAACGTTTCTTTAGTCATTCGGCAATCCTGCAGCCTGAACCCCTGTAGGCGAACCACCCTTACACGCTTAAACTCCCATCATACGTACCGAGACAAAGAGAGATTCACCATGCTGAAATATGCATGGTCACTCGCCACGCAGGATTACAGCTATCTGCGTGCCGACAACTAAAAACAAACAATGTAATGTCGTCGTTGATTCTCTCAGATTGCGTCTTTGGTAATCCACACTGCGTGATTGTCACTTGCGTGAACAAGCACCTTTTTGGCTCTGATTTCGGGAATTTGTCTGCGATTCGCGAAACCTGTCTGCGAGTGAAAATCAGGGCTAAAATCGTGCAGTGTTAACATAATGTGGTCAGTTATTCAGCACAAGACGTTGAGTCGATGAGAACAGAAGATCATCTGGACAGACCGTGAATGTGTTTGTGTGTCGTGATGAATCTCAGTCACGTGATCAGCTGCTGTCCGCGGTGCTGAACACTAGAGGGAGCCGCTTGACTCTCAAGACCTTTACACTTCAGCTTCAGTTTCTCCTTTATTTTTTGTCACTCCTTCATTTGTTCATGGTTTCCAGAAGGTTTGATCTGATGTGTCTCTTTGGAGACCAGATTCACTAATGGAGTTAAAGAACAATTCAAACAAAGATTCAGACGGTGAGTTTTATGAATGTGATTTCACTTATATGATATTTCATGAATGAAACATGTCACTCAAACTGGAAGATGTGAATGATGTATAAATTAAGCATTATTTGTCTCCATTTGAACATGATGTTTGGATGATTATCAAAAGTTAAAACTTTACCATGTTAAGATGTTAAAAGATGTTAAAAGTACTCAAAGGAAATACTCACTGCAGAGTGAAATGACGTCCAGCTCCTCCTCTCTGGATGGAGGAGGAGGAGCTAGACGTAAGCTCCATCCATTTGCTCTGCAGTGAGCAGCTTCTCCTTCCCTCTTTATCTCTCTCTCTCTCTCTCTCTCTCTCTCTCAGAGGAAGTGGGTGTCTCTGTCACATTCAACACTTCATGTTAAACATGTAACCAGGAAATAAACACTCAAACCTCATCTGAACACACATCGAGAGCTTCAGAAGAACTGAATCTACTGACAACAGAGAAGATCATTTAATAAGAGAGAAGAATGAAGATCATCTGGACTTTCACTCTGATGATGATTCCTGGTAAGAATCTGAACTCAGAATAAATCACTAAAAACACCAGAGATTTGATGAGGAGAGTCTTTCACTTCAGTTCATGTTGTGGAATTTGTTTTTAAGAAGTTTAAAAGCAATTTGAAAGTTTATCTCCATTCATTCTCATATTAGTGTTTTTATGAAGATGCTGGTTTGTTGTAGGTGTCGTGAGCTTCAGTGTGACGGGATATTCAGGAGGCGGAGTCACGATCACATGCAGATATGATAAAAAATATAAGACAAATGCAAAGTATTTTTGTAAAGGTCAGTGGTCAAAGTGCACAGACCTCATCAGGACTAATGAGAAAAATAAATGGGTTCATTCTGGAAGATTCTCTCTGTATGACGACACAAGATCAGCAGTCTTCACTGTGAACATCAGAGATCTGAGTCAAAGGGATTCTGGGACGTACCAGTGTGCAGTTGATAAATCAGGAATAGATGCCTACACTGAAGTGAATCTGGAGGTTATAACCGGTGAGTAACTGAGAGCCTCAAACCCATGACGATCTCCACAACATCACGATACTCAACACTGACTGTAATTACTGCCGTCCACACGTCTAACTCATAACAGACGTGTTTGTCATTAAATGAAGATGAAGTACCATCACTGATTTCATTCTTTACACACTGATATCTGAGCTTGTGTTGAACAGGTCACAGAATCAGTAGTGTGACGGGATATTCAGGAGGAATCGTCATTATAAACTACAAATATGAGATGAAACTCAAGAACCACGAGAAATATGTGTGTAAAACTGCATCAGGTCAATGTTTTCCTGTAATAAACACTAACAGAGCAGCAGAACGGAAACACGGCGTTCATGATGACAGATCTGCAGGTCTCTTACGTGTGTTTATCAGAGAGCTGAATGAGAACGACTCTGGAGAATATAAGATTACAGTCAAAGTTTCTGAAGACTACAGTTTCTTCTCTGAGTTTAATCTGGACATTAAGAAGGGTTAGCCGCTTTCAGTCACTCATGCATTATTTGACAGAATCATGAATATATCTGGTCATTGTAACATTGCTGCACTTTATTTGGATCTCAAACAGATGATTGTTGTGTGAAGAGCATCAGTCTATCAGCGGCTGCAGGAGGATCTGTGAACATCAGCTGCAAATACCCACAATCCCACAGGAGTGATGTGAAGTTTCTCTGCTGGAGATCTGGAGCTGATCTCTGTGCTGAAGAGACGTCTGTGAAGGAGAGCAGAAGATGGAGGAGTGAGGGAAAGATCCAGCTGTATGATGACAGAGAAGAGCAGCTCCTGACGGGAAGCATCAGTCATGTGACTGAACAAGATTCAGAATACTGGTGTGGAGTTCAGTCTGATCGAGGACACAAGAGCTTCATCACACGAGTGCTGATCAATGTTAAAGGTACGGAAGATTTTATCACTGATATTAAACCATAATGCAATTAAAAATAATTAATTTGTACTACAGTGTCTGGCATTGCAGCATTAGTGTGGTAATTTGGACACAGTATTATAGTTTTTAACTGCAGTTAACACTGATGTGTCCTGTATTATTCAGTGTGAAACCACAGGCTTTAGTTCTGGGAACTCAAACTAACAGCTCGTGATTCTGTTTTCTAAGTGTCTGTGTGTCAGCAAACATGAATTCTGGGTAGTGAGTGTGTGAATGACATCAGTAACAAGCGTCTGTACCATGAGAAAAGTGATGTCAAGTTCTGTGTGTGAAAACAAGTATCATTTAGAAATTCATTTTTTATATATATACAAAATTCCCAGAAACAACATCATCATCATCATCATCATCATCATCATCATCATCACCACCATCATCATCATCACCATCATCACCATCATCATCCTCCTCATCAGTTGAATCTCCACATCAGAGAATGTGTATAAAATGATTGATTTAAAGGACAGACAGATGTGCAGTAACCAGAGCACAAGATGAACATTGAGCACCAAATGAGACCCGTACCGTCTAAACAGATGTTCTTTATACATTTTTATGGAGTTTTTTTGTTGTTGTTGTTGTTTTTCTGCTTGCTACAGTTGCTCACTTGTGGTTTGAAGGCTTAACACATTAGCACATGATTTTCTGTAAAGCTGAGTAGTGGGGTTAGTGTTCAATTATTGCTGTCTTATTAAAATAATTAATAAAGGGTTTTAATACTGCATAAAAATGATCAGTCTTCTTTTTTAAAGAAAATCAAATCTTTTCGAGTTGAAGGTGGTGCATAACATCTCTACAAAATACTGTTTTCAAACAAGTTTCAAACACTGCTGACTATCATTTCATTGGTCAGACAAACCGATAGTCCCGCCCCAAAATCACGCCGTTGGTCATTATGTGGACCAAATAATCCATTTATACTCTCAAGTATTTAAAATTTACTGAAGTAGACAATAAATACGTTCATTTAGTCAATGGAAATTAACAAAAATAATCTTTGGTAATATTGTCTGATCAATGTCTGATCAATTGTCATTCTAAATCACTTTTGTTGAAACATTAAAAATACAACTGAAATGTAATATAAAACATAAAACAATGTTGCCATCTGATGTACCAAGTGAATAGGCTTGTTCGCAGTGACCTGAAGCAGTGAATCAGGGTCATTAGGGTCAATGAAAACTTCCAGTCAGGTGTGTTGAGCTCTGCATGAAGAGGAGTAAACACCTCTGAGCTATGACCATTACTATACAATATCTCTCAGTTCACTTTCCATCAGACTTCATAGCATTCAACTGACAAGTTTATATTGTAGATTAAAAGATTGAAAATTTGGTTAAGCTATGTAGACCCTAATCTCTTTAAATATCACAAAATGGTCATGTCAGTCGCTTTCTCATAAACACAATGTGTAGTTTTTTGTGATTGTGTTTCAGTGGCTAAACTGAATGGAGATCAGTTACTTTCCTCAAATTTACTAGAGATTCAGGAATATGAATGATTTCCAGACAGCAACACCGGCTGCGTCCGAAACCACATACTCACTGAGTAGGTACTTAATTTCAGTAAGTACTTACTTAACGAGTGCTAAAAGAGTAGGTACTCTATAGCCTGAAAGCGTTAAGTATGAAAGCAATCCGCACATCATCCGCCACGTTGACATTATCATGTGACCTACGACGTTATCTTAAAAGATATGAGTGACACGGTTTAATTCATCTATCTGTAAATATCTTGATATCGATGAAACTTGCTCATTTTGTGATCTTGTTGAAGAAACAGCTGTCCGTTTATTTTGTGATTGTAGTATAACCAATAAATGTTGGGTTATTTAAGTTCTTGCATTTTTAACCCTACTAATGTGACCCACAGTTTTATCCTTAAAGATATCATTTTTTTATTACGAAAACCTAAAATCGTGATCTCTTGAATATGTTGTTAATTTCTTTATTTTATATGCAAAAGTGGCTTAAATCTCCTTTGTTTTCCTCTTTTTCTTGTTGAATTTAAGTCTCTTGTTTCATCCCTCAGGCTTATAAATAACAAAAAATAAAATCACATTTTTTGATGCATTATGTTGAATAATTCAAAGATATTTGAATTTTATGTTGATTTTGACTGTTGATTTTATACTACTTATATGTTATACTCAAAACATATAAGTATCACTTAAAAATTAAGATTACCCCAGAATGAGTTGCATTGCTACCCCAACACCTACGCTCAATAATAATGATAAATTCTGACCAATACTTAATTATATTACTTTTTTTTACTGAAAATTATAGTAAAAGAAGCAAAATGTAATTTGTTTTGTCATGACATAGCTATGCATGAATAATACATGTTTTTAATAAAACATCAACATCTAAACCTCTGTTAATTCTCAATAAGAGCTTCTATAGACGTCTTTCAGGGTTGGAGCCAAACTCTGCAGGACAGCGACTCTCTAGGACCGAACTTACCTACTCCTGCTCTAAGTAGAGGAAAACAATGGTATAATTGTACCCTAAGGACCAATTGTGTACCTTTAAAGGTACGGTTATACATTTTGTTCCCCAAGGAACAAAATTGTACCTCCACTGTACCTTTTTGTGAGAGTGCCAGTGCCACCCCTGATTGAAGCTTGGCCACCCCTCTGGCCACTCCTGTTGCGCAAGCTTTTTTACGGCTTTAACAGCTGATTTTTCTGGCACAAAGGCCATGTACACACTCCACCTGAAGTTGTCACATTACCTATTAATATGGGAAAAACAACAAGCCCAAGATGCCTGTAATAAGTGAACATGGCAACGCTGCAAATGCGCACTTGGTGAAGCAGCTCAAAAACACAGCAGAGCGAGACGCGAACGCAACGGTCAAAAATGTTCTTCAAGCGCATGTTTACCAGGGCTGGGACAAAAAATCGATTCACCTAACTATCACGATATATTTGTTCACGATTTTCAAATCATTTTTTTTTTATTCCAGAATCGATATTAATTCAAATTAAATTGCTTTATTTTAGCCCTTGCTTGTAGACGAGGTAGACAGAAGTTACCCGCTTTTCTTCCAACAGAGGGTGAAATGTGTCGTTATCTATGAGTGTTAAGTGACGTAATATCCCTTTCAAGTGGACGCGTGAAAGCGATGTGAGACTGAATGCACTGAAAAGCCCTCGCGCTACTTCATGTGCTGAGAGAGAGATAAGACAATAGAGCTGCACGATTAACCCTTAAAAGATTGGGGTCTCAATTCAAACACCCATGCGATCTTATTCCAATTTGTCTGTCTATTAAACCTTTGACAAAATCATATCGCAACATTCAAATCTGTGTTGGTGCTGCCAGAGAGTCTTTTCAGCCTCAGAGTATCATTATTTCTGTGATACAATAGTTCAAATTATCATAGAAGTACTGGGATAAAGTTTATAGTTCAAATATAAACACTGATGTCTACAGTAGCGCTCAAAATAGTTATTTTGAAAACGGCGCTTCAAATAACGGCTGTATCTATTACATCGTTTCGCCACTAGGCGACAAATGACTGTTAAAAAATGTATTTGTTATTGAATCACTTATTCAAGAGAATGTAGTATGTATGATGCTTCTGAAATAAAACTCTGATGTAAAATAAAATGTGATGAATTGTTTTTGTAAATATGACTAATCTTATACATCATGTACAGTCTGTAAAAGTGTATGATTTAACTTTTCCCCATGGTCTAGTGTTAAAAACATGGAGAAAAAAAAACGCAATACATTGCAATATCGAATCGCAATACTTGTAGAATCACAATTCTTTAAAAAAAAAACAAAAAGAAAAAAGCAATACATATCGTATCGGCACCCAAGTATCGTGATAGTATCGAATCGGGAAATAGGTGTATCTTCCCAGCCCTAATGTTTACTGTAACAAAGTTCATATGTGGGTAAGGAAGAAGACAAGGGGTCGGCTTGCTGGAACTCGAACAGGTTTATTTTTAATAAACTCAGGTAACAGAACAAGGTGCACAGCAAATTTCCCAGTTCCCAGTTAAATTAACACTGCTCAGTGTTTATATAATCCACACTCAGAGTGTTACAAGTAACACTGAATCAGTGTTGAAGTTAATTAGGTAATTAAGTGATTAATTGAGTGA
This sequence comes from Coreius guichenoti, assembly GCA_039654105.1. NCBI lineage: Eukaryota > Metazoa > Chordata > Actinopteri > Cypriniformes > Gobionidae > Coreius > Coreius guichenoti. The sequence continues at coordinate 48,588,889 of CM077170.1, forward strand.
TGATTGAGCATTAATGCTGTTAAAAAAGCAGAATCACTGAAGGACAGAGAAACACAAGAACTACAACTGACTTCAGCCACAGCTTTAGATGAAATCAACTGAAGATAAAAGAAGACATTAAATCTCTGAAGATCTCAGCAGAGGAGGATTAAACAACTCCACAAACAGCATTACCAGCTTCACACATTACTAACCACATTGACTTTATTTCTATCATTTCTGTTTTTAATGAAATTAATAGTTTCATTTGAAGTCACCATGATGGAGATCAGTGTTTGATTTAGTTGGGCTCTTGACCCTTTACTTTCAGCTTTATTTTTTTCTCTGGCTGCTTTAGCTGTGTTTATAAAGCACAATTGTTATGGCAAGGGAAACCAAAAGAAAATGTGATCAGATAATGTTGGTTTTTTTTTATTGATGATGACATAATCGACATGTAGGTGGTCTAAATCACTGCTCTCATTCAGAGTCTAATGCTCTGGTTATAGAGATAATGTGTTATTAATTTTGCACGTTCATAATAGTAACCTTGTGATTCTACAGCATGAGATCCAGCACTGTTGTGGTAATTGAATATGCAGGATTTAAAAAAAAAAAAAAAAAAAATGTGCAAAAAAAGGTTTTAATCTACAGCATTACTTAGACATACAGAGACATCAAGAATCAGCGTATGAATCTCAACAATGGTGACAATAACAAAAATTCAGATAAACATCAACTCTGAACATAAAACAAGGTACTAAAACGTCACAACAAAAACAGCAATGTAAAACCAATTAGTAAGATTCAAAGAAAATTTGATTGGTGGTACCAGCATGCACTGCAGCTTTTCATTGATTGTCACCATTGTTGAGATTCATACACTGATTCTTGATGTCTGTATGTGTGTAAGTAATGCCACAGATTAAAACCTTTTGTACACAATTTTTTTTTGTCTAAATCCTGCATATCATTAGATTGCCACAACAGTGCTGGATCTCATGCTGTAGAATCACATGGCTACTAATATGAATAAAACAAAGATTAATAACACATTACCTCTATAACCAGAGCATAAGGCTCTGAATGAGATCAGTGATTTAGACCACTACATGATGATTATGTCATTATCACCTAACCACATTTTCTTTTGGCTTCTCTTGCTATAACAAATGTGCTTCATAAACACACAATTAAAGCAGCCAGAGAAAAACTAAAGTTAAAAAAGTAAAGGGTCAAGAGCCCAACTACATCAAACACTGATCTCCATCATGGTGACTTCAAATGAAACGATTATTTTCATCAAAACAGAAATAAAGTCAATGTGGTTAGTAATGTGTGAAGCTGGTAATGCTGTTTGTGGAGTTGTTTAATCCTCCTCTGCTGAGATCTTCAGAGATTTAATGTCTTCTTTTATCTTCAGTTGATTTCATCTAAAGCTGTGGCTGAAGTCAGTTGTAGTTCTTGTGTTTCTCTGTCCT